>CM032448.1:122878743-123130171 GCA_019049505.1 Pachyrhynchus sulphureomaculatus | reverse complement strand
TATATATTGTAATACTTGTGCGCACTTTTTCTTTGTATTATTTTTAGAAAATCGCTAAAATTCGCTGTCCCCCACCTTATCTCGAAAAATTCTGGAATATTCTCCAGGGGGTGTAAATTGAACGAAAATTAGTACGAGTGCATTACCTTTAATAATTTATCTGGTATATAAAAAAAAACAAAAGGTCATCAATTTTCAGTAAAGATTGGAAACAAACTTTGTTGAAAACTCATTTGGGGTGTGTTTTGTGAAGTCACTGATCATTTTATACCACCGTAACAACATTTTTTATTTTAAAAGCAATCAACGTACGGAACACTAATTGTGCAAGTTCAACTTGCATTTGACTGGTTATTTTTTTTTATATATTGTACAATTTTTACTCCACCCTTAAAAATCGCAGAAAATTCAAAAACCTGCAAACGCACACACAGAATGAATCCGAAATGCATTTTCCTGACTGGACTTTTTCGCGCAATTGTAAAATGCGTCCAGGTCAAAACATATTCCATACTTTATATAAAAACTTTGTCGAAACTGTACTTCAAATAACAAAACTGGACGGTATATAAAATATACTATAAATCTACGTTGTTACATTTCGAATTTGACGTTAAACGAAATACTTCAGCCTACATTTTGGTGAATTTTCGATTTATCGTAACGTTATTCTTCTGGACCTGCGGGATATTTACGTCGGGTTTGACGTTAAGTTTGTAGATCTTAACTATAATCGAATAGCACCCAGACGAATGGAGAACAGAACTAGTTATACTGCTGCACAATCAGGGGGAAACAGAAGATCTAAATAACGATAGAGACATAAATCTACTAAACTGTATCCTGAAGTTAACAACAAAGATTATTACAACAAAAATAAACGCGAGAATACAGCTGAAAGAACAGCAAGGATTCAGAAGTGGGCTCATGCACCGATGCCGTATTCATTGTGAGGCAGGTAAAAGAAAAATCCATAGAATACAACGTTCCAGCATACTTGTGCCTGACAGACTTAAAAAAAGCTTTCGACAATGTACAAATAGAAGACGTTATTCATCTGTTATATAACAGGAATCAAAACTATCGAAAATATATATAAAAGACAATAAAGTAGCCGCAAGATTAGCAAAAGAATCAATCAACTATGAAGCTGGAATCAGGCAGGGAGACTCTTTAGGTCCTCTTCTGTTTAATATTGTCATGGATGAAATTATAAAGAATGTCAATAGAAGAAAGAATAGAATGGATAACAGAGAACTTAGAATTATATGTTATGCAGATGACGCGATAATAATGGCTGAGACTGAGAACGATCTGCAAATGCTGCTGTACGAATGCTATATAGCAGAAAAACAATATAATATGTCAATCTCAACTGAAAAAAAAACTAACACAATAGGAATAGCAAAAGAGCCGACCAGGTGCAAGTTGGTGGTGGAAGATAAACGAATAGAAGTGATGGAGGTCGATTACCTGGGCATCAAAGTATATGTATCCAGAAAATCGAGGAAGAAGTAAAACTTCAAGTCAACGAGGCTAGTAGGATAGCGAGATGCCTCAATGATACCATATTCAGAAATAAATTCCTTTCTGTTGAGATTAAAACAAGAATATACAAAAGCGTGATATAACCAGTAATGATTTAGACATCTGAAACAAGACCCGATACAAATATAACACAGAGGATACTGGAATCAACTGAAATGAGAATACTTAGGAGATGTATAAACAAAATATTGAGGGATAGAGAAAGAAGTGAAGACATAAGACGCACATGTAATATAGAAAAATATCAACCAGTGGATAAAAGGAAGAAAAATAGGTTGGGATCAACACATAGGAAGAATGGCAAACAACAAGATAGTACGGGTAGCAAGAGTCAAGTCGCCAAATGGAAAAAGATTAATAGGACGACCAAGAAAGAGATGGAACTACGATATATAGATCAGTGAACAAAGAAAGCCGGAAGAAGAAAAAGACCTATATATGAATTCCCATAGCAGGGTCATATCTCGATAATATTTAATAATCATCAATAGAAGACGATATCTTAATCAATTTTTGCTTGGCTACAAGGAAGTACGCCAACTCCATGTCACAGCCCCTTTTCACCAGCATTCTGCTCTTTTTTTTGACAATATACGGTGATGTTTATATCCGTCAACGTTGTCCAGGTGCCGAAACATACACATTTGTATGTTACGGTACTTTTAAGACAACGTGGTAGTATTACCATGGACGTTAATGCATTTTTGCATTAATTACTACCTAAAAATATACATACACGCATACACATACAGTCCCTGGCCAAATTATTAGACGCACTGCAAGATTTCATGTAAAATATTAATTACCGAGTGATATTGTACCGTTTTATTATTTTAAATTGATTTGTTTTTTATTTTTATATTATCCAATCAATTACCTATTTATTTGACATAAATAAAACAGCATTAATTTAGAAAAGCATAAGTTTATTAAGTTTTAAAGAAAAGTGAAATTAATGTTAGTAAAAGTCAATATTTAGTTGAGCCACCTTTAGCCGCTATCAAAGCTTTAATTCTGCGCGGCATGCTATCAATGCAAGATTGTACTGTCTCCTGCATTTGAGGATGATGATTCCACACATGAATAATCTTTTCTAGGAGCTGGGTTTTGTTGGTAATCACATCTTTAGCCACTTCTCTTTTCATCAGCTCCCACGGGGTTCATATCAGGGCTATTACCCGGCCAATCCAACAGAGGGATATTTTTTTCTGCCGAAAAAGCTTTAACAGACCGAGCAGTGTGACAGGGAGCTCCATCTTGCATGAAAGTGAATGGTTCCCCATTTGGAAACCATTCTCTGAGCTGCGGAATCAACCGATTTTTTAATACTTCTTTGTACTGATCTTGCCTCATTATTCCTTTGACGACGTATAGACGTCCAGTGCCCTTGCCGCTGATGACTGACCAAATCATCACTTTGGTGGGATGTTTAACCGTCGGGACAACACAATCAGGATGAAACTTTTCTCCATGACGACGACGCACATACTGAGCTTTATTCTGCAAAATTTCGAATGTGCTTTCGTCACTGAAGCAGACCTGTCAAAAATAGGAAAAATATATAAACTTCCATGTTTATTTGCTTTATTTAACTGAAAATGATAATAATGTATCAATTATTGATTAAATTGCTGTATCTTACCGATCTCCAGAAGTCCACATCTTTGTCTTGCCATTGTTTGGCCCACACTTCAGGCGCTTTGCTTTCATTGCAGCTGTTAACTTGGGCTTCCTGGCGGAGCGACAGGCCTTAAAATCTAATTCTTTCAATTTTCTTCGAACAGTGCGCTCAGAAGCATTTACGCTAGCATCCTGGAGTTGTGATTTTATTACCTTTGTGGTAGCAAATCTGTTTTTTCTACACAAATTTTCTTCAAACATCTCTCTGACCGTGGAGTGAAAATTGGTTTTCTACCGCATCTTTTCTTTCTTTTCGGGCTTAATTCCTTCCCTGACTCAATTTTCTTTTTTATGCGTCGTACACTAGCTTCAGAAACCTCCAATCTTCGTGATATTTCTCGGTTTGTAAATGTTTTCGCAATCACAAGGGCCTTCACTTCAGCTTTTTTACGTGGTGAAAGATCGCCTTTTCTACCCATAATGAAAATAGTCCAATTACTTTTTCAAAACACTGCATACAAAATAAACTAATAACTGAGTAGTATAAAACTGTTAAACAAACAATCACAGTCCATAAAGCCACATAAACACGTCCGTACCTGACTCGATTCCGATCGCGACTGATACAGGTTTGTACTTATTTACGTTCATGTATCACTTTGTCAACATAGTGTTGCCATATGTTAAAAATAAATACAAATATGTAGTCTACAACAATTCTTTTAAATAAAAAATCAATAATATTGTAGTTTAAATATACCATTATTGCATAAAAAACTCTTAAGAAACATAAAATTACTAAAAAAATACAGTGCGTCTAATAATTTGGCCAGGGACTGTACATCCAGCCGATTGCCGAAATCGAATCAGCGACCATCGGTTTCATATGCAGGTTCTTAAACCCCTACGCTACTAGAGGCCGGCATTACACACAGTGAACTACTGAAATGTTTGGTAGTTTGTTCAAATGGTTGTAAAACCTCCAGTAACGTTTTAATTAAGTTACACTGATTCACTGTGAAAGAAAAGAGTGAATCATATTCAGCAGCAGGAAAGCTGCTAGCTCTTCTTTGTTCAAAAAGTCTTTCGAGTAGACAAAATGTGGAATTCCAGCGCGTAGGTACATCTTACACCGTTTCCTTTCCTCCAATGTTAAAATCTATCTGAATTTCTTCAAATTTCATTCAGGAAGGAGATGAGTGGTTTAAATGAGTTACGATTCTACTTTTGACACTTATAACATCCAGTACAGATCCTCATAGTTTTAGAGTCGATTACTACCAGTTGTCGTGTATTTAAACATTATTCATTATTCAGAGGTCAGTCAATAAGTTTTGAAAGTGGCACCTATGGAGCATCACTTGAACCAAATATTGAACACCATTTTGAAGCTTTATCTGTCATATGAACACACCCTAAATTTCAACACGATCTGTCAAGTCGTTCATTGTTTATCAGCTGGTTACAGTAGACGTGTATTTTTTAAAAATGTAAAAAATCGAATATCGTGCAGTGATAAAATTCTTTGTTTTTGCAGGTTTATAGACAACTAAAATCCATGCAAAGTTACCTAAAGTGGAGTCTACTTCTTCATTTCCAACTAAAGATGGAATCTAGAGTTTAATCGTAATCGTACAAGCGTCAATGATGATCCACGTTCAGGACGTGCAACAACTGAAGAAACTGTTGTACAAGTACAAGATAGGGTAATGGAAGACCGTCGATTAACCATGAATAATTTAGCTGAGGCTATAGGTATTTCACATGGATCAGTACATAAGATCTTAACTAATGTTTTGGGTATAAGAAAGCTATTCACAAGATGGGGGTCGCATTTGCTAACATCTTAATAAAAACGCACTTTTTAAACATTTTACTGGTTTCACAAATAATAAAACTGATTTTGTGTATCGATTTGCAACTATGGATGAGACGTGGGTTTACCAGTAAATCCTGAAACTGCGACAAAAAAACCGTACAGTGGATTAAGCTCGATTAATCAGCTTCAAAGCTGCCAAAGTGGTTAATGTCGTCCAAAAAAAAATTATGGCATTAGTTTTCTGTGATGCAAAAGGGAAGGAGAATATTATTGCAACCTTTTCGACGAGCTGGATGAGAAAATTCTTGAGAAGCATAGGAAACAAGATATTTGCAAAAAACTGACCGGTTACCTAGTTTTGCCTGCTCCTAAAAAGTACTATCAGTTACATCTTTATTAATTAGTATATGACTGCTCATTTGCAATAGAAAAATTTCGATAGTGACAGTGACAGGTTACTCAACATAATTTTCAGTAAATTTAAAATCACAAAAATAGTCGAATTTACAGAATCAGTTTTATCCAGTGACTTACAAGAATGTTTTAATGATCTAAAAAGGCATTCGGTGTCTTACAAATTAGGACAAATGCATGAAAATGCTAGTGACGAAATGCAAAATCCTTTGCACAAGCAGTTAACAATTATTCTCACCAAAATTGAAGACATTCTGGCCAACCATAATAAAGACTAAAAGGAATATTTAAAAATAATATCGATGAAAGCATCGATTATATACGAGAAAGCAAAAATATTACTTGCTGAGCATTTATTATCAGAAAGTAAAGCACTACTTGAAGAAGCATTAGATTTAATAAAGGAATATTCGAATCATTCCAACGTAGCCTTTTTACATATGAGAATTCCCCTCAGGGGCTAGGGTAGTTTTACTGCTCTATTATGGGGAGTGACGACCCCGAGGTACCCAAGTTTCTTTGTGTCGTATGGTTCAATCCCCTTTGTCTGTCCTGTCACTTAAGTTTATAGCGCAATCTCATGCTGTTAGAGACCGTGGCGAAGAGATGCATGACCCTGCGCTTAGAAGGGTCGCAAACGGTTCCCTCGGATACCGGGCAACCTCCGTTGAAATTAGCCTTACCCCAGTAACCGAGCTCTGCTGGGGCGGACCAGAATATTTCTCAGGATTCTCGTGGGAACACAATGAATTTTAACCTCAACCCAATTAATTACCCCCCAATTACCGGTCAAAAAAGACCGAGAATAGATACTAATCCAAACTTACCTCTACCCAATATCTATGATAGATTCTACAAAATTACTAGAGAGAATGGCTCATTTGCAAATACATCACCCTTTTTACTACATAAAGCTCTACAGGCAACTTTTGGTACCTTGAAGGACACAAGAAAAATCGCAGATGGATCCATCTTAATCGAAGTAGAAAATGAAAAACAATCCATTATCGCCAAAAACCTAACAAAACTCCATGATTTTGACGTAATCTCTGCTGCACACAAGACACTCAACGTCATAAAGGGAGTCATCACTTGCCGTGACCTTCAACATTGCTCCGATGAGGAAATCTTGGAGAACTTGAAGGAACAGGGAGTAGCAGATATCTATCGTATCCCACAAAGAAAAGAAATCAACAAGCCCTCCTACAACTTCGTCTTAACTTTCAAATTACACCAACTGCCAACCAGGATACATGCGGGTTGGTACTCCATTCGGGTCAGACCCTATTTTCCGCAGGCGATGAGATGCTTTGCCTGCCAAAGATTCGGACACACGGCAGCCAAATGCACATTTGACCCCTTATGCTCTTCTTGTGGACATAATCTACATCTGAAGCTCAATGTTCTAAAACTCCCAAGTGTATAAACTGCGAAGAATCACATTCACCAAGATACAGGGGATGCTCTAAATACAAAACAGAATTTGAAATCATGAAAATCAAAACTACGGAAAAGATCAACTACTTTGAAGCCAAGCGAAAGTATTTGGCCCTTCACCCCCTTCAGACTTCACTTTTTAGCACCATAACCAAGGGCTCTAGACCCAAAATGGCGAATGCCTCCACACAGTGTGACCTTGCCACACTACCACCTTCCCCTTCCCCTGACCATCCCAAAAAAAACCTCTCCCCCATCCTATTCCTCCCTCCCTCCCCCCCCCCTCTCCACCCCTCCTGAAATCAAAAAACTTCACAACTCTAAACCTCCTTCCACCACCCTTTCCCAGCCTTCTACCCATTCCCAGACATCCTCCAATCCCCCCCACTCCAAACTCTCTCACAACCGCCCCACCAACTCCTCCCTAAAACCTTACAACAAGAAAACACATCAATCTCGTTCGGCTAAACCCTCGCCGAACAGCTCCAATGAGTCCATCTTGGATATAAACCTAACAGACTGCATCATGGATTCAGATTCCTCTCAATCTTCCAAAACTAAATAAAAAAAAAAAAAAAAAAAAAAAAAAAAAAATAAAAAAATAAAAAAATGAATTCTTCCTCAACTACACTCTTCTCCATTTTACAATGGAATATGAATGGGTTTTCACAAAGGAAAGAGGACCTCTCAATCCTAATCAAACAATTCAAGCCATTAATAATGGCATTTCAAGAAACAAACTTTAAACCCAGTTCCCAAACAAAACTCAAACACTACAATGCTGTTCACAAATGCAGAGACGGCAACAACAAAGCATCTGGAGGGGTGGCACTATATGTCCACTCCTCTCTTGACTTCACACAGATCCCCCTGGAATCTCCTTTGGAAACGATTGCGATCAGGGTAACTCTTCCTTCCCATCTTACTATATGCAATCTTTATTTGCCCCCATCCATTCCTATAACCCTCAACTCTCTCTCTGACCTAGTTCATAAGCTCCCTCCGCCGATCTTGCTGCTGGGAGACTTCAATGCACACAACCCCATATGGGGCTCCAATACGATCTCCCCCAGAGGCGGAATAGTCGAGGATCTAATCATAACTCACAACCTCATTTTACTAAACCATGATACCCCCACCTTCATAAGTTCTTCCTCAGGCTCCTTCTCCACCTTGGATCTAGCCCTGTGTAGTCCATGTCTGTCGTCTCTCTTGGAATGGGACATAGCCTCAGACACATATGGCAGCGATCATTTCCCTGTAATAATCCGACACCCTAACCCCAACCCTCCTAAATCTCTAGAAAACAATGATAACCTCATCAAATGGAACCTGTCTAAAGCAAATTGGGACTCCTTTTCTTCCCTCGTCATTCCCCCCCCTCTTCCCATAACAGATATCAACGATTTTTTGCTAAGTTACATCGATTCAATCCTTTCCTCTGCCCACAAATCTATCCCAAAACTAGTCCTGAATCACAACAGACCTCCTGTACCCTGGTGGTCTGAAGAATGTGCAAATGCCCTCAAAGACAGGAAAAAAGCTTTAAACGCATTCAAACATCACCCCTCTTCTGCAAATTTTGTAACCTATAAAAAAATGAGGGCCAGAGCAAGGAGAATTGTCAAATTAGCCAAAACTGAATCCTGGAACAAATTTGTCTCCAATATTAAATCCCCAATTACATCTGCCGATTTATGGACTGCGGTCAAAAGAATGAAGGGTTCTCCGTGTAATCGCATTCCCACTATTTCCATCAATAATTCTTTTACCACTGACCATTCTGAGATTTCCAATGGACTAGCCTCCTACTTCCACACCAAATCTACTCAACTTTCTCATTCTACCCCCATCAACATCAATGATTTTAACACCAACCAATCTCTTCCATACAATTCCCCTTTCTCTTTTCAAGAACTCCAGGAAGCCTTAAACAACATGAAACGTTCTGCCCCAGGACCAGACAACATTCATCCGGACATGATCAAACATCTCCCTTATGATATGCTTCTCTCTCTACTCACATTTTACAATCACATATGGTTACAGGCTGAATTCCCTTCTTCCTGGTTACTCTCAACAATAATCCCCATCCATAAACCAGGCAAACCCAGAACATCTTTGAGTAGCTACCGCCCTATATCACTAACGAACCATCTTTGTAAACTGTTCGAACGCATGGTATTAGCTCGCCTGACCTGGATAATCGAAACCAAAGAACTTTTGTCCCCACTTCAATATGGCTTTCGGAAACACCGTTCCGCAATGGACCACCTCGCATCATTAGAAACTGACATCAGACGTTCCTTTTCTAACAATAATCACACCCTTTTAATCTCCTTGGATCTCTCTTCAGCGTTCGACATAACCAATAAAAACATTATCATTGCTCAGTTGTTTTCAGCGGGTCTCAGAGGGGCCCTACCTAAATTTTTAATCAACTTTCTTCAATCCAGAACATTCAGAGTCAAAGCCAACGTTATTATTTCCATTCCATTCACTACCTCTCTGGGAGTCCCACAAGGCTCTGTACTCAGCCCCACCCTTTTTAACATCGCCCTTAGTACACTCTCAGAACACATTGCCCCCAACATAAAATACAAAATATTCGCTGATGATATCCTCATGTACACCTCCTCTCCTTCCTCTTCAGATTGCACCAGATTGATGCAACGCTCCGTTAACTCACTATCCGCCTGGGCAACCAAACACGGCTATATTTTCTCCCCTCATAAATCTTCATCCGTTCATTTCTGCAAGAAGAAATGCTGTCCTAGAATGAATCCGCTAACCATTGCAAACATCTCCATCCCCTCAACAGACCAACTAAAAATCCTAGGCCTAATATTCGATTATAGACTCACCTGGAAACCTCACATAGAATCCCTTAAAACCAAATCTTTCTCTGACATCAATCTCATTCGAATGCTCTCTGGCGCGACCTGGGGCGCAGACTTTCATTCTCTTTCTCATCTATACAAGTCTCTTATCCTTTCTAGAATCAACTACGGCAACTTCATCTATGACTCCGCAAGCCCTCATGTCAAGAAGCCTCTTGAAACTATACAAAATTGCTGTCTCCGACTGGCCACAGGCGCATTCCGAACCACCCCAATCACTAGCTTACAGTGCATCGCATCCACTCAGTCACTCCAACTATCTCGCCAACTCTCACTGTTAAAATTTTACTCAACTTCCCTACATCGACCTCATACCAGATCCTCACTCAACCTGGTCAATGTCCACAGACCAAACATTACATTCCCCACTGATTCTATTCCCCACAGAATCAACAAATTACTCATCCAGCACAATATCTCCCCCCCTTATTACAACTACCCCCTCCAAACCACCTTTCCTCCCTGGCTCTCCCCTCTCCCCAACATTGACCTAACTTTGCATTCCTATAAAAAATCAGAACATTCAAACATATTCTTTAACAAGCTCTTTCTTGACAGACTATCCAATATCTATCCCAATCATTTACTTTTCTTCACAGATGGATCAAAGACAGAAAAGGGAGTTGGGGCTGCCTTCTTTTTTGATAATATCGTTCAAATGTTTAAATTACCTAAACATATTTCTATTTTCTCCGCAGAATTGTTGGCAATAAAGGAGGCTATCAGATATTCCCTCCAAGCAAACATCCAACAACCAACTCTCATAATTTCTGATTCCCTAAGCGCTCTCAAAGCCATCAATTCTAGAAATCTCAATTTCAACTATATCAGGCAAATTCTGGATTTGATGTACACGGCCACCTTGAAGAAACGTACCATATCCTTGCTTTGGTTGCCCAGTCACATAGGCAACCCTCATAACGACAGAGCGGATTATCTTGCTAAACTTGCCATAGAAAGGGGCAGTATGAACATGGGAGAGAATCACTACTCTGATTTTAACATCTTCATAAAACACCTACACAGCTCTCTCTTCCAACTCAAATGGGACTTGGAAGAACCCAACAACAAATTATGGTCCATCAAAACCAATGTATTTCCTCCCCTTAACTCCACAGAATTGAACCGAAGACATAATGTAATAATGAGAAGACTGGCATTGGGACACACCTACTCCACACATGTACACCTATTAAAGAGAGATCCCCCTCCACTCTGTCCTAAATGTGACTCCCCCTTATCAGTGTTACATCTAATCGAATCCATTCAACATCAAAACTTGAGAGACACCCACGGCATCCCATCCAACATCACCATCCTCATAAAATCTTTTGTCCCACTTAAAGAAAAGATAACCAATTACTTAAAAGAATTCAACTTCATAGTCTAATCTATTTATACCAAACTAACTCTAGTGGGCGCTAAATGATCTTAGCTGTCGATGCGCCCTGCCCAACAGAAACAAACAAACAAAAACAAATCATTTGCAATAACGATACAGCATAAACCTTAATGCAGCGATTTAGGAATATTACGCTATACTCTAGAAAAATAGCAACTATTTAGAAACAGCAACATTCAAAGCGAAAACTACCCCAAAACTCAATAAATTTTTCCATACGTCAATTTAAATTATTACAATAAAATGCCGGCGTGAGGAAAAACGCAACGGAGATGCAGCAATTGCATATAGGCCTCGCAGAGTATCGATTAAAAAAAGTAAATAAAAATACTCCTATGTACAAAAATGCATCCGTATATAGCGGATAAAAAGGGTGTCTGGATTTTTTCGATTAATAAAAAATGTTTTGGGGATGCGTTTTTGGGGGATTGTTTTTCCCGTGCAGTTTAAACGAAAAATGCTAATACAAAATGTACGATGTTACTATGGTAAATTACGGGTTTATTTGAAAATTTTGCGCATTCAGTAACCAGTTTAATCTTAAAAGGTTTATAGTAAAAAAAATCATAATTTATAATTTTTAAAAAAATAACAGGTCAAGTGCAAGTCTGACTTGCGCAATTAGTGTTCCGTACAATGATTGATTTTTGTTACGGAGGTGTAAAATGATCAATGACTTCACAAAACACACCTCAAATGAGTTTTCAACAAATCTTTTTTCCGATTTTCTAAAAACTGTTGACCTTGAATTTTTTTTTTATACCGGGTGATACAGCCAACAAGTAACACCCTGTAATTTTTTTATTTTGAAAGTTATACATTTGCATGTTTAGATACCAGAATGGGACATTATTAGGCTTTTTTATCACTTAAGAAATATTTTTAACTACTTCCGGATTGATCGAAAGTGACTGCAACTTTCTTATTTTTAATCGAACCTTGTATATTTTTTTATCAATTTCAATTCGCTTTGAAATTCTCTTTCCAACGATGTATCACAAGTTGACGTTTGTTTGACCGGTGACTGGCAAAAAACTGGTTTAAACTCTTAGACTTAGGCGGCCATGGCGGATATACTAGCAATTGTTTTTGTTCGTTTTATCTCACTTTGGAAAGAATTTAAGACTTTCCATTTATCGTGTCATTTTCGCGAGTCTAAGTGCAAATAATAAAACCGAAACATTTAATAATAAGAATAACACAACAAAACCGATAATTGTAATTGATTAATATTAGAAAGAAGTAATATTTGAATTAAGTAACACATTAAAAAAAATAGGTAAAACTATTTTAAACTAGATATAAATTTGCTAGGTATTTATTCCAAATGTTCAAAATGTTGTCCGTTGTTAATCCTACACAATCTTGTTTTTCTCACCGTGGCTCTCATAACGTTCTCCAATTGAATTTCAGTAATCTGATTTACTGTTCTTCTTAAGCGTATTTCTAAATCATTTCTGTCTGTTGGTGGATTTTTGTAAACTTTCTCTTTTAGATGGTTCCATATAAAAAAATCAAGAGGCGTAAGATCTGGCGATCTTGCAGGCCACTTTTTAGGTCCATTGGTACCTAACCAATTTACACCAAATTTTTGATTCAAGTAGTTTACTACATTTTCTATTGTGGGCTGGAGCGCCATCCTGCTGGAAAATAATGTCTCTACGATTTAAAGGTAAAGTTTTTAAAAAATCTTCAACATCATTATGAATGAACTCCAAATATCTTTCTCCATTTAAGGCGCCATCAAATATAATAGGACCAATAATTCTTATACGAAGGATACCCAACCACACGTTAAAGCCGAATCTTTCTTGATAGGCCCTTTCTCGCATAATTTTAGGATTTTCTTGGGCCCAATATTGAGTATTGTTACGATTAAACAGACCCAAATTGGTAAATCAAGATTCATCCGAAAATAGAATGTTGTAATGAAATTGGTTATCAAGGTGGTATCTTTGCAAAAACCAATTACAATAATCCATTCTTTTTTGGTAATCTGTTTGTAATAAATGTTGATTTATTTGATATCTGTAGGACCTGAATTTATATTTTCTTAAAATGCAGCGAGCAGTTTCTCGATTTACACCAGTTTGTTCTTCAACATGTCTTATAGAAATTGTAAGATCTACCTAAACAATGGCCAATATATTGACTTTTGACTCTTCGTCACCAATAAATACATCAGCAGGTTCATTTGGTTGGCATCTAAACTGCTGCTCTATCCTTAAAAAATAATTGTTGGGTGGGTGCCTCTTACCGGGATATCTTGCCATGTACAACTCGACAGCTTGACGGCTATTCTTTCTACACTCTCCATAAATTAATAACATGTCTACTTTTTTATCCGTTGAATACATTTTTGTTAACGAAAAATTATTTGTGACGTAAAGTAAACAATAATAATGGCCATTTTGGTAACACGCAGCAACCATGACTTTCGGTTCGTCTGTTTTATCACAGCCTACTAAGCCCCTAATGGAAACTTGTTGATATCACATTATTGCATAATAAAACGGTTTATTTTCTGAAAATAATGTTAAATCCAATTGGCGTTAGATAGTTTTGTTAGACGTATGTTGTCAAAAAACCTGTAATGTGTAACTAAGTTAAATAAAAAATATGTGTTCCTATCTTAATTTCGGTGATATTGTAAAGCATAAAATTTTGTAGGAGCCACTTAGACTTGCAAAAATGGCATGATAAATGAATAGTCGTAAATTCTTTCCAAAGTGAGATAAAACGAACAAAGACAATTGCTAGTATATCCGCCATGGCCTCCTAAGTCTAAGAGTTTAAATCAGTTTTTGCCGGTCACCTGTCAAACAAATGTCAACTTGTGATACATCGTTGAAAAGAGAATTTCAAAGCGAATTGAAATTGATAAAAAAATAGACCATTCCATTAAAAATAAGGAAGTTGCAGTCACTTCCGGTGAAACCGGAAGTAGTTAAAATATTTCTTAAGTGATAAAAAGGCCTAATAATGTCCCATTCTGGTACCTAAAAATGGAAATATGTAGCTTTCAAAATATAAAAAAAATTACAGGGTGTTACATGTTGGCTGTGTCACCCGGTATACCAGATAAATTATTTAAGGTAATGTACTCGTGATAATTTTCGTTCAGTTTACACCGTGGAGAATATTTCAGAATATTTTCAAAATTTTTTGATCAGTACTTTTCGAGATAAGGGGACAATGATTTTTTGCGATTTTTGAAAAATAATACAAAGCTGCTCCCATCGACTGTTTCAACTATTCCTTCATGTCTAGCGTGTAATGATGAATGAATCTTTTTATCTACTGTTATGAAACGTAGAAAAAATTCACTGAAATTATGTTTAAACGAGTCTTAACCCTCTTGGGAAATGTTCATTCGAATACGCTTTCGGTCGATTGTTAATAAACGCGGCACCCATCGAACGGAAAGCTTTCTCATACTCAAAACCCTATCGAGATATCTACAATATCAGAAGGCTCGCGTACCTTCAGTCGCCAATCATTTAGTATGTTATTGTAAATTTTTGCCACATACCTCGTCGGTCGTAGAGGTTTTCTGGGGTCCTGAGTGTTAATTATTCTGAAAGGCTATATGACTACGTATCTATTCAGCAGCTTACATTTTAATAGTCGAAACTAAGTCTACATTTTATCTCGCCTTCACATCCACCACTGTTTTCAATGAGAGAACCGAGGTACGCATATTGAGTGGTTTTTTAAAATCAGACAAATTTTCTGTTTGGTTTGCTTACTTAACAAACGCAACAACTCTGTCAAATTGACTAATTCAATCAGCCTGAAGTAAAAATATGTTAACTAACATTATTTAATTAATTACTGCAAATTAATTGTAAATATTGTCAGCTATATTTTGATTTAAATTTTTGGGTTGAACTGAATATACGAATACACAATTATTTACCTGGTAAATAATTAAAATTATATTATTTAATAAAATTATTATGAACTACCGTATAGTGTATTATCTACAATGTATACTCGTATATTGAAACAACATAATAATATTCCAATAATATATATAATATGTTGACGAAAAAAAAACTAACTTTTCATTAATAACCGCAGCAAAATAATTGGAATTTACATGAGAAGAAAAATAACATACAATGTAACAATTGAAGCTGTATATCGTAGACTACCAACATCATCTGTAAGTTTATTATGTAATTTTAAAGCTAAATTCTTTCCTGATTTTCGGTACAAATTTTAGAGAGATATTGACAAATCACGGGGGTATGACTTTTTATTTAAAAATCAACAATTTCATCGCAAAAAATGAATAAATAAAATAATAAAAATATTACGGAAATTTTCAAACTGATAAGAAAAGTATATGGCAGTAATTACTCATCAAGAATCATCATCATCATCATTATTAACTTATTCCATCCATAGTCTGATGTAAGCATCCTCAAGTTGTCTCCACTGAGCTCTATTGTTTGTTTTTTGCATCCAATCGTATCCCGCTCATCTTTTTATGTCATCTGTTCATTTTCTCTGTTATCCATCTCTGCATGTTTTATGTTTTCCAGGCCTCCATTTAACCATACGGCGTGACTATCTGTTATCATTCATCTTTGCGATATGTTTCGCCCAATTCTACTTTAATATATCAAGAATACACGATTCTAAATGGAATACATACTTATTGGGTAGAAGAGAACATCTTGAAAGTAACAGACACACGGGAAGAACAACATCAATTCGAACACCAGAAATGAGTTTGTGAATTCGTCGCAGATGAACTCATGCATGAATTAAAATGCTGGAAGAAAGGATGGACATCAACAGAGAAACATGAACGATTTTGATTGAGAATTGCGTCTAAACAGAGGTAGACGCAAAATTTCATCCAGACACTATAAAATTGGACTAGAGTCCCCTAGCGACTCTGTTTGGATTTGGGAAAGTTAATAAAAAAATAGAAACATCACAACTTTCTTGACACTTTTCTCGAAACCTGAGTAATTACTGTTTTTATGGAATTGTTATGATTTTTTTTAATTGTGATATTTGTATATTTTTTCATGAGAAGATGATATATTTTTATATAATTACGAGAGATCTAATATAAAAATAAATTGATATTTATTTATTTATTTAAATTAAATGCACACATTTTCTTGAAAAATAGTATTTCTTAATCAATAATGTACTCTCCATCATTTTCTATATCTGTCCCTCATGTTTTACAAGTTTTTGAATTCATTCTTTGTAGAAACTGCGTGGTTTCCCTTCAAAGAAAGTTGTAAGGTAGTTTTTGACTTCCTTCATAGAATCAAATTATGAGGGTCCGAGGCGAACTCTCGGAGATGAGAGTGAACAACGACGACCTTCTAGAAATAACAAAAGAAGAAGTGCTAAATGCTGTTAAAAAATCACGGAAAAAGTTTTTATTACTTAAATTACCTATTACTGTCATATTACCAAGATAGTCTTGGCAGCACAACATATTGCCCAAAGATTTTTTTCCCTTCGATTTCCTCATTTTCCTGTTTTCCCTAAAGCCAAATCACATGTGAAAAACTCGATTTTCAGTTTCTGTTCCCGGAATCGCATTTTGTACGAGAGAGACCAAATATTCCAATGATAAATGGTTGTAGTGGGGCAAAAAGAGACAGAATCGCGTGGTATTTTATTAGGTGAACAGAGAGGGAAGACGGCCACTTAATGTCACATGCATTTCCGTGCGAAAAAATCGCTTTCAGTGGCGTAGGGGAAAATTTGTGCGTGGTTTAAAGCAACTTAGTAAAACTGAAATTAAAAAAAAATGTGCCGATTCTTGCTTAACAGGCGATCAAACCGGCTTGGTTCTTTTAAATCAATTTAATCTATGAATCTGTTATCATTATTTTATTTTTAGTTTCTCTTTATTCTTGACACCAGTATTCTTTCAAAGAAAAGTCTATTTCAGTTACCATTAGAGATTGGCAAATTCAATTACCATTAGTGGAGAGAGAGATAGGATTCTCTTTTATTGCCTATACGTCAGTTTCCGACATCCCTTCTTGAGAGAAATTAGATCCTGAGCGTTATTTTCTTTTATTTAATAACTAGCAGTGCCTGCGGCTCCGTTCGCATGGACTATCATCACTGCTTATTCCTTATCTTACCTAAGGTAACATAGAACATACGTATTTTATAAAAAAAAACACGTAAATCGGATAAGTGGTTCTTGAGTGCTAAGCGCACCAACGGACAGACAGACAGTGATACGTTGCATTTTATATATATTACATTCTTTGCTGCATGATATTGTTCCATATTTAATGGTTTAGGCAGTGTATTGCAAGAGAACGCGCTAGCGGCAAACTTTTTTCCGAATTGATTCACTATTATCGTCACTGCTTATTTCTTGTGTTACCGAACGTAAGAAAATATAGCCTATAATTTGGCCAGAGAACATATGTATGTTTTAGAAAATAAGCACATAGATCGGATAAGTGGTATTCGAGTGATAAGCGCACTAACGGACAAACAGACAGGCAGATAACCTGGCCATAGAACATATGTATGAATTAAAAAAAAAAACACGTAACTCGGATAAGTGGTTCCCGAGTGATAAGCGCACTAACGGACAAACAGACAGGCAGACAGAGAGACCTTGCATTTTATATATATTATAAAAGATTATAGATAACCTGGCCAAAGAACAAATGTATAAATTAAAAAAAAAAACACGTAATTTATATGTATTATATTATATTCTTTGCAACATGATATTGTTCCATATTTAATGGTTTAGGCAGTGGATTGCAAGAGAACACGTTAGCGGCAAACTTTTTTCCGACTTGATTCACTATTATCGTCAATGATTATTCCTTATGTTACCTAACGTAATAAAATATAGCCTAAAACCTGGCCAGAGAACACATGTATGTTTAAAAAAAAAAGCACGAAAATCGGATAAGTGGTTCTCGAGTGATAAGCGCACTAACGGACAGACAGACAGACAAACAGACCGAAGGACAGACAGACAGAGATACAGAGAGACGTTGCTTTTTATGTATATTATAGATTATACATTAGCGTCGTATCCAGAGGGCAAGGCTAATCAATAGTGCCTTGTAACTGCAAAAAAAGTATATTATACAAAAAAAAAATAGTAGAACGGGCCCAAATCTGGAGAGTAGGTTGGATGTGGCAGTAATTTACATAGCAATTCGTGAAATTTGGCCATTAAAACAAATGAAGTGTGAGGTTTAGCGTTGTCTTGAAGAAAAATCCATGTTTTTCGTTTAAATCATCGATAAGGGTTGTATTAGTCCTTTTACAAATAGTCGACGAAGATAATACCTTGTCAATTCCAAAATAGTGTAGCCATTACCTTCCAACTCTACTTGAAATGTTTAATCACTACACGAAACTCGTTTTTAGTGTTCCGTACGGATCATTTATAAGATCACTTCGGTGTCTGTCTGTCCGTCTGTCCGTCTGTCACACCCGATTTTTTCCGAAACTATTTGTCATAGAAAGTTGAAATTTGGTAATAATATAGGAATTGATGGCCTCATCAGAGTCATGTAGTTTTGAAAGTTAAATTTTGACTTAAGGGGTTAGTTTTGGGGGGTGAAATCGGAAGTGAAAAAAAAAATTTTTTACTAGGTAATCGAGTGGGGTGTCAAATGAAAGCTTGTGAAAACACGAGTAAAAATTATACATATAATGTAATACTTGCGGGCACTTTTGTTTGTATTATTTTTAAAAAATCGCGAAAAAAAATTCTGGAATATTCTCCACGGGGTGTAGATTGAACGAAAATTATCACGAGTGCATTACCTGTAATAATTTATCTGGTATATAGAAAAAACAGAAATTTCAAGGTCATCAATTTTCAGCAAAAATTTGAAATAAACTTTGTTGAAAACTCATTTGGGGTGTGTTTTGTGAAGTCACTGATCATTTTATACTGTCGTTACAACATTTTTTTATTTTAAAAGCAATCAACGTACGGAACACTAATTGCGCAAGTTCAACTTGCACTTGACCGGTTATTTCCTATTCTATTGCTTAAAATAATCACTGACACATTTCAAAATTTTACTAAAGGTAAACTAGGCTTCGGCTTTGTCTAAGCTTTTGTATAAAAGAATTGGAAGGATGATACTTTCACGCCGTAGACTATAAAGTGACTTGTGCTGCCACCTATCGAAAATTTAACATAGTCACCAAACATCATATTTGTGTGGGGATTTCTTGGGTGATAATTTTACCATTTTTAGGGTTCCATACGGAACACTTATAAGATCAGCTCGGTTTCTATCCATCTGTCTGTCCGTCTGTCACACCCGATTTTCTCCGAATCTATTTGACATAGAAAGTTGAAATTTGGGACTAATATAGGAATTAATGGCCCCATCAGAGCCGTGAAGTTTTGAAAGTTAAATTTTGACTTAAAGGGTTAGTTTTGGACTTTCGGTCGACAGTTCGTGGCACGCGGATGCATTCTCCCGGTTGGGGCTTCTGAAGGCGAAGTGTGAGCGTTTTGGGGCTTCGGAGTGTGGATCGGTGGTCCACAAATTGCTTGGTAGGGGTTCGAATCGCATAGGGTTGCTAAGCGCTGTGAGGGGTGATTCCAATAACATCGGTTGAGGTTGGGTAATTTGAGCAGTAGGTGAACACGTGAGGCCGTGTTTTTTGTGTCAATCACGGTCTGACAGAAAAGGTTATACCCAAAACCAGTAGCAGTTCCCGAGGAGATCCTTTATCAGTGCCATAAAAGAAATTAAGTTATAAACGCAAATAAATATTATTTTAGGGGAGCAATATCGCCCAGAGCGAGACTACGTTGCTCTCCACCTGTAAAACGGATCCAAACTCGAGAATGTGTAACGCATCACCGAAGGGTCGCCGGTGTTCTGCCTAAGCACGAGACGGATTCAAAGCTGAGTAAATTATCCAAAGAAGGATAGAGCTCAAAAAAAGAGAAATAAAGAAAGAAGAGAAGGGTTAGTTTTGGGGGGTGAAATTTTTTACCAGGTCATCGAGTGGGCTGTCAAATGGAAGCTTGTGAAAACACGAGTAAAATATATATATATATATATATATATATATATATATATATATATATATAGATATATATATATAATGTAATACTTGCGCACACTTTTCTTTGCATTATTTAAAAAAAAAATTTTATAACTAAACTTTAAACGTTAAACTTTTATTTTAAAAGCAATCAACGTACGGAGCACTAATTGCGCAAGTCCGATTTGCACTTGGACGGAATGGGAAGTGGGAGATCAGTGGGGTATAGTATATATCATGTTGTATGTCATTTTTAAAGTTTTTAGAATCGAGAAATATGAAAATGATGTTATTTTTTCAGTATTACAAATCTTTACAGAAACCGTATGCATGTGATTATAGAATACCTTCAAACAAAAATACATTTTACAACCTCTCTTTGCATCAATGCACTGAGTAAATAACTTCAAATCAATTTCTCCAAATTTTCCTTTGTAAATTCTACTGTTTTACATACGTCGGAAATTTTTCTACGTCCCTGGGAGCTGCAATTTTCGATTTTATTTGTTGCGTGGTGCATTTCTGTCAACTGCACAGAGTGTCGTGAAGTTGCGTTATATTTCAAATGACCACTTTCGAAAATGTATAGTTCGTTTGTCCAATTGTGATTGGCATTGAAATCAAAATAAAAAGTTCGAATCTAATTTTTTTTCTGATATTTGCCAAATTAACAATGTAACATTGCAAATGTTTATATATATATATATATATATATATATATATATATATATATATATATATATATATATATATATATATATATATATATATATACACAAGGGCCCCATATGTATCGAATAATGATTTCACAGCATTTATTAATCTGAGTATTAAAAAAATGTTTAAATAAAAAAGTTATAGGGTGTCTAAACGTATCATATGTGTCTAAATTGAACTCTTTTGCAATTATTGATATTTGAAATTAAGGGGATCAAATTAAAAAAAAAAAAAATTTAAGCTGGCTTGTGTCAAACATTTGCTGTCTGGTAACGACTTAACGCGTCAAAAAATGATTTATTGACGAAAACGTTTATTGTTGCATTTTGTGAAACTGCAATTTGATCATAATATTATAATGGTACATTTAACAGAAACTGAAAGAATCACCTTGTTAATGATGGTTGGTTACGGAGATTATAGGAAAACACAACAGGAGGTGTACAGAACGCAGAATATCTGAATCCAGAATCTATTACCCAATCCGTAGTTAGCAGAACATTAAAACGATTTAGACAATCAGGTCATGTTAAGAATTGTTCTAAATCTGGACCCCCAAAAGTTAAAACAAGCGATGATAAAAAGTTAGACGTTTTATTGGAAATTACAGAAAATCCCCATACAGCCACTAGTCAGCTTTGCCTAGACCACAACACAAGTAAAGGTACCTTAAGTCGTAAAAGAAGAAAAACTGCATCCATACAAACCCATTCTATTACAAGAATTATCTGAAGATGACTACAACAGATGCGTTGAATTTTGCGAGGTCATGATGGAACGAATCAATAATGATCCTAACCTAATTCAATTTTTTTTTTCTGACAAGGCCACATCTTGTCTTAACGGAAGAGTTAACAGGCGTAACTGCCGTTACTGGTCAACTGAGAATCCCCTCTGGCTAATCGACAGTCATTCTCAAAAACCGCAAAAGATAAACATGTGGGCTGGGATTTGTGGACGTCATATCATTGGTCCTTTTTTATGGATGGAAATTTTACAGGCCAGCAGTATTTACAGTTACTCCAAGAGCAAATTATTTCAACTTGTGCAAGTCTTTTTCCCGATGAAAATAATTTGGATACCCCTAACAGGAATCTGTGGTATCAACAGGCCGGAGCACCTCCTCACTATGAAATCAACTTTCGTAGATATTTGGATGCGATTTTTCCTAATCGATGGATAGGCAGAAGAGGTGAGGTAGAATGGCCTAGAAGGAGTCCCGACCTTACGCCACTCGATTTTTTTATGGGGTCATTTGAAAACCGAAGTTTACCGAAGTCGACCTGAAACTGTAGAAGATTTACAACAAAGAATTCAATATTAAGTAGCACAGATTACCCCGGATTCTCTGCAAAACTCTGTTCAGGCTGTTTGTGACAGATAGGGTCACTGCTTCGCTGTTAACAGTAGATATTTTGAGCAATTGTTACCTTAAAAATAAATCTAGAGTATTTATTGATAGTTTTTTTTATCTGAGTTAGTTTCGAACGGCAGCAGCAGCAAGATCACAGTATCGAGTGGCAGCAGCAGCAAGAGCACTTGAAAATGCCAAATGAGATTTTGGCGAAATGTCGTGCAAATTCATTGTTAGACGAATGGATTGAAACCCGGAATTTTAATGTATTATATGTATATATATATATATATATATATATATATATATATATATATATATACATATATATATATATATATATATATATATATATATATATATGTATATATATATATATATATATATATATATATATATATATATATATATATATATATAAACTAACGTGCATAGAAATCGGCCCACTGTAAACTTTTGACTTTAACTATATTTTTTTTTTTAATTATTTATCAGATCAAAAAAAGAAATATGCTGTTTGAAAGACAATTTAATGTGAGTATAAATTTATCAAGAAGGCTTATCGTTTATATGCGTAGCAACCGGTAAACAAATGAAACGTGTTTATGTGGTGATTATAACGAAAATAACAAATTTGTCAAATATTAAAATTATTGCGTTTGCAACTGAAATTTGCATATTAATTCGTTTTTCATAATCTCAGTAGTGTTTAAGTGTGTTAGTTTAATGCATACTACACCACAAAAAGCCGCTCAAGTTTTTGCTTTAATCGAAAATGGACTTAGTCAGCGAGCTGTTGCTAGACAATTGAATATGACACGCGCAGCGGTTCGAAGAGTGTGCAAACGTTATGAGGAGACTGGATCCTTTCATAGGCGACCTGGAACAGGCTGAAGGCGATTTACAACCGCTCGTGATGACCGCTTTATTGTGTCAACAACATTAAGAAATTGTCACCTTAATGCCGTTCAAGTGCAACGACAGCTCCGTGAGGTGCGAGGAGTGGCTATTAGTCAGTGGACAGTAAGATGAAGACTGCAGGAAAATAACCTGACCCCTAAAACACCTGCGATTGGTCCAAAACTTACTCCAGCTCATCGGCAAGCCCGCCTGCGTTTTGCACGGGATCATCTGAATTGGACGTTGGAACAATGGGGATCTGTTCTGTTCTCAGATGAGACCAGAATATGCCTCCATGGTAGCGACCGAAGAAGGAAAGTGTACCGAAGACCAAGAGAGCGATTTGCAGATTGCTGCTTTGAAGAGCGGAGTGCTTATGGAGGTGGTTCCTGTATGATCTGGGGTGCAATTTCTATAGGAGCACGAACCGACCCTGAGTTCATTCGTAGGGGCGACCGTGTTCACGGAAGAAGAGATTTAACGGCTGCTAGATATATCGAGGAGATTTTAGCAATTTATGTGGTACCTTAGGTCGACTACATTGGAGACGAATTTACCTTTATGTATGACAATGCAAGGCCGCACACCGCAAGAATCGTGCAAGATTACATTGCAGAAGTCGGTTTTCGGGTTATGGAGTGGCCAGCATACAGTCCTGATCTAAATCCGATCGAACGTTTATGGGATGAGTTAAAACGAAGAATTCGAGCTAGACTTCATACCCCAAACTCGATCGCAGAGCTTATTGTTGCAGTAGAAGAAGAGTGGTTTAACATCCCTCAAGAAACAATAGCAAACTTGATTAGATCTTTGCCTAATCGTATGAGAGATGTTATTAGGGCAAGAGGAGGTCATACCCATTATTAAAAAATTAAGTTTTAAGTTTTAAATTGTCAATAACCCTATTTATGTTAATAATAAAAAAGCTTAATTTGCTTAATGCATTAATTTCACTATGTTAAACATAGGAAGTCGAAATAAGTTTTCGTAAATTTATACTCACATTAAAGCATATTAAATTGTCTTTCAAACAGCATATTTCTTTTTTTGATCTGATGAATAATTTTTTTAAAAAAATATAGTTAAAGTCAAAAGTTTACAATGGGCCGATTTCTATGCACGCAAGTTTATATATATATCTATATATATATATATATATATATATATATATATATATATATATATATATATATATATATATGGCTTGACTAGACTTGATTTTTTTGTCTAAATTGCACCTTATCATAATATATCATCAAACATGAAAACTTATTTAAACATCGATTGTATAGGAAGTAGACTAAATACTAACCTATTTATAGGTTGTTAATAAATAAGATAAGTATTTTTATTCTTTCGTTTTCTTTAGTAAATTCGACAATTTTGTAAAAAAAACCGATAGTACTTAATTTAGAAATTGAATTAATATAACAATTTTTTTCAAATCAGCGTGATTCATCAAAATTTCATATATTTATCAGATATATTTTAAGAATAAACAGAGGTTTGATAAATGGTCAAATTCGAGTAAGAACTTTCCATCTCAAAAAAGATATAAAATCCAACGTCTTTTTTGCTGCATGTGGACAGCATTGTCCCGATCGTTCATGATCCAAAAGATCAAAATCACCGCTTTAAACTCACTTTTACAATAATATGCATGTTTCATGAGTCACAGTATCCTCTAAACTTTTATTTTTCCACTAGTTATAACAATTAACGTAAAATTACGCCATTGGCACGTCCAGTATAATATTAGAAGAAAGATAATATAATATCTAACAGTAGAAAATAATGTTAAAGTAACATTATAAAAAAATTAACAAAAATAAATAATAAATAAACACATAAAATAATAGAAATAAAAAACGAATTAAACAAAGAGATCTCTGTACTTCTTATCAATTAATTATGCTATAATTTAAGTTTATAATTAATAGCCGGCCAAATGTAAGTCGAACTTGCGCAATTAGTGTTCTGTACGTTGATTGTTTTTAGAATAAAAAATTTTTGTTACGGAGGTACAAAGTAAGTTTTCAACCAAGTTTGTTTCCGAACTTTGTTGAGAATTGATGACCTTGAAATTTTTTTTTTTTTTTCATATACTACATAATTTTATAAAAAGTAATGCACTGGTGATAATTTTCGTTCAATCTACACCCTGTGACGAGTATTCCAGAATTTTTTCAAAATTTTTTGATAGAAAAGTACTTCGAGATAAGAGGGGGAAAGCGATTTTTGGCATTTTTTTAAAAGTAATATAAAGAAAAGTGTGCGCAAGTATCACGTTATATATATTCTTGAACTCGTGTTTTTACAAGCCCACTCGGTGACCTGGTCAAGTGTTTTTTTTTTCAATTCCGATTTCCCTCTCCCCCCCAAAAGCATAACGTTTTAAATCAAAATTTAATTTTCAAAACTACACAGCTCTGATCAGATTATCAATTCCTATATTAGTGCCAAATTTTAACTTTCTATGTCAAATAGTTTTGGAGAAAAGAGAGTGTGACAAACAGACAGAGAGGCGCACAAACAGACGGACAGACAGACACCTAAATGATCTTATAAGTATTCCGTACGGAACACTAAAAATAAATAAAACCACATAACAGTAGCATAAAAGGTAAAACAAAAGTAAAGAATTTCAAACATTTCAGTTATTTCATGAATTTGTTAATGGAATAGTATGCATTTCCTACCGAAAGGTATTTTATTTTGGTCTTAAATCGGTTTACGCTCAAATTTTTGATGACTATCCGTTAACTTATTACATAATATTATGGCATTATAGTCCAATGAGTTTTCGAAAATAGTAGTTCTGTGTCTCGGAATCATTAAAACCTTCCCGTTCCGGGTTTAATAGTTATGATTTGCCGTTATAACGTTATATTTGCTAACGTTTGATTTAATGCATAGTAAACTAGACGCTTATAAATATAAATAGATCGTATAGTTAAAATTTTAAAATTGCCAGAAACACTTTTACATGTTTTAAGCTTCACTACACTTTCCTCAAATCATGTTACTCTAGGACATATGAGAATATATAGTAAATATTTAGTAAAGCATTTGTAGGAAACACCCTTTTCAATTGACGGATAGCATAATAAACACAAGGGAGCTTCTTGGAGAGAAAATCAGTTTTTGCTTCCCGTGACAAATTCTTCTTCTTCGGGTACCATGATCATTCAACGATCGTTGGTTATCATGTTGGCTACCATGTTGATGATGCTCGTTTTAAGTTGAGTTTAGTGTTGAACCACAAAGTTTTCGCACCACTGCCTCAAATTTTTCAAACACGATGTTTTCCTTCTGTCTGGACTACGTCTGCCTGGAATCTTTGCCTCTATAATCATATGCAAGATTCCGTATTTTTTGGATGTCTCATAAATGTGGCCAAAATATTCTAATTTGCGTCGCTTGATGAACGGGATCACTTCCAAGTCCTGCGAGTGAGAACGCTATTGTTACTAATTCTGCCTATTCAACTGATTTTCAGCAGTCGTCGATACACCCACATCTTGAATGCCTCCGGACGTTGAAGCATTGCTTCAGTTAGCCTCCATGCTTCCATGCCGTACAAGAGAACCGGAAAGACATACGAGCCTACCATTTTCATCCGTAGTGAGGACGCTTGATTTGGTATGTTTTTAATACCATTTTTTTACACAGAAATTGACGGTACGTGTAAAAAGGTAATCGCAATACGATACAGATTTTTTCTTTTATATTCTTGACAAGCGGGCGAAGGTATTGTATTACCTGCAGTACTAAACGCGTAAAAACACCCAGGCCTAAATCTTGCTAATATGGTGGAGTGTACGTTTATTTTTCTACGGAGTAAATATGAAAATTAAAAATATACAAAATACAAAAATAATAAAACACATTTACACATGCACTACCGTCAGAAAGTATTTGCTCACTTAGTTATTTCAGTCCAAAGACAACAAAAATCCAGATAATATATTTTTTTTAAATTTTAATGAATTATTATTTATTTTCACATTATTTACAGTCTAGAGAATCAGAAAAATATTCATGATATTCCAGGATTTTTCTCATTTATGTGACCATCTCTATTTTAATTACGGCTTTACGGAGTTTCGTTATTCTCTCCAGTAGTTTCTTCAAAGTTTTCTTCGGTGATTTTAACCCATTCTGCTTATAAAAGTTCCCACAAGTGACTTTCTGATGTTGGATTAAGTTTTCAAACACACCTGTCCAAATGGTCCCACGGCAATTCGATGGGGCTCAAGTCATCACTTCCAGGACAGTATCGGATTTCTATTGGTCCAATAGTTCTCTAATTTGTTTAGCAGAATGTTTACGGTCGTTGTCATGCTGAAAACTAAATTTCCCCTGAAAAATATCTCTTCCAGAAGGAAGCATCTGAGTTAGCAAAATTTCTTGATACTATTCTTATCGCATGATTCCTTTTATCCTAAAGATTTTTCCAACTTTACCGTTGCCAAAACAATCCCAAACCATTACTGAACCTCCACCATGTTTTACTGTAGGCAACTGACAGGCTTCCAACATCCTCTCTCCAGCTGACCGCCGCACATAAACTCGTCGATTTGAACCGAAAATTTCGAATTTAGATTCGTCGCTCCAAAGGACGGAATTCTTCTGATGTCCAATTTTCATGTTCTCGGGCCCATTCTAATTGTTTACGTTTATTCACTTCCCTAAGAAGTGGTTTCGTGACTGCAACTCTCTTGTGTAGTCCACCTTTTGCTAACCTGTTCTTCACGGTTGTCACGCTGATGGGGATGGGCCGCTCCAGGTTTACTTGAGCCGTGATTTCTGGTGCGGTTAGGCGACGATTACGTCTGCTGGATATTGTTATAGCTCTGTCTTAAGCGGGAGTCGTTTTTCGAGGCCTTCGTGAACGTTTTTGGTTGCGAATTCCATGTCCCACAGAATTTTTTTTTTTTGATGTCTCGCAATTATTAGAGCCCGATTTTCAACGGAAACTTCTTTCGTTTTTGGCATTTTCTCAAAGAATTGAGCCTGTATCAAAGTACTGTTTGATAATGGTTAATTTCCAAAAGGGCAATGGTATTTATAGCATAGTTTTTATCATAAAATGTCACTAGGAATTTCCATAATCCCCAGAAACTTGAAATGAGTTCTTACTTCAACTGAAATTCTCAGAAATAGCCTCAAAACGATTATCTTGCAAAACTTGGAAATTTGTTCTAATTGGTTTTTAATTTGTGATTTCACCAAAAAGGCTTATATAAACATTTTTATGATGAACACTTGTTAAGAACAATTAAATTTACCTAGTATAATAAAAGGGTTTAATTAGGTATTAAATTTTGGCAGTTACATTGGAATTTCTAGGTGGGCAAATACTTTCTGACGGTAGTGTACATACAATAACATTCTTAATGTATCGGTACAAGAAATTTTGTTTTTAAGATAAAGTTAAATGTAAATAAATTTATTAATTTTAAAAATCGCGAACAATTACAAAACACGTTTTTGTTTCCAACCTAATAAAGTAAATGCCATGGAAATTTCTGTCAGACGTTACTGACAGTTCGGCTAACCTAAAAACAAATATTTTAATTCTTAGCAATGTCGTGAGTATTTAAAAAATATATATTTCCTTAATTTTTGAACATAGTAACGGGCTATATGGTAAATGTGATCAAAGAAACCTTTTTATATGAAAAATTTTGTTCTTTCCACTCAATGCCATATTTGGTCCATCAGACTATATCAGCCCTTCTATCGATTGCGTGTAAAGGGGCAACACAGCACAGATAGGGTAATAGCGGGCACACTGCATTCCCAATAAAAAAACGCATATTTCATTGTGTTTTCCATGGGACAGTACAACACCCGATACCGTTATCGATATAAACTGGAAAATGGCGACTTTTGAATAAATAAATAAAATTGGCTGGAAACGGATGAAAATAAATGTGTTTGAAAAGAGCGACTTTAATGTAAAATCCATGCTTTGGGTAAAAATGATATGAATATTAACAAACATATACGAGGTGTCCTATAAAAAAATTGATTTTAAAATATTTATATTAAAAAAAAACAAAAAATCTGTATTTTATATTGAACTATAATACTGGTAAAATTATTTCCTAAAAATTACATTATTTTAAAGGGTTACATCATCTTGAGATTTTCAAAAAATTGAATATATTTTTGTTGTTTATACTTTTAAGAATATTTTAAACGTTACACCATTTCAAAATTCAAATTATTTCCGAAGTTAGAGCAATTAGAAGTGAGTGCGGCAGAGAGTCGGCCCGAAAACTTAGGTAGCGATCGGACTGGCACGAACGGTCAAAGCCTTGACAAAGGGTATTGTTCTTTTAGTCAGTCCTTTATAACAATAATTCCTTGATTTTAAACTAAAAGTGAATTGTGCTGAATGTGAACCAGCTCTAATAAACTCGTGCCCTCTTATCAGTGGTAGAGCATATGATGTGAATATACGATTAGTTTTTGCGTTCATACTTCTTGGTATTGGTTTAGTAGAAACAGAGAAATTCTGTGGAATCATGGACTTACCTAAACAAATTTTCCAATCGTTTTACGATAAAGTTGTAAATGACAATAACACTGCTACAAAAACTATTTCTGAATTGACCATGAAAACTGCTGTTCAAGAGGCAAAAGAATTGAATAACGCAGTAGAACTTACCGATTTAGGAGAAAGAACTTGGATGAAATGTGGTTTCTATTCTTATATCATTTTACTCAGGAAAAGTTCCTGATCTGCCACGTCTCTCTGTCTGTCTGTCCGTTAGTGCGCTTATCACTGGAGAACCACTTATCCGATTTTCGTGCAGTGGCGTGCAAAAGTTTCCGGTCAGTGACATTTCGTACTCTAATTTATTAAAAAAAAGACTAATGATTTTTAATCATTATGAGATGTGAGTATGAGATATAGGAAACAAAATAATATAGTAAAAGAATATTATTTATGGTTATGAATATATTTATTATTATTAGTCTTATATTTACATGTGCAAAAGTTTCCGGCCACTTTGTACTACGAGAAAAATTATTAGTCCATATGCTCTATAATAGACTTAAATTATATTTTTATGTTAATTTTTTGTAGCCATACCCTTTGCAGCGATAACAGCCGCACAACGATGTGGCATTGACTCAATTAATCGATTAATACAAGCAGGTGATATTTTATCGCATTCTTCCTTCAATGATTTGAATAATGCGGCTTTATTTGAATATGTACGCTTTCGAACTTGACGATCTAGAGTTTCCCTTAAGTGTTCTATTGGGTTCAAGTCCGGTGATTGAGATGGCCAGCTTAAAACTCTCACATTTGAAGCAGAAAACCACTGTTTTAACAACTTGGATGTATGTTTGGGGTCATTATCCTGCTGAAATATCCAATTCTGTGGTAATGTTTCTTCAGCATATGATAACAAATTGTTGGACCGACTCCTTGTGCAGAGAAAATTCCCCAAACCATCACACGTCCTCCACCGTGTTTTACAGTAGGAATTTGGTACCGAACATCATTTCTCGTACCAATAGGACGTCGTACATGTCGTCTACCATCGCTTCCAAAAAGATTAAATTTAGATTCGTCTGACAAAGCTACTTTTTTCCAATCTTTGATTGTCCAATTTAGGTGATCTTTGGCAAATTGTAATCGGGCCTTCTTATTCTCTTTACTGATTAATGGTTTTTTAATACCTATATGGCCAAAAAGTCCCACATCATGTAGTCTTCGTGTCACAGTACTACGACTAACATTAGCTAGGTTTTCATCCTTTAGCTCGCGTGCAATTTCGGCAGCAGTTTTCTTGGCATCCGCAGTTGATTTGCGTTTAATGATACGATCTACTTTTTTAGACGTTTTTCTTGCTCTTCCACTAGGCGGACGATCTTTTAAACCATATCCACAACGGTATTTTACAATAATATCGTTCACGGTTGATTTACCTATCGATAATAATGAAGCAATCTGACGAGAAGACTTTCCTTCTTTTGAAAATTTTATTACTCTCTCACGAATTCGGATTTGCATATGCCGAGCCATGTTTATGCTCACATGGCCTTTTACGAACTAAATGTGAACATTCAACGCGCTATTATTCGTAAATACGTCTTTGAACGTCCTACTGCGTCAATGTATATTATGTGGCCGGATACTTTTGCACATATAAATATAAGAATAATAATAATAAATATATTCACAAACATAAATAATATTCTTTTACTATATTATTTTGTTTCCTATATCTCATACTCACATCTCATAATGATTAAAAATCATTAGTATTTTTTTTAATAAATTAGAGTACGAAATGTCACTGGCCGGAAACTTTTGCACGCCACTGTATATATGTATATATATATATATATATATATATATATATATATATATATATGTATATATATATGTATATATATATATATATATATATATATATATATATATATATATATATATATATATATATATACGAGGCTGGTTTGAAAAGTCCGTGCAAAAATAAAAACTATTTATGTGTTTGGGGTAAACCTTTTTTATTTTTCGACATAGTCTCCTTTTAGGCTTATACACTTCGTCCAACGATGTTCTAGTTTGTTGATCCCTTCCGAATAATAGGATTTGTCCAAGTCTGCAAAATATCCATTAGTGTCTGCAATCACCTCCTCGTTTGAATAAAATCTTTGTCCCGCCAGCCATTTCTTCAAATTGGAGAACAAATAATAGTCCGAGGGAGCCAAGTCTGGAGAATAGGGGGGATGTGAAACGAGTTGGAATCCTATTTCCATTAATTTTGCGACCACAACTGCTGAGGTGTGTGCTGGTGCATTGTCGTGATGGAAAAGGACTTTCTTGTGGGCCAATCGCGGGCGTTTTTCTTGCAGCTCGGTTTTCAAACGGTCCAATAACGATGAATAATATTCACCTGTAATAGTTTTACCCTTTTCCAGATAGTCGATGAGGATTATTCCTTGCGAATCCCAAAAGACAGTCGCCATAAACTTTCCGGCCGAAGGAACGGTCTTCGCCTTTTTTGGTGCAGATTCCCCCTTGGTAACCCATTGTTTAGATTGTTGTTTGGTCTCAGGAGTATAGTAATGTATCCATGTTTCATCCACAGTGACGAAACGACGCTTAAAGTCCTCCGGATTCTTCTGGAACAGCTGCAAACCATCCTTGCAACACATCACACGATTCTGTTTTTGGTCAAGCATGAGCAATCGCGGCACCCATCTTGCGGATAGCTTTCTCATGTCCAAATGTTTATGCAAAATATTATGTACCCGGTCAGTCGAGATGCCCACAGCACTAGCAATCTCACGCACCTTAACTCTTCTGTCATCCATCACCCTATCATGGATTTGATCAATGATTTCTGGAGTCGTAACCTCCACAGGCCGTCCAGAACGTTCAGCGTCACTTGTGCCCATATGGCCAGTCCGAAAAATTTTGAAACCACTTATAAACTGTTCTAATCGAAGGTGCAGAGTCACCATAATATTTATCAAGCTTCTCCTTAGTCTTCTGAGGCGTTTTGCCTTTCATAAAGTAATGTTTAATCACCACACGAAATTCTTTTTCGTTCATTTCTTGAAAATCACTCGACTTCCTTGATTCACCCGAATGCCAAACACAGAGAAATAGACCAATATGGCTGAAACTTGGTGTGCGTTCATTCAAGAGATGCTACTAACTAAACATGACCTCGATACGCGTCGGTGGTGCCATCTCTCGGACTTTGCACGGACTTTTCAAACCAGCCTCGTATATATATATATATATATATATATATATATATATATATATATATATAATGCAAAGTCTCTCTGTCTATTTGTCCGTTAGTTCGCTTGTGACTCGAGAACCACTTGTCCGATTTACGTGTTTTTTTTTTTAATTCATATATATGTTCTCTGGCCAGGTTATATAGGAATAATAATGATTTATATAATATATATAAAACGCAATGTCTCTCTGTCTGTCTGTCTGTCCGTTATTGTGCTTATCATTCGAGAACCACTTATCCGATTTACGTGTTTTTTTTTTTAATTCTTAACTTAATGTTTATCAAAAAAAATCTGTAATATATAAAACGAAACGTCTCTCTCTTTGTCTGTCCGTTAGTACGCTTAGCACTCAAGAACAACCTATCCGAGTTTTTTCTATAAAATTCATGTTCTCTGGCCAGGTTATAAGATATATTTTATTACGTTAGGTAACATAAGGAATAAGCAGTGACGATAATAGTGAATTAAGTCCACGCGAGCGGAGCCGCGGTCACGGCTAGTACTAAATAAGAGCAATGATAATATACATTTTAGACAGACTCCCTTGGAAATTTGGATGTTTTCTGTATAAAGTGGGTTACAAAGGCGAAGGGAATGACTTTTGGTAGTCTACAGAGCATACAGATCTTTCCGTGTTCCTAAACCATTTTTAAACCCAAATAGTGCCTGGAATAAAATAAAATGATAACAATTATACTTGTAATTGCCCTGTGGTTTATTTTCTATTAAACGTTCGGTTTCTTTTAGGGTATACAATATGAAATTTAATGTAATAATTTCCACACTGACCAATGTAATAATATGGATTTAGTTTTATTAGATATTTGAAATAGTATTACGCAGCTAAAATATATTAGTTTAAATTTTACATAATGTTGAAGTATAGATCGGACGGGCATATTGATTCTATATTCGGGACAACTTTATGTTTCGTAATTATTCCTGAAATTAATTTAATTATTTTAATTTAAAATCAATATCAACGCACTGCCGTTTGAAAGTGCCGTGTTTTCGTTTAAATAAATATATTTTATAACTTATTGTGGCTATATATATATATATATATATATATATATATATATATATATATATATATATATATATATACAGTGTGTTCCAAAAAGTTTTTATATAAACGGAGAAAAAGTTTATCTTACATATTACAAAAAAAACCGGTCAAGTGCAAGTTGAACTTGCACAATTAGTGTTCCGTACGTTGATTGTTTTTAAAATAAAAAAATTTGTTAGGGGGTATAAAATGATCAGTGACTTCACAAAACACACCCCAAATGAGTTTTCAACAAAGTTTGTTTCCAATCTTTAATGGAAACTGGTGACCTGGAAATTTTGTTTTTTTTTCTATAAACGGATAAATTATTAAAGGTAATGATAATTTTCGTTTAATCTATACCCCGTGGAGAATATTCCAGGATCTTTTCAAAATTTTTTGGTCAGTACTTTTCGAGATAAGATAGGAGACAGCGATTTTTCACGATTTTTTAAAAGTAATACGAAGAAAAGTGTGCGCAAGTATTACATTATATATATATATTTTTACTCGTGTTTTCACAAGCTTTCATTTGACACCACACTCGATGAATTAATATAAAAAAAATTTTTGCACTTCCGATTTCACCCCTCAAAACCAATCCCTTAAGTCAAAATTTATGTTACGGTAATATAAAATGATCAGTGACTTCACAAAACACACTCCAAATAAGTTTTCAACAAAGTTTATTTCCAATCTTTACTGAAAACTGGTGACCTTGAAATTTTATTTTTTTTTCTATACCAGATAAATTATTAAAGGTAATGATAATTTTCGTTCAATCTATACCCCGTGAAGAATATTCCAGGATTTTTTCAAAATTTTTTGATCAGTACTTTTCGAGATAAGGTAGGGGACAGCGATTTTTCACGATTTTTTAAAAGTAATACGAAGAAAAGTGTGCGCAAGTATTACATTATATATATATATTTTTTACTCGTGTTTTCACAAGCTTTCATTTGACACCACAATCCATGATCTAGTAAAAAAATTTTTTTTTCACTTCCGATTTCACCCCTCAAAACGAATTCCTTAAGTCAAAATTTATGATACGGTGATATAAAATGATCAGTGACTTCACAAAATACACCCCAAATAAGTTTCAACAAAGTTTATTTCCAATCTTTACTGAAAATTGATGACCTTGAAATTTCTGTTTTTTTATATACCAGATAAATTATTATAGGTAATGCACTCGTGATAATTTTCGTTCAATCTACACCCCGTGGAGAATATTCCAGAATTTTTTCAAAATTTTTTGATAAGTACTTTCCGAAATAAGGCGGGTGGACAGCGATTTTTCGCGATTTTTTAAAAATAATACAAAGAAAAGTGCGCGCAAGTATTACATTATATATATATTTTTTACTCGTATTTTCACAAGCTTTCATTTGACACCACACTCGATTACCTAGTAAAAAAATTTTTTTTTCACTTCCGATTTCACCCCCCCCAAAACTAACCCCTTAAGTCAAAATTTAACTTTCAAAACTACATGGCTCCGATGAGGCCATCAATTCCTATATTACTACCAAATTTCAACTTTCTATGACAAATAGTTTCGGAGAAAATCGGGTGTGACAGACGGACAGACGGACAGACGGACAGACAGACGGACAGACACCGAAGTGATCTTATAAGTGTTCCGTACGGAACACTAAAAATTTATTCTTGATAAGAAGTACTGCATCACATGGAAATCCATAATCAAGCATCAAAAGTTCAAAATATTGGATGGTATACAGGGAAAATAAAAAATAATCATTTATAACGAAAAGTAAAGTGTATTTAAATTTAAATACAGAGCAAAATATTAATTGGAAATGTTAATAGGAACTAAAAAATTATGTTCACGTTTAAATTAGTGGCCTTCCTAGTTAAAAATTAAATAGAACTCTAGTAAACACACTAGTAATTGTCGGGTTATTTATTGAATAAAGGAAAACGCAACGAATTCAAAACTATTGCACTGATTTTGATTGTATCATATTTTTGTTAAAAATTGATAACCTTTTTATCTGCTTTGCAACAATTACATCCATATTAAATTTGTGCTAATATCATTAGTGTTCCGAACGGAACACTTATAAGATCACTTCGGTGTCTGTCTGTCTGTCTGTCACACCCGATTTTCTCCGAAACTATTTGACATAGAATGTTGAAATTTGGCAATAATATAGGAATTGATGGTCTCATCAGAGCCATGTAGTTTTGAGAATTAAATTTTGACTTAAGGGGTTAGTTTTGGGGGGTGAAGTCGGAAGTGAAAAAAAAATTTTTTTACTAGGTCATCGAGTGTGGTGTCAAATGAAAGCTTGTGAAAACAGGAGTCAAAAATATATATATAATATTGTACTTGCGCGCACTTTTTCTTTGTATTATTTTTAAAAATTCGCGAAAAATCGCTGTCCCGGGCTTTATCTCGAAAAGTACTTATCAAAAAATTTCGAAAAAATTCTGGAATATTCTCCACGGGGTGTAGATTGAACGAAAATTATCACGAGTGCATTACCTTTAATAATTTATATGGTATATAAAAAAAAAACAAAAATTTCAAGGTCATCAGATTTCAGTAAAGATTGGAAACAAACTTTGTTGAAAACTCATTTGGGCTGTATTTTGTGAAGTCACTGATCATTTTATACCTCTGTAACAAAATTTTTTTTTTTAAAAGCAATCAACGTACGGAACACTAATTGCGCAAGTTTAACTTGCACTTGACCGGTTTTTTTATTTTGAAATTGCAACATTACTTAATTACTACGTACATAACATAGCAACTAAACATATGGATTAATTCTAACTTTATTGCACAAGTCCTTCAATATATCCACCATCCCTTTCTAAATAGGTGATTGTTCTTCGAGAAAAATCTTTTATTACATCTCTAATTACGTCAGGAGTTATATCTTCACATGTTTCCCTAATGACTCTCTCAATGTGATCAACATCTTCAAAGCCCTTTTAAGATAAATCTTTTCTTTTAAGTAGCCCCATAAAAAAAGTTTAGAGTGGTGATGTCCGGAGCCCTTGGAGAGGAAGTAAAGTGCTCCCTATTACTCTACCCTTAAAAATGTGGAGGAAATAATCTCGAACATTCCTCGTACTGTGACATGTCGCCACTGTATGATTTTCAGTGGCCGTCTTTCATCTTGCTGTCTTGCGACATGTCCAGTCCATTGCAAGTTCAGTTCGGCAATCTCCTCTATAACATTCGTAGCCCCTATTCTTCGACGGATCTCTTCATTTCGGATTCATTCATCACTCTTAGACTATTGGCGTTCTACTGCGTTAGACACATTGTTTGCATTCCGTATGTTGTTACTGGTAGAATACACACATCGAAAACTTTCCTTTTTAAATTAATCGGGATATTAATATCTCTCAGCACAAAGGAGCGTCTCCCAAATGCTGCCTGGGAGAGCTGCATTCGCGTGGTAACCTCCCTGTACTGATTCTCTTTCCCTAGAGTATTGAATGGCCCAAATAGTTGTATTTACTGATATTCTCTATGTCCTGGTTCTCAATCGATATACCAGGTGTACAAGTATGAAATGCGGATTTTTTTTTTCTAAAAAAACATGTTAAATTCGGAAGAAGATAAAAAGTGCTTTATTCTAAGTATCCTCCATCGCTTGTTATACATATTTCCCAAACTTTCGGGCAATTTGTGAATACCACGCCAGTAAAAATCTTCCCCTTTTGCTGCGAACCATTCATCGAGCCATTTTTTTACATCCTCGTACGAACCAAAGCGCTGCTCAGCAAGTGCGTGACCCATCGATGCAAACAAGTGGTAATCGGAAGGAGCCAAGTCTGGTGAGTAAGCCGCATGGGGTAGAACTTCCCCTGCTGAGTGGTTCCAACGTGTCACGAACTGGTTTTGCCTTATGTGATAGAGTATCATGAAGAAAAATGACTTTGTGTTGCCTCTTTCGGTATTCTGGCCTTTTTCCAAGCAGCGAACGTTTCAAATCGGTCAACTGTTGTTGGTAACGTTTAGTATTAACCGTTTCCCCCCCAGGTTTTAACAGCTCAGAATAGACCAGGAGCGTCTGGTCCCACCAAACACAGAGCATCGTCTTTCTGCCCAAGCGATTCGGTCTTGCGGTCGATATGGATGGTGCGCCTGGGTCTACCCATGATTTTTTGCGCTTGGGATTCTTAAAATAAATCCACTTTTCATCCCCTGTAACTATACGATGCAAAAACGACTGCCTTTTGTACAGAGCGAGCAAAATGTCACACGTGTTTTTGCGCTTTTCCATTTGCCTGTCGTTCAACTCATGTGGTACCCATCTACCGGCTTCTGAACCTTTCCCATCTCTCGTAGCCGATTGGAAACAGCTTGTTGACTAACGCCCAATTGCTCGGCGAGTTGTTTTTGTGTTTGCGAATCATCTTCGTCCAACAATGCTTGCAATTCCACATCTTCGTATTTTTTTTGGCGGTTTTCCCTGCATGCAACATCGAAGTCAGCACTTTTGAAACGCCGAAACCATCGTTCACACGTATCTTGCGATGGAGCATGTTCATCATAAGCTTCTCGAAGTAATCGGTATGATTCAACAGCAGTTTTCTTCAAATGAAAACAAAAAATTAAAGCTGTCCGCGAATGCTCTTTGTTCGGTATAAATTTCGACATATTGAACACAACAACACAACACTATACACATACTTCTCCAATTTATCCCTCGTGCGCGTCTGACACTTGTTGATGAAACAACAAAATGGCGCAGTGTCAAATCTCTATAGCACACACTGCATTGGTGCACCATCTGTTGTCTGAAATCCGCATTTGTAGACCTGGTATTTGTATTATTTGTAGAAAGTATCTTCTGTTCAATTTGTTGGTAATGTATATGATGCGGTTTGATACGGCTTGGTACTTTGTAACTAAGTATTTCACGTTTTTGTTTATCATAAAAGCTACGCCATCAAGGTACTGGTTTGTATCAGAGTTGTTTTGGTACAGGGTGTGTCCGGACTTCAGGATAGTTACTTTTTCGACAGGTAGACGTGTTTCACACAATCCGAGCATATGCCACTTGATATCTATCTTTTCATCTATCCAGTTTATTTTATTTATCGTTGAAGATGACATCTACAAACAAATTCATGTCTTTAAGGCGAACTTTTTTTTAGTTATTTTAATTGGAACCTCATGGCAATGTACTTTAAACAATTAATTATTTTAATGCCCTTGTCTTTCGATACCCTACAAAATTTCAACCATTTTCATATAAAATAAACCTGAAAAAGTCCCGTACCTAATTATTAGAATCTATATAAAAGCAAGTAAAGAGTATTATTGATTTAAAATTAAGGCATTGTTCGAAGAAAAGACATCGTCAAAAATAACAATGGCGAAAGAAAGAAGCCATTATAAAATTATAAATGGGCCGAGCGCGACCTTCTTTTATTTTAACCTTTCATTAAATGACACCCTGGCACTCTTTGATGAGCTGAATTATTTTCGGTCGATCTATTTTAGGATATCGGGAAAAATATTAACTTCATAAGGAAAATGTAATTTAATAAAATAAATTTAAAAAACTGTCAGGTGATTTACCCTCTACTTTTTTTGCAGACTTCTTCTTGTATCCATCGTCCGATAAAAGCCTCCCCTAACTGCGGCCAATGTTCTCTAACATGTGTTTTCCTCATCCAGTAATGCTCAGTTAATCTTTTTATGTCACCTGACCATCATCTGAAGAGCTGTTCGTCTGATTGGAGACCCGAAACTGACCGGCGGCCTTGATTCGCTGGAACATCGAAGAACGGTTGGCGACTTGAGCCTATTCTAAAAGTATTTTCATGGAAAGTGTTCGAAGGATGTGGCCCGCTTAATTCCTCCCAGAGCGGTGCATGTTAAAAGTACACGTCGCGCTAATACTTCACATCCGTATGAGGTTCAGCTTGTTACTCCTTGTACAACGCTTTTCAAGCAGTCTTCTATATAGAGAACATCATCCCTTTGGAATAATTTGCCCAGGACTGTGTTTTCCAGCGAGTACATTTTACGGCGATTCAAGAACAACGTGAATCGCTTTCTCCCGCACACGTGTCGCCCCTGTAGCGCTTCAGGAACTTCCCTGTAGCACGTGTGCTAGTCCCATAAAAAAAAATCTTGTTTGTGGTCTTCCCCTGCTTCTTTTATTTGCTCGTGGCTTCCTCTATAATTTTTCATGTCCACCGGTTGTCCTTCATCCTTCCAATATGCCCTGCCCAGTTCCACTTTAATATATATATTCTCTTTCTCTTACATCTTTTACCATGGATTTTTGTCTTATTTCAGTGTTTGGAATGTGATTATTAGGTCTAATGTTTAGAATTTGCCTCCTCATGGCTAGTTCGGTTACTTGTAGTCCATGGATTATACTTTTATTTAGTGCTGATGTTTCCATTCCATAGGTAAGGACTGGTAGAACATCCATCAGCCGTCCTCATCGACTGCTGAATATAGGCCTCCTCTAAGAACTTCCACTGATCTCTGTCCCGAGCGGTGTTAACCCAATTTCTGGCCACTCTTTTGATGCCATCGCTCCATCTTGTTGGTGGTCTACCTATGTTCCTTTTGTCTTGTTTGGGTTTCAATTCTATTAGTCTCCTACATCACCGTTTATCATCCCTTCGGGCTATATGACCTGCCCATTTCCATTTAAATTTTTTGGATGATATCTATTACCTTTATTCGTTGACTGATAGTTATGTTTGTTATTCTATCCTTCCTTGTGATACCCAGCATAGTTCGTTCCATTACCCGTTGCGATCCTCTCAGTTTGTTTGCTGACTGTTTTGTTAATGCGAGTGTCTTGGCGCCATATGTGATTACCGAAAGAACGCATTGTCCATAAACTTTCTTTTTTAAGCACATTATTAGCAAATTACCTTGCAGTGTATCTCTCAGGTTCCCAAAAGCCGTCCATCCCAACCCCATACGACGGTGTATCTCACGGGTTTGGTTATTTTTTCCCCAATTTGTAATTCATGGCCCAAATAGTCAACCAGTGTTAAAGATGTAAACACTGTAAAGTCTGTCTTTGATGAAGTTTTATATACTGGTATTAGTCTGTATGTCTCTGTGGTTTGTTCAAAGAATCCGAAGTTCCCAAGGTGGTTTTCTAATGAACTTAAAAATTTTATTCTGAAAAAGAACATATGTCGCAAAGAATACAAAAGAACCCGTCAGTGGCAAACTTATTAGAAGTTTTCGGATTTAAGATCCCAATCTAATATTCTGAAGAGCTACTACTATTTGCAGTACGTTAAAAATATTGAGACAAACATAAGTTATGACACCAAACAATTTTGGAACTTCAATAACAGTAAAAAGGGGGACAAGTCCATCCCTACATTAATAAATCTAGACGAACAAACAGGGACGGATGGACAGACTATTGTGGAAATTTTTAAGTCTCATTTTCGGGGTGTTTATAGGTCTGATGCTCTCTGTTGAGGTCTTCCGGGGGGAAGTATTGACCATATATTCAAGCTTTCAGATTTAAGATCCCAGTCTAATATTACGAAGAGCTACTGCTATTTGCAGTACGTTAAAAATATTGAGACAAACATAAGTTATGACACCAAACAATTTTGGAACTTTATTAACAGTAAAAAGGGGAGCAAGTCCATCCGTACCTTAATAAATCTAGAAAAACAAACAGGGAAGAATGGACAGACTATTGTGGAAATTTTTTAGTCTTATTTTCGGGGTGTTTATAGGTCTGATGCTCTCTGTTCCGGGGGGGGAGCGCAAGTATTAACCATATATTCAAGCTTGACACAAATCAGAGGCCAGGTCCTGATAGTATATCTCCCATTTTTAGTTAACTGTGCCTATGCTTTGGCCAAACCGCTATATTATGACTTATTATGGTTGGTGATTTTAATATAGATTTAAATAGAAACTCTACACATGGCAAAGAACTGGAAAATGTATTTAGCTCTGCAGCAATGAAACAAATTATAACATTTGATACAAGAGTGAGTGAAAATTCGAGTACGAAAATAGATCATCTATACACAGATATAAACAACGTAACAAGTACTAAACTAGAAAACGATGAAATATCAGATCATGAAACAATATTATTCAAAATACCAATTGTGAAAAAGTACAAAATGAGATCAACGAAAAAAATTATTTCCTGGGAAAACTATGACTGTGATAAAATTATCGAAATGTTACGAATGATAAATTTTTGTGATATGTTAAACGGTGATATAGATTTTAAGGTGTTTTTCATAGGCCACGCATTGAAGGATATTATGTTATCGCTAACTGAAGAAAAAACCGTAAATATAAAGTTGATGAATAAATGGTATGATTGGGAACTGACAGAAATACATAGAATAAAGTATGAAAAATACCAAATAGCCAAAATATCTAATGATTGGGAAGATTACAAGACAGTGAAAAAATTGTATAAAAATATGATTAAACAGAAGAAAGTGCAATATGTACAGAATAAAATCGAAAATAATCAAAGAAACAGCAAAGAAATGTGGAGAGTTTTAAAAGAAGAAATTGGTATGTCAAAAAGCACCAGTGCAATAAACAGAATCGTTATGAATGGTAAAATAATTGAAAATGAAAAAGAAATTGTTGAACTTTTAAATAAATTCTTTGTTCAGAGTGTCATTGACATTAAAAATGGTATAGACGTTGTGCATAATACTATGGGAAATACAAATATAATTAATCACCAATTTAAATTTCAAACAGTAGATAGTAACGAAATAATTGAAATAGTTAAAAAATTTAAAAATAAAATTGGCGGTAAGAATATTTTATCTGAAGGTGTAATTAAACATTTTATAACGTACACGGATTTTTTTTACGCCAATATCATCAATAATAGCATGCTGCAAGGAAAAGTGCCTAACGAATGGAAAATTTCCAAAATTGTGCCAATTGAAAAAATAAAATATACTATAAAACCTGAAGAGATTCGGCCAATAAATACGCTTCCAAGTGACGAAAAAATCCTCGAAACAGTGATAAAAAATCAGTTACTGCAATATTTGAATGATAACAATATTATTATTCCAGAGCAATCGGGTTTTAGAAGCAAACACTCATGTGAAACTGCAATTAATTATGTTATAAGTGAATGGCGTGAAGATTTGATGAATAAAAAATACATTATATCAACTTTCATAGATTTAAAAAGAGCATTTGAGACTATAGACAGAAAATTATTGCTTATGAAACTACACAAAATTGGAGTGCGTGATATAGAATTAAAATGGTTTGAAGAGTATCTATCGAATAGAAAGCAACGAACAAAAATTGGAAACACGACATCATCAGCGATACCAGTGAATATTGGTCTACCGCAAGGCTCTGTCTTGCGCTGGTACTGTTTCTCATATACATAAATGACATTAAAGACGGTTTAAAGTACGGGGATGTTAGACTATTTGCAGACGATGCACTAATTGCAATTAGTGATGTTAGTTTGGATGTGGCTATTAATAAAATGCAGTCTGATATGAATATTCTTTACAAGTGGATGTGTATAAATATGTTAAAACTAAATACAGATAAAACTAAATATATGATAATATCACACAATAACTATAATAATAATCATAAATTATACATAAATAATCGTGAAATAGAAAAAGTAAACGAAATTAAATACTTGGGTATAATAATAGATTGTAAACTTAAATTTGATGCACACTTTCAATATTTAGTGAATAAAATAAACCAAAAACTTTAACTCATGTATAGAACTTGCCACATCATAAGTGAATACCATAAAATATTAATATATAGAAGCATAATTGAGCCACATTTTATTTATTGTCCTTCGGTATTATTTCTTGCTAAGGATACACAAATAAAACTACTGCAAAAACTTCAAAACAAGGCAATGAGATTTATATTGCGGAAGCCTAGAGATACGCACATAAAAGATATGTTAGATCGATTAAATTGGAGTGTAAAGCATTTTTTTACGCAATGAAATTCATCTATAATGTAAAGATAGAAAATTGTCCCGCATATTTGACCGAGAAAATTAGATACGTCAATCAGATACACAACTACAACTCCAGAGGACGAAATGACTTCCGAGTAGTGGGAATTACAAATGAAGCTGATCGAGCAAATCTTTATTATAAAGGACTTAAACATTTTAATGACCTACCAAATAATATTAAAAATTGTGAAACCATAAATAAGTTTAAGCAGCTATTATATCAACATTGTAAGAATATGCCTATCCGATAGTTAAATTAGGTTCTAATGAACCGTAAATAAATAAATAAATAAATAAATATATGCTTTTAAAATTGTCCTTGGGGAGCGGTGCTTTTCCTGACCAGTGAAAATAGTTTCATTACTTCAATATTAAAATACGGCGACCAGTCAGACGCTTAAAATTATAGACCTATTTCTATTCCAAGTTCTATCCCAAAATTGTTCGAAAAATTGTTTGTGCTAAATTAAAGCACATCTCGTTGGTTTAAAAGACTATTGATGCAATGGAGGCAGGTGGTCAGATTAACGTGGTTTATACGGATTTCGGCAAGGCACTCGACACTGTCAACCACGATATCTTGAAAGGGAAATTAAGAAGTGGCTTTTGTGGATCACTACTGAATTGGTTAATCTGTTAACAGTTTGTTAATTAAGGAGGACAACCGTCTTTCAGGTAGAATCCCCTTAACACACACTTGGTCAAAATTATTGGGAACTCCAAATGAGTTACCACTGCTCGTGTGTTTGCCTGAACAAAATTAGATAAATGGCTGTTTCCTCCTCCTCCAAGCACCATCTGCAATCTAGATCTTCCTTGACCTTTAATTAAGAGATATATGATCGCTGCACCGATCATATTGCGAGGGACTTCCAAAAAGGGTTCAGGACCAGAAACGCTCGCTATTTTTTTTTTATGGGTCTAGCACACGTGCTACAGGGAAGTCCCTAAAGCGTTACAGGAGCAACACGTGTGCGGAGAAAGCGATTCACGTTGTTCTTAAATCGCTGTAAATTGTACTCGGTGGGAAACACAGTCCTGGGCAAATTATTCCAAAGGGATGATGTTCTCCATATAAAAGACTACTTGAAAAAAGTTGTACGAGGAGTAACAAGCTGAACCTCATATGGATGTGAAGTATTAGCGCGACGTGTACTTCTAACATGCACCGCTCTGAGAGGAATTAAGCGGGCCACACCCTTCGAACACTTCCAGCGAATCAAGGCCGCAGGTCAGTTCCGGGTCTCCAATTAGACGAACAGCTCTTCTCTGAATAAAATCCAACAAATGCAGTGTATGTTTGGGAGCGGAGCTCCAAACATGGGAGCAGTATTCTGTAGTTGGTCGAATTTGAGCTTTGTAAAGAATTAACAGTTGTTGTGGAGTGTAAAGCTTTCTGGTTCGAAAAGTTCCTTTTTGGTCAGTAAGATTTTCCTAAAGGTTCCAAATGCTCTGACGAGCAATAGACTGTCTTTGTCTATCAGACCGGCCAACCTTTACACTCACTCACCAGTTGCGAACTCTCAGTGGTTTGTTTCTCAGCCACCAGGGCGGCTCTGCCGTCAGAATAAATGTATACGATCCTGCACGTTGTTCCTTTTCAGCCACATATGAAGATGGTGCAAATTTCCTCATGGAAAACTGTTGAATGACTGCCCAGGGACACTAATAGATTTGTCCCTATCTGTGAGGAATATACTCCTGTTGCCGCGCCTTCTTTCTTGTTAAATCCGCCTGTGTCCCAGAGATTTGAAGACCGATTCGTTAGTCCAGTCTTCCTTCTCTGGTGTAACGTTAAGTGAAGTTTGAGCACTCTTCATCATCATGAATCCGATGTTTATGCTCCAAAGAGTCTTCAATTTTACTTGTGTCTCGATTCTGCGTCGTCTCCGTAGTTTTACACGGCTGGAAGGCGTGTTGTCTCTGATGCAATGGTCTTGCTTCCCACATCTCTATCCGTATGTGTCTGTTCGCCAGCCTTTGTAATGCCTTAAGAAGAATATTATAAGGCTGAGGGGCCTTAGGCCGGTATAAATTCTTTCCTGCTTTAGGAAAAAAGACGACTTTAGCTGGTTCCTGGCCTTCTGGGATATAACTTACAGCCAAGCATGCTCTGAATAATAGAGCGTTACCAGTTCCTGTTGTATCATCGAAGACTATCCTATCCTGGCCCTGTAATTTCCAAGGAGCAAATGTTCGAACTGATCAATATACGTCCTTATATGTTATCATCCTACTAGCCGTCCTGAAGTTTGTCTACTCTGAGGCGTAAAAAAATTGCAAAAATCTCGAAGCCTGAGTCACAAACATAATACTTCTCGTCAGCAATGCAAATAAAAAAGGGGACATTGAAACAAACCTAATCTAGTCCATTCTATAGTAGCATACGCTTAACGGCCGCCACCTAAAAAAAGACACAAAAAAAAAGTCCAAACAAAAGAAATCGGGACCAGGTATAACAATTGACAATCTGACCTGGAAGTGCCGACTAGATTGAAAGGGTCAGCTGCTGTGACGGCCGCAAACAAAAAGGTCAAATTTAGGGACATTGGCCATGGGCAGATGTTCAATTGTTTTCTTTCGTTTTTTTTTTACTCGAGTTCGTCTCGTGGCTCGGTAATGCCCTGCTTTTTAGTTAACCACTTGCAAAGGGGTTATAATAAGATGGATAATGGATGTATGCTGTATATATAGGGTGCCTTAAAATAGGCGTCAACGATTCAAAAATTGTGTTAAAATGTATTTTTATTTGTTTTTATTAAAGCGTAAATATGAAAATCAGTATACATTGCAAACGGGAAGTGTTTTGTACTATAGTGGTAGTGACGAGCACACACACAACGGTGTAGGATTCCTGATAAACAAAAGAATAGTACCCCACATCGAAATGTATAAAGGAATTTCGGACCGAGTTGCTTTTCTAACATTAAAATTGAATAAGACCTGTGCCTTGAAAATAATTCAAGTATACGCACCCACATCAACTAGCGACGAAGAAACGATCGATTTATTCTACGACCATATAACAACCGCAATTGAGGATCACCCTAAAAATCTAACAATTTTAATGGGAGATTTTAATGCCAAACTGGGCATTAAAAGTGAAGAAGGCGAGGACAAGATCGGAAACTACGGTTACGGCACCCGAAATCCAAGAGGCGACAGATTAATGGAATACATGGAACAACAGAACATGTACGCTATGAACACCTTCTTTAAAAAAAAGCCACAAAGAAAGTGGACGTGGATAAGCCCGGGTGGAATAACAAGAAATGCAATAGACTACATCATGGCAACAAACAGAGGGGTTTTTGAGGACGTCACAGTGATGAAATCATTTAGTACGGGAAGTGACCATCGTTTGGTTAGAGCAAGAATACATATAGATAAGAGATTGGAAAGATTAAAACTTATCAAGAGAATAGCACCTATAGACACGCGAGCATTCAGGGAGAAGGGTGACAGGTACAGAGAGGCATTGGAGCAAGAGCTGGACAGGCACGATCAAACTACCGGTGAGAGCATAAATGAGAAGAATGAGAAAATAACGAAGGCTGTTTTGAAGGCGGGGGTGAAGGTGGCTCGAAAGAGAGAAAAAAAGAAGAAAAAAAAATCAGCATTAATACAAAGGACATGCTGAAACATCGACGAAAACTATTAGAACAGGACAAACGGAACACAGTAGAATACACAGAGATAAACAAGACAATAAGAAGGATGATCAAAGAAGATATCAAAGAACATAATGAACAAAAGATAGAAAAAATAATACAGAATAATAGAGGAATGAAGAGCCTGCGACCAACACTGGGTAGAACTCAAATAATCGCTTTAAAAAGTCCTGATGGCAGAGAACACAGAGGTAAACAACAAATAGCCACAATAACGGAAAAGTACTAGAAAGATCTGTACAGTTCTAAGATAGTCCCAGAAGAGGAGACAAAACAGCAATTGACAAAAAGGATCATGAATGTGAACTCTGAAGAATTGCCTGACATCGAGAAATATGAAATATTAAAGGCCCTAGGAGAAATGAAGAATAACAGGGCACCGGGCCAGGATGAAGTGATAGTAGAATTGCTGAAGGAAGGTAGGCAAGAACTAATGGAAGATATTAAACAGCTGTTTAACGATTGCTTGCATTATGGAAAGGTTCCTAGCAGCTGGAATGAAGCAGTGACCATTCTATTGCATAAGAAAGGAGACAAGCGCGAATTAGCGAATTACAGACCGATCTCTCTGCTGTCTCAAATTTATAAGCTGTTTATGAAAATAATCACAAACCGCTTGAGTGATAAAATGGATGCCTACCAACCAGTTGAACAAGCCGGCTTTCGAAAGGGTTACAGCACTTCCGACCACCTGTTAACTATGAAAACCCTTATAGAAAAAACCAATGAATACCACATGCCACTGTACCTGGCCCTGGTCGATTATGAAAAGGCCTTCGACACAGTGGAACTGTGGGCGGTAGAATGTGCCTTGAATAACAGTAGAATTGACTCCCGTTACAGGGACCTAATACATAACATCTACAAAGAAGCATGTATGATAATTGAATTAGAGGAAACTACGAAACCTATACCAGTCCATCGAGGTGTAAGACAGGGAGACATAATATCGCCAAAGCTGTTTACGTTGGCATTGGAAGACATCTTTAAAACTTTGCCCTGGGAACGAAAAGGCATAGAAATCAACGGAAAACGATTGAATCATCTACGATTTGCCGATGACATCATCCTGATCACCGACAAGTTTGAAGACCTACAGACAATGTTCACACAACTAGTGGAAGCCTCTAAGAAAATAAGATTAAACGTAAATCTTGCAAAGACGAAAACGATGACAAATGCTGACGATCCAAGAAATATCAGTATGGGAGGCCAACTTATTGAGGGTGTGGAGGAATATGTATACTTGGGTCAGGTAATAAAACTAAACAGGGAAAATCAAACTGCCGAAATCAAGAGAAGAACAAGACTTGAGTGGGCAAGCTTCGGAAAACTGAGACACATCCTCAAGAGCAGTAAATTACCACAATACTTGAAGACTCGCGTCTACGATCAGTGCGTGCTGCCGGTTTTGACCTATGGCTGCCAGACGTGGACGCTGACCAGGGCAAACATGGACAGACTCGCTAGGACACAGAGAGCAATGGAGAGATCTATGTTGGGTGTCAGCTTGAGAGATAGGAGGACCAACATCTGGATTAGACAGAGAACAAAAGTGAAGGAGGTGGTTGATCGGGTAGCAAGATTGAAGTGGAACTTTGCAGGCCATAATGCAAGGCAGAGCGATGAGAGATGGAATGCTGTAATACAAAAGTGGAGACCGTATAATGGAAGGAGAAATAGGGGAAGACCTCAAATGAGATGGGCCGACGACCTGAAAAGGGTGGCTGAACCGACAGCATTGGCACGAATTGGAAGAGGCCTATGTCCAAAGATGGACGATGGAGGGCTAAAAGAAGAAGAAGAAATATTTTCCAAGTATATATCCCGAAATTCTTAGTTTTAATTTGAAACTTTCTACCTCTCTCTATTCAAAACTTTTGAATACCGATTAATTATTGTAAGGATTCTTTTCAACAAAGTTTCTGTTGATGTTTAAAACTAAAAGAATTAAAGAGAAAACAAAAAAGAGCGATAAAAACTGTACGAGTTTCGTCCATTAATTAAAATTTAATCAACAGTATAATTTTCTTTCTTTAAATGGAGCCAGAATAAAAAAAATTAAGGCTGTTCTTGCAAGTGGCGACCCGTGGCGTAGTATTTGTTTGCGGTGCAGAAGATCTCAGTTTCCAATCCCGGCAGGTCGGTATACTTTTATTTAAGTATATATGGCCTGGCTACGTACATAGGTACTATTTGTTTGCAGAAATGCTATAACGTCCGTGGTAGCACTACTGCGTTATCTAAAAGGTGCCGTGAAATACAAAAATGTATGTTTCGGCGCTTGAACAATGTTGGCAGGTATTACGACATCCTCGCCGATATCTTCAGGATGTAAAAAAAGGTAAAATACCTACTCAGGTGGGGAGGTAAACGATAAATAAAGTACTAATTAGTCACTTTTTATTCGGGGTATGCAATAAATTGAGGTATTATTTTACAAAGTTATTGTGCTCATTGTACAGGGTGAGTCAACGATAGAGTAAAGTTCATTATCTCATTTGTTTCGGGAATGACGAAAAAATGTTAAATACAATAGTTTTAGGGAATGTTAAGGTGCACAGTTTAAAATTATTTGTGAGTATACAGGGTACTTCAAAAAGTGTGGCCGATATAACATGTTTTTATTTTAACATCCTATTTTCTAATTTATTTTTAAATTCTGCGTAAAATTTTATAACTTTTTTATTAATAATGTTATATACCTAAACATAGTAGTTTTTCTAATATTTCAATTTTTTAAAAACATATACTAGTTTTAAGTTTTCTAAAAAATTACCAGTAGCGCCGTTGTTTCTGAAGGTGGAATACTCATAATTAGTACGAGCGTTCTATAGAGATGAAAAAAAAGATATATGTAAAGAAATTTAAGTTAGATGCTACAGGATGTTTAAAATAAATTTATGCATTTCGACTATTTTAAATTGAAAAATCTCAAATTTTTTAAATGCACACCCTGTATATTATTATTTTTTCTGGTAGATTCTACAAAACCTTCTAACTTTTATTAAGTATGACATATACCTATTACTAATAGTTTTCGATTTATTTTGAATTTTTCAATTTTTAACCCTTGTTTTTAATACACTTACGCTATAAGATCATAGTTGCCAAGACAAAACAAAAATGTAGGCATTGTCAAATTTTGACATGTCTATTAAGCAAGTAAAAATAATTTAATTTGTTGTAGTAAGTCACGTATAAAGGTAACAGTTATGGATTTTCTTAACACGTTGACTGCCACGGCAATTTTCAGAAATCTGGCCTAAAATGACAATTTGATTTAATCACATTATATTATTAAAAACTCTAATTCTAGTGCATAGTTATCATCAAAAAGCATAAAAAATGTGTTTTTTTTTTTTTAAAAAAAAAGGTCTTACGAATTATCTCGTAGTTGGCTTCTGTAACAGAAATCTCTTCGCGGAAGCCAACTACGAGTTAATTCGCACGCAGACACGCACAGACACGCTTCGACCTGTCGCTTCTCTAAAGCTGAATCATAGATACGCGTCCATATTCGCCAGTAGTATCTCAGAAATTGTCGAGTGTATTACATTTACGTCTTTCTTGAGTGTTTTGTTTTATAATTATTGTTATAATTAAATTATCAAGAACGCAATATGGATAAGAAAAGACCACTGACTCAAAATGAAATTGAGTACTACGCAAATCTAAGTGATTCAGAATTTGACGGGATTTTTGGCGAGGATGGTAACGACAGTAGCGATTATGAACCTTCTGAGAATTCAAGTGATAGTGAAGACGAAGTCGTCTTCGAACCTGAAGTTGATCCCGAATTTGAAGATAATGACGATGATTCCCAAGCAACAACATCAAATGCGAATGAGGATTTGTGGACAGAAATTCAACAAAATCCTGAATTATTTATTTTTCAAGAAAATGTTGGTGTGAAATTGGATATGGATGAATTTCTTGCATTACTGGTGGAACAAACTAATTTATATGCTGCGCAAGAAATTGAAAAACGCAAAGAAATAAAAAAATCTAATAGGTTATCAAAGTGGGAAGACATCAGTGCTGCAGAGATGAAAGTTTTTATTGGACTTTTGTTGCAAATGGGACCTTGTACTTTTCCATCAATTGAACATTACTGGAGCACAAACAAGCTATATAATGTAAACTTTTGGCGCTCACATATGAGTCGAAAACGATTCCAGTTGTTACTTCGTTATTTTCATTTGGTTGATAACTCAATACCATCTGCCGACAGATTATACAAGGTGAGACCAATACTAAATCATTTCAATAATATTATGCATGAAAACTATGTACCAGATAAAAATATTTGTATTGACGAATCCATGATGCTATGGCGGGGAAGATTGCTTTTCCGCCAATACATTAAAAATAAAAAACACAAATATGGTATCAAACTGTATGAACTATGTGAGTCCGACGGTCTTGTAATGAAAATAAAGATTTACAGCGGAAAATCTGAGAAAACTGACAATAATGTAGGTCACACTACTGACGTTGTTTTACATTTACTTGAGGACTATCTCGATAAAGGATACACGGTTTACATGGATAATTTTTATAATTCTGTTACTCTTACAAAACTGCTAAATACACGAAAAACTTATGTGTGTTGAACCTTACGAAATAACAGAAAAGGAAACCCCAGAGATGTGGTAAATCGTAAACTGAAAAAAGGGGAGTGTATTTGGCAGCAAAATGGTCCTGTTACTGTATGCAAATGAGATGTCCTTAGCATTTCAAACATGCATGCTGTTGAAATGGTAGAGGTGCCCAATCGCAATGGAAAAATTTGTATGAAACCGAATATAATTCGAGATTACAATAATGGAATGTCTGGCATTGACCGATCAGATCAAATGCTTTCGTACTACTCATCTCTAAGAAAGACTATTAGATGGCCCAAAAAGGTTTCATTACATATTATAGAGATATATATACACAATGCTCACAAAATTTTTCAAAAAGTAACATCTTCTAAAATAAAACTGATAAAGTTCAGAGAAGAATTCGTCGTCGCGTTGATTGGAGAAGAGATTCAACCAGTTTCGAAAAAAATTAAATTGCAAGAGCTCCATTATTTAGAGAGTCTACCACCTACGAAAAAAAAAACAGCGTCCGACAAAGCCATGTCGTATATGTACCCAAGCAAAAAAACGCCGAGAAACGCGTTATTTCTGTCCAGCCTGTAAAGAGAAGCCAGCCCTTTGTGTGGAAGATTGTTTTAAGAAGTTCCACAAACAATAAAATATTATTTTATTTCTTGAATTTGAACTAATTTTTATAATTATATTTTTTGTTCATTTTTTAATAAATTTTCTGTTCATGCAAGCCAGCATTGATTTTTTGTTCTTTTCCCAGAAGCCATCTATCGAGATTAGCACTGATATATTTCGAGTTTAATCGTAGCTGCACAAAAATGGCAAGTAAAAACAGGACGAGATAACTCGTAGTTGGCGTCCGAGAAAAGAACGCAATCTACGAGTTATCTCGTAGTTGGCAGTCAACGTGTTAAAAATGAATTAATTGATTTGGTTTATATACTGGGCGAGACTGGAAAAAATTGTCTTTTGGCAGTAAAGCTTTATGGAGCGAAGTATCCTAATAGACGTATACCATCAAGAAAATCTTTTCAGTGCTTAATGGAACGGTTTGATGGTAGTGGTAGCGTTGAGTATACGAAACGGAAAGTAGTAAAATTTATCTGTCACATCCCAATCTACGGCTAATCGCACCACAAGAAAATATAAGTATCATCCCTTTTATATGGAACTACACCAAGAACTTCAAGACCATGATTTTGAACGACAAGTAAAATTTTGTACCACCATGAATGGAGCAATAGATGCCGATCCAAATTTTTTATCCAAAATAATGTTTTCTGATGAAGCTACTTTTCGCAGTAACGGAGCAGTTAACAACCATAACATGCATTATTATTCAACAGTTAATCTATTTTGGGTCCGGGAAGTTCAAAACCAAAACCACTAGTCGCTTAATGTATGGTGTGGAACATTCCGCAACCCGCTTAACGGGCCTGGATATCTAAATTTTTTGCAAAACGAATTACCCTAGCTTCTTGAAGAAGTTGATAACTTTGAAAGGGAACAAATGTAGATTCAACAAGACGGAGCTCCTGCTTATTACCACCACCACTTTAGACTTCTTTTTGTGGCGCTATATTATAGATCGTGTTTATGTGAATCCCCCTACAACACCAGTAGATATGGAAAATAGGATACGGGATGCGTGCAGGAAAATAACGCCCTTTATGCTAACGAAAGTGAACGAAAATATAGTAAAACGACTAAACATGTGTAGACCGGCATATTTTTGAAAAATTTTTACGTCATAATAATTAATCATTAGATAAGTTAAACTATATTAAATTAAATTATTATTAACTATTTGTTTATGTTTTCACAATAGCGTAAGTGTATTAAAAACAAGGGTAAAAATAGAAAAATCCAAAATAAATCGAAAACTATTAGAAACAGGTATATGACATACTTAATAAAAGTTGGAGGGTTTTGTAAAATCTATCAGAAATAATAATATACAGGGTGTGCCCATTTAAAAAATTTGAGATTTTTCAATTTAAAATAGTCGAAATGAAACCTGAACTAACTCAAATTTCTTTACATACATCTTTTTTTTTTTCATCTCTATAGCACGCTCGTACCAATTATGAGTATTTCAGAAACAATGGTGCTACTGGCAATTTTTTACAAAACTGAAAACTAGTATTATTTTAAAAAAAATTGAAATATTAGAAAAACTATTAAGTTTAGGTATATATCATTATTAATAAAAAAGTAATAAAATTTTACGCAGAATTTAAAAATAAATTAGAAAATAGGATGTTCCATTTAAAAAAAAAACATATTTTATATCGACCACACTTTTTTGAAGTACCCTGTATACTCAAAAATAATTCTAAACTGTGCACCTTAACATTCCCTAAAACTATTGTATTTAACATTCTTTCGTCATTCCCGAAACAAATGAGATAACGAACTTTAGTCTATTGTTGACTCACCCTGTACACAGTGATATCGCTAAATATAGCTTATACAGTGAGAGGTAGAAAGTAGGCGACATATGAGATTTTTCCTTATTACTAAATTTAGAAAAAAAGTTAATTTATAGGTGAATTCCATATCACTTGAAACCCAAAAAACGATTTTGCAGTGCCGATTGTCATTGGTCGTTTGGCGGAAAATTAAAATTTTCTAAAGTTTGAAGTCCAAAAGTCACTCCGTTTGTTATAATATCTAAAAAATTTATTAGAAAAAAGTGCTTGGAATTGTATTTTATGGTAGTGTGCGAAATTTTAGATCGATTTAATAAAAATCGTATTTTGTCAATTATTTGACCAGAAAACAAAATATGATCGCATTGAGATTTTTATTTCGTAAATTTAAAATAGAGTGGCTAGATTGACACAAGAAGAAGAATTTTAAAATTTATTTGTTGATTGCATGCCCCATGTATTATTTCGTTTACAAACATTGATTAAAATAACCGATAAAGTACAAGTTAAACTTGCGCAATTAGTGTTCCGTACGTTGATTGCTTTTAAAATAAAAAATTTTGTTACGGTGTTATATAATGACCAGTGACTTCACAAAACACACCTCAAATGAGTTTTCAACAAAGTTTGTTTCCAATCTTTATTGAAAACTTTTTTTTTTTATGTACCAGATAAATTATTAAAGGTAATGCACTCGTGATAATTTTCGTTCAATCTACACCCCGTGAAGAATATTCCAGGATTTTTTCAAAATTTTTTGATCGGTACTTTTCGAGATAAGGGAGGGGGACAGCGAAGTTTCGCGATTTTTTAAAAATAATACAAAGAAAACTGTGTGCAAGTATTACATTTTATATATACAGTCCCTGGCCAAATTATTAGACGCACTGCAAGATTTCATGTAAAATATTAATTACCGAGTGATATTGTACCGTTTTATTATTTTAAATTGACTTGTTTTTTATTTTTATATTATCCAATCAATTACCTATTTATTTGACATAAATAAAACAGCATTAATTTAGAAAAGCATAAGTTTATTAAGTTTTAAAGAAAAGTGAAATTAATGTTAGTAAAAGTCAATATTTAGTTGAGCCACCTTTAGCCGCTATCAAAGCTTTAATTCTGCGCGGCATGCTATTAATGCAAGATTGTACTGTCTCCTGCATTTGAGGATGATGATTCCACACATGAATAATCTTTTCTAGGAGCTGGGTTTTGTTGGTAATCACATCTCTAGCCACTTCTCTTTTCATCAGCTCCCACACATTTTCAATGGGGCCAATCCAACAGAGGGATATTTTGTTCTGCCAAAAAAGCTTTAACAGACCGAGCAGTGTGGCAGGGAGCTCCATCTTGCATGAAAGTGAATTGTTCCCCATTTGGAAACCATTCTCTGAGCTGCGGAATCAACCGATTTTGTAATACTTCTTTGTACTGATCTTGCCTCATTATTCCTTTGACGACGTACAGACGTCCAGTGCCCTTGCCGCTGATGACTGACCAAATCATCACTTTGGTGGAATGTTTAACCGTCGGGACGACACAATCAGGATGAAACTTTTCTCCATGACGACGACGCACATACTGAGCTTTATTCTGCAAAATTTCGAATGTGCTTTCGTCACTGAAGCAGACCTGTCAAAAATAGGAAAAATATATATAAACTTCCATGTTTATTTGCTTTATTTAACTGAAAATGATAATAATGTATCAATTATTGATTAAATTGCTGTATCTTACCGATCTCCAGAAGTCCACATCTTTGTCTTGCCATTGTTTGGCCCACTTCAGGCGCTTTGCTTTCATTGCAGCTGTTAACTTGGGCTTCCTGGCGGGGCGACAGACCTTAAAATCTAATTCTTTCAATTTTCTTCGAACAGTGCGCTCAGAAGCATTTACGCTAGCATCCTGGAGTTGTGATTTTATTACCTTTGTGGTAGCAAATCTGTTTTCTACACAAATTTTCTTCAAACATCTCTCTGACCGTGGAGTGAAAATTGGTTTTCTACCGCATCTTTTCTTTCTTTTCGGGCTTAATTCCTTCCCTGACTCAATTTTCTTTTTTATGCGTCGTACACTAGCTTCAGAAACCTCCAATCTTCGTGATATTTCTCGGTTTGTAAATGTTTTCGCAATCACAAGGGCCTTCACTTCAGCTTTTTTACGTGGTGAAAGATCGCCTTTTCTACCCATAATGAAAATAGTCCAATTACTTTTTTAAAACACTGCATACAAAATAAACTAATAACTGAGTAGTATAAAACTGTTAAACAAACAATCACAGTCCATAAAGCCACAGAAACACGTCCGTACCTGACTCGATTCCGATCGCGACTGATACAGGTTTGTACTTGTTTACGTTCATGTATCACTTTGTCAACACAGTGTTGCCATATGTTAAAAATAAATACAAATATGTAGTCTACAACAATTCTTTTAAATAGAAATCAATAATATTGTAGTTTAAATATACCATTATTGCATAAAAACTGTTAAGAAACATAAAATTACTAAAAAAAATACAGTGCGTCTAATAATTTGGCCAGGGACTGTATATATATATATATATATATATATATATATATATATATATATATATATATATATATATATATATATATATATATATACATATTACTCGTGTTTTCACAAGCTTTCACTTGACACCACACTCGATGACCTAGTAGTTTTTACTTCCGATTTCCCCCCAAAACTAACCCCTTTTGTCAAAGATAACTTTCAAAACTACACGACTCTGTTGAGGCCATCAATTCCTATAGTATTACCAAATTTTAACTTTCTGTGACAAACAGTTTCGGAGAAAATCGGGTATGACAGACAGACATACAGACAGACAGACACCGAAGTGATCTTATAAGTGTTCCGTACGGAACACTAAAAAGATGACTTTTGTAAGACCACAACTGTCCCAGGGACGATTATTGAATATTTTTATTCTATAGCGTACAGTTTGAGGTTTTGGATTTTTTAAGGCTAGTCTATCGTCACAATTTTATTGCAAAAAAAAATGAAAACAAGTAAAACACTGCGTGAGCGCAACAGTCAGAAGGGACAAGTTTGAAGTACAGAGCGTAACCATGATACCCGGAAATTTAGTTGCTTTGGAGCGGGATGTCCTCTTTATGGGTGCGAGTTTTACAAAAAATATAATAATTCAGTGAATATTGTGAGTAAAAATAACGTACTCAATATCTCTCCCTTTTCCTTCCAGCTCATTCAAATCCAGAGTTAGAATGGTTTTTTTAGATCTCTTTCCCTTTCACCTCCATCATACGACTATCCACTTAATACAACTTTTTCGCCTTGGACAATTCCTCTCCCTCTCAATGATTTTTCATTACTTGAATATTCCAAATCAAATTATAACACTACGTACATCAAAACAAAATTCCATTTCTTGATAGATGAAAAGTATAAAAATCACCACATTTATTTCACAGACGGATCAAAGACTGAGCAAGGAGCAGGTTCTGCATTCTATTCCTTAAACTTTTCCAGAAAGTTTAAACTTCCAACCCACACTTCAATTTATGAATGCAAGATAGATTCCTAATAGCATCTGGTTCATACAGTTCTCTCCAAGCCATAAACTCGGGGAAAACGCAACAGGCATACATCAGACACATAATGGATATCCTTAATATGTCCAAAATAAAAAACAAGAAGATGTCATTGCTTTGGATTCCGAGCCATGTGAGAATTCTGGGAAATGAAAGAGCTGATCGCTTGGCAAAATCGTCTATATTAGAAGGAACTAGTATAACTAGTGAAAATCACCACAGACTCCTGAAATTAAAACACAAAGAACTCTTTCAAATAAAATGGGATTTATTGGAGCAACCAAATAAACTATGGGATATCAAACCTCTGGTTTATCCTCCATTACAGTTAGACTGTCTCTCCAGGAGAGAAAATTGTATTTGGAGGAGATTATCTATAGGTCATACGCAATTCTCACACAGTCATTTACTCAAAAAAGAGCCCTCTCCCTTATGTCCAAAATGTAACAGTCTCCTCACAGTAAAACACCTCTTCGAAGACCCAATACACCTTTCTGACAGAATTAGATATAATATCTTAAGTAATAATCTCCATCAAATATTATCTGTTGACCAAATTCCAAAAAACATACCTAAAATAATAAATTTTCTTAGAGATTTTAATCTCCTTAACAATATTTAGAAAGTGAATGATTTAAAGGCGCTACATGACCCTGGTAGTCGATGTGCCAAAAATCCTCCAAATCAATCAATCAGTCAATCAATATTATTTACACATCGTAAGTAAAGTCCCCGATGGTTCGTGATTATAGAAATTTTAGTGCACGAATCAAACTCTCCCTTGACTAACTTTACCTTTAAAAAACCGGTCAAGTGCAAGTTGAACTTGCACAATTAGTGTTCCGTACGTTGATTGTTTTTAAAATAAAAATTTTTGTTAGGGTGGCATAAAATGATCAGTGATTTCACAAAACACACCCCAAATGAGTTTTCAACAAAGTTTGTTTCGAATCTTTACTGAAAACTGGTGACCTTGAAATTTTGTTTTTTTTTTTTATATACCAGATAAATTATTAAAGGTAATGCATACGTGATAATTTTCATTCAATCTATACACCGTGGAGAATATTTCGGAATTTTTTCAAAATTATTTGATCAGTACTTTTCGAGATAAGGTAGGGGACAGCGATTTTTTAAAAGTAATACGAAGAAAAGTGTACGCAAGTATTACATTATATATATATTTTTTTACTCGTGTTTTCACAAGCTTTCATTTGACACCACACTCGATGACCTAGTAAAAAAAAAATTTTTTTCACTTCCAATTTCACCCCTCAAAACGAACCCCTTAAGTCAGAATTTATATTACGGTGGTATAAAATGATCAGTGACTTCACAAAACACACCCCAAATGTGTTTCCAACAAAGTTTGTTTCCAATCTCTACTGAAATCTGATGACCTTGAAATTTTTGTTTTTTTTTATATACCATATAAATTATTAAAGGTAATGCACTCGTGATAATTTTCGTTCAATCTACACCCCGTGGAGAATATTCCAGAATTTTTTCGAAATTTTTTGATAAGTACTTTTCGAGATAAGGCCCGGGACAGCGATTTTTCGCGAATTTTTAATAATAATACAAAGAAAAGTGCGCGCAAGTATAATATTATATATATATTTTTTACTCGTGTTTTCACAAGCTTTCATTTGACACCACACTCGATGACCTAGTAAAAAAAAATTTTTTTCACTTCCGACTTCACCCCCCCAAAACTAACCCCTTAAGTCAAAATTTAATTCTCAAAACTACATGGCTCTGATGAGGCCGTCAATTCCTATATTATTACCAAATTTCAACTTTCTATCTCAAATAGTTTCGGAGAAAATCGGGTGTGACAGACAGACAGACAGACAGACAGACAGACAGACAGACCGACAGACAGACAGACAGACAGACAGACAGACAGACACCGAAGTGATCTTATAAGTGTTCCGTACGGAACACTAAAAAGGTTTTGTTAGCTCTATAACCTGTTACTGTGTAAGTGATAATTTCTTTTTTCATCGGGGATACCCGCCTTAACCCCATTAGAAATAAAAACTACGTCAGGCCGGTGGAAAACGAACGTCTGTTTTTCTTCGCTTTTCTTTCTCAATTAAGTTTTTCCAGTTTTGTTATTTTTTGGATCGTTTTTAATTAGCAAAATAAGCTTTTAAACGAAAAGATGGTCGAAGGAAGGCGGGAGAGAAAAAAGGATTTTTGTAATTGATTTTAAAAAGGTTAAAATAATAATAATTTTATTAAATGGAAATATAATTATTTTAAAGTAGATGGAGTTTATGGAATATTATTTTTCCAGTGGAGCAATTTATAAAGAGATATCAAATAAGAGTTAAATGTTTTTAATTTGAAATAAAAACAAAGCACTATATGATATGAATACGAATGTATCAACGGATTTTTTTTATTTTGAATAATGACATTTTTATTTAAAAATAATTTTAGGAAAATTACCGCCCCTGGATTTTTTAAAATATTTCATTTTGAATCACCAATTTTTGGTTATTTTTCCATATAAATCAGCACTTTTCACTAATGATACGAATAAAATTGATTTTAAGATCATTGAGTATTTGTAGGTATTAGAGTAAACCAGTTATTTGAGATAACCTTAAAGAAAAACGTCCAATGTAGTTACATCGCATGATCTTGGTGGCCTGTTCACATCGGTATTTCTTAAGATTATACGGTCACTGAACTTTTCTGTCAATAAATTGATTGCATCTCGAGATGAAAGGCGTGTTACACCATCTTGTTAAAACCACATGTCATTCACATCAAAAATAGCTAATTCATGCCCAAAAAAATCAGTAATCATGTCTCCGTAGTGTTTTTCATTGATAGTAACTGCATTGCCATTTTTGTTATCAAAAAAGTACGGTCTAATTACATCTTCAGACCATAAAACACACCAAACTGTTAATTCTTGTGGATGCAACGGTGTTTCAAAACCATTATGTGGGTTTTCGTTACTCTATATGCGACAATTTTACTTATTTAAGAAGCCATTAAATCAAAAATGAACTTCATCGCTGAGGATGATTTTTTTCATGAAATAATTGGTCTGTTTTAAATTGCTGTAAAGCCAAATCTGCAAAATTTCTACCCAACAAATGGTCAGTTTGTTTAAGTTCTTGGGTCAACTGAATTTGGTAAGTAACAGTTCTTGGGAACGACGTGTAATTGATTGTTCTGGATTTTTATTTAGACTATGATTCACAGCATCGACATTTTTAGCAATACCTTTACGTTTTTAACGGGTTGGATCCTTAACATCACAAAAAATACCATTTGAGACGAATTTTTCAATTAATTTAATTAAATTACTAATAGTAAGCTCTGTAGTGATGCATTGTTGGAGTGGAGTAAAGAAGGAAGAAAGAGCAAAGGCCGGAGTTGGAATATTAGTAAAAAAATGTGGAAAAGGAAAATAACATCTTGGGAACCCATCAATGAAAGAATCATAAAACTAAATATAACAATGCTAGGAAAAGACATGGTAATATTAGGAGTATACGGCCCAACAGGAGAGAAAAAGATAATTTCATGAAAACACTAGAAACAGAAACACAAAAAGTAAAGAAAAACCAAGAATTAATAATAATGAGAGATCTGAATGGGAGGATAGGAAAGAAAACAATGGACAATACCCTAGAACCATTCGGAGAAGACATCACTAACGACAACGGAAAGAGACTAATAGAGCTGTGTGAAATAAACGGCCTCAAAATAACAAACGGATTCTACAAACACAAAGACATCCACAAATATACTTGGATGCAAGAAACACGAAACTTAAAATCAATAATAGACTACATTATAAATAAAAACGATACCACTATCAAAATAAAAGACGTAAGAGTAAAAAGAGGGGCAGAATGTGCAACAGACCATAGACTATTAGTAGCAAATATAAAAGTACCGTGGTACAAGACAATAAAACAAACAGAAACAATAGATAAAGAAAACAGAAATACTAATGAGATAACAGAAAAAGCAGACAAAGAAATAAAATACAAAATACACTTACTGCAAGACGAAACGATAAAAGACCTATATAGATGACGATTAGATCAAAAATTAAATGAATTTAACTACGACAACCTCCAACAGATGTATGACCACATAAAAGAATGCATCAAACAGGCGGCCCTAGAAGCATTAGGTAAAGAAGTCAACGAGAATAGGAAACATAAAATTATAATCTGTGAAAAAACCAAAGAATCTCTAAAGGAGAAAAAAAAACTATACGAAAAATGGCTGAATACAAAATCAGAAGAAGATTTACAGAAATATAAAGAGAAAATGCAGAAACGAGGAGGATGATAAACAAAGAAAAGAACGAGAGATGGGAAAAATCGTGCGAACATGTAGAACAGTATATAGGAGGAACTAGAAGCATAGAGTCATGGAGAATAATTAAAGCATTAAGCACCAACAATAGAGAGAAGACGTATATAGAGTATATCCCAGAAAGCGAGTGGGAGGAATATTATAAGAAGCTGCTAACAGAAGACAGACAAGAATTCCAAGAAGAGAACCCTGAAAAAGAACAGAATAAGGAAAAAAAAGGGATAGAACTAAGCTATGAAGAAGAGGGGGGGGGGGGGGGGGGGGGGGGGGGGGGGGGGGGGGTGTGTGTGGGGTGGGGGGGGGGGGGTTGGGTGGGTGGGGGGGGGGTGGGGGGGGGGGGGGGCGGGGGGGGGGTGGGTGGGGGGGGGGGGGGGGGGGGGGGGGGGGGTAGTAAAGAAGACAATAAAAACACTCAAAAATAATAAATCTGCAGGGCCTGGAGGTGTGGTTAATGAAATGATTAAGTACGGGTCTAATAAATTACAACGAATGCTGAGAAACATGTTCCACAGAGCGATAAATGGAGAAAAAATACCAGAGGAATGGTCAAAGGCCTATATAGTATCTATATTTAAAAAGGGAGACCGCAGAAAATGCACAAACTATAGAGGCCTAAGCATAATATCGAGTATGGGACGTTTGTATGGAAAAATTATTAAAAATATCATAGAGGAAAATATAAAAGGAAAAATTGGATAAGACCAAGCAGGCTTTACGGCCGGAAAATCATGTATAGACCACATATACACTATAAAACAAACAATGGAAAAAAAAACTGGCAAAGAATAGAGAAGTTCACCTAGCCTTCATAGACATAAGAAAGGCCTATGACTCAGTACCAAGACAAAGATTATAGAACGCAATGAAAGAAATAGGCATTGACAAAGAACTAATACACGCAGTAAAAGCTCTCTACGGAAACAACACATTGAACATAAAAGTAGGACATAAAATAGGGAAGAGACTCCAAACATCAAAAGGCCTATTACAAGGATGCTCTACATCCCCAACACTATTCAAAATTAAAAAAATGGAAGCAAAAATGTAGTGGAATGGGAATCCCAATACGAGAAGATTACTTATATACTCTAAGTTTCGCAGTTATATGGTAAGAAACTGAAAGAAGAATACACTAACGCAGGATTAGCAATAAACATTGATAAAACGGAATATCTAACAACAAAGGAGGGAATAACAATAATCAAAGGAACCGATAGATTTAAATATTTAGGAACCATCATTTCAAAAAACGCAACATCAGAAGAGATTAAAGCTAGATTAGGACAAACGCGGACATGCATAAGACAATTAAATACGATCCTGTGGGACAAACACATTACAAAAAGAAACAAAACACGCATATACAAATCAATAATACAAAGCATAATGACATACGGGTCAGAAACGACGATCAACAAAAGAAATAAATCTAAAATTAACGCGGTAGAGATGGAGTATTGGAGAAGATGTTGTAGAGTGACACGTATGGAGAGAATAACAAATGAAGAAATAAGAAGCAGAATGAACATCAAAGAGAATGCAGTAAACACCATTGAAGAAAAACGATTAAAATGGTATGGACACATAAGACGGAGCGAAGATAATAGGTGGATAAAGAAAATAACGGAGTGGAGCCCTATATGGAGAAGAAAAAGAGGAAGACCCAGACGATCGTGGAGAGACGATGTGGACGAGGCTATGGAGGACAGGGGTCTAACAGATGGAGACTGGGAAGATAGAAACGGATGGAATCAAAGGCTGAGAGAAGGAAGACAGCGTCAGCTGTAGAAAATCCTCTCTGTAGCCCGAATAATTTCATTATTTTTGCAAAATATTTTAACAAGTTCTATACGCCGCGCAACTGTGAATCTTTTTATCAAGATTTACCAAACGATATTGAACACAAATGTCAATTTTGGTAGGAATCAGAAAAAAACATGACCACTAAGACGTTTTAAAAATACATAGTTTGCTACTCTGGACAAACTCGTAGTACAACCGTCCTTTCACATTTCATTTATTGACAAAATTAGCTAGTAACTAGACTATAACTAATATACATTGATAGAATAAGCGTGTATACATTTTGAATCTTAAGATATTGACATCGAATGAACCTAACTACTTAGCCTAGGTATTGACAAACTTAAGATATTTCAACTTAAGATATTTCATGAATATACTTTAAAACAGAACTTAAATGAATAAACTTAAGATATTTCAACTTAAGATATTTCATTAACATGAGCTTAAGTACTTAATATTAACTGAAGCTAATCCTGGGTCATCGGGTCGCTGGGTCTTAGTAGACGTCGGCGGGCATGGCGTGGGGGGGGGCGGTAAGTGGTCCTGATTGTGGGGTTGACGTGACGGGTGGCTTTGTCCAGGAATTTCTGCTGGGTGCTGCTGATGAATTCCCGGATGGTTGGCATTTGGAGGTCCCTGTGGAGTTGAGTATTTCTGACAAACCACGGGGCGTTGGCAATGGTTCGGAGGGCCTTGTTCTGGATGGTCTGGAGGGTGGATCTGCGAGTGCGTGACATTTGGCACCATGCGGGGCTGGAGTAGGTCATTCCTGCTCTGATGATCATGTTGTAGATTGTTAACTTGTTTCGTGTTGACAATTTCCTGGACTTGAGTAGGGGGTAGAGCTTGCCAAGGAGTTGGTTGGCTTTCTTGGTGGAGGCAGTGACCTGGTCCTTCCATACTAGCCGCTTGTCGTAGTGGAGTCCCAGGTACTTGATGCTGTCGGACCATCGAAGGCGGGTTCCTTGGAGTGTGAGGCTTTCTGGCGGTGGCAAGCGGGCCTTGGAAAACATGATGGCCTGGGTTTTCTCTGGGTTGAGCCGGATTCTCCAGTGCTCGAACCAGGGAACTAACATGTTGAGATGGCGTTGGAGGCGTACAACCGTCCTTACTTCAATATAATAATACAATAAATAGAATGCTTAATTTGTTTGAACCACATTTATTTATTTTTAGCGTTCTGTACGGAACAGTTATAAGATGATTTCGGTGTCTGTCCGTTTGTCCGTCCGTCTGTCACACCTGATTTTCTCCAAATATATTTGACATAAAAAGTTGAAATTTGGCACAAATATAGGAATTGATGGACCCATCGGAAGTGAAAAAAAAATTACGAAGTCGTCGAGTGGGGTGTCAAATAAGAGCCTGTAAAAACACGAGTTTAAAACTATATATGCTGTCATATTTGTGCACACTTTCCCTTGCATTATTTTTAAAAAATTTCAACAAATCAAAAAATTTCGAAAAAAGCCTAGAATATTCTCCACAAAGTGTAGATTGATAATTTATCTGGTATACAAAAAAACAAAAATTTCAAGGTCATAAGTTTTTAACAAAGATCGGAAACAAACTTTGTTGAAAACTCGTTTAGGGTAACATTGTTTTTATTTTAAAATTAAAAAACGCTACGGAATACTAATTGCGCAAGTCCGACTTGCACTTGGCCTTTTTTTATATATTTTTAATATTATCACTCTTATTTTAAGCTAAAGTGCTCCGAATTTAAGTGTTATAATTTCATTAATCCAAGCCATTCAATAAGAACCATCATCCACAGGTAAAAGCAGGTAAAAACAAAAAACTAAAGAATTTAATATAAGGTAACATCGTCTGTGAGGGTAAATCTACCACCTTAAGAAAATAGAAAACCCTTATTATGCGAGTGATTTAAATTTTTATTGTTTAAGCAAGGGGGTTGCGGTAGAGTATTTTTATTTTCTTGGTTTTTTACATTTTTTTACTTATCGTTCAAGTGGTTTAAAAGTGTGAGAAAATTTTTACTTGTGATGCTTCAAATGGTTCGTCGGAGGGTTTAACAAAAGAAATTTTTATTTTTAATTATATATATTTTTTAATAATATCCTGGTAAAACTGATTTTTTTTAAAAACAAGTTTCTGTGAGAACTAATCTGCGGACCAAATGAATTTAAAACTTTATGTATATATATATATATATATATATATATATATATATATATATATATATATATATGTTACAATAGAGGTTTTCACGGATGGTCGAATGTAATACATTAAACTTCCGGGGGTCAATCCGTTCGTCTAACAATGAATTTGCACGACGTTTCGCCAAAATCTCATTTGGCATTTCAAGTGCTCTTGCTGCTGCTCCTAACTCAGGTAGCTTTGAGCGGCAGCAGCAGCAGCAGCAAGATCATACTATCGAGTGTTAGTAGCTGCAAGAGCATTTAAAAATGCCAAATGGGATTTTGGCAAAACGTCGTGCAAATTCATTGTTAGACGAACGCATTGAAACCCAGAATTTTAATGTATTTATATATATATATATATATATATATATATATATATATATATATATATATATATATATGTATATATATATATATATATATATATATATATATATATATATATATATATATATCAGCGTTGTGTCAAATATGTCATACAAATTGCAAGTCACAGGTGGTTAATTAAAATTGAATTAATTTATAATTGATATTAGCATTCAGGGTTTTTAATGGCATCCCTTCTGTAAATGGCTTTTTACTGATTTAATATGTTAGTGTTTGGTGTAAGATTTACTTAATTATTAGTCGCATTCATGTAATTGGTTTTATGGCCATTTTTGTTATATTTATATCACACCTCTCATGTAAGTGATCTTTTCAGCTTTATTATAATATATATATTTTTTCTACAATAATATATTAAAATTAAAATAGATTATACTTTTGTTTATTTGCCCGTACTACTTCATTTGTCGCTTCGCTCTCTCTTTTTTAGTTTGTGTCCTGATGAAGGTCCCAACCTAGGACCGAAATATTGGCTAAATGAACATGGTGTGAACACTTGTTGCGCCCTTTGTCGAGTTCCCCAACTAATTTCATATGTAAAAATTTTGTTAGATGCGGCAACTTTTGCTTTCTTTCTTTATTTATATATATATATATATATATATATATATATATATATATATATATATATATATATATATATATATATATATATGTATATATAGTGCCAGTTTTTATTTTATAAATTTCTTCTTATTGAATTTTGGCACACAATTGCTGATAGTATGGAGTCCAGCGGTTTATCTAAAAACTGTAGAACTAACTCGTTTTGAAATTTAATATCTAGGTCAAATTACTCCTGGATTACCGTACAACTGCACAATATCGACGAGTTTTAACTAAAAGGTTCAAGAGTTCAAATTCCAAAAAGCTTTTTTAATAATCAATAAAATTTACAATGTTGACTTACAGTTTTTGAGTTCAGTGGATGCAATTTGCTTTTTAGTATATTCACACACTGTATGCCCTTGCAGCTTGCTGGTGTTCTACGTAGTTGGTATACCAGTCCTTACTTACCAGATAATCTTTCAGTCATCTCTGGATGTTTATTCTTTAATGACTATTATTACTTATTGGAATCATTCAGATATTCTTGTTTGATTTATCACCTTAGTCTGATTCCTTTCAATAACTGATTCAACCCTAAATAATATATAGAAATAGCCTATACTTTATGGAAATTCATTCTTATTATTAATAGAACAAAGCTGTTTGCTAAGATTTTCATTTTATTGTAATAACTACGATGATCATTTCGACAGCACTGTGTCTTCTTTAGGTGATTTTAAACTGCTAAAGATTTTGAGTTCATTAATTAACTATTGGAAATATGATTTTGTAGAGTGTAAATAAACTAATAATAAACAACTAATGATAAAAGTTTAATAAAGGAAACTGTTGTCCTCTAAATAATAATTGAGAAGATAGCTTCAATCGAGTAGTTACAGAGTTGCGAAAACGATCATCGTAGTTGTTAAAGTAGAACTCTTCTTCTACTTCTTCCCATAAGACAACGTCTTGCCATTTTTTTGTTGAGAGACCAGGAGGTCTTCTTGTTTCTGGTTTTTCATCTTTTGCCCATCTCGACCAGCTATTAGCCGGCATCGTACTTACGTGATCTCTCCAATATTGATGTCTTGATCTGGCGAAACGGACGATCTCTTGAATCTTGAGTTCTTCTCTTATATTCTCCTTCGTACCTGGTCGCTCAGGGTTATTCCTTTGATAGCGCGCAATCTTTATTTCTGTAGCTCTCATGAGGCTTTTTGTTTTAGATGTTTCTGCTCTTGTTTCTGCTGTATACGTTAGAATCGGTCTCACCGGGGTTCTATATATACGCACTTTGCTCTCTGTATATATGTAGGCATTTTTTTATATTAAGTCCTTCAAATAACCAGATATTCTCTATGCTTTATTTGCCTGGTATGTGCAGTGCATGTTTTGTGCTACTGTTTTGTTGTATACGGCTAATTCACATCTAATAGGGTCAGTCTCTATAACTATTGATTCTGTTTTTTCCATTGATATTCTCATATTGTAAGTTTCTGCTGTGGTTTGGAGACGATGTATTAGTCGTTGTACGCTTTCTTCATTTTCTGCTGTTAATATTGCATCATCAGTAAAGTACAATATTTTTAGAGTTTTTCGTCACATTCTGTATCCGTTATTGACCTCATTGACACTATTTACTATTTTGTCTATTATCAAATTAAAAAGTGCTGGACTCATCCTATAGCTTTGTCGAATTCCAGATGATATTGGTACTTCTTCAGTTAGTCCTTGAGGTATCTTTATACGCGTCCTATTGTTTTTATTGAGCTGTTCTATCACTTTGATGTAGTTGTCGTTGAAGTCATGATCTCGTAAAATTTGTAACACATCTCACAACCGTACCCTATCGAATGCTTTTTTTTGTTAATTAAGCACAGAAATAGAGGTTTATTGAATTCTAATGATTTTTCAGTCAATTGTCGGATTGCACTGTCAATCTATTTTCTCTAAATCCTTGCTGTTCCTCGCTTGTTTGGATCTCCTTTGTTTTTTTTTTCAGTCATAATCTTGATAAGTAATTTGCTGGTGCTATTTACCAGGGTAATTATTTTATAATTGTCGGAATCGTTTTTATTTCCTTTTTTGAATATTGGGATCGTAATACTCTTAACAAAAACCCTCGTTTCATTTCTATTAACTGTTCAATCACTTAAAACTCAAGACTGGCAGGGAGGCTTCTTTCAAAATATCTTTTTCGGCCCTCTAAAATGTACAACCCCCCTGAAAAAACAATTTTTTTTACCCTCGAAATAGATCTTTTTAAATTGTGGACCATCTTTTTAAATTTAATTTACTTTTCTGCTTGTAAATACTGTTTCAAGTTCTGAAGAAAAATGATTTTGGGCCGTCATATTTAAAATTTATAATGGGAGTGGAAAGAGAGGTTACAATTTTCAAAAATACTAATACTAGTGTGACTATGTTTTGCAACGATGGGTAATGATATTAGTAGTAGAAGCGAAGATAACAATGACGAAATTAGAACGCCGAGCTCGTCTAACACTGACATCGGACGACTGTTAAATCCTTGAGAATGTGTGGAAGTAACTGCCATCGGGATCGAATCTTCTCCGTTATCATTGGAAGAAATTTCTGGCTCTGTAGTCAATCACGAAATTGAAGAGAACGATGGCTCGTAAATGATCTGTTATGTAAGACGAACTTGCCAACTAACGGTGTAATTTGTATTGTCATGGATTCTTTAATTAATAATTAATTTTCATTTATAATAAATACACTCTTCCAAAAGTGCTTTTTTTCTCAAACCAATTTAGAAAAAATATTATCCTTCTTTAAACTTAAATCAAGCTTCCTGAAATAACCGAACTTTTTCTGATTCAAATCACGAAAAAGAAATTAAAAATCTGAGAAGGGGTAAAAACGCCGACAGACCGGGAAAAGTAAAAACACGAGGGCTGAAAAGGAAAACCGCGTTATTTTAAGTGAGAAATTTTTCGGTAAAAAGAAATGATCTAATTATTTTTTCTCTCGCCTCTGATAAACTGTCTGTCAAGATGAGCGGGCTCCCTCTCACTGTCGTTGTGCTCGACCCTTCATTTTTTAGGGAGAGCGGTATAAGGGCAGTCTTTATAAGAAGGGTGGAAATGAAATATTGAATAAAAATAAGATTGTCTTGTCTCGGATATTTTTTTGTTATACAGGGTGTTTACTAGGCACCAATTAATTCCGTATCTTTTTGGCGTTAACGAAATGTTTATTTACAAATAGAATGCAATTCAATCAAACAAAATATTTTCCATTACTGGCTTGGGGAGTCCCTTTCGGAAATAAAGTGGTTTTGAATCAATGAATTCGATAGATAGAAGATAATCTTTCGCCCGTCTGAACTGATGTCATCCACAATGTCACGATCTAAAAGATTGGCTACCTCCTTAAAAGATTTCGTACCATATTTTGTACTGTAACGAAGTAACATAATTTTTTTTGGGGCAGAGTGTGTGTCGAGTCTAACTTCCTTATTATACATCGGAAAAGGTGGATTCTTGCTTTAATAAGTAACTATGAACCTACGATCTTGATCTATTCAATCTATCTATCGCGAGAAACTCGAAAAATCTACTTTTTAATATTCCAGCTACGGGAGCCGCCTATCATTTTGTAACATTCATTTTTTCCTAGATTTTAAGACCATATAATGTTACTGATTTTTCACTTTATAATGTACTTCTTTTCATTTTTGTATCGAGCGGTATATTAATCAGAAATTCCTAGCCGCTCGTTATATAGTGTGCTGTGCGGGTTTGCGACCGAATCTATCGATACGCCGGGATTGGTCAAATGTTTGTATCCGGAGTTTTGGTTCCGGCGTCGCCATATTACAGACAGAGTGCCCACGGCTTATTTAAGGGTCCGGAGGACGCGAATCTTGGCTTAGTAACACCGAGCCGCCGCCAGGCTTAGTACCATCGAGCTGCCGCCAGGCTTAGTACCATCAAGCCGCCGAGAGGCTTAGTACCATCAAGCCGCAGCCAGGCTAATTTCCACCGAGCCGCCAAGTGGCGATTTTCCACCGAGCCGCAGTAGAGGCTTACGACAATATCTACGAGAGCCAAGTTAAGCACGAGTTTTTTTATCATAAAGCCGTAGTGGGCTTTGTGTGTTTTCTAAATGGAGTAGCTAAAGTAGGCTCTTCTCAAAAGTGTGAAAACGGTTTTGTGTTCCATTGAAGGCCTAGAAGTCCGTAGGAAAACCGTAAGTTACCAGAACATACATCAATAAATATATTCCCCGCAAATAAGTGTCTTAACAGCAATTTGAACTGAAAAATCGCGAAGTGAATATCACGACTCTTCGATTCCGGGTGTAGTCAAGATTTAGAAGTAAAATCTATGATTTAGGGACTCTAATTTATAAAAACTACTTTTAGGCTAGAACTTTTATAATTTTTATAACAGCAAAGGTTGGAACTTTTATTTTAAATCATGAATAAATTTTCTTTTTTGTTGATTAAAGCTAGTGTCTCACTGAATACCTATTTTTCTTTTCAGGATAAGAAAAGTTGTACTAGAATAATTCTTTTTAGTAATAACCGTAAAACACTTCAGTATTTTTTCATTTTTTTAACTGAAGTTAGATCCTTTCTATTTTAAAATGAATGGTGCCCAAATTTTGTACAACTGAAGCTTTTTAAAAATAGAAAATAATTCCAAAAAGACGTATAACAATTATCTCTTACCCTTATTTCTCTACCAAGGAAAACTGAGCTAGTGTTTGTTTAATTTCTTTAGTTCTTTTAAAATCATTATTCACTCAATTCATTCTCAGAAATTAAAAAGAGGTTGCAAGAAAATTGCGCCCAAGCGTGGGAAAAACAATTTTCACAGGGTACAAAATGACGCCTCAAAAAGCGGGCAAGTTCACATGTTACAATTTTCTCAGCCATGTCCGCGCACCGATACGTTGCTGGCTGTGCGGCTTTATCGTCATCAGCATAACAGTGCGAGACCAGTGAGTTTGCCGACTGCCAGAAGATCATCCTGATAAGGAGACCAGAGCAAAGACCAATCTAACCTAACCCACATGTGTCAAACCACAAATACCGTTTCAGCCTGTTTTGTGCGTCACCGTATCTTCTACAAAAGTTGAATAAATCAAGCTGCGCAACAGTTTCCGACGCAATTTTTACGTTTCATATGCAGTGCCTCAAATGCTTCCTGTAATGGACATGAATTTCGGGACTGTATCTTAAGCTTATGTGAGTAGCAGCATCACCTAAAGTCGTAATTTTGTTTCTTTTAGATTGGCATTTCTATATGTGAAAGTATACCAAATTATACTGTGTCAAGTAAGAAAGTAACCTCGCTCGTATTCTTGAAAAAATGTGGTTCAAGACCATTCTTCACCATCAATGTATTCTTTGATGTGCTAACAATGGCGCAATTAACTTAGTAAGTTGTTCAATCGCCTCCTGCATCAATAATGGCCTGGCATCTTCGAGGCATGCTGTCGACGAGATTTTCTCCAAAGACAAAGTCCTCAGAGTCGTTCCTCTGACCTTTCTTTTTACAAGGGAGCAAACGTTTTCATTAAGACTACTCAGTACATATCACCACTACACCAAACACTTTATTTTTGCACTTGACGCGCGTTTCGCTAACCATGTTACCTTCATCGGGAGCGATGATTGCTTAAAGCTAAATTACGAATCTACTCTATTTATATTTAACCTAACCCTTGAATTACTCAAGCAGAACTAATGGCACAAGCAAGGCCATCAGTTCCGGTCAAGTAACTAGTAGAGGGGACTATAAGGAATAAGCCCTCTGTCTTTATTTAAACTACTTTTACATTTTATAATTTCCAAACTTTCGTATGCGTTTAACAATCTCCAATTAGATACATTTTTTATTAATCTTAGATTATCTAATGTTACAATATTATCAGCTTTAAGGGTATGTTCGGCAATGCTAGACTTTTCTGCTCTACTGTATTTTAAGTGTGCTAAATGTTCTTTAAATCGTGTTTTAATTGACCTTTTAGTTTGCCCAGCATAGTTTTTGTCACAATCATTACAACTAATATCATAAATTTCACATTTCTCACAATTAGGGATCTTATCTTTGGAATCTCCTAAGATATTCTTCAGATTACTATAAGTCATCCTATAAATCGTCAGACAAATTTTTCTCTGTCGATTGCTTGTTGATGATGATGATGATGATGATGTTTAGGGGATCGGCCGCGTCGACATCTTATGTCATTTGGAGTCAATTTTCTTCTATATTTCAATTTTGAGTTCTTTGAGGTAATTTCTACTTTTATTCTCGTTTAATTGGTATGCTTATTATTTGTGTTAGTGTGCTTTATTTTCATGTTTCCCAAATGTTCTGCTTTGAAAATATGTTTGACTGTTAGCATAGAGTTACATCCTAAACATAAAGGTCCTGGTTCGTTTTTTAAAAGGTAGGAATGGGTCTGATAAATGTGGCCGGTCGCCAATCTTCTTAAAATGGTGTTCTCACCTCTATTTAGACTTTGAATGTGGAGTGGAGGGTAGACTGATGGTTTTAGTTCCCAAAGCTTGTTATTGTTTTCTTCCAGATCCCATTCCAAATGGAAAGGATTTCTGTTTATAGCAATTAGACCATTTTGGTAGTCATTTGAATGATTTTCTCCTGTTATGGAAATACCGTTATTAATGGCTTTCTTATGTTCTTGGTCAGCTCTGTTATTACCTTTTATCTCCATATGGCTAGGGATCCACATGTAGGCAACTGTTCTATTTCTTGATTTTCCAATGTACAGAAGATCTGTGATTTGTCTTAGATATGCATGATTAGAATTATTTGTTATGATGGCCTTCAGCGCACTTAGTGAGTCTGACACTATTAGGAAATTCTTATTGCCTTCGTTAATAACGGCATATCTGGTTGCTTCTTTTGTTGCCAGTGACTCCGCTGAGAAGATTGAACTGTGTTGAGAGAGTTTGAGATTTTTTTAAAAGTTATTATGCACGATTGCTGCGCCAACCCCATTATCTGTTTTAGAGCCATCCGTATATATGATTCAGTATTTGGAGTAACACTTGTGAAGTCTTTCAAGAAATTTGGATTTCATTTCAAAATGATTGAGGTCTTTCACGTTTGGCGTGTGAAGGTGGAGATTTACTGATGGTTAACCATAGAGGGAAGGTGCGCCAGAGAGGGTAGCCAAAAGCTGGTGGCGTAAGATGGAGGGTTATAAATTTGTTTATTCTATTTGGGATTGACATATGTGGGGATGTATGATTCGTTCGATGTAAATTTGATAGATTTAATGAGAATTTTAAATGTTGCCTTTGCAGTGTGGAAGTATAAAACTTCATTAGAGAAAGTTGTCTGTTTATATGTAGCGGTAGAATGGGTGATGAACATTGGAGACTAGGAATTGGTGTCGTTCTAAATTCTCCCGTGTCTCCCTAAATTCTTGTTGAATCGTTAGAATCGCATCTACTAAAAATGAATTATCGCGGACACGTTCTTACTTGACAGATTGTAGTTTACACATTTAATAAAATGGATCTTTTATGGTGTCTACCATGTATATCAATTTCTCTAAGTGTCTTTGTATTATAAAACACGAAAGTAATCTGTAAAATATCACCAAGAATTGTCTGCGACTAAAATTGGAAACATTATAGAAAACAGAATTCTACATTTCGAAATACTTTGGAAAATTGTACTAAATATAAACCAGAATGCAATTACTTAATTAGGCAGTTACTGTAAATGGTTTATTTAAAATTTTATCGGATTATAAAGTGACAGGTCGTATTTTTACTTGGATTTTGTTGGTATGAAATGTGAATTTTAATTAAACAAGTCCCATGAAACGGCTCGATTTTAACGCCATTGTAATAAGAAAAAATGTGTTTGGAAAAATTACCTTCACTGAATATCAAACTAAGAGATAGTCTGAGATAGAATCTTCTAAAACGTATTTCTTAAGAATGTCATCTAAATATTAACAGTTATGTTGTAATATAGTCTGTCAAGTAAGAACGTGACTGCACGTATTCTTGAAAAAATGAGTTTCGAGGATATTTTTTGCCAACAATGTATTCTTTGGTGTACTAACAATGGCGCAATTACCTTAGTGAGTTGTCCAGATAAGTTGTATGTGGTTATGTTGGGTGATTGTAAAAGTTCGTGCCCGATTAGAAATCAATTTAAATTCAACACGTTTTCATGAAAAATAGTATTTTTTAATCAATAATCATCATTTTCTATAACTGTCTCTCATAGTTTTACAAGTTTCTGAATTTCTGCTTTGTAGAAACTGCGTGGTTTCCCTTCAAAAAAAGTCGTAAGGTAGTTTTTGACTTCTTCTATAGAATCAAATTTTTTGCCATTCAAATTATTTTACAGAGAACGAAACAGAAGAAAATCTGAAGGGGCAAGGTCTGGGGAATACGGCGGATGCTGGAAGATTTCCCATTTTAACTCCCTAAGTTTTTACAGTGTCTGTTGAGAGAGATGTGATCTAGTGTTGTCATGATGAAAGATAATGCCTTTTCAATTGACCAAATTTGGACGTTTTGCGTGGATTTCAACATTGAGTTTGGTGAGTTGCTCACAATACTTCTCTGCAGTTATTGTCTGGCCAAGTGGAAGAAGCTCGTAAAAAAATTTTTCTCTGCAATGCCACCAGACACACAAGAAGACTTTTATTGAGTGCAATTCAGCCTTCGCCGTAGATTCTGTTCTTTCAGTTCCATACTTCCAGCTTCTTTTTCTTATTATGTTGGTGAAGTGTAAAGCTTTCTAGTTCGAAATAATATTCTCAGCTTTCGAGATTCTCTCTTTGATATGCTTGCAGCATGTTCATGTCAAGACATATTTGCTCCCAAATTAACGTCCAGCAAATTGAGTGGCGATTCTAGAGGAATGGAGTGGTCTGACATAATTATGTCGGGTTCATCAACGTACGAAATAAATCATACCATTGTAAAATGTTCGAGTTTATACGTTCCTTCTGCTATTTTACCCAATTTTTTGCTGTTAGCTCTTCAACATTTTTCGACGAGCGTCAGAACAGTACCGTTATATTCAAGGTGATATATGCAATATATGTATTATTGACATATACAGCTGAAACATCAGGGATATCAATGTCATAACAGCATAATAACATAGCAAGTCTTAACTGAACCTAGATCTTTATTCTATATCAAACTATAGTCCGTGGAAAATTATACAGGCCAACAAAAAAATATTTGTAAAAACTTTTTAAACCAATACATTTAAGTGTTATGTATTGTTGGGTGCTGAACCCGTATCTGGTATCAGTTTTTTTGTATCACCTCACAATATGACATCGATTAAATTTCAAAATAGGGATCATGGCAGTAAACCAAATCCTCTTCCTGCTTGAAAAACTGAGCAAACTCTTGATCTCTTGTTCTATAATGGTAAATAGATGTTCCAGATTCCAATAAATGTTTTTCTTTCAACCTAGAATCAAGCAATTCTGCTTTTCCTTAGTCAAACCAAAATCTCTCACTAAATCATTTTACTCAGCTTGTGTAAACAACTGTGGTTTTAAATTTTCTAGAGAACATTGAAATTCATCATCATCGGTCGACTTTCATTAAATTCGGGACTGAGCTGTAAAACGTGCGTCATCAATAGACTGAGGTGGCTCAGGGACAGGAAGTCCTGGTCCATGTCCTACCGGCCGATTAGCTGAAGTAAAGTTAGGATAGACAATTACTTTCTTTTGGAGTTATATCCAGAAACATTAGCGCTGCAAAAATAGCAATCATTTGAATGATTTTCTTGCTTTCTTCTACCATGGGCACTGCAAATCTAAAAGCTTTCTTTTCTTTCTTATACCATTCCCTAAGATCCTCGACACAAACATAACATACTTTGTGAGGAGCCCAACGTTTTTCTTGATTACCGATTTCTACACCAAAATATGCAAAGTATACTTTTTTTACAAAGTCAGTAATGTGTCTTTGATGTTTTTTTAACTACTACAAACTCACCACATATATAACAAAAAGTGTTGGGAGAGTTTTTACAACCACGATTAGCCATACTTTGAGTGCACTGCAATGAGAGGTTGTATTAACTGGAAGAAAACAACTAAGTTGGGAATGTGGAATCTTTGGCACAATGATACACTCAGTATATATCACCACTACACCAAACACTTTATATTTGCACTCGACGCGCGTTTCGCTAACCATGTTAACTTCATCAGGAGCGATGATTGACTCAGTCAAAATAACTAACATGGTTAGCGAAACGCGCGTCGAGTGCAAAAATTAAGGGTTTGGTGTAGTGGTCATATATACTGAGTGTGGAGGAAAACAAACAACTGTGATATTTATCGGAACTGCCAACCTAATAACATTTGATTTTACTGCCAACCTTATAAAATTCTGATTTTATTGCCAACCTAATAAAATTCGAATGATAAAAAATAAATTTTTCACATCTTGAATATTAAAATGTGAAAAATTGGTGGGTGATACGACTTTTTTATCATTATTTTTGGACTCAGCACACCAAAAAACATAGGATTCAGGTAAAATTATTAAAACAGTTTTTTCATCGTTGGCCTGTGTTATTTCCCGATCTGACTAGACTGGCTAAGTTTAGAAGTTGTAGACTGAAATTTACATCGAACACCCTTCAAAACATTTTATTTAAGTCGATCCCGACAAAAATTACATCGGAATATTTAACTATATAACCGACACGTCACTCGATTTTGTTTGGCAGAAAATCATAAAACATGCATTCGGATATTTTATTCATTTTACAGTGTCCGTTGAAATGGAGGACCGAATGCAAAATTGACAACAAAATGCATTCGGGCTTATATCATTGTGACCGTCCCTTGATTTTGGCGGATAATTGATTGATTTTTATTTGCGGTATTTTTGTGTCTATATTTATAATCTATAATATATATAAAATGCAACGTCTCTCTGTCTGTCTGTCCGTTAGTGCGCTTATCACTGGAGAACCACTTATCCGATTTACTTACTTTTTTTTTTAAAACATACATATGTTCTTTGGCCAGGTTATAGGCTATATTTTATTACGATACGTAGCATAAGGAATGAGCAATGACGATAATAGTGAATGAAGTCGGAAAAAATGTTTGCCGCTAGCGCGTTCCCTTGCAATACACAGCCTAAACCATTAAATATGGAACAATATTATGTACCAGAGAATATCTATAATCTATAATCTATAATATATATAAAATACAATGTCTCTCTGTCTGTCTGTCTGTCCATTAGTGGGTTTATCACGCGAGAACCACTTAACCGATGTACGTGTCTTTTTTTTTAAATTCATACATATATTCTTTGGCCAGGTTATATAATAATAATAATAATAATCTATATCTATAATATATATCAAATGCAACGTCTCTCTGTCTGTCTGTCTGTCTGTCCGTTAGTGCGCTTATCCCTCGAGAACCACTTATCCGATTTACGTGATTTTTTAAATTCATACGTATGTTTTCTGACCAGGTTATAGATACATATTTTATTACATCTATAATATATATAAAATGCAACTTATCTCTGTCTGTCTGTCTGTCTGTGCGTTAGTGCGCTTATCACTGGAGAACCATTTATCCAATTTACATATGTTTTTTTTTAATTCATACATTTGTTCTCTGGCCAGGTTATCTATAATCTTCTATCTATAGTATATATAAAATACAACGTCTCTCTGTATGTCTGTCTGCCTGTCTCTCTGCCTGTCTGTCTACCCGTTCGTGCGCTTATCACTTCAGAATCACTTATCTGATTTACGTGCTTTTTTTAAAACATACGTATGTTCTCTGGCCTGGCTATTTATCTATAATATATATAAAATGCAACGTCTCTACGTCTGTCTGCCTGTCCGTGAGTGCGTTACGTGCTTTTTTTTTAAAACATACATATGTTCTCTGGCCAGGTTATAGGATATATTTTATTGCGTTAGGTAACATAAAGAATAACTGGTGACGATAATAGTGAATCAAGTCGGCAAAAAGGTTACCGTTAGCGCGTTCTCTTGCAATACATTGCCTAAACCATTAAATATGGAATAATATCATGTTGAAATATATAAAATGCAACTGTCTGTCTGTCCGTTAGTGCGCTTATCACTGGAGAAACCACTTATCCGATTTACGTGTTTTTATAAATGTATATATATGTTCTATATAATTCGATATAAGCCTAGATAATGGGAAATAAGGTGAGATAATGGGAGATAAGCATGGATAAGGCTAGATAACGGAAGTTATGGTGAGATACTGGGAGATAAGGAGAAATAATGGAAGATAAGGAGAAATATTGCGAGATAAGTCGAGATAAGCCTAGATAATGAGAGATAGGATGAGATAATGGGAGATATTTTATTACGTTAGGTAACATAAGGAATAAGCAGTGACGATAGTAGTAATCAAGTCCACGCGAGCGGAGCCACGGGCACGGCTAGTCTATAAATAAAAGGTAAAATAACACTGTTTTCGTGTCTCGGTTGTGATGATCAATCGACGGATTTTTTTTTTTCAGTATTTTTCTGACTATACCTATAAATTCTTGGTTATATTTCACTTTTAAATTTTAGAGTAGTGGTCTTTTAAAATTTGAGAAATATCGGTCAGTCAATCAGTTTTGAAAGCGACACCTATGTAGCATCATTTGAACCAAATATTGAACACCATTTTGAAGCTTCATCTGTCATTAGAACACACCTTAAATTTAAAGTCGATCTGTCAAGTCGTTCATCGTTTATCAGCTGGTTAAAGTAGACGTGTTTGAGTATTTTTTAAAAGTGGAACATATCGAATATGGTGCATAACAAACTTCTCCCTTTTGGCACGTTGGTCGGCAACCGAAATCCATGCAAAGTTAGGAAGAGTGTTAAAGGAGTCTACTCCTTCATTTCCAACTGCTCATAGATAGACTCTAGAGTTTAAACGTGGTCGTACAAGCAGCAATGATAATCTACATTCAGGGCGTCCAAAAACTGCAAAAACTGATGATACTGTTGTACAAGTACAAGATATGGTAATGAATGAATCAGCACATGAGATCTTAACTGATGTTGTGGGTATGAGAAAGCTGTTCACAAGTTGGGTGCCCCATTTGCTAGTATCGGAACAAGAACGCACTTGAGAGAAACTTTCGAAACAACATTTAATCTTTTTCTTTTGATACTGGTAGAGAATTTGAAATACCTCTCGTTTCTTGTAATTTAATTTCGAGGGTGTTTTTAAGTTATCTTTCTAGCTCCGAAAAGAAACTTACAGAGCCTAAAAAATATATATATTTTTCTACATAATTTCTGTGTAGAATAATGCACTTACTCTAGTGTGTTTCGAGTTGTTTTATTCCATTGAAAAAATTTTCTTTTCGTGCCTCAAAAAACTACGCTACAATAACTTGTTATTTGAGGAAAATTTTCTATTCCTAAGGTTTTTCTTCAGATATTTGAACAAAACAAGAACTAACAGGGCGCTAAATCAGGGCTAAAGGGCGGATATTATAAATCAGTGATTTCCGAGCTTTCAGTAAAGGCTTAAACTACGCTAGTCTTATAAACCTTACAGTTGTCGAGCAACTGTAAGGCCAGCAAATTCTGTCGGCTGTGACATTTGGCGAGAAATAAGTCTCATCGTTCTCTGAAACGGTAGAATGTGCTTGAGAAATTTATTTTCTCACCAGTATCTGGCCTGGTGCGAGGAGTTTGGAGATCATTCACGTAAATCGTAACTGTACTTCCGGGTATTGCAGCTTTTTAGCAAGCACTGAGATTGTTATTCGTTGTTTCGACAGCAGTTAATTCTAAATAATCCTAATGCTTTTCTCCAAGGCTTCGTTTGTTTACATCTAACCGCGATCCAAGATTAACAGTGGACCCAAGGGCGACTAGAAATGATGAGATACGATTTCCTTGAATATAAATATCGTCATATTTCTAAAATTGACAATACCCAATGGTTCATCGGCTTCCGCTATATTATTAGAAGTCTAGTTTCTTAACATGAAAAAGGCTTTCCATAAAAGAAAACCTTTTATACAATAGAATTGTAAGAACTTACCACCAATATGAAAATCACGGACTGAAGTGCCGATATTTTTCACAATTCTTCAAGTAGGATTTTAAAGACCTCAAATCACTTTAAGACCACATTCAAAGAACAAGGCCGGAATAATATCCAATACGAAGAAGTTAATTCTAGTTAAATCCAAGAAACCTGACACCATAATGGCCAAAATGAAAAATCCCCTAACACCTTTGACTGTATCATAAAAATGGCGTACATAATCTTGCCATTCATAAGTCCCATCGGACACGCTGGGGGGTGGAATGCCGGGGTGGAGAAACGCAACTAAGGGTGAAAATAAAACCAATAGGGGCGAAAAAATCATGCTGTTTCATTGTATTGAATCTGCCAAGTATTATTATGGGTACTGATTTTTATGGGTGTATTGGGAACCATGTTGGTTTTTTTCTGCTTTCAAAATTATGGGCACTGTTTTGAATAATTTCTGAATAATCAGTTTTCGGAGAAATTTGTTTGTAAACATTTCCTTCAAAATAAAGAAGACGACACTAAATCAAGCTCATAGGTATAACGTATATATATATATATATATATATATATATATATATATATATATATATATATATATATATATATATATATACATAAATATATTAACAAACCCGTTTATGCTGAATTTGCAATTATAACGGACCCGGTTATAACGAACTTCCGGATAGAGTGAACCGAATTTGGAAGTTTTGTCTCCGTTTATAACGAACTTGTCACTCTCTGTGCTCAATGTCGCGCAAGTTGATGTAGAGAATTTACCGTAACTCGCCGGGAACCCCTATTCTACTTGTTTTCGCCGCGTCGCTAGTTCGAGCAGTATTATTTTCAATTCACTTGTTGTGTTATGCAGTTCTAATGCATATTTGATCAAAGTAGCAGAGTGAGTGTTTAAGTTTTACTTTAAAATGAGTATACAAAGACGTAAAACACGATATTATAAGGAAAATATACGGTGGCGCATAAGTAACGTTATGATTTAATAAGTGAATAAATTTTTGTTAACGTCTTTTTTTTTTTTTTTTTTTTTTTCAGAATTAACTTTGAAAATCTTGGGAAATTTATGATGGAAAGACTCAGCACTGAACAAAGAAACAAAGTTGTTCAATTTTATTATGAAAGTCAGCATTCGATTATTCAGACCCAAAGATCATATCGAAATTTCTTTCATGTTCGAAATGCACCTAGCGCTCCAACAATTTACCGATTGGTTCAGCGTTTTCGGCAACAAGGGGCTGTCTGTGATCTTCCGCGTGCTGGAAGACCTCGTGCAGTTCGAAATGATGTGAACATTGCTCGGGTGCAAGCAAGTATTGAGGAAAACCCCGAAACTTCCACCAGGCGACGTTCTCAGCAGTTGGTGATGTCTAGGCGGTCTTTGCAAAGAATTTTACATAATTTACACCTTTTCCCATGTAAGATTCAATTGGTTCATGAGTTAAAACCAAATGATGCACAAAGACGCATTCAATATATGTAGTCGCCGTTTGCAAGAATTGTTCCTAGAAAACAACGAGTTTCTTCGCAAACTCATAATGAGCGATGAGGCCCATTTCCACCTCAATGGTCACGTGAATAAACAAAATTGCAGAATATGGGGCACCCAAAATCCAAGAATAATTGTTGAACATCAAATGCACCCACTTAAATGCACAGTATGGTCTGGAATAACTTCAGAAAAGATCATTGGACCATATTTTTTCGAAAACGACGAACAAGTTGCGGTTAATGTGAATAGCATTCAATACCGGGCAATGATTGAAAATTTTTTAAGGCCCGAGGTAGAGAACAATCCAGAATTGTGGTTCCAACAAGATGGAGCCACAGTTCACACAGCTCGTCCAACTATGGCTCTCCTGCGCGAAATTTTTGCCGATCGAATAATATCCCGTTTTTCTGATTTTAACTGGCCACCGCGTTCGCCCGATTTAACGGCTCCCGATTTTTTTCTTTGGGGTTACCTAAAGAGTAGGGTATATGCCAATAAGCCAAGAACCATCCAACAGCTTAAGGCGAATATCCGAGAAGAAGTGAGGGAGCTGGGACCTGAAATTCTAAGAAAAGTTATGGGAAATGCTCTGGAAAGAGCACGTCAGGTCGAAGCAAACAATGCGCACCATTTGAAAGATATTATCTTCAAAACATAATGTGAACATATTTCCAAACTATATTCTAAATTTTAATAAACGCCAACGTTAAATCAAATCAGAAAGAAAAAAGTTATTCATTAAATAAATCATAGCGTTACTTATGCGCCACCCGATATATATATATATATATATATATATATATATATATATATATATATATATATATATATATAGAGATATAATTCATACCTTGTACTTCGCCGCAGGTAGCGCGATTTTTTCAGGGGATCCCCCCTCAGGCATATGTGGTTCAATGTAAAACAACTGTAAACGGCCGAAGGCCCATATTTCAACAATTTACCCACTGTTCTCTTATTCGTCAAATCCCTCCCGGCTCATCAACCGAGCAAGGACCGACAGAAAAGAGAACAGAATTTTCTGGTACTTAAGCCAGTGCTGACGGCCAATAATGGTAAGATATAACGTATAAGTCGTACTCGGTACTGTACGGGTGCGGCCAGTCAGCCTCCGATGGAGTCACTCGAATAGCGGTAACTCGCAAACTAATAGACAAAGTATCACGAAAATTTTACACGAATTCCCTGAGAATTGACACTAAGTGAAAATCATATGGTTTCTTTGTTTATGCTGGCATCTCTCGGAAAGGCTTGGGACTTTTCGCCCTATGTAAGTACATGAGAAATAATAAGGGTCCTCAGCTAGAACCCTGAAGAATACCTATTTTAACCGAAACCAGATCAGTGATTTAATCCTTCGAATTTGGCAAACGAAGTAAAAAAAAACTGCCAACCTTTTAATCTTGTAATATAATTTTAACATCTTTAATCCGCTTTTAATTTAAAACCTTTTTATTTACATTTACCCGAAAACTTCTAAAAACTGTCCTCCACTTTAGCAAATTTTCTTTTTTAAAAGATTTTCTTTTTAAAGAGACGATAAATTAGCGAACTTTTGAAAAACTTTCTTGTCGCAAGATTAAAAACAGGCCGCTAGAAAACAAATGAACGTCACCAGAGAAAGAGAATAAGAGTAATAAGCTAAGGATAGATAAATCTTTTCTCTTTTGGCCTCTGAAAAAGTTGCGACTTGATTAAAGATTCGCAGTTTTTGTCTTCTCGGCCCGGCCCCCCGGGAAGATATATTTGAGCTAATTTAAGTTTTGTCTGTTTCTAACGAGAATATTTTATCTTTCGGAGTCAGATTGGGCGGGTAGACATTTTATACAAAAAAATTACTATATGTGCACAGTTACACAGTTGCTACTGCAGACCTATTATATATATCACCTTTCGCAAGTATGCTGAAAACGTGTACAATTGTGCTCAGTTTTTCCCTTCTGTTGCTAATCAATGAGAAAACGAAAAAAAAACTGAATTGCACTTTTACTAACACGGGGTAAAAAGTGCCGAGACTTTCCGAGAGATGGCAGCACAAACAAAAAAAACCATATGATTTTCAGTTAGTGACAACTGTCAAAAGATTCGTGTAAAATTTCCATGACATTTCATCTATTAATTGGTGAGTTATAGTTATTTGCGTGACGCTACTTTTAATTTTTGCAAAACGTTGGAACCAAAAAAAATGTATGTTGAATAAACATTGCTTCTTGATGGGAAAAAATACAGCCAGAACGTCAAAAATGGCTTGAGAAGTGTTATGGCACACCTGTTTCGTCGAAAGCAACTATATGTACCGATGATGCTGATGTTTTGGATGTTCAAAATGAGGCAGTCACTCCAAAAAAAAACAGAAAAAAAAAATTCACCACACTATTCCGAATGACCACAAAGTTAAAGTGAGAGAGACAGCTGACATCGTGAAGATATCAACAGAACGCGTGAGGCATATTTTGCATGAATATTTGCCTATGAAAACGCTTTGTGCTCGATGAGTACCTGCACTCTCACGACAAATCCAAAGGAATTTTTACGTCGCGTCGTAACAACGGACCAAATTTAGATCTACCATTGGACGCCCATGTTTGTTTGCAATAATGATGGTCAAAAACAAAATAGGTTGTGTCAAAAACAAAATTTAATACCTCTAGAAAGAACTCAAGACCTACACTAGCGTAATGTGAAATATCATCCCATTTTTCTGTTATGGTTTCTTTCGCAAGGTTAAGTGGGAGATTGGTGAATAGAGAAACTACATATACGCTGATAAGAATGTGGTTTGGTGGTAGTTCAAATTAATTTATAAATGATCTAAAATTTAATGAATCTCTGATTTCTATTTTCATGTTATATACTTTGCTTAGAATATCTGAAAGAAATTTACTGAGTTTACTATTTGGAGCAATAATTATATATATATATATATATATATATAATCGATCCCAGAGCATGCTCGGTTTGTTAATTTTAGGGAGAGCACATTAGTCAGTAGCTACTTTCTTAATTATATATATATATATATATATATATATATATATATATATATATATATATATATATATATATATATATATATATATATACAGTGGCGTGCAAAAGTTTCCGGCCAGTGACATTTCGTACTCTAATTTATTAAAAAAAAGAGTAATGATTTTTAATCATTATGAGATGTGAGTATGAGATTTAGGAAACAAAATAATATAGTAAATGAATATTATTTATGTTTGTGAATATATTTATTATTATTATTCTTATATTTATATATGCAAAAGATTCCGGCCACATAATATACATTGACGCAGTAGGACGTTTAAAGACGTATTTACGAATAACAGCGCGTTGAATGTTCACATTTAGTTCATAAAAGCTCGTGGAAGAATAAACATGGCTCGGCATATGCAAATCCAAATTCGTGAGAGAGTAATAAAATTTTCAAAAGAAGGAAAGTCTTCTCGTGAGATTGCTTCATTATTATCGATAGGTAAATCAACCGTGAACGATATTATTGTAAAATACCGTTGTGGATATGGTTTAAAAGATCGTCCGCGTAGTGGAAGACCAAGAAAAACGTCTAAAAAAGTAGGTCGTATCATTAAACGCAAATCAACTGCGGATGTCAAGAAAACTGCTGCCGAAATTGCACGCGAGCTAAAGGATGAAAACCTAGTTAATATTAGTCGTAGTACTGTGACACGAAGACTACATGATGTGGGACTTTTTGGCCGTATAGGTATTAAAAAACCATTAATCAGTAAAAAGAATAAGAAGGCCCGATTACAATTTGACAAAGATCAACTAAATTGGACAATCAAAGATTGGAAAAAAGGGCTTTCTCAGACAAATCTAAATTTAATCTTTTTGGAAGCGATGGTAGACAATATGTACGACGTCCTATTGGTACGAGAAATGAAATTCGGTGCCAAATTCCTACTCTAAAACACGGTGGAGGAAGTGTGATGGTTTGGGGAATTTTCTCTGCACAAGGAGTCGGTCCATTGATCGAGATCAACGCAAATATGAACGCTGATATTTACAAGAACATTTTAGAAAATAATGTGTTATCATATACTGAAGAAACCTTGCCACAGAATTGGATATTTCAGCAGGATAATAACCCCAAACATACATCCAAGTTGTTAAAACAGTGGTTTTTTTGCTTCAAATGTGAAAGTTTTAAGCTGGCCTATTCAATCACCGGACTTGAACCCAATAGAACACTTATAGGAGACGCTAGATCGTCAAGTTCGAAAGCATATATATTCAAATAAAGCCACATTATTCAAATCATTGAAGGAAGAATGGGATAAAATTTCACCTGCTTGTATTAATCGATTAATTGAGTCAATACCACATCGTTGTGCGGCTGTTATCGCTGTAAAGGGTATGGCTACAAAATATTAACATAAAAATATAATTTAAGTCTATTATAGAGCATATGGACTAATAATTTTTCTCGTAGTACAAAGTGGCCGGAAATTTTTGCACATTTAAATATACGAATAATAATAATAAATATATTCACAAACATAAATAATATTCTTTTACTATATTATTTTGTTACCTATATCTCATACTCACATCTCATAATGATTAAAAATCATTAGTCTTTTTTTTTAATAAATTAGAGTACGAAATGTCACTGGCCGGAAACTTTTACACGCCACTGTATATATCCAACACTGGTAGCAGAGTGGCTGGAGCCGAATGAAAGCCGACTGAAGCGTCCAAAAACACAAATATCAGTTGAAAATTACCGGAGACTATTATATTAGTTTGTTGGACAGTTTGAATAATGAAATTAAGAAAAAAAGGTCGCATTTAGCGAAGAAAAAAGTGTTATTTCACGTAGATAAGGCACCAGCTCACAACTGCACAAAATTAATGGTGGAATTGGACCAATTGGGCTATGAATTTCTACCTTGTCCGCCGTATTCACCAGATCTGGCCCTCAACGATTATTATTTGAAAAGGTGGCTCCAGGAAAGAGATTTGGCTCATATAAAGAAGTCGAATGAGAAACTGAGCGTTATTTTAGAAACGTCGACAAATCGTACTACATTGTTTTCAAAACTCTCCGAACTTTTCACCCCATGTAGTAGCTTTGTTCAAAGTGGGGAACAGCGCGCGGGAGATTATTATATTTTTAAAATTGTTACAGTTATCGAAATATTCGTTTACAATAGTGGTACCGTAAGATTAAATTCTTCTTAATAGACGACGATAATATCGCCTTTGCTCTTCCTGAACAAAAGGCATTATAGTGATGGCAAGCGAAATAAACATGGCTCACCAAACAATGTTTTGAATTATTAACGAGAATTTAGGAATAACAGCGCTTAATGGACTAGCTAACTCTATATTAGCGGAGAAGGTAAAAAACATGACGGGTAGAGTTAAGACAACACAACGTTTGTTAGAAAGCAATGTTCCATCAGTTGTTGATACTAAGGACTTGCGCTCTGAAGCCTCAGCTTTGAACTCTAGTGACAAAAAACTGTGAAATATTCTCAGAGCATCTGTCAAAAGACCAACCGAAAAAAAAATTGAATTTTAGTCCGTTTTTTGCAATCTTCATAACTTGGAGACAATAAAAGCAAACTTAGCTTAAAAGGTCTTAAATTAAAGCTAATTAAAAATCTAGAAGGATATTTTTTCAATTTTTTTATTTAGGAAAAACTACCCCATATTTTGGCGGTTAAAAGTGTGAAAATAACTAAGTTTTAACAAAACATAAAAAAAATATTTATGAAGTGTAATTCATGAAAATAAGTCACGAATTTCAAGTATTTACATATTTTCAACCCAATATCGTATAATAAATTAAAAACCACCCTCTAAAAGAGAGTTGCAATAAGAAGGGTGTCCTGCTATTTATATATCCAGTATAAGTCTTCAAAAAATCCAGATTTTTTCTCTAAAATTAAAAAATTTTTTTTAGGTTAAAATAGCACAACAAAAATTTCAACCCCCTTTTAGGGTGTAGTTATAGCGATCAGTTTGGGAGATGTATAAGTACAGCGCTATATTCTCAGTATTTGATTATTTCTTTGTATTTTTTTCCTAGCCTTGGGAGTCATGTTTGGGAGTATGGCAGTATCCCCTATTAATTGCGACCCCCTTTTAGAGGGTAGTTTTTGATTGACTATACGGTATTGGGTAGAGAATATATGAATAATTAAAGTGACCTATTTTAATGAATTACACATAATAAATATTTTTTTTATTTTTTGTTAACAACTTATATATTTTCACCCTTTTAACCCTCAAAATAAGGGGCAGTTTCCCCTAAAAAAAATAGAAAAATATTTCCTTGTACATTTTAAATTAGCTTTAATTTACGATCTTTTACGTTAAGTTTGCTTTTTTGTCTTATGGTTATGGAGGTTGCAAAAACGGGCTAATTTTGCGGTCATCTTTTGAATTACCTAATTACACAGTCCAACAAAAAAAATATTTGTAAAAACTTTTTAAACCAATACATCTAAGTGTTATGTATTTTTGGGCGTTGAAACCGTATCTGGTATCAGTTTTTTTGTATCATCCACACTTCTCTCACAATATGACATCGATTAAATTTCAAAATAGGGATCATGGCAGTAAACCAAATCCTCTTTCTGCTTCAAAAACTGAGCAAACTGTTGATCTCTTGTTCTATAACGGTAAACAGATGTTCCAGATTCCAATAAATGTTTTTCTTTCAGTCTAGAACCAAACAATTCTGCTTTCCTCTTAGTCAAACCCAAATCTCTCACTAAATCATTTAACTCAGCTTGTATAAACAACTGTGGTTTTAAATTTTCTAGAGAACAGTGAAACTCATCATCATCCGGTCGACTTTCATTAAATTCGGGACTGGACTGTAAAACGTCATTAATGGACTGAGGTGGCTCAGGGTAAGAAAGTCCCGGTCCATGTCCTACCGGCCGATTAGCTGAAGAAAAGTTAGGACAGACCATTACTTTCTTATTTTTGGAGTTATATTCAGAAACATCAACGCTGCAAAAATAACGATCATTTGAATAATTTTCTTGCTCTCTCTATACCATGGGTACTGCAAATCTAAAAGCTTTCTTGTCTTTCTTATACCATTTCCTAAGATCCTCGACACAAACATAACATACTTTGTGAGGCGCCCAACATTTTTACACCAAAATATGAAAAGTATACTTTTTTTACAAAGTCAGTCATGTTTCTTTGATGTTTTTAGTTACAAACTCACCACATGTATGAGAAAAAGTGTTGGGAGAGTTTTTACAACCACGATTAGCCATAATTTGAGTGTCAAGTAAAGCACATGGGTTAAACACTGCAATGCGAGGTTGTATTAACTGGAAGAAAACAAACAGCTCTGACATTTATCGGAACTGCCAACCTAATAACATTTGATTTTACTACCAACCTTATAAAATTCTGATTTTATTGCCAACTTAATAACATTCGAATGATAAAAAATAAACTTTTCATATTTTGAATATTAAAAATCTGAAAAATTGGTGGGAGATACTACTTTTTTATTATTATTTTCGGACTCAGCACACCAAAAACATAGGAATCAGGTAAAATTATTAAAAAAGTTTTTTCATCGTTGGCTTGTGTTATTTATTTCGATTTTAGAGCTGCAAGAAACTATTAACACTGGAGTTATATTGCTTGTCCTGAATAAAAAGAAATACTCTGGATTATTACATTTTCAATAAATGGATTGAGGCCAAACTAGGCCACTTCCAAATGTAAAGAAAAACCGAAAAAAAAAAAAGAAATAAATAAGCAAAAATTTAATTATAAAATGAAATTAATTTTCGGACTTTTAATTATCGTCGTCAAAATGGCTTACAAAGTATTAGAAAAAGAGTGAGAAATTTAAATTGAATGAAAGGTCCAAGACAGTGACGTAGATGTAAACTAGACTTTCCAAAATGGCTTTGAATAATTAATGATTCATACATATGATAACTTTATTAAAAGTTTAATGATAAAGTAGTACTAAGTAGTTATCCTTTAAATAATTGTTTACGAGTTGCCAGTCTATTTTTAAAAAGCCTGGGAAAATACAACTTAATTTTTACGTAAGAAGCGTTCGGGATGTACTGTTAGTCAATAAGTTTTGAAAGCGACACCTATGGAGCATCACTTGAACCAAATATTAAACACCTTTCATCATGGCAATGCACCTACTCATAGAGGTGCTTTGGCAATGATAAAACTGGTCAGATTAAAGTACGAATTGATGGAACATCCACTCTATTCGCCAGATTTGACTTCGTCTCACTTTCTGTTCCCAAACCTCAAAACATTTCTACGTGGGAAGAGTTTTTCAACAAATAATGAGGTGACAGTATCCTTACATGGCTATGTTGACGGTTTTCCGGAAAACCACTTCAGAGATGGGGTAAATAACTTGGAAAATCGATGGAAAAAATGTATTTAGCTTAAGGGAGATTATACTGAAGAATGAAGACACGTATTTCGACTTATCAATACATCTTGTTTCATTTCCGCTTTCAAAAAATTATTGACTGACCAGTTTTTTATGCAACGTAAATTATTTTAAGTTATATTCTCTGTATTAATTTGTCTCACTGGCTGTTTAAGTAAATTACTGGGTTCAACCATTGTTCTCGAAAAAAAAAGAGACTACAATGAGAGGTAAGGACCGTACTAGGTACGATTTTATAAGATTTGAGGTGCAATTCATAAAGCAGTTTTTTTTAACTTTGAATTTAGTAAAGTGATTTCTTTTAGTAAATCAATACCAGGTGAAAATAAGGCCTCAACCTGAAATATACTTTGTATTAATTGAACAATTCATCAAAAAGTTACAAATAAGAATAGTAATATATGAGGAAACTAAATATATATATATATATATATATATATATATATATATATATATATATATATATATATATATAACACATGGGCTGAAAAGTCCCGGGCCTAACAAAGAAAACACGGTTTTTTTGGTTCAAAATTAGCTTTATTCATCAACGTAATCTCCATCAAGAGCAACGCAATCATTCCAGCGCCGCTCTAACATTTCAATACCACTTTTGTAGAACGATTTATCTTTTGCCTCAAAATAGGCCTCAGTTTCAGCGATAACCTCTTCATTCGTGCGAAATTTCTTACCGGCGAGCATTTTGCTGGGAGCCAAATCTGGCGAATACGGTGGATGTGGGAGCAATTCGAAGTTCAATTCATGTAGTTTTGCCATTGTTTTGATTGACTTGTGACACGGTGCGTTGTCTTGATGAAACAAAATTTTTTTCTTTGCCATATGCGGTCGTTTCTTTGCAATTTCGGCCTTCAAACGCTCCAATAACGCTATATAATATTCACTGTTGATGGTATTCCCTTTCTCAAGATAGTCGATGAATATTACACCACGCACATCCCAAAATACCGAGGCCGTAACCTTTCCAGCCGATTGTTGTGCTTTCGGGCGCTTTGGACGAGGTTCACCAGTTGCTGTCCACTCAGATGACGATCGTTTTGATTCCGGAGTGAAGTGATGGATCCATGTTTCATCCATTGTCACATATCGACGCAAAAATTCCGGTTTGTTACGTTTAAACATGGCCAAACACTGCTCAGAATCATCAACACGTTCTTGTTTTTGATCAACAGTGAGCAAACGCGGCACCCACTTTGAACAGAGCTTTCTCATAGTCAAATGCTCATGCAATATAAAGCCAACACGTTCTTTTGATATCTTTACGATGTCAACTAACTCACGCAACTTCACTTTTCGATCATTCAAAACGATTTTATGGATTTTTTTTGATGTTTTCTGGTGTTACCGCCTCATTTGGACGTCCACTGCGTTCTGCATCATCGGTGTCTCTACGACCACGTTTGAAGTCAGCAAACCAACGTTTTATTGTTGTTTCTGATGGAGCGGAGTCTCCATAACACTTTTCAAGCCATTGCTTCGCTTGAACGGTATTTTTTTTCCCATCAAGAAGCAGTGTAAAATTAAAACACGAAATTGTTTTTGATCCATTGTTTTGAAAATAACAAAAGTAGCGTCACTCTTAGCACAATAACTCACAAACTAATGAATAGAATATCATGAAATTTTAACAGCTGTCTTTTGAAGGTTAGTATTAACTGAAAAAAAGGTGACTGCAATAAAACTAGCGCCATCTATGTGTTAGGCCCGGGACTTTTCAGCCCATGTGTTATATATATATATATATATATATATATATATATATATATATATATATATTGGACTTCAGATTTATGTGCTGTTGTCTCGTTTTAGGAGTATTGGTACGTTACTGAACTTTATCTAAAAAGAGGCCGAATTAAAGACGAGAAATGAAGAAATGACTCCAATTAATTTTCAATTGTAGAAAATCTGAGAAAAAAAATATTAAAATTTAAAATTTGATAAGTCGTGCCGAACGTCGGACGAGATAGAGCGAAAGAAAATTGGGTTTGTTTAGGAAAATTGGGTTAATTTAGAAAATTTGGATTTAATTTGTAATTTTATTAAGATTGGATGAAGTATTAGTTGAAAAGAAACAGACAATTTAGTCGATCGTTGCTATAAGGAGTGTTAAAAATTCGTTTGTCATCGAAACAGATTATATATATATATATATATATATATATATATATATATATATATATATATATATATATATATATATATATATATATATATATATATATTGTAATGCGTAGATAACAAAATTATATTTATGTTGTCAAAGTATATTTACGCTCCGACAAGATAAAGATGCTTAGTCAAAGTTCTTTATAAGTTAATAGTAACAAATTATAAATATTTTCTTCTTATCTTGAACAATCTTTTTGGGAAACACAAATTTAGAAGAGAAGATTATATTTTTATGACACATAGCTGAAGTGGATTGCGTACTATGCACAACTATTGGTATTTTGAATTTTTAAAAATGAATAAGCAAAAGTCTATTGATTTTGGTTTTTTTATTTATTTGACTGTCTATTCTCAATCTTTTGGAGATGGAGGTGAAATCTATGAAGTGTTGTTTTGTTCTATTGTTTTTTTGAATCTCAATCATGTAGAAAGTTATCATTAAAATTCCAGGTTTTAATCCGTTCGTCTAACAATGAATTTTGGACGACGTTGTGCTCCCAAATAAACGCGCCGCAATTCATACACGTATATGTTTTCAATAAAAAATGTACTTATTTTAAGTTTAATGATTAACAGTTTAAAAATTTTGAAAATCTTATGATGGGATCGTATCCTAAGGGAAATTTTACCTAGAAAACGTACACGAAAGAAAATTTTTGTCCCAAAAATAAGATTTTTGTTTCTTTTTCTTAATCGAAATGTGAAGCAACTTGTTTGAGAATGAAAAAATCGTCAAAAATATAAGTCAAAATAACGAATTGTTAAAAAAATTGTAGTGATTTTACGAATAAACACTGTATACTTTATCTCTTACATAATATCTCTAAAAGTTTTAGTTTTCGAATAAAAAATTGTGGAATATCCAAAATATGACAAATACGCTGTCATCAATATCTCGGAAAACTGAGGTCTTAAAAAAAACTTTTCCTACAAAAGTTGTAGGATTTTTGAGGTAGAATAGGATATCAGAGAAAACTTTCAGTTATATTAGGAAATTACACTTTTTCTTTAGTCTTCCTGAAATTTTTTAAAATGCATTTTCAGATATGAGGCGTTATTTTTTTAATATGCCACTCAAAATTTAAAACTACATATCATAAACTTTAATCTAGTTAGATCTTATCTTAATAAATTGCTTCAATTTATGGTCTAATGGGGGGAGTCGGGGTATATTCACGGATGGTGGAATGTAATACATTAAAATTCCGGGTTTCAATCCGTTCTAAAAATGAATTTGCACGACGTTTCGCCAAAATCTCATTTGGCATTTTCAAGTGCTCTTGCTGCTGCTGCCGCTCGATACTGTGATCTTGTTGCCGCTGCTGCTCGAAGCTAACTCAAGCTATATATATATATATATATATATATATATATATATATATATATATATATATATATATATATTGGACTTCAAATATATGCGTAGTTGTCTCATTTTAGGAGTATTGGTAGGTTACTGATCTGAAACGAAATCTTTGGTTTTGCTTCACGGCTTTTAGGCCTCGAAAACCATATTAATGATAACAAAATACTTAAGCTATGGATGAAATCTATAATTCTTAATTGATTTCATTTCAGGGGAAGTGGGTGAAAGAGATGGGAATTTACTTACTCTCTACTGGGGAAAATGAAATTCAGTACTTATTGTAGAATAACATGTTTGCAAGGAAGATACTAGGAAAATCACTTTTCTAATTTCTTGCATAGGAAAATATTTGTACAAATTTATTATCAGTTTTAATACTAACCTTACTTTTAGGAAATATCCTACTTTTAAGCAGCAGCAACTAAAATATATACACCATCGGCACAAAGCGACATATGTAAACAATAACAAAGCGTTTATTAACAGCGGAAAAAAATCGCTTACAACTAATACTATAAACGAACGAAAGCCATATTTACACTTAACATAAACTTAACTGCGAGAAAACTTAACTTGAAGATAACTTAACACGAACTTAAAAAACTAAGCCTTAAATTATATTAGCCCGGTATTTGCACTTTTATGCCCTGAGATTGGTTTCATTTTATTTTATTATTGGTTAAATGATTCTCTATTTATTTGCCCTTATTTTTATTTACTTCAATTTATTATTAGTCGCGATCGAAAATTAGCGGTGAGATAGAAAGGAAAATGTTCTAAGAAAAGTCCTTTTCCACTTAATTTTGATTTTCGTGGAAAAGTTTGTGATTTTGCCCGAAAAATTCATCCCGAAACGTCGAAAAAAAAACCTTTGCGTCACAGAACGTTTGCTCACTCTCAAGACGCGACGGTTGAACTAAAGTGCTAAAAAGTATTATCCCTTAATTCCAAGGGGTCAGTTGCATACGTCTGCAAAAATCTCTCTTTTCATATTATAAAAAAAAATCATCCCCTATAGTCTTTTGAATTGAAACAGGTACGAATTTTTAATTTTGTCCCCTTTACGAGATGCAACCCTTGTGTTTGTATGCAGTTTTGTACGGAGGATGGTTGAAAAGTTGCTTTGGGATCAATGTTCTCTTGTAAGTTTGAGTTTTAAGTCAGTTAATTTACAACAATAAGGTAGTAAGGGACATAAGAAATGTACAGTCTGTCAAATAATAACGTGACAGCTCGTATTCTTGAAAAAATGTGTTTCGAGAACATTTTTCGCTATCAATGTATTTTTGGTGTGCTAACAACGGCGTTTAGTAAGTTATCTATTCGCTTCCTGCATGAATAATCGCCTGGCATCTTCGAGGCACCCTGTCGACGAGATTTTCTGCATACTCCGCAAATTTTTCGAATCACGCTAGACAACTGAGTTAAAGTCTTCGGAGTATTTCCTGTGAGCTTTCTCTTTACATAGGATCAAACGTTTTCAATAGGATTGGCGTCTGGCGATTCTGAGGGCCATTCTAGTTTCCCCGGCCCAAACGAACCGCTTCGCGACGTGATTGTCGCCCAGCAAGGGTTTCTTCAACGTACTTTGGAATTTGACATCATGAGGACGAAGATGTCGAATGGTCTCATAGGACATATTCAAACCTGATTTTCTTAATTTTGACACTTCTTGTTGCAGAGTCAATTTCGGATTCCAGGAAAACAAAAATACGATTCGTTTTCCAACTTTCGGAGTGATTTTGCCTACCGAGCTACGTTTTGACAAGTCTTCGACGTTTTTCGTCTCGTGAAAACGATTTACCCAATTCTTCACAAACGACACCGACTTTTTAATATATTTAACTGCCGCAGAATGTGTCATTTTAGGCCCCTTTGGATGGAAACAAAGAAAGACTGCTTCGAACCGACGCGCAACCAGTGACTTATTTTGGATTTTACCTGATTTCGAGGAAAGTTCGGAATCGACTGATACCTTTATTAAAATGAGCCGTAGACAAAGACATTTGTTGAATCGTTAGAATCGCATCTACTTACTTGACTGACTGTACCATGCTTAAAACCAAATTTTCTTGAGTTGTGTGATAACCAGTTAGAAGACCCTAACCTTTCTCATTCAAAAGAAAGCACCTAACGCGTTGTAAGCAAACTATATTTTTCTATAATTTGAAGTCGTAATATTGAATTGAACAGAGGTTATCCGCAAAAAAACCATTTTTCAATTTGCCGTAGTAAGTACTTTTTTTTACGTTAAGTACTTAGTATTTTTTAATGCAATCTACGTAGTTTTTAGGCAATTTTATGACGAGTAAAATAAATTTTTTGTCGCTTATGGAAATTGCTCAAAAATATATATAGGTCAAACAGGAAGAAGTTTTCCAAAAAGAATAAAAGAACATGCTTCATCATACATCAATAGAAAAAATAACTCAAATTACACAAATCATTTAATTGAAAATAACCACCAATTAAACTCAAACTTTGAAATATTACGTACTTGCACAAGTGTGCCAATTCCACAAACTTTACAATATCTCGAAGAATTACTTAGAATGAATGACTTTGAAGATGAAATTATTCGTGAATACTTAACATTATCTAAACTTTGTATGGAACAAAATCATTTCCAATATAACAATCAATTTTATGTTCAGAAAGAAGGAACAGCTATGGGTAATTGCTTGTCACCTTTCATAGTCAATTTATTCATGAGTAAGTTTGAAATCGAAGCCAGTCAAGAATTCGAATATTTCCCAAGGGTATGGTATAGGTATGTGGATGATATTTTCGCGATTTTTGATACAAAGAAAGCAAATATTGATGAATTTGTTTCTAAATTAAATAGCCGGTATGAGTCCATTAAATTCACTTACGAAATTGAGAACAAAGGACAATTGCCTTTTCTAGATATTTTAATTATTAAAAATAATAATAGATTAGAATTTGATATCTATAGGAAGGACACAGTAACAGATAGATATATTCCTAATGATTCATTTCATTGCAAACAACATAAATTAGCCTCATTACATTTTTTAGTTCATCGTTTGGTCACTTTCCCTCTGAATAGAGTAAACTTTAATAAAGAAAGGAATCGTATTAGAAATATAACTAGAGTTAATGGTTATGACGATGACTTAGTAAATAAGCTAATAAATAGATATAAGTTTAGGTTTAATATTCAGAATTCCACCTTTTTTACACGCGAAGAAAATAACACCAAGTATGTCTCCATACCATATAATCCGAAATATAGCAAGGGACTCAATAAGGTATTTAATAAGGTAGGCCTCACCTTAGTCTATAAGTCATCAGACAATCTGAGGAACATCTTAGGAAATCCCAAAGATAAGATTCCTAATTGTGAGAAAAGTGGAATTTATGAAATTAGTTGTAATGATTGTGACAAAAAGGATGTTGGGCAAACTAAAAGGTCAATTAAAACAAGATTTAAAGAACACTTAGCACACTTAAAATACAATAGAACAGAAAAGTCTAGCATTGCCGAACATGCTCTTGAAGCTGATCATACTCTAACATTAGATAATCTAAGATTAATAAAAAATGTATCTGATAGGAGATTGTTGAACGCATACGAAAGTATGGAAATCATAAAATGTAAAAGTATTTTAAATAAAGACAGAGGGCCTATTCCTTATAGTCCTCTCTACTGGTTACTTGACCGGAACTGATGGCGTTGCCTATGTCATTAGTTCCGCTTGAGTAATTCAAGGGTTAGGCTAAGTATAAATAGGGTAGATTTGTAGTTTAGCTTTAGTCAATCATCGCTCCTGATGAAGCTAACATGGTTAGCGAAACGCGCGTCGAGTGCAAAAATAAAGTGTTTGGTGTAGTGGTGATATATACTGAGTAGTAATATTCAAGACGTTTATTTGGATCGTGCTTCTGCTCTTAGGATAGTTAAAAAGTGGTTTGGTCGATTTCGAAATGGTGACTTCAATCTAAACGATAAACTTCGTTCTGGGCAATTTTCCGGCATTGATAATGATTTTATCCGTGACTTAGTGAATAATAATCCATGGATTACCGCTGAAGGGATTGCTGAGAGATTAAATGTTGACAATCCGACTGCATTTCGTCATTTAAAGTAACTTGGGTACTCTTCGAAACTCGATATATGGGTTTCGCACGTTTTGACAGAACGGAACAAACTGAAATGTGTTTCCACAGCAATTTCTCTTCTCGCTCGTCAACAAAACGAAGCATTCTCGGATCAAGTCATAGCTAGAGATGAAACATGGGTTGTGTATAACAACATATTAAGGAAAATAGGTTGGAAGCATGGAAGTGAAAAAGTAGAATCTATGGCAAAGGCTGAATTGCATCCAATGAAAGTATCGTTATGTGCCCAGTGGGATTATAAAGGAATAATTTTTTTATGAGCTTCCACGTGACCAAACAATAACTGCGGAGAAATACTGTTGAAATCCAAGCAAAACGTCCAAATTTGGTCAATCAAAAAGGCATCATCTTTCACCATGACAACGCTAGACCACATGTCGCTTGATAGACGCTTCCAAAATGGGAAATCCTCCACCACCCGCCGTATTCCCCTGACCTTGCCCCTTCACATTTTCATCTGTTTCGTTCTCTGCAATGGTAAAAATTTGATTCTAGGTGGAAGTCAAAAACTACCTTACGACTTTCTTTGAAGAGAACCCAGGCAGTTTGTAGAGAGTAAATTATTGATTAATAAATACTACTTTTGATGATAACGAACAGATTTTTAATTTTTTTTTTTTTTTTTTTTATTGGTCTAGCACACGTGCTGCAGGGAAGTCCCTAAAGCGCTCCAGGAGCGGCACGAGTGCGGAAAAAGCGATTCACGTTGTTCTTAAATCGCTGTAAATTGTACTCGGTGGGAAACACAGCGCTGGGCAAATTATTCCAAAGGGATGACGTTCTCCATATAAAAGATTGCTTGAAAAGCGTTGTACGCGGAGTAACAAGCTGAACCTCATACGGATGCGAAGCACCAGCGCGACGTGTATTTCTAACATGCACCGCTTTGGGAGGAATTAAGCGGGCTACATCCTTCGAACACTTTCCATGAAAATACTTGTAGAACAGACTCAAGTCGCCAACCGTTCTTCGATGTTCCAGCGAATCAAGGCTGCCGGTCAATTCCGGGTCCCCAATCAGACGGACCGCTCTTCTCTGAACAGAATCCAACAAATGCAGTGTATGTTTGGGAGCGGAGCCCCAAACGTGGGAGCAGTATTCCATAGTTGGTCGAATTTGGGCTTTGTAAAGAATTAACAGTTGTTGTGGGGTGTAAAGCTTTCTGGTTCTAAATAATATTCCCAACTTTTGAGAAGCTCTCCTTGCTATGCCTGCAACATGTTCATGCCAAGACATATTTGCTCCCAAACTAACGCCCAACAAATTGAGCGACGATGCTAGGGGAATGGAGTGCCCCGACATAACTATGTCGGGTTCAGCAACGTTAACTTTTTTAGAAAAAACTGCCGCTTGGGTTTTTGTAGCGTTAAATTCCACTTGGTTACTGTCACCCCAAGATAGAATTTCTTCCAGGTCTTTGTTAAGTTGAACGACCTCCTGCTGTCTGCGGATATTCGCCTGAGCAGCCGATGTCCGAGCGTTCAAGGTGAATGAAGAGACAAGCGTACTGTCATCTGCAAAGCTATAGATTGGATTCCCGGTCTTTTCCAGCAGATCGTTACTGTAAATGAGAAAGAGAGTAGGAGACAGTATAGAGCCCTGGGGCACACCAGCGTTGATAGTGAGGGTGTTAGAAAGAAATCCGTCGACCGCCACTCGTAAAGAACGCTCTCTGAGGAAACATGAGAGCTACAAACAGAACCTTTCAGACATACCATAAGAGCGCAACTTAGCCAACAGTCCATCGTGCCAAACACGGTCGAATGCCTTGGATATGTCAAGAGCAACCGCTCGAGATTCTCCAAAGTGTTCAATTGCGTTGTTCCAAACATGTGTTACATAAGTCAGAAGATCTCCTGTTGATCTATGTTTACGAAAACCATATTGGTGATCGCTAATAATATTGAATCGTTCAAGATATTTTAGAAGATGCTCATTGATAACCTTTTCCATGACTTTCGATATTATTGAAAGCAGTGCAACTGGTCGGTAGTTATTTGGCAAGGTCCTCCTACCTTTTTTAGGTATCGGCTGAACCGTGGCACATTTCCAGCAGGACGGAAATATTCCCTTTCTGTAGGATAGGTTAAAAAGTCTACAGAAAACTGGTGTTAGTTCCCTTGCACAGTTTTTGAGAACTATGGCAGGTATTCCGTCAGCGCCAGAAGCCTTCTTGGTGTCTAGCTTCATTAAAATACGCTTTATGATGCGCTGTCTGAAGACAACATCGGGCATCCCTGACTGCAATATGGGAATAGTAGGTGGTGTTTTTCCTTGGAAATCGACAGTAGAATGTGAAGCAAAGAGTTCAGCCAACAAGTTCGCTCTCTCAACAGGTGTGGTTGCAATGGAATTATCTGGCCGTATGAGTGGTGGTATGGTGGATTTGGTAAAATTTTGACTAACTACCTTAGCGACTGCCCAAAAGGACCTGGAATTGTTGGGACAAGCGAGAAGTTTGTTTCTAATTCGTTGATTGTGTGCCTCCTTGGTTTCGTCGATAATTCCCTTGCATCTGTTCCGGGCATGAACAAAGATGTTTCGATTTACGGTGTTAGGATTTTCACGCCATTGTCGGTAGGCAATATGTTTAGAAGCAACAGCTTCTTTGCATTTTCGGTCGAACCAAGGCTTGCCGTTGGAGGAGCATTTCTTCGAAAAAGGGATGTAAGCCTCCATACCAGCCAAAATAACATCGGAGACCTCCCCGGCGCAGTCAGATGGGTTATCGGATCGAAAACAAACGTCCATCCAAGGGAAAGTTCGAAAGTATTCCATGAGATCTTCCCATTTAGCAGATTTGTAGTGCCAAATCTTGCGCGGCCTAGGCGCCTCTCTGTCACTGATTGGCAGGATACTCGATGTCGAAAGCAGTTTATCGTCGGAAGAACCAAACGGCGGATTTACGGTGACCGTGTAAATCTCCGGATTGGTGGTTAAAAACAGATCAAGAAGACTGGCGAACTCCCCGTCTCGATCAGGGGTCCGTGTTGGTTCGTCAATAAGCTGAGTTAAAGATGCTGATGATGCTGAGATATTGAAGGAAGAGTAAGCCGAAAGCGTTAAAATGTGAAAAAATGCACTAAAAGAGAAGAAAAGTGACCTTGCGGTCAAAATAAGGCTGAGAAAACTCGTTTACATTATGTTGGCACTGTTTCAAAATAGTAAAATCGATTTCCAAGCTGTATTCAAAAATTACCAAAATTCATGAAAATTTTACGGCATTTGCCTGCACTATTATCACTTTTTCTTAATATTTAAAATAACTTTTAGACACTTTTATGCTTATTATCTTTGAAACTGCACCAAGAAATTATGTCGTTTAATTTATTTTTTTTCATTTTATTAAAGAAAAATTCTCTTAAAATCGCCAAATTTTCACACCATCCAACACAACGAAACCCAAAAAGCAACTAAAACATTAAAGTTTTTAAACATCACCCTTATAACCCGAAACTATTTTCCATTTTAGTCGTCCGACTGTCCCTAACTAATTAAACATAGTACCTAACCCCTTGCCCTTATGTCCAAACCCAATTAAGTTTGAAAAACGGAAGTGTAGTTTTTTGCTACATCTCTCCACAATAAAGACAATACCTTTGCTTACAATAGGTCCATATCCCAACTATCCCTTTGTAATTATATTTTGTGTTTTTTTTGCTCTCTGTATACCTAGGGTTGTAAGACTGAACGTATTATATTAATACTGAATAAAATTGTATTCGGTCAATTACTGTTTGTCCTTAGTGCCAAAATTTGTAAAAATATTTTTTTACCGACATCAAATTTATGTATATACCGGGGATATATCGTGAAGAATGTTATTTTATCAAAAACTTCCACTTTTATGAAAAAATGCTTTGAACAAGAGTTGTTTAACTTTCAAGGGAAAATAAAATGGCAGGATCAATTTTTCATTTAGTGGGCGACATCAAGGTCAACACATTTTTTTAAATGGAAACCCATATTTTTTTACAGATTTTTATTCCATGAGAAAAACGAGCATTTTATACTCGAAATATTTTTTCTTTGACCTTGGTTTTTTTAAGTTATTAAGGTCAATAAATAAAAACAATATAGAATTTCAATGATTTTTAACTTAATTCGTAGTAATAGACCAAGAGGGCGTCCCGAATTTTTGACCTTTCGACTAAACGTCTGCCTAGTTGTTCATTCTATAGGGAGAGTCGAATGAAATCCTTTAACGTTGCCCCCGGAACGGAACTGGAATGCCCAGATAAGACCCAAAATGCTACATCCAAAAATTGACTGTCGTTTAACCACTTGAATCAAGTACCATAACATTTGTCGACACTAGAAAAGTCGAGCGCCCCAAAGGGCAGACGCCGCCGAAATCGGACCCAGTTTTAGGGCCCAAAAACGTCAAATCAATTGATTGTCCTTTAACTATATGAAATCAATAAATTTAATTTGTTCTTGATAAAACAAGAGGGAACGTGCAGATGCCTCCGATACTGGAGGACGATGCTGGACCCACTCGAAACTCGAAAAACGACCGTTTTCGGCTGGAAAAAGGACACGTTCCATTTGCAAATGCCGTTGTAAAATGTTCTATATGATGTTCTTGTATATAGTTTTAGGTTGTTTTTATGTGTTCAGTATTTTAAAATAAATAACAGGGAAGCTGATTTAATAATATCATGTAAGATAGACCCTTCGTAAATTGGAATAACAAAGTATGGTTTTAAAAAACCAAAGGAACAAAAAAAAATAAAATGTGTTTATTATAGACGGCATAATTGATGAAGACCAAAAGGACTAGTCGAAACGTTTTGTCCAAAATATATAATATGATAAGAAGCAAGACTTTAATTTCATGAACATTAATCCCTAGAAAATTTAAAAAATATATATAGTTGATACATGTTCAAGGAAAGGGAAAAAAAGGAAAAAAGTATATATATATATATATATATATATATATATATATATATATATATATATGTATATATAACACATGGGTTGAAAAGTCCCGGGCCTAACACATAGATGGCGCTAGTTTTATTGCAGTCACCTTTTTTTCAGTTAATACTAACCTTCAAAAGACAGCTGTTAAAATTTCATGATATTCTATTCATTAGTTTGTGAGTTATTGTGTTAAGAGTGACGCTACTTTTGTTATTTTCAAAACAATGGATCAAAAACAATTTCGTGTTTTAATTTTACACTGCTTCTTGATGGGAAAAAATACCGTTCAAGCGAAGCAATGGCTTGAAAAGTGTTATGGGGACTCCGCTCCATCAGAAACAACAATAAAACGTTGGTTTGCTGACGCAAACGTGGTCGTAGAGACACCGATGATGCAGAACGCAGTGGACGTCCAAATGAGGCGGTAACACCAGAAAACATCAAAAAAATCCATAAAATCGTTTTGAATGATCGAAAAGTGAAGTTGCGTGAGTTAGCTGACATCGTAAAGATATCAAAAGAACGTGTTGGCTTTATATTGCATGAGCATTTGACTATGAGAAAGCTCTGTTCAAAGTGGGTGCCGCGTTTGCTCACTGTTGATCAAAAACAAGAACGTGTTGATGATTCTGAGCAGTGTTTGGCCATGTTTAAACGTAACAAACCGGAATTTTTGCGTCGATATGTGACAATGGATGAAACATGGATCCATCACTTCACTCCGGAATCAAAACGATCGTCATCTGAGTGGACAGCAACTGGTGAACCTCGTCCAAAGCGCCCGAAAGCACAACAATCGGCTGGAAAGGTTATGGCCTCGGTATTTTGGGATGTGCGTGGTGTAATATTCATCGACTATCTTGAGAAAGGAAATACCATCAACAGTGAATATTATATAGCGTTATTGGAGCGTTTGAAGGCCGAAATTGCAAAGAAACGACCGCATATGGCAAAGAAAAAAATTTTGTTTCATCAAGACAACGCACCGTGTCACAAGTCAATCAAAACAATGGCAAAACTACATGAATTGAACTTCGAATTGCTCCCACATCCACCGTATTTGCCAGATTTGGCTCCCAGCGACTACTGGCTTTTCGCAGACCTGAAAAAAATGCTCGCCGGTAAGAAATTTCGCACGAATGAAGAGGTTATCGCTGAAACTGAGGCCTATTTTGAGACAAAAGATAAATCGTTCTACAAAAGTGGTATTGAAATGTTAGAGCGGCGCTGGAATGATTGCGTTGCTCTTGATGGAGATTACGTTGATGAATAAAGCTAATTTTGAACCAAAAAAACTGTGTTTTCTTTGTTAGGCCCGGGACTTTTCAGCCCATGTGTTATATATATATATATATATATATATATATATATATATATATATATATATATATATATATATATATACATATATATATATATATATATATATATATATATATATATATATATATATATAAATATATATATATATATATATATATATATATATATATATATATATATATATATATATCAGGTGTACAAGTATGAAATGCGGATTTCAGACAACAGATGGTACATCAATGCAGTTTGTGCTATAAAGATTTGATACTGCGCCATTTTGTTGTGTCATCAACAAGTGTCGCGCACGAGTGATAAATTGTGCAGAGTCTTGTGTTGTTGTGTTCAATATGTCGAAATTTATACCGAACAAAGAACATTCGCCGACAGCGTTAATCTTTTGTTTTCATTTGAAGAAAACTGCTGTCGCATCATACCGATAACCTCGAGAAGCTTATGGTGAACATGCTCTATCGCAAGATACGTATGAATGATGGTTCGGCGTTTCAAAAGTGGTGATTTCGATGTTGCAGACAAGTAACGTGGAAAACCGCCAAAAAAAATACGAAGATGTGGAATTGCAAGCATTGTTGGACGAAGATGATTCGCAAACACAAAAACAACTTGTCGAGCAATTGGGAGTTAGTCAACAAGCTGTTTCCAATCGGCTACGAGAGATGGGAAGGATTCAGAAGACCGGTAGATGGGTACCACATGAGTTGAACGACAGGCAAATGGAAACGCGCACAAACACGTGTGACATTTTACTCGCTCGGTACAAAAGGAAGTCGTTTTTTGCATTGTATAGTTACCGGGGATGAAAAGTGGATTTATTTTGAGAATCCCAAGCGCGCAAATCATGGGTAGACCCAGGCGCACCATCCACATCGACCGCAAGACCGAATCGCTGTAGCAGAAAGACGATGCTCTGTGTTTGGTGGGACCAGAGGGGCGAGGTCAATTATGAGCTGTTAAAAAGTGGGGGAGGAAACGGTTAATACTAAACCTTACCAACAACAATTGACCGATTTGAACCGTTTGCTGCTTGAAAAAAGGCCAGAATACCAAAAGAGGCAACACAAAGTCATTTTTTTTCATGACAATGCTCCATCACATACGGCAAAATCAGTTCGCGACGCGTTGGAAGCTCTCAGCTGGGAAGTTCTACCCCATGCGGCTTACTCACCAGACTTGGCTCCTCCCGATTACCACTTGTTTGCATCGATAGGTCACGCACTTGTTGAGCAGCGCTTTGGTTCGTACGAAGATGTGAAAAAATGGCACGATGAATGGTTCGCAGCATAAGGGGAAGATTATTACTGGCGTGGCATTCACAAATTGCCCGAAAGATGGGAAAAATGTATAACAAGCGATGGAGCATACTTTGAGTAAAGCACTTTTTATCATTCTTCCGAATTTAACATGTTTTTTTAGAAAAAAATTCGCATTTCATACTTGTACACCTGGTATATATATATATATATATATATATATATATATATATATATATATATATATATATATATATATATAATGATAAATGGAGAAAAAATACCAGAGAAATGGTCAAAAGCCTATATAGTATCTCTTTTTAAAAAGGGAGACCGCAGAAAATGCACAAACTATAGAGGCCTAAGCATAATATCAAATATGGGGCGCTTGTATGAAAAAATTATTGAAAATATTATAGAGGAAAATATAAAAAGAAAAATTGGGGAAGACCAAGCAGGCTTTACTGCCGGAAAATCATGTATAGACCACATATACACTATAAAACAAACAATGGAAAAAAAACTCGCAAAGGATAGAGAAGATTATCTAGCCTTTGTAGACATAAAAAAGGCCTATGACTCAATACCAAGACAAAGATTATGGAACGCAATGAAAAAAATAGGCATTGACAAAGAAATAATATACGTAGTAAAAGCTCTCTACGAAGATAACAGAGTGAACATAAAATAGCGAAGAGACTCCAAACATCAAAAGGCCTACTACTCACTATTCAAAATATACCTCGAACAAAAATGGAAGCAAAAATATCCCAATACGAGAAGATTACTTATATACTCTAAATTTCGTTCTAAAATACCTTCGAAAGCTACTCGTAATTAAAAAATATTTTATTTTAACTACAGACTTTTAAAACAAAATAAAATTTACTAAAGGTAAATAAACAGAATTTCTTAAACAGAAAATTACCGATTTTCACGTAAACTCGGTGAAGATATTGTTAAAACTCGTATTTCGAGGTGATTGTGATTTCAGACTTTTTGGTAAGTAATATGCTGGTTTCTTACTTTACTGACCGTTCATGTTTCTAATGGTATTACACCACTATGTTCTTTTCTTATTCGTATTCTAACTTATTTCTTTTTATAAGTGTTCCGTACGGAACACTTATAAGATCACTTCGGTGTCTCTCCGTCTGTCTGTCTGTCCGTTCGTCTGTCCGTCTATGTGTCTCTCACACCCGATTTTCTCCGAAACTATATGACATAGAAAGTTAAAATTTGGCACTAACATAGGAATTGATGGCATCATCAGAGCCGTGTTTTGAAAGTTAATTTTTGACTCAAGGGGTTAATTTTGGGAATCGGAAGTGAAATTTTTTTTTTTACCAGGACATCAAGTGTGGTGTCAAATGAAAGCTTGTAAAATCGCGAGTTCAAAAATATATATAACTAGCCGTGCCCGCGGCTCCGCTCGAGTGGACTTGATTCTCCTTTATCGTCATTGCTTATTCCTTGTTTATATTATTATATCTTTTTGTCTCCTGTTAGCTTTTCCCAGTGCGGGATTCCCATCAACTCCGGATCTTGCTTTACTGCCTGCATCCATGTAGATCGAGGTCTACCCTTGCCTCTTTTTCCAGTCACTACTCTTATTAGGGCTTGCTTTGCCTGTTTTTCTTCCTTCATCCTTGCGACGTGTCCCAACCATCTTAATCGCTGGCTTCTTATGATTTGGCTTATAAGGGGTTTCGTATATAGGTATTTTAATTCGTAGTTTGTTCTTCTTCTCCACAATCTCTCTTCTTTCCTTCTTCTCAAAGCTTTCCTTTCCCATACCTCCAACGTCTCCTTTTCTCTTGCATTCAGTTTCCACGTTTCGCATCCATATGTCACCGTGGGTCTGACAACTATCGTATATATTCTTTTTTTTGCTTTTCTTGATACATTCTTTGATATCAATATTGGGTTCATTGCCCCTTTCGCTATTCTTTCTTGTATCTCCGTCCTTTTTCGTCCACTATCTGTTATTATTACTCCCAGATAATTAAATTTGTCTACTTTTTCAAACATATATCTCTTCCGTAAGTTGTTTATTATATCTAAACTGTTGTTTGTTTTTATTATCCTTCTTCTTTATAATTTCCATGTATTTTGTTTGTTCCTCATTTATCTTTAGTCCTTTCATCCTTCCCCTTTCTTCTATCCTACTTGTGGCTTTTTTTGAGGTTCTCTTTTGCTCTTGCAATCACTGCTACATCATCTGCATCTGTTGGTATATCGTTCCATTTGTTTTTATTTCTGACTCCCGGATCATCTTCTCTAGTACCAAACTAAATAGACATGTCGACAATGGATCCCCCTGTCTTAATCCTCACTTCACCTTAAAATTGTCTGATACTTTGCCCTCAATCAACACTCTATTTTCTGTGTCATTCAGGGTCATTCTCACCATGTAAATCAATTTACTAGGAATTTTTAGTTCTTTCATTATCTTGTAGAGTCCTTCCCTATTTACAGAGTCGTATGCTTCTCTGAAATCCACAAAGACCAAGTGTAGTACCAAATTTTGTTCTAAGCTATTTTCTTGGATTTGCTTAATCGAAAATATCTGGTCTGTAACAGATTTATTTTTCCTGAATCCATACTGGTACTCCCCCAGAACAGACTCGGCTTTCTCTTCTAGTCTGTTTCTGATAGTCACCGTTACTCTCTTGTACACGTCATCCAATAAGGCTATTGGTCTATATAATTAACACATATAGTGTTTTCTCTTTTTTGTATATTGGACAAATGAGCGACTCCCTCCAGCTCACTGGCAACTTTTCTGTTTCCCATATTTCTTGCACCAACCGGCATGTTTCATTTTCCAGATCTACTCCTCTAGCTTTTATCATTTCTGCTGTTATACCATTTCCACCTGGGAACTGATTTATTTTTTGGTTTCTGAGTATTTCCATTATTTTTTCTTTGCAGGGTTTGTTTTCCTCCTGCCCTTATTCCCTTTGCATTTAATAAAAAAAAATACGCAAATCGGATAAGTGGTTCTTGAATGTTAAGCGCTCTAATGGACAGACAGAGAGACGTTACGTTTTATATATATTATAGATTTTTTCTGATATATATATATATATATATATATATATATATATATATATATATATATATATATATATATATATATATATATATATATATATATTAAATTAAGAATTAAAAAAAAAACACGTAAATCGGACGGGTGGTTCTCGAATGATAAGCACACTAACGGACAGACAGGCATACAGATAGAAAGACGTTGCGTTTTATATATATTATATAGATTATTATTATTATTATATAACCTGGCCAGAGAACATATGTATGAACGTAAATCGGATAAGTGGTTTTCGGGTAATAAGCGCACTAACGGACAGACAGACAGAAAGACATTGCATTTTATATTTATTATAGAAGATTATAGATAACTTGGCCAGAGAACAAATGTATGAATTTAAAAAAAAAAAACACCTAAATCGGATAAGTGGTTCTCGAGTGATAAGCGCGCTAGCGGACAGACAGACATAGAGACGTTGCATTTTATATACAGTCCCTGGCCAAATTATTAGACGCACTGTATTTTTTTTAGTAATTTTATGTTTCTTAAGAGTTTTTATGCAATAATGGTATATTTAAACTACAATATTATTGATTTTTATTTAAAAGAATTGTTGTAGACTACATATTTGTATTTATTTTTAACATATGACAATACTGTGTTGACAAAGTGATACATGAACGTAAATAAGTATAAACCTGTATCAGTCGCGATCGGAATCGAGTCAGGTACGGACGTGTTTCTGTGGGCTTATGGACTGTGATTGTTTAACAGTTTTATACTACTCAGTTATTAGTTGTATGCAGTGTTTTAAAAAAGTAATTGGACTATTTTCATTATGGGTAGAAAAGGCGATCTTTCACCACGTAAAAATCTGAAGTGAAGGCCCTTGTGATTGCGAAAATATTTACAAACCGAGAAATATCACGAAGATTGGAGGTTTCTGAAGCTAGTGTACGACGCATAAAAAAGAAAATTGAGTCAGGGAAGGAATTAAGCCCGAAAAGAAAGAAAAGATGCGGTAGAAAACCAATTTTCACTCCACGGTCAGAGAGATATTTGAAGAAAATTTGTGTAGAAAACAGATTTGCTACCATAAAGGTAATAAAATCACAACTCCAGGATGCTAGCGTAAATGCTTCTGAGCGCACTGTTCGAAGAAAATTGAAAGAATTAGATTTTAAGGCCTGTCTCCCCGCCAGGAAGCCCAAGTTAACAGCTGCAATGAAAGCAAAGCGCCTGAAGTGGGCCAAACAATGGCAAGACAAAGATGTGGACTTCTGGAGATCGGTAAGATACAGCAATTTAATCAATAATTGATACATTATTATCATTTTCAGTTAAATAAAGCAAATAAACATGGAAGTTTATATATTTTTCCTATTTTTGGCAGGTCTGCTTCAGTGACGAAAGCACATTCGAAACTTTGCAGAATAAAGCTCAGTATGTGCGTCGTCGTCATGGAGAAAAGTTTCATCCTGATTGTGTCGTCCCGACGGTTAAAACATCACACCAAAGTGATGATTTGGTCAGTCATCAGCGGCAAGGGCACTGGACGTCTGTACGTCGTCAAAGGAATAATGAGGCAAGATCAGTACAAAGAAGTATTACAAAATAGGTTGATTCCTCAGCTCAGAGAATGGTTTCCAAATGGGGAACCATTCACTTTCATGGAAGATGGAGCTCCCTGCCACACTGCTCGGTCTGTTAAAGCTTTTTTGGCAGAAAAAAATATCCCTCTGTTGGATTGGCCCTGATATGAACCCCATTGAAAATGCGTGGGAGCTGATGAAAAGAGAAGTGGCTAAAGATGTGATTACCAACAAAACCCAGCTCCTAGAAAAGATTATTCATGTGTGGAATCATCATCCTCAAATGCAGGAGACAGTACAATCTTGCATTGATAGCGTGCCGCGCAGAATTAAAGCTTTGATAGCGGCTAAAGGTGGCTCAACTAAATATTGACTTTTACTAACATTAATTTCACTTTTCTTTAAAACTTAATAAACTTATGCTTCTCTAAATTAATGCTGTTTTATTTATGTCATATAAATAGATAATTGATTGGATAATATAAAAATAAAAAACAAATCAATTTAAAATAATAAAACGGTACAATATCACTCGGTAATTAATATTTTACATGAAATCTTGCAGTGCGTCTAATAATTTGGCCAGGGACTGTATATTACAGATATTCTTTGCTACATGATATTATTCCATATTTAATGGTTTAGGCAGTGCATTGCAAGTGAACGCGCTAGCGGCAAACTTTTTTCCGACTTGATTCACTATTATCGTCACTGCTTATTCCTTATATTATCTAACGTGATAAAATATAGCCTTCACCCTGGCCAGAGAACATATGTATGTTTTTTTAAAAAAAAGCACGTAAATCGGATAAGTGGTTCTCCAGTGATAAGCGCACTAACGGACAGACAGACATAGCGACAGAGAGACGTTGCATTTTATATATATTATAGATGTAATACCTGTGCACACTTTTCTTTGTATTACTTTAAAAAATTGCGAAAAGTACTTATCCGAAAATTTTGAAAATATTCTGGAATATTCTCCACAGAGTGTAGATTGAACGAAAATTATCACGAGTGCCTGATCTTTAATAATTTATCTTGTATATAAAAAAAACAAAAATTTTAAGGTCATCAGTTTTCAGTAAAGGTCGGAAAAAAAAAACATTGTTGAAAACCCATTTGGGGTTTGTTTTGTGAAGCCATTGATCATTTTATTCCTCCCTAACAAAAAATTTTATTTTAAAAGCAATCAACGTACGAAACATTAATTGCGACTGCACTTGGCCAGTTATTTATACTGTTGTGTTGTTTATCTTGGTATGTTCTCTTTAAATTTATTACACATTAGTCTCAATTGGTATTAAGTTTAGATGTAGATTCAGAGATAAGTTATTTGCTTGTAAACCAGGTTTACATTGAAGAGTATCCGGGCATGTGGTTCAACATTGCCTCAATCGGTTATTTTATTTGGTCTTCTAGTTTATTATATTTTGTCAAAGCAGAGAGAGAGCGAGACACTCATATCGAAATAGTCAGTAGATGGAACGGGATTTGATTAAAAGGCTGCTTTTAAGAGAGTTTTATTAGCACCTGTAGCACCAAAAATAAATTTTCTTTCTGTATTATGCGAACTTTTTGGAGTAGGTACAGTAGAACCCCAGTTAACCGACTGGCGATTATCCGAGCTTCGGATTAACCGAGCCAATGTAAGAACCTGATTATCCGAGGTACGCGCGTCTATGCTGCGTATTAACCGAGCTTCTAAAATATGTATTTAAAATCATCGGGGCCTTCGGAGAATCCCCCTGGCCCGTGTGAGGGGTTCGCCTATTTATGATTTTGGACTCTTTCAGCATGTAAATTTGCGGGAATGCAGTGCGTTATAGCGCTTACTATGGAGAAGTACGAGTATACTCACATAATTTATTTCGTTGGAGTTCTGGTAGTTAAGTGTAATTAATACGAACTGCTTTGTTAGAATTTTTGTTTGTCGTATTATAATGGAGCAAAACAAGCGTAAAAGGATCGTCGTTTCTATTGAAGAAAAATTAAAAGCCGTCACAAGAATTGAAGCAGGAGAGACGATTAAAGTTGTTGCACGAGATTATGGAGTAGGTGAGGTAACAGTTGGAGATTGGAAAAGAAACCGCACAAAAATGTGGTGTATAAATCAAGCCTCCTCGTCCTTAGGAAGACAATCAATGAAAACCGGCGACTATGAAAAGGTTAACGAAGCTTTATTCATGTGGTTTAACCAAAAGGTGTGCCTCTGTTAGGTCCAATTTTACAACAGAAAGCAATAATGATTAGTAGGCAATTCCCAGAGATAGATCAGTTTACCGCCAGTTCTGAATGGCTTGACCGCTGGAAAAAAAACGGTACAGTGTACGACAACTGACTGTATGGGTGAAAAACTTTCTGTTGATGTGTCATCAATTGAGAAGTTTAAGCAGAACTTTAAAAAGTAAATCGAAGATGGTGGATACACATGTGATCAAATTTACAACTGTGACGAAACTGGTCTGAATTATAAAATGCTTCCATCAAAAACATTGGCATCTCGACAGGAAAAATCAGCTTCTGGGCACAAACGAAGTAAGGAAAGATTAACCATTATGGTATATTCCAATGCATCTGGCAAGCACAAAATCCCACTGATGGTGATTGGCAAGTCTGCACGTCCAAAAGACATCTCACCTAAAGCCCTCTATTATAAAAGTCGGAAGAGCGCATGGATGGATGCGACCTTATTTACTAACTGGTTTGAAGAAGAGTTTGTGCCATCTGTTGTTTTTTGAACAGAAACCGTCTTCCTATTAAAGAAATTTTGTTAATGGATAATGCCCCCTCTCACCCTGGAGAAGGACTTCATGTGGGCGAAATTGTATAATTTTTTCCTCCAAATGTAACCAGCATAATGCAACCAATGGATCAAGGCATCCTCAAAAACATTAAAAACAATTATAGGCGTTTATATCTTGAACATCTGTTAGAATACACAGAAAAGGAGGATATTATCAATGTGATGAGAAAGGTTACACTGAAAAATGTTATTTACTGGGTAAGTCAAGCTTGGGATTCTGTGCGTACTACCACTATTCAAAAATCTTGGTCAAAAGTTATTGATTTTGAGGACTATAATGACAGTGAAGATGATACTCCATTAAATGAATTAGCTCTGAAATTGAGAAGCCATGGAGAAATGTCCTGTTCAAATTTTGACAGCGAGATAGAAGAAAAAGAAAAAAGTTTGTTTGAATTAATGCAAAAATTAAAAGGTTGCAAAAATGTGACAAGAGAAGATGTTGTTGAATGGATTACAGCAGATGATTTAGAAGAAGAAATGAGTATTGAAGAAATCACGAATGCCTTCCAGGAAACCGAAAAATCAGATGACGATGACCAAGCGGCGGTGGATGAACAGTCTCCCACTAAGATATCTCATCAAGAAGGTTTTGCTTCTTTGGAAAAAGCTTTGAGGTATATCGAACAACAACCAGAGGCAACCCCAGCGGATTTGCTTCTTCTTAATAGATGGAGAAACATTGCAGCGAGAAAAAGAAGATGCAATATGAAACAGAAGCGCATAGATACCTATTTCACTGTTTTATAATGTATGTATCTATTTATATCTTAAAAACGTTAATACATCGGGTTAAAGTATTGGTGTTTATTTTTTGAATGAATAAAAAACAAATCCGGATTATTCGAGTTTTCAGTTATCCGAGGAGGGTGCCCCCCCACGTTACCTCGGATAACCGGGGTTCTACTGTATATTATAAATAGAGAGACTTCCTCAAACTCTATTTTGGGAGCGGCTACAAAAATATTTACTACTTCTTTTGTAAATACTACTTACTTCGATATAAATATATGTTTTGGAATTATTTACCCACAACTGTTCTGAAAGGACACATTCATTCTCTTTTTGTTTTCTTTAACCCCTCACTCATTCTCACCCTTCGTTTTATCACCCATTACCCTCTAGTAGCAATCCTTAAAACTAACTAGCTAACCAACATAGACTGCCATCTACCATTTTAACTCTAAACTAGGTTCGTTGTAAACCCCATTTCCTACTGCAATTGTATCGATTATGGTAATTTAGGAGACAGGGATAGAGTTAGACAAAAAATTGTGTTGTGGGGTGGAAAACCATAAAAACTGACCCTCTGATTTAAGATGGGGTGTCTTTAGGTACAAAGAATTATTGTAATATACCAGGCAGGGTTGAACATAAGAGTAGATAATAATATAATTAGGTAATTTTAGAAAATTTTTATTGGTTAATTTTTAGTTTAAAATCTCTTTTTTTACTTTGCTAAAGAAAATATTGCATAGTAACGTAGTTTCTAATATCCATATATTCAGCTCACCAATCTGCCTCTCTGTTGGCACGATAACTTTCGAATAAAATGACAGACTAACTTCAAACTTGGCACGTAAGATAGGAACCTATAGTTTTAAAGTAATATTCCTTTAAGAAAAGGGTTTGGAATGACGGGGGTCGACAAATTTAATATGATGTCAACAGTATTTTTATATAATGAAGTCCTTTTAATAGTTTTTAAGAGTATAGAATGCACATTTTTTTAAATTTTGAGAATGTATTTATTCAAATTAATAAATCTATTTCTATAGGCATGTAATACTTGTTTAGTTTTTTTTTGTGGCGATACAATCAATTTAATGCTAACATTTCTATACCTTTCTTGTAGGTGAATTTGTCTTTGCCTTCAAAATAGGTCTCAGTTTCGGCGATAACTTCTTCATTAGAGCCAAATCTCTTTCCCGAGAGCATTTTTGAGGTTTGCGAATAGATAATAGTCGCTGGGGGCCAAATCTGGAAAATACGGTGGATGGGGAAGCAATTCGAACTTCAATTTATGCAATTTTGCCATCGTAACCATTGACTTGTGACACGGTGCATTGTCTTGATGAAAGAGCACATTTTTATTCATTTGGGCCGTTTCTTTGCGATTTCTGCCTTCAAACGTACCAATAACTTTATATAATATTCGCTATTGATGGTTTTTTTTTCCCTTCCCACCATATTCGATGAAAATTATTCCATGCGCAAAATACAGAGGCCAGAACCTTCCCAGCCCACTGTTGTGTCTGTAGTTCACCGGCTGCTCTCCACTCAGCTGACTGCCGATTTGATTTCGGTGTGTAGTGGTGGATTCATGTTTTATCCATTGTCACATATCGCATGAAAAAATCCTTTTTATTGCGCTTAAACAGGTCCAAACAGCGCTCAGCATCATCAACACGTTGTTGTTTTTGGTCCACTGTGAGCAAACGCGTTACCCATTTCGAACAGAGCTTTCTTATGCCTAAATGTTCATGCAAAATATGACCAACACGTTCTTTTGATATCTTTAGGGTGTCAGCTATCTTAGGCATTTTCACTTTACAACAATTTTGTGCATTTTTTTTATGTTTTCCAGTGTAACCACCTAATTTAGGCGTCTAGAGCTTTCAGTTTCATTTGTGTCTGTACGACTGCGTTTAAATTCAGCATACCAGTAAACGATGAGTGATTTTCCAGGAGAAGAGTCCCCGTAACACTTATCAAGCCATTAATTGCTTTACTAGAACGATATCTTTTCCATCAAAAAACAGTGTTTAATCAACACTCGAAATACGATTTTTTCCATTCTTCTTCCAAGTAGCGTCACTAAAATCACTGTAACTTGTAAACTAATCGTCGGAAAGTCATGAAATTTTGACACGTACCGTTTGAAGGTCGGTACTTCCTAAAAATCATATAGATTTTTTGAAAAGGGCGATATTTATGTCATCAAAACCTTTTCAATCCACGTGTAAGTAAAGAGAAATTGATGAATTCCATTCAGCGTGTTTCTACAATTACTTATGTTAAATTTTGGTGTCCGAGTAACATATAACCTTGCACGCCAATTCACAGTTGAGGCTGCAGCCTCTGCAGGGACACTAATTTAAATATATAATAAAATTATTCAAACTTATTTATTGATTCATTAATTAACTGATCTGAATCATTCGCAAATTTTTTGTTCTTTGAAGTCCTTTGATAGCTGCAGACATTTTCGCTAGTTAAAAACTTGTATTATATGAATGCCACAATCAAATTAAGATATTAAAATAAATTATGAAAATATGTGGCAGATTTGTAACATTTTTCGGTAAACTGAATCTCTAATTTTATGCAGGAACCTCGACGCGATGACATGACGTTTACCGCTATACTGTACTTTATTTTATTCATGTATGGTACTTATTACTGTTGGTATTAGCACTTACAAAATTAGGAGTCGAAAAATTAATTTTAAACCTCCCCTGTACCTATTATAAACTCTAAAAAATAAACATAAAAACCCAACCGTCCTAATAGTTTTTAAAGTTCGCCAAGCCAAACAAAAGTACAAAAACGAGCCAGTAAAAAGGGACAAAAACACACCCAAAATACTTTTTTAAGCGTTGTTTTTCGACCTTTTTTGTAACTTTATTTAACCCTTAGTGACATGACGATACCTACACGTTGTCTTTTTTTCAATTAGGGGTGGTTTTTTTACGTTTTTTTATTGGTTAAAGTGTATTAGACATGTCATCACACATGTTTCACGTTTGTGGGTTACATTCTTTTTTCTTGTTTCGGGTTTTTATTGGTTTTAGGTTAAAGAGGGTTGTTTTTTACGTGTTTTTTATGAGGAAGCATTTGAGGTTTGTTTGATGTTTTGATGATTAAATGATTATATGTTAGGGTGCATGTCATCACATGTGTTTATTAAACGATAATTGAGTTTTTTAAGCTATATACATATACATATACATATATATATATATATATATATATATATATATATATATATATATATATATATATATATATACGTATATATATATATATATATATATATATATATATATATATATATATATATATATATATATATATATATATATATATATATATATATATATATATATATATATATATATATATATATATATATATATATATATATATATATATATAAAATCTTTTTGATGTATCTTGGGGTTTTGGTTCATCAAATGAATATCTTTGAGTTCTTTTGAAATTTTTTTTATTATTTTGACGTTTCGGTTTTGGTTTTGGGCATTTTCAAAAAACATTTTTATTTTGCCATGTCTGGAATTAAAATTAAAAATACATCACGGTCTTGCTTTAAATTATAATATAACATTGGTTTACAAACATAACACGTATAATTATATAAATACAAGGAACAACATCTGTTTTTAAATTTTACATAACTTAGTTCAAATTTAACTTTTATTTACAAATTCCATATTTTTTGGTACCTCGAAAATAAGTGACCATGTGTGATGTATTTCAGTCGATGGTCAGCGTTAAGACTGGCAAAAAATATGTGTGTGTATGCTGGCGGACGAACTATTTTTAGTGTTCCGTACGGAACACTTATAAGATCACTTCGGTGTCTGTTTGTCCGTCTGTCACACCCGATTTTCTCCCGAAACTATTTGTCTAGAAAGTTGAAATTTGGTAATAATATAGGAATTGATGGCCTCATCAGCGCCATGTAGTTTTGAAAGTTAAATATATATATATATATATATATATATATATATATATATATATATATATATATATATATATATATATATATATATATATATATATATATATATATATATATATATATATATATATATATATATATATATATATATATATATATATATATATATATATATATATATATATATACAGTGACTCACAGCTTAAATGATGAAGTCGCTATAAGAAAAGACTAACTGGTCTCAGTGCCTCTTTATTTATTTGGAAAAAACAACTTATTGAAATTAAATTAGTGAAGAGTCTTCTAAAAAAGTATGAATTACTTTTTGTCTTAAATATGCCTTACTTAATTAACAATAAATGATTAATTAAATTATATGCGATTTTAACGTCACAGCTTAAATGATGCAAAATTCAATATACCAAAATTATTAGAGAAAACAAACTGTAGAATTTGAAATAAGCCTGCTAATATTTGGTCGGGCCTCCCTCATTTTTGTAATCTTCTGGACATTGATTCAACTAACTTTCTAGTATACTCCGGGGAAATAGTGTTCCATGCTTCAGTAATTTTTACTTTTAATTCGGTTTTATTTGATATTGGGGCACTATTTACTTTATTTTTTAATGTCAGCCCCAAATTTTCAATTACATTTAAGTCTGGTGACTGGGCTGGTGTTTTAATAACATTTGGACAGTTATAAAGCAACCAACTGTGGACTCGAAATGACGTGTGCTTTGGATCATTGTCGTGATAGAACCGATAATTGTTTTCAATATCTAATTTTTGGGCACTAGCGACGAGATGCTGCCTTAGTATATCCAAGTACACATATTGGTTCATATTCCCTTCGACGAAATGCATGTTACCTACTCCTGCAGATGACATACAGCCCCATAACATCACTCCACCTCCACCGTGCTTTACCGTAGCTTTCATATTTTTCAATTTTAATTCTTCGTTAGGCTTTCTCCACACTGATATTTTTCCATCGGACCCATATAAGTTTATTTTGGTCTCATCAGCAAATATTACTGAATTCCAGAAATTCATGTCTTTGTTGATATGCTCTCTGGCAAATTCCAATCTCACGCGTCTATTTCTTTGGCTAATGAAAGGCTTATTTCTAGCAGTTCGACCATGTAAATTATTATTTCGCAAGATCCGTCGAACTGTTTCGGGGTTACACCTTTTTCCAAACTGTCTTTCCACCTCGGCGCACAACTTTAGCGCACTTTTTTTTGGATTATTTGATACCTCTCTTAAAATCCATCTTTCTTCACGTTCATTGAAGATCTTATTTGGAGCCAACCTTGACTTATTCTCGACTCTATTTTCATTCTGGTAACGTTCAATGATATGCTGAACAGTTGACGGACATTTATTTACCATTTTGGCCATGTATCTTTGGCTGTATCCATTCCTGTAATGAGTAATAATTAAATTTCTATCAGAAATTGTAGTTCGACGACCCATTCTTAAACAATTTCGTTTTATTGAATGAAAAAATGTCAAACTAAACAAAAAACAATTGCACTAAGAAATCAAAGCAACGCCGCCTTCGTAAATTTCAAAATGCGATAAGTTTTGGCCCCTGTTGTTATTTTGCATCATTTAAACTGTGACGTTAAAATTGCATATGATTTAATTAATTATTTATTGTTAATTAAGTAAGGCATATTTATGACAAAAAGTACTTCATACTTTTTTAGAAGACTCTTTAATAATTTAATTTCAATAATTTGTTTTTTCCAAATAAATAAAGAGGCACTGAGACCAGTTAGTATTTTCTTATAGCGACTGCGTCATTTAAGCTGTGAGTCACTGTATATATATATATATATATATATATATATATATATATATATATATATATATATATATATATATATATATATATATATATATATATATATATATATAATGTAATACTTGCGCGCACTTTTCTTTGTATTATTTTTAAAAAATCGCGAAAAATCGCTGTCCACCCGCCTTATCTCGAAAAGTACTTATCAAAAAATTTGGAAAAAATCTGGAATATCCTCCACGGGGTGTAGATTGATCGAAAATTATCACGAGTTCATTACCTGTAATAATTTATCTGGTATATAAAAAAAACAGAAATTTCAAGGTCATCAATTTTCAGTAAAGACTGGAAATAAACTTTGTTGAAAACTCATTTGGGGTGTGTTTTGTGAAGTCACTGATCATTTTATACTTCCGTTACAACATTTTTTATTTTAAAAGCAATCAATGTACGGAACACTAATTGCGCAAGTTCAATTTGCACTTGACCGGTTATTTTGTATGACACCATTTTTGATGGTTTTTTATATTAATTTTGAAGTGTTTTTATATGTTTTTTTTTATTTATTTAATTGTTTATTTTTGAGATTGGCACTAATTAGGTAAGATGTTATTGTAAATTAAGCTTAGGTCTTTGATGTCAGTTCTGTCGGTTACCGCATTTTTTTCCCTCCTTATTTCTATCATTTCTTTAATTATCAGTTTATGATAATTGTGGTCCTTATTTAGGATCTTGGTTTCTTTGTAATTAAAGCTGTGATTTGTCTCGTTTTCGTGTTTGTTGAGTGCAGTTGTAGCGTTTTTTGTGTATTTGTGGCCGTTTAATCTATTTTTTAGCAGTTGGCTAGTCATACCTATGTATCTTTTGTCACAATTTTCGCATGAGATAGTATACTACGTTGGAGCCTTTTGTTATGGGTGTTCTATCTTTCAGCTTAGTGAATAGGGAATTTAATTTGTTGTAGGATTTGTGGCAGACAGATATGTCGTATTTGTTGTTTAAAAACAGATGTTGTTCCTTGTATTTATATAATTATACGTGTTATGTTTGTAAACCAATGTTATGTGATAATTTAAAGCAAGGCTGTGATGTATTTTTAATTCCAGACATGGCATAATAAAACTGTTTTTTCAGAATGCTCAGAACCAGGGGCGAAACGTCAAAATAATAAAAAAAATTCAAAAGAACTCAAAGATATTCATTTGATGAACCAAAACCCAAAATACATCAAAAAGATTTATTTACATAAAGGTTCAAGAAATCAAATATATATATATATATATATATATATATATATATATATATATATATATATATATATATATATATATATATATATATAGAATAAAGAAAGAAAGCAAAAAGTTGCCGTATCTACCAAAATTATTAAAAATACAATCTTAGTTGGGGAACTCGGCAAATTTGGGCGTGATAAGAGAATTTTCATTAAGCCGCCAATATTTCGGTCCTGGATTGGGACCTTCTTCAGGGCAGAAATGAGAAGTGCAAAGATTTCGTTAGCCTGAATGGCCGTAGGTTGTACATACAAAAGTTGTTACATATACTTTTTTTCCTAAATGGCGGTGGCCATATGTGGTGGTCATGGCTTTCTATACTGTCTAATATTTTGTTGGTAGGCCTTTGTTTCCGATCACATCTCTTAGTCGATTGGGGACCGACCGCACCAATTTTTCACAATATTCTGGCGATATTTTTTCCCATTCTTCCTGTAATACAGCCTTGACTTGATTTTTATTAGAAATTTCATGTTTTCTGATGGCAATTTTCAAATGGCTCCATAAATTTTCAATTACATTAAGGTCTGGACTTTGTGGTGGCGTTTCGAGTACTTTTGGACAGTTGTATAAGAGCCATTGTTTAACTCGTTGTGCTTTATGCTTGGGATCATTATCCTGATAAAATTTGAATGATCCCTGCAATCCAAACTTTTCCGCGCTTTGCTTTAAATTTTGCTTCAATATGTCCAAATACATATTTTGATCCATTATACCCTCTATAAAATGTAAGTTTCCTGGGCCTTTGGCAGACATACACCCCCACACCATAACGGATCCTCCTCCATGCTTAACTGTCGCTCTTAGATTTTTTTCTTTTAGTGCTTCATTTGCCCTTCTCCATACTCTTAGCTGCCCATCCGATCCCCAAATGTTAAACTTACTCTCATCAGTGAAAATAACTTCTTTCCAGAATTCAAAATCCTTTTCACGGTATTCTTCAGCAAACTGTAGTCTTTTAACTTTATTTACTTTACTAATAAATGGCTTTTTTCTAGCAACCCTGCTATTTAATTTATGTTTTTTTAAAAGATTTCTAATTGTTTGTGGATTAACACTTTTATGCAAATATTTTTCAGCTTCCTTTGCTAGCTTAGGAGCAGAAATTTTTGGATCTTCTTCCACTTTTCGCAAAATCCATCGTTCGTCGTAATAATTAAAAATTTTTCTGGGACTTTTCCTAACTTTATTTTTTATTCTATTTTCATTTTTGTAGCGGTCTACAATGCTTTGAACTGTTGTATGACTTCGGTTCACAATCTTGCCGATTTGACGGTAGGACTTACCCATCTGAAAATGATGGATTATCAATTCCCTTTCGGCAACGCAAGTTTGTCCTCGTTGCCGTCCCATATTTTAAAAACAAAATTAAACGACAGTAAATGTTTGAAACTATCACCAGACACTATAATTTTAGAATAAATTTGTTTCAAGGTATTTTTACAACAATTAGATACTAACTGTACGAGTTTAATTTTGGCGTTCTAAATGCAAATTTATAACAATTTGTTTACATTCCAAATTTTTTTTAGATCACTATATGCTGAGGAATTTGTACTAATACGCAGGTCACACAAAATGTATTTGCTGTTGTTTATTTTACACTGAGATAAAAATATTTAAAATTTTTATAGTGTACGAGTTTCACTTTGACTGACTGTATATATATATATATATATATATATATATATATATATATATATATATATATATATATATATATATATATATATATATATATATATATATATATATATATATATATATATATATATATATATATATATATATATATATATATATATACTTAATTTTTGAGTTTCCTTGGGAATTTTTTAAGGTTCATAAATGAGAAAAGTACTTCTTAAGGTTACATTTATTACAATACGTTTCAATCAAATTATCTTGGTCTTCATGAGTTGTATTTATAATTAAAATAATATATGAACATACGTGTACATGGAACTTACTACAGAAATTAATGAAATTATGGACTTACCGAAAAAATATTTTTCATTATTCATCAAATAAGTATCGAAAATTCTGTTTTATACCGGTACTACCATATTAAGCGTCATATAAAACACTAATATCACTACTATTTAAATATACAGTTAATATAAAATAAAATAAAAATTATTTCCACATTTCACTGTAACGGACAGAACAACACGCTCGATATTACATATCTCCACGTAGGTATGATTCGGTTTAATTTTTATTTTGTTTTTGTTTTGTTTTTTTCCCTAATTTTGGTGAGAGTTAGTTTTTACTTTGTTTACATTTTATTATTATTATCGGTCAGCTGTTCGAGAAATAAGTTAAATTCCATTTTAAGGGGGTTTTATGGGGAAATACAGCTGTACATGGCAAATATAATATGATGGATTTAAATATTGTTATTGTAAAACTTCTTGAGATTTTGTATGTTAGTTTTTTGGTTTATTACGTTGTCGTTTTTTTTTATGTAAATCTTTTCTAGAAATTCTCTTTTTTTGTTTTTTTTTTTTCGGTGTTAGTATTATGGTTTCTTCAAAATTAAATTTGTGATTTAATAATGTTTCGTGTTTTGTTAGTGCTGTTTAGTTTTTTTATCATAGCGGTGGCCATTTACCATAAAACGATGTTGGAGAAGTTGTGAAGTTTCCCCTATATACACTTTGTTGCAGTTTTTACATGGTATCTCGTAAACTACATGTGTTTTTTGATTTTTTAGTGTTTTGTTTTTTAGGCTGCTTAAACTGTTTTTTCAAAAAATTATAAGCTTTGTGACAAACATTGATGTCATGTCGTTTGAAATATGATTGGGTATTTTCTGAAAGTTCTCGTATATATGGCATAGATAAAAAATTATTGGGATGTTAAGTGACCTTTGGTTGTTGAGTGTTATATGTAGTTTTATTTTTGCGTGAATGGAGTGGAGAGTTAATTAATTTTAAAGGGTAACTATTCTTCAACAAAATGTCTCTTGCTTTTTGAATAGCCCTGTTTTGGTGTTGCTTGTCGCTCAATAGTATAGGTCTATCTATTAGACCTAAAATTACGGTTATATATATATATATATATATATATATATATATATATATATATATATATATATATATATATATATATATATATCTATATAAGAGGAGAAAGGTAGTTTTGATCGACTAGTTAAACAGCAGTATTATGTTCTTGGGGTAAGCGGTCTTTGGAAATGAACTGAAAAGTTTTGGACACCTTTTTAGCTACGCCAAGCTTTCGAAAATATTTCATTTGCTTCATCAGGGCTACAATTACAGTAGATTATCAGTATTTTTGAGATTAAAAGTAAAGAACAACCCTATTTTATATGCAACATTAAAGTACTTACTGCTAAGTGGTGTGTTCAAAAATTTTTGTTTGTGGGGGCAATTTATTACACTTATTCATAAGAAAAAACAAGAAAAAACACAAGAAAAACTCGACATATTCATCTTTGGGAAATATAATAAATTTTTGCTTCATTTTGTTAGAATAGTATAGAGAATTGTGTGGTTGTAAAATGATTTTAATTTATAAAGGAGTTTTTTGTTATGTTTTCTTGTCATTTTGCTAAGGGCAGTGTGTTTCTATCTCTTAGTTAAGTTGTGGTTAATTTATATTATATATAAGTAGAATGACGTTGACATTTTGTTTGATCGTTTTAAAGTTAAAAGTTATTGAAAATCAGTGGGATTATTATCAAAGAGATATGTCGGAGATATTGTAAGAGTTTTCATTTTGACTGCCTATTTGTAATAGATTGGAGAAAATTAAACTCAGATCTTCAATGTCAGTTTTTTTATTGATCGAGTTTGGTTCCAGGTGGATTTCCACCATTTCCCTAAAGATTCTCCTGCCGAGATTTCTCTCTTTACATAGGATTTTGGTTTCAGCAAAATTAAATTCATGTGAAAATTGGCTACTATGTTGGGCAAGCGCACAAGAGTTTTTCTTTAATCTGCAATCACTTTTGTGGGAAGTGATTCTGTCTTTTAGGACTCTAGATGTTTGTCCTATATAGATTTTTTCGCATTGAGAGCAGGGGATGCTGTAAGCTACTTCTGAAACTTTTGTGATTTCATCTTTGTCTTTTAGACATATGTATATATATATATATATATATATATATATATATATATATATATATATATATATATATATATATATATTATATATATATATATATATATATATATATATATATATATATATATATATATATATATATATATATATATATATATATATATATATATATATATATATATATATTACAATAAAGGTTTTCATGGATGGTGGAATGTAATACATTAAAATTCCGGGTTTCAATCTGTTCGTCTAACAATGAATTTGCACGACGTTGCGCCAAAATCTTATTTGGTATTTTCAAGTACTCTTGCTGCTGCTGCTACTCATTAGTTTCGAGCGGCAACAGCAGCAATATCACAGTATCGAGTAGCAGCAGCAACAAGAGCACTTGAAAATACCGAATGAGATTTTGGAGCAACGGCGTGCAAATTCATTGTTAGACGGATGGATTGAAACCCAGAATTTTAATGTATTATATATATATATATATATATATATATATATATATATATATATATATATATATATATATATATATATGAATAAAGCGATCGGTAGAGTTCGTCACGCATGGAAACATTTTTTACTATTAGAAATCCAAATGTATTTTTCGGGTAATTCTGCATGTCCGATAACCTAAAAATTGATTTTGACATAAGTCACGTGACCGTTGGTATAGCGGGAAATTTGAATAAACTCATATGGAATCATGAAAAGTCGGGTTAATTGACAGAATATCGAAAAAATTCAAAGGATAAAATTTGCAAAGTTTTAAACAGCTACATAAAAAAATATACATTGCTATTTTTAAAAATGTTTCTTTATCTGGCTAAAACAATTTTTTTGTCTGACTGGTTTAATGGAGTTCAATTTCTTTTGTTTTCTTTCTTTTTTTTTGATTGTAATTAGAAATATTTTTTGTTTTTTAAAAAACTGAGAGAAATAATTTAAAAAATGAGTTTACCCTTGAATGTCAACTGTTTTACAACAAACAATATTCTCAAATGTTAATTAGAGGCTGTGTAGTTTTGAAAGTTACATTTTGACTTAAGGGATTAGTTTTCGGGAGTGAAATCGGAAGTAAAAAAATAATTTTTGCAAGGTCATCGAGTGGGATGTCAAATGAAAGCCTGTGAAAACACAAGTTAAAAAAAAATTTATGTTGTAATATTCGCGCAAAGGTTTCTTTATATTATTTTTAAAAAATAGCCAAAAATCGCTGTCCCCCAACCTATCTTTAAGAATACTGATAAAAAATTTTGAAAACATTCTGGAATATCCTCCATAAAGTGTAAATTAAGCGAAAATTATAACGAGTTTTTTACGTTTGATAATTTATCTGGTATTAAATAACCGGTCAAGTGCAAGTTGAACTTGCGCAATTAGTGTTCCGTACGTTGATTGCTTTTAAAATAAAAAAATTTTTGTTACAGAGGTATAAAATGATCAGTGACTTCACAAAACACACCCCAAATGAGTTTTCAACAAAGTTTGTTTCCAATCTGATGACCTTGATTGTTTTTTTTTATGCACCGGATAAATTATTAAAGGTAAAGCACTAGTGATAATTTTCGTTTAATCTATACCCCGTGGAGAATATTCCAGAATTTTTTCAAAATTTTTTGATAAGTACTTTTCGAGATAAGGCGGGGAGACAGCGATTTTTCGCGATTTTTTAAAAATAATACAAAGAAAAGTGCGCCCAAGTATTACAATATATATATATATATTTTTTACTCGTGTTTTTACAAGCTTTCATTTGACATCACACTCGATGACCTAGTAAAAAATTTTTTTTTTCACTTACGATTTCACCCCCCAAAACTAACCCCTTAAGTCAAAATTTAACTCTCAAAACTACATGGCTCTGATGAGGCCATCAATTCCTATATTATTACCAAGTTTCAACTTTCTATGTCAAATAATTTTGGAGAAAATCGGGTGTGACAGACAGACAGACAGAGACCGAAGTGATCTTATAAGTGTTCCGTACGGAACACTAAAAAGACAATTTAACTTGACAACGTGGTGGAAATTTTTTTTATAAAAAGTTGTGAATTTAAACGTGACTAAGAGCTAGGAAATATCAATACGTATTCGGTGTAATCAGTAATATTCTCATACTTTTCAGTACATTACTGCTTTAAGCGTTTAGCCAAGATACAGATAAAATAAATTTCAAGATGACTGGTGACCAATGGCTAAGTACCAATACAAAATAATTTTATCACAGTCCGGCTTGCACTCGGTCATTTTTTTTTTGAATTGTATCTCCTTGTCAAAAAAACAAAAGGATATTTCTAATTATGATTACAGCACAAGAAATTTACCTCAGTTAAACTACTTATACAAAAGTTTTCATTAGTTTGATATTCCTTTGGAATTTTTACCAAGTTTTGTTCTAAATTCAATTGCAGCTGTCTGTTGCAAGTTATAATTTTCAAAACGAAATTTTGTTAAATAAAATAACGTAACGTCAGTTAACTGTTAATTTTTCGCGCGAAAATTTAGAGCGAAAATTGGGAAGAAAACAGCTTTAAAATGACCTAGTAAACTTCTAGATAATGCCACTAATTTATGATATATAGTACAGCTTCAGCCCACACTGTGTATACGTATATTTCAAAATTATGAAGAGCTCTAATAAAATTATTATATATATAATTAAAAATCGTATAAAACCCAAACAAGAACATACAAACCCTATTAAAACTTCTTGATCCATCGTTACATTTCTGCCACCCACTCTTTTCCCCCAGTCCCGAACCCCTACGGCTCTTCAGATCCGAGCAGGCCGCTGCCGCGCCGCGTCAAAATCATTTTTAAAAGAATCGTCTTTTCTTTTCTCTCGCCGTTAACTTCACGCCGTCTAGAAGAAGAAGAAGAATTCCTGGGCCGATCAATAAAACATCCGAACGTCGCAGGAATGGCCGCCTGCCATTGGCCAGGACAGGCCAAGAATAAGTTTTTCGCGGCGAGGGGGGTCGTTTCCTCCTTGTTTCCAGTCGTTCCCGATGCGTTTTTCTCTCTTTAGTTTATTATTTTCGTCGTTTTCTACTCCACCCTTCCGTTCTTTTGCTTGTCATAGACACCTTGTGTCGCCCCTCGCGCGTCGTGTCTTTCTAGATTGACATTTGTTTTTTTCTTTCTTTTGTCATGAGTGGGGACGTTGATATAATTGAATTTTCTTGTCGGTCGCTTTTGGTGTTCTACACTTGGGTTATCGAGTGCTCTGTATTTTTTAATTTAGTAATGTCAGAAATATGATCTGATGACAGAAGCAGTCAGTGTAAGCTATCTCCTTGTCTATCACTTTGATTGATACTTACCAACATAAATTGGCTAATTTAATATATATATATATATATATATATATATATATATATATATATATATATATATATATATATATATATATATATATATATATTTGTGTTCGCAACCAAAAATCAGGCAAAATCTGAAAATTCCGATTCGAAGCTCACATTTTCACCCCCTTTTCCTAAAGCGACATTCCTCAAATGCACTTTGGATTTCATAGCTGCACCCAGTGCTACCTGTGTACTAAATTTGGAACCGATACCTCATTTCATTGAAGAGCTATCTTGTCAGCAGTAGAGACCGATGGAAGCCTAAAATGTGAAGAAATGCAAAAAATTACTTACCAAGGGAAGGTAAAAAATATATCCGTTGTTACTTCCCTTGGTAAAGGGAAGAATTGTGTTCGTGAACATGATCACCTTCTAGAACTTTTACATTTCTTGACGTATCAGCATCCATAGATTACGAAAAACAGAGTTTCTGTAGATCTGTCTCGTTCTGTTAGTAAAATAACTCTAATATTTGAGGTAGGAAAGGAATCCTTAATTTTTTAACTAGATCGCTTCAGTAAATAGGGGTGAGTGACCCTCTTAAGGATGACTTAAATTATGCATTTTAATTGGTCAAGAAAATGATGCCATCTATTGTCATGGACTTTAAACCATCACTCACACCACACTGTGGGAGTAAGTGGAAATGTGGGTTTTAAATATTAATATATCTTTGGTGTATATACAGTCAGTCCAAAAAGTCCCCATACACCACCTGCTTTCTGTACTATTTTCCTGTTATGTATTACTAACTAACTGGAACTATGAGAAAACATGTTTAAATTAATATTTGCAACTTAACCAAGGAGGATTGGTATTAAAAACCACTACGGAACATTTTATTTGGAAGTAACATCATTGTTATAAAAATGTAAACAAAATTATTAAAGTCAAAAAAGTCTCCATGCTCTCAAGAACTGCATTAAAAAAAACACGCTATAATCAGCAGCATGTTATCAAGCAATCTGTTGCTCGTTAAACTGAAAACAAATGAATAATTTTTGGCCATACTTTATAATCTGTAACTTGTTGCCAGTAATTTTGCAGTGGGTTTTCAAAGTACCACCAATTAGCGAGAAAATTCCATTTCAAGTTCGAAAGATCATAACTGATTTGTGGAAAGATGGAAAATTGTACAGAAATATATGTTATAAAGTCGCATGCTACTGTTCAGTACTTTGTAAATTACTATAAATCAACGGGTTCCTATAAAATTCGACCACTCACCGGTCGTCCCAAGAAATTAATCCCACGTTAAGAGGCCAGTATTAGACAAATAATTGTAGATGCCAAAGGAAGTGCATCAAAATTAAAAGAAGAAGTCCTGTAACTATTTTCGAAAAATGGTTGTTCACAAACAGTGAGAAATTGTTTCCACAGGGCAGGCTGTAAGAGGTGTGCAGCCATGAAGAAGCCGTTAATTTCGTAAGCTAATCGCAAAAAGCTGTTAGCTTTTGCTAGGGAATACGTTATTAAACCACCTAAATTTTGGGAATCCGTAACTTTAGTAATGAAACTAAAATTAACTTTTTTGGGTCTGATAGCAGAACTAAAGTTTGAAGAAAGAAGAATACCGCATTCGATATTAAAAACATTTATTCCACGGTGGTAGTATTCTGCTTTGGGGATGCATGTCCGCTGGAGGGGTTGGAAATTTACATTTTATTAATGGTACCATGAATAAGCATGTTTATCTGAACATTTTAAGAGACAATTTAAGAGGAAGTGTCCAAAAATTAGCACTAGAAAAAGGATACATTTTCCAACAGGACAATGATCCGAAACATACCGCAAACTTGGTGTTAGAATGGATGATTCATAATGTGCAACAGCAGCTTCATACACCTCCGCAATTACCCGATGTTAACCCCATCGAGCATTTATGGGAGGAACTTAAACGGCGTGTTCGCAAACATAATGTTTCGAATAGAGAGAGAAACAGAATATTGAACGAATAGAATATGCTGGCAGAAGTTACTAGAAAGCTGGTTGCAAGCATGACAAAAAGGTTACAGGAGATTATCAAGGCCAACGGTGGTCCCACTAAACATTAGCTATACGAAGTTGCTATTTTCCGTTAAACTTCGTCAAACTATTATTAGTAATTGTTAAGTGTATGGACACTTTTTTGACATTTTTATAACAATGATATAACTTCTAAATAAAAGGTTCCGTAGTTGTTTTTAATACTAATCCTCGTTGGTTAAGTTTCAAATATTAATTTAATTACGTTTTCTCATAGTTCCAATTAATTAGTTAAACATAACAGAAAAATACTATAAATAAAGAAAAAAACCGGTCAAGTGCAAGTTGAACTTGCGCAATTAGTGTTCCGTACGTTGATTGCTTTTCAAATAAAAAATTTTGTTACAGAGGTATAAAATGATCAGTGACTTCACAAAACACACTCCAAATGAGTTTTCAACAAAGTTTGTTTCCAATCTTTACTAAAATCTGATGACCTTGAAATTTTTGTTTTTTTTATATACCAGATAAATTATTAAAGGTAATGCACTCGTGATAATTTTCGTTCAATCTACACCCCGTGGAGAATATTCCAGAATTTTTTCAAAATTTTTTGATTAGTACTTTTCGAAATAAGGCGGGTGGACAGCGATTTTTCGCGATATTTTAAAAAATAATACAAAGAAAAGTGAGCGCAAGTATTACATTATATATATATATATATATATATATATATATATATATATTACTCGTGTTTTCATAAGCTTTCATTTGACACCACACTCGTTTACCTAGTAAAAAAATTTTTTTTTTCACTTCCGATTTCACCCCGCAAAACTAACCCCTTAAGTCAAAATTTAACTTTCAAAACTACATGGCTCTGATGAGGCCATCAATTCCTATATTATTACCAAATCTCAACTTTCTATGACAAATAGTTTCGGAGAAAATCGGGTGTGACAGACGGACAGACGGACAGACACTGAAGTGATCTTATAAGTGTTCCGTACGGAACACTAAAAACAGGTGGTGTATGGAGACTTTTTGGACTGACTGTATATCTTGTGAATCTGACATTGTTGGTTCTGGTTGAGGAAGGCTCATATCAAAGAAGTTAGACCAGTAAGTTCCTTCTTGTTTAACGTCTGGGTAACGTCAGTTAGGTGAGACCTGCAATTTTAAAGAGTGACGCGTATGCGGAAAAAGCGATTCAGGTTGGTCTTGAATTGCTGCAAGTTGTACTCAACGGGAAACACAGTCCCAGGAAAATTATTCAATAGCGATGAGATTCGCCCCATAAAAAAATTCTTGAAAAGGATTGTACGAGGTGTGAAAAGCTGAACATCATACGGATATTATGTGTTAGAGCGATGTGTATGTCTAGTATACACGTCTTTGGGTGGAATTAAGCTAGTTTTGTTCATCAAAACTTTCTATGAAAGTACTTGTAGAATAAATAGTCTCAAGCCGTTCTTTGATGTTCCAAGGAATCTGGGTTACCTGCAATTCGGCGTATAGCTCTCCTCTCAACAAAATGTAGCATAGGATTTGCAGCAGAACCCCGAACACGGAAGCAATATTCCTTGGTTGATCGAATTTGAACTTTGTACAGAATTTAAAGTTATTGTGACTCCACCACCACTCGGAAAGCACGAAATAATATTTCTAGCTTTTGAGAGGCTCTCCTTGCTACGCCAACGCAATTCCTTGGAGACCAGCCTATCATCTATGAACATCTTCGTAGTATTGTCACGATCCATCCAGCTCGACTTCAGGTTCGCACACAAAACGAGACCTCTGTGAATGGATTATTGTGATCCAAATTTTAGGATGCCTGTGTGTGTGTGAATGTTTATTATTATTTTTTTTTATGAATCTAGCACACGTGCTACAGGGAAGTCCCTAAAGCGCCACAGGAGCGACACGCGTGCTGAGAAAGCGATTCACGTTGTTCTTGAATCGCTGTAAATTGTACTCGGTGGGAAACGCAGTCCTGGGCAAGTTATTCCAAGAGGATGATGTTCTCCATATAAAAGACTGCTTGAAAAGTGTTGTACGAGGAGTAACAAGCTGAACCTCATACAGATGTAAAGTATTAGTACGAATGGGAGAAATAAAGCGGGCCACATCCTTGGAATACTTTCCATGAAAATACTTGTAGAATAGGCTCAAGTCGCCAACCATTCTTCGGTGTTCCAGCGAATCAAGGCCGAAAGTCAGTTCCGGGTCTCCAATCAGACGAACAGCTCTTCTCTGAATAGAATCCAACAAATGCAGTGTATGTTTGGGAGCGGAGCTCCAAATATGGGAGCAGTATTCCATAGTTGGTCGAATTTGAGCTTTGTAAAGAATTAACAGTTGTTGTGGAGTGTAAAGCTTTCTGGTTCGAAATAATATTTCCAACTTTTGAGACACTCTCCTTGCTATGCCTGCAACATGCTCATGCCAGGACATATTCGCTCCCAAATTAACGCCCAACAAATCGAGTGCCCCGACACAACTATGTCGGGTTCAGCAACGTTAACTTTTTTAGAAAAAACTGCCGCCTGGGTTTTTGTAGCGTTAAATTCCACTTGGTTTCTGTCACCCCAAGATAGAATTTCTTCCAGGTTTTCTGCAAAGCTGTAGATTGGATTCTCGGTCTTTTCCAGCAGATCGTTAATATAAATGAGAGAGTAGGAGACAGTATGGAGCCTTAGTGTACACCGGCGTTGATAGTGAAGGTGTTAGAAAGAGCTCTCTGAGGAAACATGAGAGCCACAAACAGAACTTTTCAGACATACTATAAGAACGTAGCTTAGACAACAGCCCATCGTGCCAAACACGGTCGAATGCCTTGGATATGTCAAGAGCAACCGCTCGAGATTCTCCAAAGTGTTCAATTGCGTTGTTTTATCTATTTTTACGAAAGGTGTATATACGTGTATGTCAGTCAATCATCGCTACTTATAAAGCTAACATGGTTAGCAAAACGCGCGTCGAGTGCAAAAATAAAGTGTTTGGTGTAGTGGTGATATATACTGAGGTATGTAAGGCTGTAACTCTGGTACGGAGTAAATTAACAATTTACTAAGAATATCTTTAAATTAGGTACGTTTCTGATACTTGTTTGCTCATTAAGGCTAATTCTGGCCAAATGGGGATATGGAAGTTTTTAATATAATCAAAAATCTTCATTTAGATGTATCAATATGCTTACCAAACACTTTTTGTCAAAATTAATGATCTTTTAATCATCAGGGGCCCAATTTTGAAACTTTTCCCGAGATATAGGCGTACGGAAAATTTATCTAGATAGTAATGAATTAATTCCGAAGGCAGTATAAGCGATCCATTAACCATGGCAGGGCGTTTGAGAAAATACCTTACGAGACATTAAATAAATGGCAGAAAAGCTAAGAAATACACTTTATATATCGGTGGAAGAAGCCTTCTCTGCGGTTTTCGGAAGATAAAAGACATTTCTTTAACAGAGGCGTAGATAAGTGACGATTTCCTAAATATTTTTTATAGTTTTGTTGGTTTAAAACACAACCATCTATTAATTCGGTTGTTGAAAAAAATATTGAGCCTTTTACAGTCAAAAATTGAGAGAATTGTTTTTATATTTCGACAGAATACCACAAAATTAATGTCAAAAAAGTCTCCATACACTCGAGTACTACACTGAAAAAAACACGTTATAATCAGCCGCATGTTATCAAGCTATCTATTGCTCGCTATACTGAAAACAAATGAATAATTTTCGGCCATACTTCATAATCTGTCACTTGTTGCTGGTAATTTTGCAGTGGGTTTTCAAAGTAGTATTAAAAAAATGAGCTAGAGAAATTGTAAATTTGAAAGATGGAAAATCGTACAGAAATATAGGAAAAATTGTTATAAAGTCGCATGCTACTGTTCAGTACATTGTAAATCAGTATAAATCAACGGGTTTCAATAAAATTCGACCATTCTCCAGTCGTCCCAAGAAACTGACTCCACGTGAAGAGGCTAGTATTGTTAGACAGATAATTATAGATCCCAAGGAAAGTGCACCAAAATTAAAAGAAGAAGTACGGGAACTATTTTCGAAAAATGTTTGTTCACAAACAGTGAGAAATTGTTTCCACAGGGCAGGATATAAGGGGAGTGCAGTCAGGAAGAAGCCGTTAATTTCGGAAGCTAATCGCAAAAAGCGGTTAGCTTTTGCTAGGGAATACGTTACTAAACCTCTTGAATTTTGGGAATCCGTAATTTTTAGTGATGAAACTAAAATTAACCTTTTCGGGTCTGATAGCAAAACTAAAATTTGAAGAAAGAAGAATACCGTAATCGATATTAAAAACATTAGTTTCACGGTGAGACAAGGGGGTGGTAGGTTCTGCTTTGGGGATGCATGTCCGCCGGAGGAGTTGGAAATTTACATTTTGTTAATGGTACCATGAATCAGCATCTGAACATTTTCAGAGACAATTTAAGTGGAAGTGTCCAAAAATTAGACATTTCTTTAACAGAAGCGTAGATAAGTGACGATTTCCTAAATGTTTTTTAGGGTTTTGTTGGTTTAAAACAAACACAACTATCTATTTATTCTGTTGTCAAAAAAAATATTGAGCCTTTTAAAGTCAAAAATTGAGAGAATTGTTTTTATATTTCGACAGAATACCATAATCTCGTTACTGCAGAACTTCTATATGAAGTGATTTTCACAGGCCTCTTTCGAAACTAACTTAACATCATTCAAGAAGTTTTACAGAGATCAAAACAATGATAGCCTGATGGTGCAAGATCTGGGCTACACGGTGGTCGCAGGCTGAGTATCTCCCTTAGGGATGGAATTCATAAAGAGCAGATAAGGAGACGAATCGAAATCAATGACATAACTCTGAAGGTGCCAAGGATGAAGTAGAGATGAGCCGGTCATGTGGCTAGATCATCTGGAGACAGATGGATATACAAGATCACAGAATGGAGACTCAGAGAAACAGAAAGAGGCGTGCGATGTCCACAGAAATTATAGGTCGATGATATACCGAATGTCAAATAGAAACGTAACCACTCATATTCTTGAAAAAATGTGTTTAATATATTTAGCGGCTTCGGAATGTGTCATTTTATTCCGCTGTAGATGGAAACAAAGAAAGGCTGTATCGAACCGACTCACAAATAAGTGACTTATTTTGTGTTTTACGTGATTTTTTACTAAAATGCATCGTAGATAAAGATTCCCTCTACCGATTTCTTGTTGAGTCGCTAGAATAGCATCTACCAAAAATAAATTATCGTGGACACGTTCTTACTTGACAGACTGTAAGAGTAGTAGCGGACAAGCTCCTGTTAAAGAGGAAGAGATTAGAATAGACCTATGTCCAGGAGTGGACAAACATAGATTGAGAAGAAGCAGGCTTGAATATCTAGCATAAGCGTGCTATTTGGACTGAATGTTTTTCGTTGCAACAAGATGACAATTTTTAACATTCTTCAAAAATATGTGAAGGTTATATTGAACAGAAATAGAGATAGAAAGAACTAATAGATATATTGCAATGGTCATCTCAGTACCCTATCTCTTTCCTAGCTAACTGGAATAGAATGAATTTTAATTGAAAACTTCCACAGTTTACAGATATAATTCTTCTGATCCTATATCGTTTTAGTGGAAGGAGGCGAAAGAGGTTGGAGTTATTCTTTATATGAGAAAGACAAATTCAGTACTTATTTTAAGACTACGTATTTCCAAAGCAAGTATCGTGTAAATTATTTTGCCGATTTTTTCATTTTGTATTTTTGATTTTAATTAAAAAAGTCTGGAGTGTTCCCAAGCTTTCGTATGGTAGTGTACTTTTTCCTTCTTCTTTCTCCTTTACGAACGCATGTTTGCCTGTATTATCAAAAGACAACATCTTACATCGGAAAGATTTTGCCTCAATATTTTCTGGATCTACCCATGTACACAGCATATCTCAAAGTAAACAAGGCTTTTTCAAAATGTAAACAAAAACATATTATTTTGGCAAAATTCATTTATTATGCTCAGACTCTATACAGTGTTTTGCATGGTCAAGAAGTAAGTTTTCTTAGTTTATATTTTCAGATGTCCTTCATTATGCTGATCGATGCCCTTTGGATGTTTTCATTGTCTGCATAAAGCTCCTCTCACCGGCAAATTTAATTTTGGGAACAGATAGAAATCTCGCGGAGCCAAATCAGGCGAAAACGATGGTTTAAAATGCCAATTTTGGTAAAAAAATCAGTAATAGGCGTCGAACGATGAAATGGTGCATTATCGTGGCCAATTCCACTTTCATGATATTGTGGCCGAACACGACGAATACGCAACAACAAACGCTTCATAACACATAGATAATATACAGCATTAACCGTCTGGTCAAGTGGAATGAATTCCTCGTGCACTATACCCTACGAACCGTAGAAACAAATTACAATTCACTTTTGACTTCTCCAAGCGACTTTTTTGTCGGATTTTCTTCGCTTCGGTGTTTCCATTCAGAGCTTTGGCGCTGGGTTTCTGGATCATATTGAAAACACACAGTTTCATATCCATCTGCAATAGAATACTTGAAGTTTTTGTCCTCTTTTGACTCTTTAATTAAGTCTTTACAATGTTGAATTCGAAGCAATCTTGATCATCAGTCAATTCGTGTGGTATAAACCATACGCAAATCTGTCTAAGCCAAATGCTCAGTCAAAACGCGATGAATTGAAGCATATAATTTCATTTCTATGTCCGACTCTTTTCTGATAAAGAGTAACCGCAAAAAAGATTGAATTTTAGCCCATTTTTACAACCTTCATAATTTGGAGACAAAAAAAGCAAACTTAACTTAAAAGGGGTTAAATTAAAGCTAATTAAAAATTTAGGACATATTTTTCAATCTATCTTTTTTATGGGTAACTACCCTCTATCTTGGGGATTAAAAGTGTGAAAATAAAAGTCAGTCAGAAGACAAAAAAAATAACATTTATGGTGTGTCTTTCATGAAAATAGGTCAAGAATTTCAAGTATTTACATATTTTCAAACTGATACCGTATAACAAATTGAAAATCACGCTTTAAAAGGGGGTTGCAATGAGAAGGGATCCTGCTATTTATATATCCAGCATAAGTCTTCAAGCTGAAAAGATTCAGATTTTTTCCCAAAATTAAAAGTTATTTTTTAGGCTAAAATAGGACCAACATGAATTTCAGCCCCCCTTTGGTTATCGTTTAGTTTATCGATAAGTTTGGGACATGTATAAATCTAGCGCTATATTGTCAGTAGTTTGATTATTTTTTTGTATTTTTTCATAGTCTCGAGAGTGTGGGAAAATCCCCTATTAATTGCGACCCCCTTTTAGACGGTGTTTTTTTATTAACTGTACGGTATTGGGTAGAGAATATGTAAATAAAGAAAGTGACCTATTTTCATGAATTACATATCATAAATATTTATTTATGTTCTGTTAAAAACTCATTGATTGTCACCCTTTTAACTCTCAAAATTGGGGGTAGTTACCTCTAAATAAAAAAAAAATGGAAAAATAGGTCCTAGATTTTTAATTAGCCCTAATTTAAGACCTTTTACGTTAAGCTAGCTTTTCTTGTTTCAACATTATAGACGTTGCAAAAACGGGCTAATTTTGCGTTCACTCTTTACGAACAATTTCAATATTTTCTTTGGTTATCACGAATTTTGTTTGATCGACATGTTTATCGTCATTTACCAGGTGTACAAGTATGAAATGCAGATTTCAGACAACAGATGGTGCACCAATGTAGTTTGTGCTATAAAGATTTGACACTGCGCCATTTTGTTGTGTCATCAACAAGTATCAGACGCGCACGAGTGATAAATTGGAAAAGTGTGTACAAAGTGTTGTGTTGTTGTGTTTAATATGTCTAAATTTATACCGAATAAAGAGCATTCGCGGACAGGTTTAATTTTTTGTTTTCGTTTGAAGAAAATTGCTGTTGAATCATACTGACTACTTCGAGAAGCTTATGGTGAACATGCTCCATCGCAAGATACGTATGAACGATGGTTTCGGCGTTTCAAAAGTGGTGACTTCGATGTTGCAGACAAGGAACGTGGAAAACCGCCAAAAAAATACGAAGATTGCAAGCATTGTTGGACGAAGATGATTCGTAAACACAAAAACAACTCGCCGAGCAATTGGGCGTTAGTTTACAAGTTGTTTTCAATCGGCTACGAGAGATGGGAAAGATTCAGAAGACCGGTAGATCGGTACCACATGAGTTGAACGACAGGCAAATGGAAAAGCGCAAAACACGTGTGACATTTTGCTCGGGGGATGAAAAGTGGATTTGTTTTGAGAATCCCAAGCGCAAAAAATCATGGGTAGACCCAGGCGCACCATCCACATCGACCGCAAGACCGAATCGCTTTGGCAGAAAGACGGTGCTCTGTGTTTGGTGGGACCAGAGGGGCGTGGTCTATTATGAGCTGTTAAAACGGGGGGGGAAGGGGAGGGAAAAACGGTTAATACTAAACCTTACCAACAACAATTGACCGATTTGAATCGTTCGCTGCTTGAAAAAAGGCCAGAATACCGAAAGAGACAACACAAAGTCATTTTTCTTCATGACAATGCTCTATCACATACGGCAAAACTAGTTCGCAACACGTTGGAAGCACTCAGCTGGGAAGTTCTACTCTATGCAGCTTACTCACCAGACTTGGCTCCTTCCGATTACCACTTGTTTGCATCGATGGATCACGCACTTGCTGAGCAGCGCTTTGGTTCGTACGAAGATGTGGAAAAAATGGCTCGAAGAATGGTTTGCAGCAACAGGGGAAGATTTTTACTGGCGTGGTATTCACAAATTGCCCGAAAGATGGGAAAAATGTATAACAAGCGATGGAGCATACTTTGAATAAAGCACTTTTTATCATTCTTCCGAATTTAACATGTTTTTTTAGAAAAAAGTCCGCATTTCATACTTGTACACCTGGTAGGTCCTCACGACCTTCTTTAAAACGTTTATTTAACTCAGACACTCTGCTATGGGATAGACAATCATCATCATAAACATAATTCATTATTAGATATATTTTGGTAAAAGTTTTACGTAAAACTTCTTTCTTCGCTTTTTGTTCGACGTCCATTTTTCGATCGATAGCTAAGACACGCTGTCACTCTAGGGGCAATATTCCAGCTTCTATTCATCCGATTGTTATGAAAATTAGACATAATGTCAGTAAAATATGTACGTTTGCATAGCGTATTATGTCCAATAGGTGGCTATTTTGAAAAAGTACTGTTTACTTTGAGACACACCGTATAAATCTTCCCTTCTAGTGATCCATCTCTTCTTCATTCTATCTAACCTTTCTGCTGTGTCTAGTTATATGTTTCTTCCATTTATATATCTGTAACCGCCCTTTTATAAAAATGTTTCGAAATATTTTTTATTAATTTATATCAATGCTTGCTCTTGACGAGTCCCCACTGTTTCTAATTGAGAAAACCGAAAAGGCGGGCGTAAAGTGATGGATAACAGTCGTTAAGCAACCCAACTAGGTTTTCTTACGAAATTTCTCAAATATACGTCCTCCATTTTCCTAAGAATGACAATTAATTTGTTTAAAAAAAATATATATCTTTATATATTTCTTAAAGTTATTTTCTCTAAATTATTATTAAAAAATATAATTAGAAAACAACTTCACAATATACATTTAATTAAATAACAGTAGAAGCTGTGGCTGTATTTTAACTATATTTTAGAAAAAGCAACGAGCAGATATAAGGTCTCTCGTAAAAAGGTTAACTTTAGAATATTAGTAAATAAATATACTTACTTACTTAATCCTTATGCCTCTCTACCCCTTGAGGAGTGTAAGGCCCGTGGAGTTGAGTTATTCTATAACTGTCTTTCCCATATTTCCTTCTATATTCTTCCATTCTATTTAAATTGCCGATTGCCTCTTTATTAGTTTCTTCTGTTTGTATAAGTTCTGTATCTTGTTCCGGTATTATGTCTCTATGTTGATTTTTGTATGCTTTTTCCTCTAATTTTTTGCGTCTATTTCCTTTCCTTTCTGTTTCAATGATTCCTACATAGTGCATTTGTTGTTCTTCTGTCAGTTTACGAGGCTGGTTTGAATAGTCAGTGCAAAAATAAAAACTACTTATGTGTTTGGGGTAAACCTTTTTTATTTTTCGACATAGTCTCCTTTTAGGCTTATACACTTCGTCCAACGATGTTCTAGTTTGTTGATCCCTTTCGAATAATAGGATTTGTCCAAGTCTGCAAAATATCCATTAGTGTCTGCAATCACCTCCTCGTTTGAATAAAATCTTTGTCCCGCCAGCCATTTCTTCAAATTGGGGAACAAATAGTAGTCCAAGGGAGCCAAGTCTGGAGAACAGGGGGGATGTGAAACGAGTTGGAATCCTATTTCCATTAATTTTGCGATCACAACTGCTGAGGTGTGTGCTGGTGCGTTGTCGTGATGGAAAAGGACTTTCTTGTGGGCCAATCGCGGGCGTTTTTCTTGCAGCTCGGTTTTCAAACGGTCCAATAACGATGAATAATATTCACCTGTAATAGTTTTACCCTTTTCCAGATAGTCGATGAGGATTATCCCTTGCGAATCCCAAAAGACAGTCGCCATAACCTTTCCGGCCGAAGGAATGGTCTTCGCCTTTTTTGGTGCAGATTCCCCCTTGGTAACCCATTGTTTAGATTGTTGTTTGGTCTCAGGAGTATAGTAATGTATCCATGTTTCATCCACAGTGACGAAACGACGCTTAAAGTCCTCCGGATTCTTCTGGAACAGCTGCAAACCATCCTTGCAACACTTCACACGATTCCGTTTTTGGTCAAGCGTGAGCAATCGCGGCACCCATCTTGCGGATAGCTTTCTCATGGCCAAATGTTTATGCAAAATATTATGTACCCGTTCAGTCGAGATGCCCACAGCACTAGCAATCTCACGCACTTTAACTCTTCTGTCATCCATCACCATATCATGGATTTGATCAATGATTTCTGGAGTGGTAACCTCCACAGGCCGTCCAGAACGTTCAGCGTCACTTGTGCCCATATGGCCAGTCCGAAAATTTTGAAACCACTTATAAACTGTTCTAATCGAAGGTGCAGAGTCACCATAATGTTTATCAAGCTTCTCTTTAGTCTCCTGAGGCGTTTTGCCTTTCATAAAGTAACGTTTAATCACCACACGAAATTCTTTTTCGTCCATTTGTTGAAAATCACTCGACTTCCTTGATTCACACGAATGCCAAACACAAAGAAATATACCAATATGGCTGAAACTTGGTGTGCGTTCATTCAAGAGATGCTACTAACTAAACATGACCTCGATACGCGCCGGTGGTGCCATCTCTCGGACTTTGCACGGACTTTTCAAACCAGCCTCGTATCCTCTTTTCCGTTTATATCCCTATTATTCCGTGTTCTCAATCTAAAAACTCGATAATTATTTCCCCTTTCTTTCTTCCTATCTATTTCTTTGATTATCTTCTTATTTGTATTCCTTTTACTAGTCCTCTTTTCCGTATCTTTTATCTTTGTCAGGGTCGTCGTCAATCTACCAATCTCTCTCCCTTTTCTCAATTTTTTGACTCGATGATCGTAGTATTCTTTGTTTGTTCTTTAAATTTTTCTTCCTCAATGTTCCATTTATATTCTCTTCCTTCGATTACGATTTTTTGATATCCTATTTTCACCGTTTGTCCATTCTTTTTCCGCTATATGCTTCAATTTCTTTTGAATTTCCCGTTCATCTTTTGTTAAATCGTTGTTTATATAAACTCTCTCTCTCTTAGGGTTCTCTACTTTTCATTTTTCTCTCTCTGTGGTGTTCTCATCAGCTTTTTACTCTTCTTGAATAATCCCATGGCTCCTCCTTTTCTTCGACTCTTCCTCTTTTCGAGTCTCCTGAGGTATAATCATTGCTACCCATTGTTCTTTCTGTTATAAAAACTTTACGTGTGTTCCTCGTATATTCCATTTTTAAGCACGGGAGAAAAAAAAAAAGTTGTTTATATTTCTTATCACGTAAACAGTAAAGTGATCAAGGTCGTCGCTTATCATTTCGTTAGCTTCATACAATTTCACAAAATTATTCTCATAAATCTTCAAATTTTTTACTTATTGTCTTAATCTAACACTACACTCTGCTTTATTTCTAGTCCCTCTCGTTTGCAATCTCCTTTGCAATCGACAAAATAATTAAATAGATCGAAACACTGGTAAATATTTACAGTAAAAAGGCAAATTAATAAATAAAATCTCTATTGTACAGAGTGGTCATTTTTAGACGCCCGGCCCCGATTTATGGAAAATTGTTGGATATTTATTTTTTTTTTTTTAATGTAGAATGGTATTGTGCATGTCAAGGAGTATAGTGCCGTATTTGACATTTGGTAGTGAAAACGACGCTGGGCGCCGCGACGTTAAACAACATTTCTTCCAGCGACATACCTTTTGTAAAACGGCATTGAAAGGCCCTATTTTTTTTCAACATTTTTTCCTTAAACTGTTATTTTTTTCTAATTTGTTTTCCAAAAAATTTAAGCCCGTTTTCAAATAGTTTATTTAGTTGGCGCCTATCATGCGTTAACCTGACAGCTCTTGTTTGCACACCTATTCAATTTAATAGAGTTAATGTAAGTAAACAGTGTGTTAATAGCTTCAAGTTGAAGTGGTTGCACACGCTGAAAAAGAAGATATGATTCTTATTTATGGAGAAGCAAAAAGAAATTCTCGGGAAGCCGTTAGTTGTGTCGATTAGAACGAAATTTGAGGAGCAATATTCTGAGCAGAAAGGTATTTCTAAACGAAAAATTGTTTTAACAGATGAAAAAGTAGCCGAAATTATGCAATATTTTCAAAATCATCCATATATTGAATTCAATCAGACAAGCAAGCAGGCAATTAAATCTATCTCATGAGGCTATTCAGAAATCTCTTAAAGCTAAAAAATACTATGACTATAAAATGCACAATCTTCAGTTATTAACACAATTTGATTCAGAACGACGACTGAGTTTTGTAGCAGAAATGATGATTAAATATGAGGAAGAACGTTATTTTCTGAATCCTGTATTATGGATAGAAGAAGAAATTTTGTCAGCAAAGACAAACCTAACAGAAAAAATTATTATTACTGGGCTGACAAGAATCCATACAATATTAATCAAATTCAGAATCAAGGGCATTATGGTGTTAATGTATGGTGTGGGATAATTGGGAGACATTTGGTTTGACCATACTTTTTTGAGGGAACATCATATGGAAATAGATACCTTAATTTCTTGGTTAATACTCTGTTTTGTTAGAAAATGTTTTCCTTATTTTAAGAAGGCATATGTGGTATCAACACGACGGAGCACCATCTCATATAACTGCTGCTGTTAGAGAGTATTTCAATGAACGGTTTCAACGAAGATGAAGATAGGATAGGAGTTCTCAGCCCATTTATTCAATAGGCACTTAAGTCACCAGACCTCACACCGTTAGATTTTTTCTTGTGGGGAACTTTTAAAGATAAAATCGCGACAAATGATATTGAGCACTTGAAGGCAAAAATATCAGATGCGTACAATAGTATATCTGGAGAAATTATTTTCAAGCGTTAATGAAAAGGATGGAAAAATGCATGATAGAAGAAGGAAGACATATAGAAAATTTCTTTTGATGTTTTTTTTTGTATTTTTTAAGTTACAAACAACTACTTTTATAAGTATGTAACAAGTTATGTAATGTTAAAAGTTTTTTTGTGGTTTTAATAAAAATAATGTATTTTTGTGTTTTATTGTTCAAAGATATTTTATTAAAGGAAAGACCTTAACAGCATAGTAACTAATATTATTATAATTACTGTCAGTTTAAAGTATGACAAACCGCCAACTAGATAAATTGTTTAAAAACAGATCGCAACCGCGATGGCCAAAAAATGATATTTTAGGGGGTTTTTGCTGCATAACTATTTTACAAAACAAATTAGAGTAACGGAATATCCCGACATAACTATGTTGGTTTCAGCAACGTTAATTTTTCTAGAAAAACTGGCGCCTGGGTTTTTGTAGGATTAACTTTTCCTTGGCAACTGTCGCCCCAAGATGGACAAATTTTTTCCAGGTCTTTGTTCAGTTTTGAACGACTTTCCGCAATGATAATTAGCACAAATGCTTCTTTCGCTGTCTCTCTTTTGGGATTTAATTCCACAGCTGTGAAGACTATTCGGCTGGTTGGTAGTTAATACAAAACTACTCTTTAAAAAGGAAGGAGAACCACCCTGTATACTTTTTAAGGGTCGTTAAAAAAAATATTTATTTTACAAACCTATTTATTTCGGTGAACAACAGGAAGCGGTAAGTAAAATAATCATAAAAAGTCTCACATAAAAAGGGAAAATAACAAAAAAAAAGAACAAGCGGAAACGCAGCATTCATAAACATTTTGCATGGACGAAGCTTTTAATTCAAAAAAGTTTTGATACTAATTAAAAAGTGTAACTTTTGTAATATAAATAAAGTGACCTTTTAAATGCTACTGAGAGATTTATTTAATCGAGTTATGACATATGGAGAGAAGAACTTGATGGTTTTTGCAAGGGATTCCAGCTAAATTTTTACGAGTTAATATCTCTAAATCTGTGGTGAACCCAAAGGGACCTAGGGGTTAACCACTGACAATACTACAAGGGTACCAAAAGAAGTTACTAACTTAGTATATAGTAGTATATATATTATTACACACAACTTTAATAAAATTTTCCACTTAGTTAAAATTTGTATTAGTGTACAGCTTTAAAAAATTGTATGCCTTCGTGTTATTATTCTTTGTATTTTGGATACTCATTCTGTCAGGAATAACTATTACTTACATCTTTAAAGGGAAGTATTAATATATATTCGTGAGAAAATCACTCGTCGAGATTGTTGCGTTTATCACGTTTCGGGGTCCCTAGACAGCGAAAAACATAGTCTCCAATTCTCGATGTCAGTCTGTCAATTTGTCATTCTGTTTGTTGGCACGCTAACTTTCGAAGGAAACAAGATATCATTTTTAAATTTGATATACATATAATACTTGAAGTAAGAATAAAACCTATAGCTTGGGAGTAGAGGGAGCAGAGGATAGCAATGCAGTAATAAAGAAAGGTCAATAACCTGCCAAGTAACATTCTATGCGATAAGTCTATTAATAAAACCAACAAAAAGAGGATAAATGAAACCACAGTGAGAAGTATAACTTTATACACCTGTGTAGAATGGGCTCTAAAGGCATTAACCATGCTGAGAGCAACGGAAATGTAGTTCTGGAGAAGAGCAGCAGGAAGATCCAGAAGATAAAGGGTTACCAAGGAGCGGGATTAAAGAAATCATGGGAATTAAATATTACAGATGACATTCTAACCAAACAATTGATCTGGTTTGGGCAAATCCAAAGAAAGAACTAACATCGAATCCCAAAACAAATACTAAAGTGGCAACCAGAAGGCAAGAAAAAGAGAGGTAGACCGAGAACAAGGTAGAGAAAAAGGATAGACAGAGAAATTGAGGACGGAAATCTGAAGAGTTTAAGAAAAAGATGGAGATTAGAAGTTGGAAAACATCGGAGAACGTTGTAAACCTATATATATATATATATATATATATATATATATATATATATATATATATATATATATATATATATATATATATATATATACAGTCCCTGGCCAAATTATTAGACGCACTGCAAGATTTCATGTAAAATATTAATTACCGAGTGATATTGTACCGTTTTATTATTTTAAATTGATTTGTTTTTTATTTTTATATTATCCAATCAATAACCTATTTATTTGACATAAATAAAACAGCATTAATTTAGAAAAGCATAAGTTTATTAAGTTTTAAAGAAAAGTGAAATTAATGTTAGTAAAAGTCAATATTTAGTTGAGCCACCTTTAGCCGCTATCAAAGCTTTAATTCTGCGCGGCATGCTATCAATGCAAGAATGTATTGTCTCCTGCATTTGAGGATAATGATTCCACACATGACTAATCTTTTCTAGGAGCTGGGTTTTGTTGGTAAACACATCTTTAGCCACTTCTCTTTTCATCAGCTCTCACACATTTTCAATGGGGTTCATATCAGGGCCAATCCAACAGAGGGATATTTTTTTCTGCCAAAAAAGCTTTAACAGACCGAGCAGTGTGGCAGGGAGCTCCATCTTGCATGAAAGTGAATGGTTCCCCATTTGGAAACCATTCTCTGAGCTGCGGAATCAACCGATTTTGTAATACTTCTTTGTACTGATCTTGCCTCATTATTCCTTTGACGACGTACAGACGTCCAGTGCCCTTGCCGCTGATGACTGACCAAATCATCACTTTGGTGGGATGTTTAACCGTCGGGACGACACAATCAGGATGAAACTTTGCTCCATGACGACGACGCTTTATTCTGCAAAATTTCGAATGTGCTTTCGTCACTGAAGCAGACCTGTCAAAAATAGGAAAAATATATAAACTTCCATGTTTATTTGCTTTATTTAACTGAAAATGATAATAATGTATCAATTATTGATTAAATTGCTGTATCTTACCGATCTCCAGAAGTCCACATCTTTGTCTTGCCATTGTTTGGCCCACTTCAGGCGCTTTGCTTTCATTGCAGCTGTTAACTTGGGCTTCCTGGCGGGGCGACAGGCCTTAAAATCTAATTCTTTCAATTTTCTTCGAACAGTGCGCTCAGAAGCATTTACGCTAGCATCCTGGAGTTGTGATTTTATTACCTTTGTGGTAGCAAATCTGTTTTCTACACAAAATTTTCTTCAAACATCTCTCTGACCGTGGAGTGAAAATTGGTTTTCTACCGCATCTTTTCTTTCTTTTCGGGTTTAATTCCTTCCCTGACTCAATTTTCTTTTTTATGCGTCGTACACTAGCTTCAGAAACCTCCAATCTTCGTGATATTTCTCGGTTTGTAAATGTTTTCGCACAAGGGCCTTCACTTCAGCTTTTTTACGTGGTGAAAGATCGCTTTTTCTACCCATAATGAAAATAGTCCAATTACTTTTTTAAAACACTGCATACAAAATAAACTAATAACTGAGTAGTATAAAACTGTTAAACAATCAATCACAGTCCATAAAGCCACAGAAACACGTTCGTACCTGACTCGATTCCGATCGCGACTGATACAGGCTTGTACTTATTTACGTTCATGTATCATTTTGTCAACACAGTGTTGCCATATGTTAAAAATAAATACAAATATGTAGTCTACAACAATTCTTTTAAATAAAAATCAATAATATTGTAGTTTAAATATACCATTATTGCATAAAAACTCTTAAGAAACATAAAATTACTAAAAAAAAATACAGTGCGTCTAATAATTTGGCCAGGGACTGTATATATATATATATATATATATATATATATATATATATATATATATATATATATATATATATATGTAATGGTATAATGTAGAAATGATACTAGGATGATAAAATTTATATTTTGGAAATAGCAGCACACTAATAAGAAAATCCTTACTCTAATAAGACTGTATCTTAGAAAGAAAGGTGCGGCATAAGGCATAAAAAAAAAGACAATACAGAGTATGCCATTTATAACATCGTTTCCCGTCGAATGAATGATCGATTAGAAACTGCAATGAGTGCGTTAAGGATAAGTAGAAACCACTGGACAAAATTTAAACGCTATTTTATGCAAAAACATTACCGTAATCCGCGTCTGCTAGTCAAATTTGTTGGGGATGCGTACCTGTGTTGTTACTTGTCAATTTTAATAGCAGATTATATGTGGTTACATATAACTTATTTAAGTATAAATATAGAAAATGTTCAGCTGTTTCTTATAAATATAATGTTTATGTTTACTTTTTTCTATATTAGCTAAAGCTATGCACGACAATTTTAATTCATTAGATTAGAGTTTTAATAAATATAGCGAAAGCCGGTGAATCATCTTAAATTTTGAAAATCTGACAACACATACAATCAATCCAGTCGTAACTTAGCGTTTGCAGTCGCCCTTCCTTTAGTCCATTGTAAATTTTGGATCTCTTTTAGATGTAAACAAGGCCTTGGTTGCGGCAGTAAAACCTACTAAGATATTTGTTTTTTTTTGCTAAATCGTTCTATATCTACGAACTTATTTCCAGCGAAGAACGGAGATTTTTTGCGGTTCCCTTATGAAATAGCTCGCTGGTAATTAAAAAGGTCCGCGTGGCGAGTGAAAAACCTTGTTCAAGTTACCAGGCTCTGTAAGTGAAATTATAAATGGCCCCCGCTTTTTAACCGACTACATATTTATATTTTTACAGGAAAATTACTTTTCTTTCTGGGGTAAAAGGACGCGGGCCCTAGGGAATGAAATCTGGAAAACGTCTGACCAGATTTTGTGTTTAATATATTTTTTATTTATTTACTTGCTTCGCTCGCAGTAATTTGTACCTTTTATACAAATCAAGAGTAGTCACAAAGTTGAGAATGTATTAAGAAGATGTTTTTTAACTTATAGTCCAGTCAAAATACGATTTTGAGGTAAATAAGGAAAAATATACGGGGTATCCCATTTAAAAAATATATTTGTGCGTTAATAACTATTAAAATATTAGTTGTAAAAAAATGTAACTTACACTGTTGAAATCCACGTGAAAAAGTGCTTTGAGAATGTTTTTACAGAAATCAAAAATTTTCGATAGGAAAAGAATTACATACATTTTTCCAAAATGCAGGTTTTTGAAAAACACCCTTTATATCTGAAACGGTACTAAATATCGATATGAGGTTTTCACCACTGAGCTTATCATAAAAATTGAGCCTCAGACACCGACATCAGTTTTCATCTATCTCCTTTGGATAAAGGGGTTTACCTTTAAAAGTGTCCAATTTGGACCACCCTGTACACGTTGTTTTGTTTTAACAAGGATTCATCATTTTCTTGAATCAAATGGTAACTATAGATGAAATGTTGGTTCATCATTATGATCCAGTGGTAAAAAAACAGTCGTAGGTGTGGACACATCCTGGCTCACCTCGCCCTAAGAAATTTTACTACTCAGTATATATCACCACTACACCAAACACATTATTTTTGCACTCGACGCGCGTTTCGCTAACCATGTTAGCTTCATCAGGAGCGATGATTGACTCAATCATCGCTCCTGATGAAGCTAACATGGTTAGCGAAACGCGCGTCGAGTGCAAGAATAAAGTGTTTGGTGTAGTGGTGATATATACTGAGTAGTATCATTGTGCCAAAGATTCCAGATTCCCAACTTAGCTAAGACATTTTGTTAATACAAAACAGCAGAAAAAATTATTGTTCCGTTTTTTGGCTCAAGGATGAGAACTTCTTACAAATTACTTGGAACATGGTAAAATAGTGACTGGAGAATATTACTCTTCATTATTAACTAAACTTCGGCAAAAAATTGGGAAAAGTTTCTAAAATGGTACAGCTTCTGCAAGACAATGCGCCTGCTCACAAATCGCGATTAACTTTGTAAAAAATAAACGATTGATTAGCCCTCATATTCCCCTGATCTAGCACCCTGGGACTAGAACCTTTTCCCAAAATTAAATCAACTTTTGAAGGGACACACATTTCATTCAAATGGAGAAATACTTTTGAAGGAGATTAAATATAATTGGACTACTAAAATAAGTAGATTGTGTTTTATTAAATCGGTCCCTTAAATTTTTAAATGTATGGCTATATTTGAGTAAATTTGACGGAATTTTTTGTAGCTTTGATATTAAGTATGTTCAAATTATTTTAAAATTATATTAATTAAGTTGCAAGAAGGAGCCAGAAGCCCGAAACAAAGACCTAAATATAATATATTTCTTTATATCAAAGAAAAGAGAGAAAACAGAAACCCTCCCAAATAAGAAATTGTGTACTTTGCCTCATTAAATCAGTTAAGTGGAGCAAAAACAAAATGGCCGGGACAAAGACAGTCTTTTGTTTTTGTTCGTATAGCAGGCACAGCCTTCGTTTCGTTCTGCCTTGATTTTAATTTATAAGAGAGAAAGGATGTAATTTCGTTTTGAGTCATTTGTTTTTTAGTCTTTTGTTTTTCGGTCTAAAATAAAGGGTGACCTGATTTCTGGTCCCATTTGGTATTTCGTATGCGGCAGAGCTTATCCTAAAAAGTAAATTAAAACGATTCTATTTATTTGATCTAAATATAGAATTTTTTATTTATTAAAATATACCAAAAGTAATATTCATAATATTAACTAAAAATAATATTATTACCAGTTTGCTCTGCCTAGGCTGATTCACGCACAATGAAGAAGCATAAGGCAGTTACTCTTGGTTCGCCCAGATTGATTTTGGTCGATGATGAAGCTGAAGTATCTGGGTGCATATGGATGCACGCCTTAAATTCCACTTACATATATAGCACTTGCTTCAAAAAACATTCGTCGCGACGCAGAATCATTATGCATTATTAGCTTTAAATTCACATATGGAACCAAGAAATAAATCGATGATCTATAAAGAGAGCATTAGACCAGTACCAATATATGCTGCACCAGTTTGGTGTGGCATATCGGACACACAGACATACAGACTGCACAAAATACTAAGAGGCGGGACATCGAGCGACAGGTACATAAAAATTAGAGAGATACATCATATGACAAACATGCAAACAGTAAGACAGTACTTAGATGAAATAGTAGTTAAATTTTACAGATATAAAACACAGGTGTCGGCTCTGACGTAAGATCTGACACAAACCAGAATAGAACATAACCTGATATACAAACCATTCTATCATAAATCATTAATTTACTTCGAAGCACCATAACTGATTCGCGACGAGTGCAAATTGGAAGAATTTGAGGAAGCCAAATAAAAAACGTACAGGAATTCGAGGACCAGCTGATAAAATATCTAAAGCGTAGTAAAAGCACGCCACGGTACGCTGACCTAAAGCTGGTGAGCGTCGGGTACCTGTGCGGAAATAAAGTAACCAACTTAAAAATAGACCACAAAACAAAAAGGTTAACAATTGGTTGAACATTCGGTTAATATAAAATAACTATTATGTAAATAATGTAATTCTTGTAAAAGTGTAAAAAGTTAATCAAAGTTTTTAAAGAAAGTGCAATAGTGCAGTGAAAAATGCTAAATAAAAATCATATATATATATATATATATATATATATATATATATATATATATATATATATATATATATATTTATATATATATATATATATATATATATATATATATATATATATATATATATATATATATATACAGTTGTGGTCAAAATAATAGCAGTGCTTACTAAACACTTTTATCAAAACATATTTATTAAGTTTTTTTTAATAGAACAACTAAAACATAAATATGGTAACTTTGAAGCCCACCTAAGATGCATCAAAGTAATATAAGGCTAATCAATTAAATTATTAAAAATCAAAGAAAAACGACAAATTTCTAAAAATTATGGTGGACAAAATAATAGCAGTGTTTTACTAAAATTACTGTTAAAAAAAACTGTACAACTAATTAACAATATTTTTCTTTTATGAGCATCAGACACACCTAATACTTAATTGTAAACCCTTTATTGGCTATGACAGCTTCACAACGTCGCGGCATAGAGTTAACCAAATCTTGACATCTAAAAACAGGAATGCTTTTCCAAGAATCTCTGATTACAGCCCAGAGCTCGTCTTAATTCTTAGGTTTTTCACGTGCTAGGCTATCTTTAATATCGCCCCACAGATTTTCTATCGGGTTCAGATCTGGGCTTTGAGCTGGCCAATTCAAGACATTAATTTTTTTTTCTTTTCTAAAAATTGTTTACATAATCGATTGCTATGTTTTGGGTCATTGTCATGCATAAAAACCCATTTAAGTGGCATTTTATATTCTGCATAGGGCAACATAACGTCCTGTAAAATTTCAACATAAACACTGGTCATTATGTTTTTAATCCAAAATATAGGCCCTACTCCGAAGTAGGAGAAACATGCCCATACCATTATTTTTGAACCTCCATGTTTAACTGTCTTAATAGTGTACTGAGGCTGATATGCGGTTCCTAAAGGGCGTCTAACGTATATTCTGCGGCCTACATTTCCAAATAATACAATTTTGCTTTCGTCGGACCACAGTATATTACGCCATTTAAATAGAGGCCATTCAATATGTTCCTTCGCGAACTCTAATCGTCTCTTTCTGTGTCTTTTATTTAACAAGGGTACCTTACGCGCACTTCTTGCTGGTAACTTTGCTTCTTTAAGTCGTCGTCGTATCGTCCTAGGAGCTACATCCACTCCGACAATCTCCTGAAGTTGTGTTGACGAAGCAAATGGGTTTACTTTTGAAGCTCGAACTATAAGTGTGTCCTGTCTGGATGTAGTTTTGCGTTTACGACCGCGAGTTTCAGGTTTCATTTTAGCTGAGCATCCCAAAATATTTTGAATCTGCATGTAAGATTTTCCATCACGACGAAATTTTCTTATCAATTCACGTTTTTTTCTCTTGAGAACAGTGCTTTTTCCTTCCCATAGTTGTATTGAAAAAAAGTGTTGATGGATCTGACACAAAACTATTCTAAATTTGACAATTTAACCGAACACAAGGAGCAAAAACCATTTAGGTTTGAAACACACCAGTGTTAAATGAACCCTGCTATTATTTTGACCAAGCAAAATTCATCTCTTGCTACAAAAAACGTTAATACTTTGTTTCTATTTATTTTTATATACATATTTTTTGTTGAAACCTCAGCACAGTTGATAAGTTTTTAAACGATAAAACATTTTTTGCCTTAATGGAATTTTTCAGTTCCCTTTCAACAGTTTTAGTTATTTTTATTGAACCACCGCTATTATTTTGATCACAACTGTATATATAATTAGATTAAGATCTATAAATATGTATATACCAAGTTATAAACAAACAATTGTAATTAGTATAAATAATGCAGAAAAGAGTGTGAAAGAAAGAAGAGTGAATGACACTAGAATAGAAATGTGTAATATCAACTATGAACCACATGTACCTGACTATATCGAGCTGGGTTTTTTAACAAATTATTTTTCCCAGAAAACAATTAACTAAATCCCCATATAAATAAACAAAGCATAGCAAAAAAAAAATCTCACAAAACAAAAAATAAACTGCCATTTAGGGATATACCGGAAATGGCACTATTATATAGTCTCAAAAACGGAACTAAATATCATAACTACTAACTAAATCCAATAAAATCAGCATCTACGTGACAGCAGTCAAGTTTCGTATTTTACTTTCTTCATATTTACCTGTCTCTCTACGATAAGTGGCTCTTTAATCTCATCTCGGACATTTTGTTTAGTTGCAATTTTAATATGCATACTAACTACTTATGAGTAAAAGTTCATTATATATATCAAATCATTTTTACGATCCCCTATAGAATTGTCCCCACGTCTTGTCATCAAGGCGCGCCTTGGAAAACAAAGACGAAACAAAAGACGGGAACGGCGCAGAAACAAATGAAGAGGAAGACGAAGAAAAGCTAAATGACTCGGAAAACAAAAGAGCATCACGGCGGACGTGAACGCGCGGCACTCTCTTGATAAACAGAGGAAAACATTTGCATGTGAATCGCTGATACATGTGTTTTTAAAATCGAGGCAGGCGGCGACAATTCGTTTGTTTTTGTTTTCTGCTACATTTTGTTTTTGCATTTGTTTCGTGGAGAATAGGGTTTCTTTTGTTTTGTTTTTTTTTTTTGTTTCCGAATGAGCGTGTTTTAACACTTTTTAGAGAAGTTTTAGCACATCTGTGTTTGAAAAACTGAAGCTGTCGGAAATTTATTGCACAATAAATTCAGTAATATTTCAAGAGATATCGCTCAAGTATTTTAGATTCTGTTTCTACTTCAAGTTCTACATGGGTACTAAATGTGGTGTTACAATACTTCCTTTAGAAAGAGAAGTAAAACTAGTCAATTCTTAATAGTCTCGTAACTCCTAAATATTAGGACATTCATATATATACCTACAATTAGACTTTCTATCAAAAACAACTGTACGAAAGGCACGAAGGGTCAGTAATCTGAAAATAAAGAATGACTGGCCCATTTAAATGACCCTATTTCGGAACTTGTCATTGTGCGGACCCTGGAAACGTCTAGCCAGATGCTCGGACGCGTGTCGTGATGACTACGCGGCTTTTTGACGCATTTTCTGTCCTTTTTAAATGTTTCTTTAGGGCTGTTTTGGCATTTCTTAATGGGGTGTCCAGTAGATTTAGCTAGTTTAAAAAAACTGAATAAAGTAGTTTCGTAGGATTAATATATGTTGTTGATAAACTACGTACATCATTATATATTATTTTTTAAACACTCTATATCGGAAGTCCAGCTGACGTTTTTGATTAGCGCATACATTGCAAGCTGGTCATATTGTCCACTATAGAAAATGATATTATTCATTCAGAACTGGACTGGTCAAACCGGTTTGATTTTTTTAGGGTTGACCGTGTGTCTGCGAGTGGAAGGGTCAGCTAGGTCGCGATGTTGTTAGAAGGGTATATTACGAGTGTTTGGTACAAGTTATTCAAGAGGCAAAATATTATAAATATTTGGTGAAAGTAAATCTTTACATACAGTGATTCACAGCTTAAATGATGCAGTCGCTATAAGAAAAGACTAACTGGTCTCAGTGCCTCTTTATTTATTTGGAAAAAACAACTTATTGAAATTAAATTAGTAAAGAGTCTTCTAAAAAAGTATGAATTACTTTTTGTCTTAAATATGCCTTACTTAATTAACAATAAATAATTAATTAAATTATATGTGATTTTAACGTCACAGCTTAAATGATGCAAAATTCAATATACCAAAATTATTAGAGAAAACAAACTGTAGAATTTGAAATAAGCCTGCTAATATTTGGTCGGGCCTCCCTCATTATCAATAACGGCTTGTAATCTTCTGGAGATTGATTCAACTAACTTTCTAGGATACTCCGAGGAAATACTGTTCCATGCTTCAGTAATTTTTACTTTTAATTCAGTTTTATTTGATATTGGGGCACTATTTACTTTATTTATTAATGTCAGCCACAAATTTTCAATTACATTTAAGTCTGGTGACTGGGCTGGTGTTTTAATAACATTTGGACAGTTATAAAGCAACCAACTGCGGACTCGAAATGACGTGTGCTTTGGATCATTGTCGTGATAGAACCGATAATTGTTTTCAATATCTAATTTTTGGACACTAGCGACGAGATGCTGCCTTAGTATATCCAAGTACACATATTGGTTCATATTCCCTTCGACGAAATGTATGTTACCTACTCCTGCAGATGACACACAGCCCCATAACATCACTCCACCTCCACCGTGCTTTACCGTAGCTTTCATATTTTTCAATTTTAATTCTTCGTTAGGCTTTCTCCACACTGATATTTTTCCATCGGACCCAAATAAGTTTATTTTGGTCTCATCAGCAAATATTACTGAATTCCAGAAGTTCAAGTCTTTATTGATATGCTCTCTGGCAAATTCCAATCTCACGCGTCTATTTCTTTGGCTAATGAAAGGCTTATTTCTAGCAGTTCGACCATGTAAATTATTATTTCGCAAGATCCGTCGAATTGTTTCGGAGTTACACCTTTTTCCAAACTCTCTTTCCACCTCGGCGCACAACTTTGGCGCACTTTTTTTTGGATTATTTGATATCTCTCTTAAAATCCATCTTCACGTTCATTGAAGATCTTATTTGGAGCCAACCTTGACTTATTCTCGACTCTATTTTCATTCCGGTAACGTTCAATGATATGCTGAACAGTTGACGGACATTTATTTACCATTTTGTCTCTTTGGCTGTATCCATTCCTGTAATGAGTAATAATTAAATTTCTCTCAGAAATTGTAGTTCGACGACCCATTCTTAAACAATTGCGTTTTATTGAATGAAAAAATGTCAAACTAAATGAAAAACAATTGCACTAAGAAATCAAAGACGTTACATTCGTAAATTTTAAAATGCGATAAGTTTTGACCCCTGTTGTTATTTTGCGTTATTTAAGCTATGACGTTAAAATTGCATATGATTTGATTAAATATTTATTGTTAATTAAGTAAGGCATATTTAAGACAAAAAGTAATTCGTACTTTTTTAGAAGACTCTTTACTAATTTAATTTCAATAAGTTGTTTTTTTCCAAATAAATAAAGAGGCACAGAGACCAGTTAGTCTTTTCTTATAGCGACTGCATCATTTAAGCTGTGAGTCACTGTATTTATAGTGAAGGATGGAGTTTATTATATAACCATAAAAACCAAACTTAGCTTAGTTTTTCCAATTTATGTATATTCTCTTGATTTCGGCTATCTCAAAAATAGCAGTTCCCGATTTTTTTGCGCCAAGAAAAGTTTAACAAAAACTGAAACTTCTCAAAAAAGAGATTTGTGAGAAAATAACTAACCAAACTGAAGAGAACAAAAAAATTTCGGTTATCCTTCTAAGCACGGTTGCGTGCAAAAGTTTTGAGCCAAAAAGTATTTTTGCGATTAATTGGGTTATAAAGGGAGAAGAGAAAATAATCAAATACACCATCATAAACTACTTTAATTATACTAACAACATATACAACTCAAAAATCTTCTACTATAAATAACAATTATTTATAACAAAAATAACATTTTTCTGCTGTTTCACAATAAAAAGATATATAACGTAGTAAAAATCACTATAACTCAGAAAAAAGTAGCAGTAAAATTCTTATTAATACTTTGTGGTCATACCCTTCGAACCAGCGGCACCACGTTGCATCGATTCGATTAATTTGAAAATTCTCTCTGGTGATATTGGCCCACTTTTGTTGGAACAAATCTCACTTTCATTTTCAGCTCTTTCCACAAATGTTCTATGGAATTCAAGTCCGAGAATTGACTTGGCCGTTTTAAAATTCTTGCCAAAACTTGGCTCGATGTTTCGGATCATTATCTTGTTCAAAAATCCATCCTCGTGGCATATTTCGACGTTCATAGGAAAGCATGTGTTCTGATAGAATATCTCTGTACATAACAGCGCCATAGTACCTTTAATTTTAGCTATTGGAACGACGCACAGTGGGCCAGGATTCTGCTTTTTCCTTCAAAATTGTCTAGAACCCTCAATTATTAACAATATCAGACATTTTTTTCTTTAAACACTCGTAAGCAAATTCTGGACAAACGTAAGGAAGCAGATTTGCAAAATTTGACCTCAAAATTTTTTAAAATTGCAAAAAGCAACACGAAATCGGAAGGTGAAATTTCGAAGTTCACGTGATTTCAAGTTTATGCGTTCAAAACTGGTTCATCGGGGGTTTCTGGGGTTGCCGAATTTATTTTCGGGTTCATTTTGATTATATGCACCCTTTTAAGGGGTGGAAATGGGGTTGGAGGGGAAGAACTTTAGAATTTCGCGTTCAAAACTGGTTCCTGGGTTTCTGGAGACGCTGAATCTAGTTTCATGGTCATTTTGAACATATGCACCCTTTTGTGGAGTGAAAATGGGGCTTGGAAGGGGAAAAATTACGATAATCTCCTGAGTTAAAGGTTTGCATTCAAAACTAGTTCCTCGAGGATTTATGTGGTCGCTGAGTCTATTTGCCAACCTCCACTTTCACCCCTTAAAAGGGTGCATGTGATCAAAATAGAATCAGCGACCTCAAAAACCCCCTAGGAACCAGTTTTGAACGCGAAACTCTAATTCAGGTGAATATCGTAATTTTTCCCCCTTAAAGCCCCTTTTCATACCTCAAAAGGGCGTATATAATAAAAATGACCCCGAAAATAGATTTAGCGACTCCAGAAACCTCCGATGAATCAGTTTTCATTGCGTAAAGTTGAAATCACGTAAACTTCGACATTTCACCTCCCGGTTCGGTGTTGCTTTTTTTCCGCCTTTAAAAAATTTTGAGGTAATATTTTGCAAATCGGGTTCCTTATGTGTATCCGGAATTTACTTACGAGTATTTAATAAAAAAATGATCTGATTTTGTTAATAATCGAGGGCTCTAGACAATTTTGAACGAAAAATCAGATTCCTGGCCCACAGTGCGACGTCTTGCCACGAAAATGCCCCCCAAAGCATAATACTATCACCACTATGCTTAACAGTCGATATTTGATACTGAGAATCATTATTAGGTCCTTTTGGTCGTCGAACATATCTTCTTGCATCATTTCTAAATAAATTAACTTCAATTTCGTCCGAAAACAGCACTCTTTTTTATTCTTTAACTGTCCAATTTTGGTGTATTTTTGTAAATTCTAATCTGGCCTTTTTGTTTTTTTTAATTATGAACGGTTTTTTACTCCAATACGTCCAACAAGTTCAACTTGTGTTAGTCTACTAGAAACAGTACTCTTACTGATGTCAGCTAAATTTTCTTCACGTAATTCACGTGCAATAATTGCAGCATTCTTTTTTACATCTGCAACTGCTATTAATTCTGTGTCGACACAAATAGTTGTTTTCCTTGATCTTCCAGAATATGGTTTATCATTCAGTATACTTGTAGTTTCTCATTTTTTAATTATATTGTTAACGGTTGTTTTCCTATAGATAAAAATTCAGTTATTTCATTTGAAACTTTTCCTTTATCGTGCAATCTTATAACATTTTTCTGAATGTCTAATGACGTGATTCAATGATACTGATACACAATTATGAACTGATTTAAATTTTTGATGTTTACCTGGATTCATGATCAGAAATGTAAACATAATTAAGTAAAACACAATTTCTTAGAAGTTGGCCCGATACGAATAAAGAAAAAATGTTATTTTTGTTAGGAATTATTGTTATTTATAGTAGAAGATTTTTTAGTTGTATATTTTGTTAGTATAATTAAAGTAGTTTATGATGGTGTTTTTAATTTTTTCTCTTCGCTCTTTATAACACAATTAATCACAAAAATATTTTTGGCCCAAAACCTCTTCACGCAACTGTAGCTCGTCGATATAAGGAGAAAAAGAATAGGAGACACGATCAAATGCATTGGATATATCAAATACAACCGCTCGAGATTCTCCAAAATGTTCAACCTGAACCAAACGACAGATTTACGGTGATAGTATATATTTTTCGATCAGTGATAGGCCCAGAAGACTGGAGGCTCTTTGGCATGATCAGGAATCCATCATGGTTCAACGATAAGTTGAGTAAAGTCACAACTGATTCAGAAACATTCAGCTTCACGGACCTGTTCGTCGGTGGTATTTGAATACTTAAGTCAGTATATGTCGTGGACGTTAAAGTGGCCCAGGGTAATAATTTCGCCACTTGGATACTTAGTCTGTAAAAAATTAATGTGGCCTGCAACAAAAGCAAAAAATATTCTAAAGTAAGTATCACTTGGTGGTCGATAGATGCGTTACCGCAAAGTGAAAGTGAGAGTGATAGCTGACATCATGAAAATATCAACAGAACGCGTGAGGCATATTTTGCATATATATTTGCCTATGAGAAAGCTTTGTGTCCGATGGATGCCGCGTATTCCCATGATTGATCAAAAACAGTAAAGTGAAGATCCAGAACGCTGTTTGGCGCTGTCTTGGCGTAATCCAAAGGAGTTTTTGCATCGATTTATGCCAATAGATGAAACGTAGATCTACCACTACACCTTTGAGTCCAACAGGCAGTCCACAGGGTGGCTGGAACCGTAGGAATGACGACCGAAGCGTCTAAAACACACACATCGGCTGGAAAGGTTTTGGAAAGTGTTTTTTGAGACATGCATGAAGTAATACTGAGCTGATATCTTGAGAAAAACTAACACTGGAGATTATTACATTTGTTTATTGGACCGTCTGAATGATGAAATTAAGAAAAAGACAGCATTTAGCGAAGAAAAAAGTACTGTTTCACTAAGATGGTGAAACAGTTAACCATTCTATGAGATCGATTGTGAAATTGAACCAACTGGACTATGAATTGCTTCCTTATCCGCCCTATTCACCAGAACTAGCCACCAGCGATTATTACTTCTTTCAAAATTTGAAAAGATGGCTTCCAGCGAAAGAGATTTGGCTGAAATGAAGAGGTCGAATGGGAAACTGAGGGTTATTTAAGAGAGCTCTACAAATTGTACTACATAAAAGGTATTTAAATGTTGGAATATTGCTGGAGTAACAGTATTGCTCTTGAAGAAAACTACGTTAAAGAATAAAATCAATTTTTGGCAGAAACATTGTTTTTTCATCTAAAGTCTTGCCACTTTTGATTCCATGAGTACTTCCGTTAATACGACATTGTAAAAAAAAAATAATTTTCATAACATAAATAATTCAAAACCCTCATTATTTATTCCAATCTAGCAATAGTAAATCCACAAAAATTATGCATTCCCGCATACGAATCCCTTTAAAAAGATTTTAAACGATAATGTTATTTCCTATGAAGGCTGTCTTTGCGAGGACACAAATAGGGTGCAAATAAAACGCCGGGGTTTTCTTACGCTGACCAAAAGGGTTGGAAGTGGTCAAACAAGTTTTATATGTAAATTTTTCAACCTTTTTCTTTAATCGCCGTTTTAAGGGCTAAAGGGATAGTGTCCCGTACGGGAATGTGTGGGAAAACTTTCAGAGGTTAACGGTCACTTTTAGCGGATTTATATGTGATTAAGTGAGGACAAAACTATGATGCTAGTAGTAGACTAAAGTGTTTCAAAAATTGCACTGGAGGTCGTGATTTTAAGGATGAGAGTGGAATGGAAATAGCAAATTTGCGACACTTCTTAATCTTCCTCTACCTTTATATAAATACAATTATCATTGTCATCTGTTATGGGTAGATTTATGGTTGGTTTCAAAAAACTGAGTTGATCAAATATGAATGATTGACGGCTGAACGAATTCTAAGAATATTTTTACAAGTAAACATTTCAAGTTTCCCTGGTATTATCAAATTTAGTAAACTTTCTCAATTATGACAAAATATTTTCGTTAGTGAGTCAGGATGCACTGTTTTGTTTTGACTACGAATATGTGTGGAACGGATATCCTTAAAAGGAAGAGGAAGAAGCAAAAATGAAAGATCTATGACTTGCTATATTTATAGTTTGAACTTTTGGGGAGAAGTAAATTTCGGAGAATGTTTGTTCTATTGTTTTGACGGGAAATATTTATACTGCTGAAGACGTTGTTTAGTTGTACAGAGTGACAGTTAATTGTACAGTATGTCCGAGATATGATTATTGATCTCTTTATTTTAAAAATGTCTAACATAGTTAGTATAAGTTATATTTGACTGATAGTAAAAAACAACTATGTTGGAAGAATTGTATCATGCATCGTCACGAGTCGGATTGGAAATGAACAGATAATGAGCCCAGAGCAAATAAAGGTTATCATCAAAAATCGGTCATTAGAGAATATATCCGAATATATATACCTCGGACAAAAAATACTACTAGGAAAGGAGAACCAAACAGTAGAAATTTCTCGAAGAGTGGGTCTTGGTTGGGCAGCTTTTGGTAAACTCGCGTTTACTTTCAGATAACGAGATATCCTTGTTAACTCGAAAGTGACTTGTCACTTTCGCCCGCACAATGAGGCGCAATTTTGCAGTCCCTTATAATTTCTGAGAATGGATTGAGTGGATACTAATATTAAAAGAACTAAAGAAATTGAACAGTTTTTCTTGGTAGAGTAATATGGGTAAGAGATAATTTTTGTACGTCTTTTTGGAAATAGTCTCTATTGTTGTTTAAAATTTTTGGTTGTACAAATTTTGGGCACCATTCATTTTAAAATAAAAAGGATCTAACTTCAGCTAAAAAAATGAAAAACTGAAGGGTTATGTAGTTGTTAAGGAAAATTTTGATATGGTACAACCCTTTTGTCCTGAAAAGTGAGATAGGTGTACAGTGAAACACTAGCATCAAACAAGAAAAAAAAAGATTTATTAATGAATAACTTAAAAGTTCTAACTTTTGCGGTTCTGTTATTACAAAAAACCTTAGCCTAATAGGTGGTATTGCTAATTAAAGTCCTTAAATCAGGATTAAAACTTTAGTACACACGATGTTGAAGGTTCGTGAGGTTTATTTCACGAGTTATCAGTTCAAAACGATGTTAAATTCACTTATCTGCGGGAAAATAGGTCTACGGATCTATATGCGGTTTTCCTACGAGCTTCTAGGCCTTGAATTGAGCACTAAATCGTTTTCACACTACTCCATCACTAATCTATCAGTACGGCTACGTGATGAGAAGAGCCTACGACGGCTACTTGTTGAAAAAAAAGCCTACTACGGCTTCATGTTGAAAAAAGCCCACTACGGCTTCACGTTGGAAAAGCTTAGTACTCGACTTGGCTCTACGATGGAAAAAAGCCTCTATAGATGGCTACTTCCCGGAAACAAATGTCCAGCCAATCGACCCATTAGAAACGTATTAAATAAATCCGGTAGGAAACCAGAAATGCACACTGTAATATAAACGGCTTAGAAATCCAAGTGAACTACACTGCTTAAAAGTTAGTAAACACTGCTCGATATAAAAATGAAAAAAAAAAATGTAAATTATAATGAGAAAACAGTAACATAACATAATCTTAAAATCCAGGAAAAAATGAATGTTACAAGGAAAACATAAGAGTCGTGTGTACTACTAGTTCTCACGTACGGTCTTAAAACGATGTCGCTAACACGTAAGTCGATGAACAGACTTCGAGTGGCGCAGCGTGCAATGTAGAGAGCTATGCTTGAAGTATGTTTGAGAGATAGAATCGCAAATTAAGAAATCCGGAGAAGAACACGGCTGACGAATGCTCTGGAGAGAGCGGCTCAACTAAAGTGGAGATGGGATGACCACGTAGCGAGAGAGAACAAAGACAGATGGGCCTACACATTTACGGTATGGTGCCCAAGGGAGAGTAAGGGGAGTGTCGGGAGACCTCAAGGAAGGTGGCGAGATGACATCCAGAATATCGCAAGAAAAAAATTGGAACAGAATGGCTTAGGAGAGGGAAAGATGGAAAGATTTGGAAGAGGCCTATATCCAGGAGTGGATGAGAGCAGGCTGAAAAATGAAGATATTAATTAAACTCGCAGGGAAAAGTCCAGTATTAAATAAGGTACCACTTTAACTAATTAAACTGCTATAAACTGCGTAGAACAGCAAATCCCTATAAAGAACGAAAACGGGGCTTTAAGACACAGAGAAGCACAATCGTTGCAATTAGACAGCTGGTTATAAAATCTATTCTACAGATTTTATACTCAGCTGTCTAATTATCCTATGTATATGTGCTTTGTAGACTTAATTAAAGCATTTGATGACGTCAGAAAAACTGAAAATACTAAGCTAGAACAACATTCGTCGACAAATAGTAACCATAATCAATGACATAAATACTAATAATTCAAGCAGAATATTAATCAACAAAAAATTAGCACAACCTATTACATGAAATCATTAATAAGATACGGAGACTCACTCACTCCAGTACTGTCCAATCTAATAATGAACAAGATCATTGGAGACCTAATGGGTACAAAACGGGACATAGAAATATTAACGTGATTTGCTATGCGGACGATACAGTTCTGGTTGCCCATAATAAACACGAACTACTGATACCACTGCACAATTTCAATATAGGAGCAAGAAAGCTTAACATGGAAATTTCTACCTGTAAAATCAAACGTATAATGATAGCAAAAGAACTGATAAAGTGTAAACTGGAAGTGGAAGGAACAATGATTGACCAAATCATGAATTTCAACTATCTCGGAGTAGATATTTTCAGTGATAGACAAGTGAAAAAAGAGGCACAGCGAAAGACAATAAAAGCTGCACAAGTAGAGGGATCGCTGAGAGGAATGGTGGGGAATAACAACTGCATCAGTATCGAGAGCAAAGCGAAAATATACAAAACGATGTTAAGACCAATACTGACACATACGGAAATTCAAGCTGAAACAAGGGCAACTAAACAGAAAATACGATTGCGATCAAAGTTCGGAATACCATTTGGGGACACATGGTGAAATATAAAGGTGAGAAGAAGTGTCAGGTGGAAGAGGTGGTGAAGTGAATGAAGAAGAGGAAGAAAAGGTAGGGCGACCATCTGTCAAGACTGTGTAAAAACAGATTGGCCAAAATATGTACGAACGAAAAACCTAACGGAAGGCGACCACCCAATCGATGGTTCGAAAGTTGGAAATTATCATCCACAGAAGTTTAAAACCACAACCAACAAGATGTGTCTTCTGGTCTATATCGAAAAAAGAACAAGAAGAAACTGCTATCTAGGCGATAAGGTCGAGGAACTCTTGAACGTAGTTTGACTCTGGTTGTACAGTTTCGTTCTTTGTAGTAATGACCTTACACCAACAACAAACTGCAGGCATCAGAAATAGATAAACTGACCAGTGCTCTACGAAGTAAAGAATGAATTGACGACAGCGATAATAGTATGGCACATCCTGTAGATAGTGCAATTTTATCTCACATACACGGTACTACAAACAAAACTGCCAAATTATCTATTCGCACAATCTTCAACATTTGTAAGAAAACTGGATCATCCTTGAGAACATCCAAAGACACAATGCGTTTACTGAACTGAAGATGTCTATAAAATTCCCTGTTCATGTTGTGAGGTGTATGTAGGAGAAAATAGAAGATCAACAGCAACTAGACAGAATGAAGATAGAAGATGTATTAGAAATACACAAACTGTACAGTCAGCTGTAGCTGAAAATCAACACTCTACCGCAATGAATATAATATAAAAAGGGTTGCTTTTTATATATGGGGTTATAAGTCTTTTTTAAGGTTTTTGAAGTCCAGGAATCTGAATATTAAGTTATTTTTACATTACTTTCAATTTTAATGGGGGAAGAGCATGAAAAAAGTGGAGTGGTAAAATATGGTAAAGTTTTAATAATATTATGGAAATCTTTTTAGGTTTTTGGCTACAATTATGAGCAAATTTTAAACATTTGTATACTATAAATAATTATGCACCGTATAAGTGGTAAGAAAGGGAGTCGGAAGGGTGATTTCCTGTTTATTGTGTTAAGGGTCTTTTTCAGGGTTCTTATTTTTGATGTTTAAAGGAAAAAAAGGCGAAAGGAGTAGAGATGATTAAATATTGTATCGTTTCAATATTATAGTTTTTGGTTGGATATTTTTTAAAATTTTAGCTAATTATTTATAGTAAACGACATATGAGGTGAAAAGGTAGCCAGTTTGAAGGGTGGTTTTCCAATTTTGACAGAATTAATGTGTAGGAGAGATTGAGATCTGGTTACAGAGTGGCCTAAAAAATACTAAGTTGATTGTAAACAAGCCTTTGGAAACACAAACAGTTAATTTGACCGAAAATGATACAGTACATAACTTATTGCTAGTACTTCTCTTGCTGTAGGGAAATATTATATTCGGGAAAAAATACCCTTCTCAATTTTTGCTTTTCTTTACGTTTTAGGGTTGTTAAACCAGGAAAAACCAGATATGTTGGCACCATAATTCTCAAATAAAATGATATCATAATACCTGTGATAGAAAATGAAACCTATAGTTTTTCAGCGATATCGATTTTTGCGAAGGAGGTGAAAGAGGTAGGTGCTGATATGTGGTATGGTTTTAATTATATTATAGAAATTTACCATTCCTGTACTTGAAAAAGCCAAATTCTACTTACTTTAGAAGTTCACGTTCCCAAGGAAAGTATTGGGTAAATCACTTTAGCGATGTTTTTATGGTATTCACATTGAAAGTGAATTTGACTGATTATTAATTGAAATCATCTTGCAATGATCAGCTAAAAATTAAACTGAAAATCAGTTAATTTTTTTATTAAATAAGTTAAATTAAATAAACTAAATAAATTAAATTAAATAAATTAAACAAACAAACGAAAAAAAAAAAAAATTAAGTAGACATAACAAATTAGATTAAATAAATTAAATAAATTGGATTTAATAAATAAAATTATGAATGCATCAAACAGGCGGCCCTAGAAGCATTAGGTAAAGAAGACAACGAGAATAAGAAACATAAAATTAGAATCTGTGAAAAAACCAAAGAATCTATAAAGGAGAAAAAAAGACTATACGAAAAATGGCTGAATATAAAATCAGTAGAAGATCTACAGAAATATAAAGAGAAAAATGCAGAAACGAGGAGGATGATAAACAAAGAAAAGAACGAGAGATGGGAAAAATCATGCGAACATGTAGAACAGTATATAGGAGGAACTAGAAGCACAGAGTCATGGAGAATAATTAAAGCATTAAGGACCAACAATGGAAAGAAGACGTATATAGAGTATATCCCAGAAAGCGAGTGGGAGGAATATTATAAGAAGCTGCTAACAGAAGACAGACAAGAATTCCAAGAAGAGAACCCTGAAGAAGAACAGAATAAGGAAAAAAAAGAAATAGAACTAAGCTATGAAGAAGTAAAGAAGACAATAAAAACACTCAAAAATAATAAATCTGCAGGGCCTGGAGGTGTGGTAAATGAAATGATTAAGTACGGGTCTAATAAATTACATCGAATGCTGAGAAACATGTTCCACAGAGCGATAAATGAAGAAAAAATACCAGAGGAATGGTCAAAAGCCTATACAGTATCTATATTTAAAAAGGGAGACCGCAGAAAAAATGCACAAACTATAGACGCCTAAGCATAATATCGAGTATGTTACGTTTGTATGGAAAAATTATTAAAAATATCACAGAGGAAAATATAAAAGGCAAAATTGGAGAAGACCAAGCAGGCTTTACGGCCGGAAAATCATGTATAGACCACATATACACTATAAAACAAACAATGGAAAAAAAACTGGCAAAGAATAGAGAAATACACCTCGCCTTCATAGACATAAGAAAGGCCTATGACTCAGTACCAAGACAAAGATTATGGAATGCAATGAAAGAAATAGGCATTGACAAAGAACTAATACACGCTGTAAAAGCTCTCTACGAAAACAACACAGTGAACATAAAAATAGGACATAAAATAGGGAAGAGACTCCAAACATCAAAAGGCCTATTACAAGAATGCTCTACATCCCCAACACTATTCAAAATATACCTCGAACAAACATTAAAAAAATGGAAGCAAAAATGTAGTGGAATGGAAGTCCTAATACGAGAAGAATACTTATATACTCTAAGTTTCGCAGACGACCAAGTAATCATAGCGCAAGATGAGGAAGACCTCAGTTATATGGTAAGACAACTGAAAGAAGAATACACTAAAGCAGGATTAGCAATAAACTTTGATAAAATGGAATATCTAACAACAAAGGAGGGAAACGTGGAGAATCTAGAAGTCGTTAACGAAACAATAATCAAAGGGACCGATAGATTTAAATATTTAGGAACCATCATTTCAAAAAACGCAACATCAGAAGAAGAGATTAAAGCTAGATTAGAACAAACGCGGACATGCATAAGACAATTAAATTCGATCCTGTGGGACAAACACATTACAAAAAGAAACAAAACACGCCTATACAAATCAATAATACAAAGCATAATGACATACGGGTCAGAAACGTGGACGATCAACAAAAGAAATAAATCTAAAATGAACGCGGTAGAGATGGAGTATTGGAGAAGATGTTGTAGAGTAACACGTATGGAGAGAATAACAAATAAAGAAATAAGAAGCAGAATGAACATCATAGAGAACGCAGTAAACACCATTGAAGAAAAACGATTAAAATGGTATGGACATATAAGACGGAGCGAAGATAATAGGTGGATAAAGAAAATAACGGAGTGGAGCCCTATAGGGAGAAGAAAAAGAGGAAGACCCAGACGATCGTGGAGAGACGATGTGGACGAGGCTATGGAGGATAGGGGTCTAACAGATGGAGACTGGGAAGATAGAAACGGATGGAATCAAAGGCTGAGAGAAGTAGGACAGCGTCAGCTGTAGAAAATCCTTGATATATATGTAAATAAAATTAAATAAATTAAGTTAAATAAGTTATATAAATAAATTAAATAAATTAAAATGAAAAAAATTAAATAAATTAGATTAAATAAATTAAGTAATTTAAATTGAATAAATTAGATTAAATAAATTAAAGTAATTAAATAAGTTAAAAAAAAATAAATTAAATAAATTAGATTTAGATAAATTAGATTAAATAATGCACTACTTGATGAAGATCCATAATAACAAGAAGCGAAAATTTAAACAACTATTTAGGAACACCACTTAGTTTATTGTATTAGAGCTGAAACTGTGTTGACAAACAAAATTCGGCTTATAATAGTTTCATCCATATACTGATAAATACATCATTAACTGAAGAAAATTTTCTGAAAGAATTAAATAATATAAAACAAATTAGTCTAAACAATAGGTACAGGGGTGACTTTGTAGATAATACTTTAATGAAAAAACAATAAGACTTGTATATCCGCATAAACAACTAAAGAAAAATAAGTTTCATATACTCCCTTATACCGGTAAATTGATTAATAAAATTCATATATATATAATAAAAGACTGTTTTTAGTCAATTTCCACTGGTTTATTTAAATTGCGATGACGCGTTTCGCTGTCGATGCAGCTTCTTCAGATCTACATTTTACGCTGTCAAGTTAGGTTTAATATTCACAGTTTTATATAATTTCTTAATTATAATATTACACCTAATTAAATTACATTGATAGTATTGGAAAATCCACACAGATTTGGAGTTAAGAGAATAAATTCAATAATGGTGAATTGCTTAAATCTACCTGGTCGTTGAGTAAAGTAATTGTAGTCCTTAATCGATTTATTTGCATAGTCTCTAAAAGGTTTAGTTTTAAACCTTTTTGTTGGGTGTGTAAAATTTTGAAATTCTTGTTAAATGTGTGATTTTCTGTTAATAGATGATTAGCATATGTTGAATTAGATTTTCTATGGATGAAACTTTTTTTCGTGTTCTGTAATTCTTTGTCTAAATGTACGTCCAGTTTGTCCGATGTATTATTTAGGACATGACCCACATGTTAATATAAACCCCTGATTTATTGTCTTTATTGATTTGTGGTTTGTAGTTTTTAAGGTATTTCCCTATAGTATTGTTAGTCTTGTAAATTATGTTGATATTTTTTTGATTTAAAAATTTCCCCAGTTTTTCCGTTGGTTTGCCGAAATAGGTTAAGCATTTAAAAGTGGTATTTCTGTCCTTAAAACGTGGGTATATTTCTGAGATAGCCTTGTTTCTAAGTTTTTTCTTAACGATACTATTGATTAAACTAATCGAATAACCGTTGTTAACGGCTACTTGTTTTATGTAGTTTAATTCTTTAGTAAAATTTTCTTCTGATTAGGGGATGTTAGTTAGTCTATGTATAAAAACTATGATAAGCGGCAAGTTTATGATGGTTAGGGTGGTGAGAACTATTGTGAATTGTGGTATCTGTATGACAAGGTTTGTGATATATTGCAAATTATTTAAACTAAATTTTATAGAATTTATGGTCTTAGATTCGAATACACGTGAAAAAGTAAAAACAATAATACATAAAAAATATTTGAAACAATACAATAAATTACAGTATCTCATTCAACAAAAACGTATAACAACACAAAATAAGAAAGAAAAAGAATTTTTTACCAATCATCAATTCTTTAATCGATTTATTAACATTTCTAACACACCTTTTTCGGACAGGGAAAAAAATCTTCTAACAAAAGGTTTCAAACACAATATTCAAACTAACTTCAATATCAAAGAATCGGAGATATTAGGTATTGATACTGAGATTGCCTTGAAAGATAGTCCTAACAACATATTATCAAAATTTCAAACAGCCGAAATTATTAAAAAAGAATTCATATCTAACACTAACAACATCAACCAAGACTTAAGGACAATAAAAACAATTCAGAGTAAAGCAAAACAAAATGATATAATCTTTACCAAAGCAGACAAAGGTAACACAGTAATAGCAATAGACAAAATCGACTATATTAATAAAACGTTAGATTTTTTCAAAACAGGAAAGTACGAAATTTTAAATAAAGATCCATCAAATATTTTTCAAAAAGAAATAAAATAACAAATTGAACAGGCTAAAAGTATCATTCGCGATAAAGATGAAATTAAATTGATAAATATGAATCCCCAAATCCCACAACTTTATTCACTCATAAAACTACACAAACTTGACCACCCAATCAGACCAGTTGTTTCCTACATGTCTGCTCCAGCATATAAGACGTCGTCCTTTTTAATTGATTTAATCAAATATCATACCAAATTTGAACCTAAATATAGTATCAAAAACTCATACGAACTCGTGAATAAAGTTAAGAATATAACAATTCCAGATAACTCTAAATTAGTCTCTTTCGATGTCAAAAACTTATTTCCAAGTGTTCCTCCAGACGAAACAATAATTTTAATAGAGCACCTATTAACAAAAAACAAAGTAAATGAAGTTATAAAAATGGACATAATTAATTTATTAAGAACTTGCCTAAGACAAAATTATTTTTCATTTAACAATACATTCTACAATAGTAAGGAAGGGTTAATTATGGGGAGTCCATTAAGTCCATTTCTTGCCGAAATTTTCATGGACAGTATTGAAACAATGATATTTAACAACCATAACAACAATAGTAGTAATTGCCTATACTGGTACCGATACGTAGACGATATAATGGTATGCTTTACAGGTACGGACAGACAATAACTCGCTTTTTACAGTATATTAATTCTTTACATAGAAATATCAGTTTTACAATGGAAGAAGAAGTCGAAGGGAAAATCAATTTCCTAGACTTAACAATCAGTAAAGCCAGGAAAAAACATGAATTTGCAATATATCACAAACCTTGTCATACAGATACCACAATTCACAATAGTTCTAACCACCCTAACCATCATAAACTTGCCGCTTATCATAGTTTTACACATAGACTAACTAATATCCCCTTATCAGAAGAAAATTTTACTAAAGAATTAAACTACATAAAACAAGTAGCCGTTAACAACGGTTATTCGATTAGTTTAATCAATAGTATCGTTAAGAAAAAACTTAGAAACAAGGCTATCTCAGAAATATACCCACGTTTTAAGGACAGAAATACCACTTTTAAATGCTTAACCTATTTCGGCAAACCAACGGAAAAACTGGGGAAATTTTTAAATCAAAAAAATATCAACATAATTTACAAGACCAACAATACTATAGGGAAATACCTTAAAAACTACAAACCACAAATCAATAAAGACAATAAATCAGGGGTTTATATTAACATGTGGGTCGTGTCCTAAATAATACATCGGACAAACTGGACGTACATTTAGACAAAGAATTACAGAACACGAAAAAAGTTTCATCCATAGAAAATTTAATTCAACATATGCTAATCATCTATTAACAGAAAATCACACATTTAACAAGAATTTCAAAATTTTACACACCCAACAAAAAGGTTTAAAACTAAACCTTTTAGAGACTATGCAAATAAATCGATTAAGGACTACAGGTACTTTACTCAACGACCAGGTAGATTTAAGCAATTCACCATTATTGAATTTATTCTCTTAACTCCAAATCTGTGTGGATTTTCCAATACTATCAATGTAATTTAATTAGGTGTAATATTATAATTAAGAAATTATATAAAACTGTGAATATTAAACCTAACTTGACAGTGTAAAATGTAGATCTGAAGAAGCTGCATCGACAGCGAAATGCGTCATCGCAATTTAAATAAACCAGTGGAAATTGACTAAAAACAGTCTTTTATTATATATTTATAATGAATTTCCATCAAGTAGAAGCTACAATAATCCAAAATAATAAAATTCAATATTTTTTCCACAAAAATCATGTAAATATTGCCTTCCGTACCAATAATACGTTAGTTCGACGTATTAAAAGTAATAAAAGTAAAACAAAAAAGAAAATAAAACAGGAGTTTACGAATTATACTGTGGCACTTGTAATGAAATCTATATAGGAAAAACAGGCAGATTTTTTTATAAAAGAATAAAGGAACATAAACAAAGTAATAGAATGAAAAATAATACATCTCACTACGCTAAACATTTAACAGATGAAAATCATAATGAAGATTTCAGAATGTTGCACAATGAAAAGAAAAGGAAATTACTGAATTCTTTAGAGCAGGTAGAGATTAACTAGAAAAAGTCCTCAGGTGTCACGATCAATTGGACGGAAGTAAATCTCCTTTACTGAATTTGTTTTAGGTATTATGGTGAATAATGTTAATTAATTTAGACCTCATAACCAGGGAACTTATATATTTTGTAACATAGTTTCTAGTTAATTTACATCTTGCTCCAGAAGAAGACACAGTGTGTCGAAACAAATGTCAGTTCTAATAAAATAAACATAAGTGTTGATCTTAAACAGTTGTTTAAATTTTCGTTCTTATTTAGATTAAATAAATTAACTATTCAGATTAAATAAATTAAATAAAACAGATTTAATAAATTAAATAAGCTAAATTAAATAAATTTGATCAAATAAATTAAACAAAGTAAATTAAACAAACTAAACTCAATAAATTAGATTAAATAAATCAGGTAAAATGAATTATATTAAATAAACTAAATAAATTAAATTAAATACATTAGATTAAATAATTAAATAAAGTAGTTTTAATAAATTAAATACATTAAATTAAATAAACTAGATTAAATAAATTTGATAAGACAAATTTAAATAAATTTAAGTAAATAAATCAATTTTTTTAAAAAGAGGATGATTCTAAATATTTAAAATTTCCCAAACTTTTTTCGTTTTAATTCATGGACATTATTCTGTAATTCTGGCTAAACTTAAATTCTTTGATCATTCTGTCAATAGTCAAACTTGCAAATCCGAAATTTTTTTTAAAATGATATTTCCCAAATGTATTTTATATAAATGTTTTACATTTCCAATTGGTTTCTCTAAAATAAGAGCTTTCCTCGATAATACCAGATCAATATGATAATAATTATATCCTATTATTGTCGGAAAAAGTTCAATTTCCATTTTAGCCAGAATTTCTAAGAATATTAAATAAAAAACCAAATGATTGATGTGTTACTGCGTCAGGCTTTTAAGTTTTTATTTCAGCAAGAGTACATAATTTACAGGCAGTAGAAGTTAAGAAAATCCCAATCCTTATAGCTCGAACTAGAGGCGATAAAGGAATCATAAAACAGGAAAACAAAACACTGTATAATAGATATATAAGGTCCTGGTCATTGTAGTAACATTGTTTGTTGTAGCGGGAGACAGTGTTCCTTGTTTTGCCTATAACTAGAAACAAAAGGATGTTTTACACACTCTATTGTTCGCCTTATCTTGAAGACATTGATAAATTGAGGTTAGTTTTAAGGCGGCCATCTTTGTTCGGTGCAGATTCGAAAGTCAGTGTCGGAGGTCCGATTAATAAGTAAATGCAACACAACCAGAAGAAATAATTTTACATTATTTATTCTAGTACATATTCATAGTCGTTTCTAGAGGTAACAAGCATTCTCGAAGTTCAGGTTTTTACCTTATAGTCAATTGTATCATTCTATTTCAGAAAGAAATTTGGCAATTGATGTGTTGATTACAACATATTTTACCAATTAAAAAAATAAATAAATAACACAATTTTCAGATGCCTCGATTCCAGGAATTCCGAAGTGAATAAGATATATATGAAACAATGTATCTAGTTTCTGCCCCTCGTCTCCCCAATATCCATGTAGCGCATTTTTCATTAAAAAGAGTATTTATTTAAAAGTTTTTTACATCATTCGACAGTAAAGGTTTTGATTGATTGATTGATTTTAGGGAGTCGGGGCGCATCGACTACATGGTTATTTAGAGCCCATGTGCGAACTGGTTTTGGCTGGGCATGTTGCTTATGTTTATGTTATATTGTGCTGTATAAATTGATTTGCTTTAAAAATTTGACTATCTTTTTAAAGTTTATCGTGATGTTTTTCCCTAGTTTATGGTTTTGTTTAGCAAGGGGCGGAGTCCATGTTTGATTCTGATGGTGGAGAAACCGGGGATTCAAAAATATGTTTGACTGTTAACTGAGAATTGCACCTGGGGCACAGTGGAGGAGGCTGGTTTTTTAAGAAGTGAATGCAGGTGGCGTAAGAATGACCGACAGCTATCCTTCTCCAGATTATACTCTCTTTTCGGCTCATCGATGTGTGGTGGAATGGGGGAAAGACCACTGGTTTCAGTTCCCAGAGCTTGTTGGTTGGGTCTTCCAAGTCCCACTGGAGTGTGGTTGAATTTTCCTTTTACTAGATTGAGGATGTCTGATGGATGATTTTCAGCGGTTATTGTTATACCAGTTGATAATGCTTGCTTAGCTTGGTGGTCTACCTTCTCATTTCTTCTAATTCCCGCGTGTCCAGGAACCCATAAGGAATATATTGTGATCTTCTTTATTTTCTGTGTGTAAAGAATATTGGTTATTTGTCTTATGTATGCATTGCTTAGGTTGCCTGTTATTAAAGATTTCAATCACTTCGTGAATCCGATATAAGTTATTTATCATTTCGGCGGGAACCGATAGCAAATCGTAAACATTCCTTGATTGTCGGCTGTGAATAATGAAGAGTGGGTCGGTAATTTAAATTTTCTGGTGATGCCTTTCCCCACAAAAGCCGCTTTTGGTTTTGGAGCCATCAGTGAAGGATAACAAGTAACTTATGTGTTACCTGTTTATTAAAAGGTGGTATCTTGCTCTGATGAGGTCCTTACAGTGAGTGGATGTGCTGAGTTCACTGAGAGCGAAGTCGACTTATGGTGAAGGGTGAAGGCCAAGGCGGAAAGGTGTTGAATAGAGGGTAATCGAATCTAGGGGTTAGTAGTAGTTTAAAAAGAAAAGTATTTGATAGATGCGTACTCCCTGTTCTTAATACGGAGCCGATGCTCTCACAATGACGAAGAAAAATAGGTGTCGTGCAACGAAAGATGGAGACGTCAATGTTCAGCGGCCCATAGACGGTCAATATTATTGTGCAATATGGATTGCATAATATTTTGACAGCTGCCCATAGACGTTCAATATTACTGCACAATAATTGCGTTTGTACAGTAAATAGAATCATATGGAGGCGATATTAATGGTTGTGCAATATTTTGCGCAATCACCAGTACAGACGTACAATGTGCTTGGCAATATTATCAGTCTCCGTCGGTATTGTGAAGTGAAGACATGTTGAGTGACACTCTTTAGTTCTTTCCGGAAGTTTGTCAGCAATTTACTTTTTTGACATCTTGCTTCTCGGCATACCGACTGATGGCATATTGCACAATCTTGCCCACAGACGGCACAGTATTTTCCAGATTGCGCAATATATTTCAACAAATTTTGCTTTCGTACAATCTATTGCACAACCTTTTAATACTGTCTACACACGTTCAATTATATTGCACAAACCCAATTATTGCGCAATAATATTGACCGTCTATGGGCCGCTTTAAGCGTTACTCTTCGAGATCACATCCTAAATTAGATCATCAGGAAGAAAATGGGGTTACAAAACGCAGTCAAATTCATTCTGCATCTTCAATGGAACTGGGCTGAACATGTCGCTAGGTTTAAGGATGGACGATGGACAAAGAGAATCAGAAGTGGCTACCAAGATCTGAAGCCTATCGAAGTAGAGGTAGACCACCAAGTCGGTGAACTGATGATTTGAAAAGAGTGGCTGGAAATTGGGTACAAGCGGCCCAGAACAGAAAAAAGTGGCAATACTTGAGGGAGGCTTTCGTTTAGCAGTGGACAGTATAAGCTGATGATAATGGTATTGAGGGAGTATAAAGTGGATGAGATTTTATATTGTAAGGGATTTGAAGGGAAAAGATTGACCCATTGGGGGTTGGTAGATTGATTTGTTTGAATCTACTTAGTGAAGTTAAGAAGTATTACAACCTCCTTTCGAGAGGCTCACAAAATTAAAGTCAGATGTCTTCAAATTTAAGCGTTTCTTCAAATCCTCGACAATAAATGATTGCCACTAAAATACTAATGACTCAGTAGTTCGTCCTTTCCCTATCAGCTTCAATGATCGCCTGGCATCTTCGGTGCATACTTTCGACGAGATCCGGTAATCCTAAAATGGACATATAATACAATATGTTCAAAGCAGTCTTTGTAACCCTCTCCTCTATCATATTAACCTCGTATATGTTTGATAATTTAAAATAATGAAAAGCTAACGCAATTCTCAGAAATCTGCAAGTACCCTGAAAAGGACGTCTAACATAAAAACGTCTAACCAGAATTCAAACCAACCCCTCTGACACCCTTCCTCATCCCTTTACCCGCCTATAGATTTGACTATAAATAATAATGCTTAAAATTTGCAAATTTATTAACCAAAAATCACGAAAAATTGTCATGTTCAAAATTTATCCACCCTCATATCGTTTGGGAATTATCGTACCAACAGACAACGATAGACTCGATAGAGAGACAATAGAGATCTAGTGCCTCTGAGACATAAAGCAATGCAAAAATCTGGAATGATAATTTTTTCACAAATATATTTTCCTTCAGGAAGGCAAGTAAAAATTCCCTATATCCTAATTTTTTTGTTTCAAAAGTTATCGAGTCAGCTTGCATTGAATATTCATTAATTAAGAAATTTCCACTATATTGCTCCAAATAGTCAGACCGTTTGTCACTACACTGTAGTTTCTTCAGATGGTAAATTAAAAAAAAAAACGGTCAAGTGCAAGTCGGACTTGTGCAATTAGTGTTCGGTACCGTAATTGCTGAAGTATCCTGTGAAATTCAGTCACAGATTCATCTTTAATATAAGAATTGCCAATACTATATGAAAAGCGAGAGACCTTTATAGTAAAAGTTTAAAACAAATATTTACTATTCAAATATGTTTTTAATTATAAACAAATAAAATAAAATTATTTTGTTTTGGCACCTATCCGTTGATCACCATTCGTCATGGAAATTTATTTTATCTATGATTGGCCTAATGTTTAAAGCAGTAATGTACTGAAAAGTATATGAGTATGTAACTGATCGCATCGAATACGTATTGATAAGGAATATCAATACGTATTCGATTCAGTCAGTTATAAACTCTTAGTCCCGGTTAAATTCATAATATTCCACGGAAAAAATTTCAACCTTATTATCAAACTTAATGCACTCTGGATAATTTCGATTAATCTACACCTTATGGAAAATATTCCAGAGTTTTTTCGAAATTTTTTGATCAGTACTCTTATTAAAGTTTGCGCAAGTATTACATCATGAATATTTTTGAGCTCGTGTTTTCACAAGCTTCTATTTCACACTCTTTTCGATGACCTTGAAACAATTTTTTTTCACTTCCAATTTTACTCCCCAAAACTAACCTCTTAAGTCAAAATTGAGCTTTCAAAACTACACGGCTCTGATTGAGCTACTAATTCCTATATTTGTGTCAAATTTGAATATTTTATGTCAAATAATTTCGGAGAAAATCGAGTGTGACAAACAGACACACAGTACACCGAAATAATCCACTAAAAAGGAAATTTAAACCATTTACACCATCATATTTTACCTTCATAAAATCCTTAGTTTATTTTTTTCGTACGTAATATGGAATAATATTTTTGTTTGTATTTTTATATAGTCAGTAGATAAAGAAACGTATTTTTCCACACATACACTACCGTCAGAAAGTATTTGCCCACCTAGTTATTTCAGTTCCAAGACAACAAAAACCCAGATAATATATATATTTTTTTAATTTTAATGAATTATTATTTATTTTCACATTATTTACAGCTAGAAAATCAGAAAAATATTCATGATATTCCAAGATTTTTCTCATCTATGTGACCTATTCTGTTTTTAATTAGCGCTTTACAGCGCATTCTGTCCAGTAGTTTCTTCAGAGTTTCTTCGGTTATTTTAACCCATTCTGCTTGTAAAAGTTCCCACGAGTGATTTTCTGATGTTGGATTGAGTTTTCGAACACACCTGACCAAATGGGCCAACAGTAATTCGATGGGGTTCAAGGCGGTTGATTGTGGAGGCCAAGTCATCACTTCCAGGACGTCATCGAATTTCCATTGGTCCAAAACTTCTCTAATTTGTTTAGCAGAATGTTTAGGGTCGTTGTCATGCAGAAAAATAAACTTCCCCTGAAACATATCTCTTCCAGAAGGAAGCATTTGGGTTCGCAAAATTTCTTGATACTGTGCTTTTCGCATGATTCCTTCTATCCTAAAGATTTTTCCAACTTTATCGTTGCCAAAACAACCCCAGACCATTACTGAACCTCCACCATGTTTTACTGTAGGCAACTGACAGGCTTTCAACATCCTCTCTCCAGCTGACCGCCGCACGTAAACTCGTCACTCCAGAGGACGGAATTCCATTGTTCTGATGTCCAATTTTCATGTTCTCGGGCCCATTCTAATCGTTTACGTTTATTCCCTTGCCTAAGAAGTGGTTCCCTGTTCTTCACGGTTGTCAGGCTGATGGGGATGGGCCACCCCAGGTTTACTTGAGCCATGATTTCTGGTGCGATTAGGCGGCGATTATGTCTGCTGGACATTGTTATAGCTCTGTCTTCAGCGGGAGTCGTTTTTCGAGGCCTGGACGTTTTTGGTTGGAATTCCATGTCCCGCACCGTTCTCCTTGGCATCCGCATATCACTCTCGATTTGTCGACTCGAGTGATCATTTTGATGTCTCGAAGTTCAGGTTTTTACCTTATAGTCAACTGTATCATTCTATTTCAGAAAGAAATTGGCAATTGATGTGTTGATTACAACATATTTTACCAATTAAAAAAATAAATAAATAACACAATTTTCAGATGCCTCGATTCCAGGAATTCCGAAGTGAATAAGATATATATGAAACAATGTATCTAGTTTCTGCCCCTCGTCTCCCCAATATCCATATAGCGCATTTTTCATTAAAAAGAGTATTTATTTAAAAGTTTTTTACATCATTCGACAGTAAAGGTTTTGATTGATTGATTGATTTTAGGGAGTCGGGGCGCATCGACTACATGGTTATTTAGAGCCCATGTGCGAACTGGTTTTGGCTGGGCATGTTGCTTATGTTTATGTTATATTGTGCTGTATAAATTGATTTGCTTTAAAAATTTGACTATCTTTTTAAAGTTTATCGTGATGTTTTTCCTAGTTTATGGTTTTGTTTAGCAAGGGGCGGAGTCCATGTTTGATTCTGATGGTGGAGAAACCGGGGATTCAAAAATATGTTTGACTGTTAACTGAGAATTGCACCTGGGGCACAGTGGAGGAGGCTGGTTTTTTAAGAAGTGAATGTAGGTGGCGTAAGAATGGTTCCCTGTTCTTCACGGTTGTCAGGCTGATGGGGATGGGCCACCCCAGGTTTACTTGAGCCATGATTTCTGGTGCGATTAGGCGGCGATTATGTCTGCTGGACATTGTTATAGCTCTGTCTTCAGCGGGAGTCGTTTTTCGAGGCCTGGACGTTTTTGGTTGGAATTCCATGTCCCGCACCGTTCTCCTTGGCATCCGCATATCACTCTCGATTTGTCGACTAGAGTGATCATTTTGATGTCTCGCAATTATCAGAGCCAGATTTTCAACGGAAACTTCTTTCGTTTTAGGCATTTTCACAAAACAATTGAGCCTGTATCATGACGAAGTACTGTTTGCGAATGGTTAATTTTTAAAAGGGCAATGGTATTTATAGCATAGTTTTTATCAAAAAATGTCATTGCCAAAATTTTCCATAATCTCTAGAAACTTGAAATGAGTTCTTACTTCAACTGGAATTCTCAGAAATCGCTTCAAAACAATTATCATGCAAAATTTGGAAATTCGTTCTAATTGGTTTTTAATTTGTGATTTCACCAAAAAGGCTTATCTAAACAATTTTATGATGGACACTTGTTAAGAACAATTAAATTTACCTAATATAATAAAAGGGTTTAATTAGGTATTAAATTTTGGCAGTTACACTGAAATTTCTAGGTGGGCAAATACTTTCTGACGGGAGTGTATACACAATAGTTTCGAGAAGAGTTATAACTTGAAACACCAAACAACTCTAGATATACTTCACATTATATTCATAATAAAACTTTAAAAAAATTTCTTGCGCCGCTACTGACTACCTTTGTTACAATGTTTAATTTAAAAGGAAAACAGCATAAAACCCAGATAATAGAGAGTCTTTCTCTTCCATTGAGCCCGCAGATTTGTTAGTTTGCTGGAAACAGATTCATTAATTTTCGGCTAAGCAAACGGTTTTTCTTCTCTAAACGAAAAACTTAATTTAGTTTGGTTGGTTATCCGTGTAGAACATGCTTCTATTGCGGGCTTTTTCAACGTCAAATTCCGGCTAGTTTTTCTTCAGAATATATAACTAGTATTTTCATCAAAAATTATACGTTTGCTTTATAACCTTCATGAATAAAATTTGAAGCAAATAAGCATTTTCTGTTATTATTACTGTTTAATTTTTAATTTCATAAAGACTGCGGAAACATTAAATTTCAAACAGACAATTTATATTCTAATACCCAGTATTATCAAAGAATATCTCCTTTTTCACCCTCTTCGTCCTTTTCTCCCCCAACTTCTTTAATCAATACAATAATACCGGCAGAAATGCCATTTTAAACAGATTCGACGGGGTATTATTTTCACCCTTCTTGAAAAATTGGCGTCGTCCTTGGAGGAGAAACAATTCAGCCCTCTAAAAAAGGGATGTCGGGGAGCGCACGGGGGTGAACGGGGCGATGAGAAGGGAGAAATAAAATGCTTCGCCATTACCATGCAGAACGAATTAAGCCCCCTTTCTTAAAATTTTAGGCCTTTTGCCTTAATGTCACTGTATCGCCTTCCTTACGAATTTATCAAGGGACTCCGTCGGGAGATATTTAAAGGAAAGAAAGAAGGAAATGGAGTGTACAGGGAAGTCGTTTTGTTCAGTACGATAATGAGTTCTTGAAGAATTTGCATTGTTAAATCACTATTTTTTCTTAATGACGCTCTACGCGTCACTACTTCTCAGACTCTTCTACCGCCACTACAGATCTATTACTCTTTGAAACACGGACTATTCGCACACTGTTTTCTATAATTACTATTTCAGGCAACAGCAGATTTTATCTACAACTCAATCTAGGTTTTATCGGAACTGATATACAAAACAACAAAAAGAAAAGAAATTAAAAGTAAAGTATGAAATGTAAGTAAGTAAAAATGAAGCTAAGGAGAGAAGTGGTAGATAAGACTACAGATGAATACAGAACTATAAATAGAGAAATATCGAGGGAAATTCGAAAAGACAAAAGAAATGCAGAAGGAATTAAAAACTTTATAGAACAGAATAAAAGTTTAAATGTTTTGAGAAAAAAGAACACAACGGGAAGGAACGACATATGCAATATTAAGGAGATGCATGGTAATGTAATAACAAACAAAAGAGATATTTTACAGAATATCGGATTATTTTATCAACAATTACCTTACAAGATAAAAGAACAGAAATCAACATACCAAAAGTATTAAATCAGAGGCCGGAGGATCCCAGACATCTCAAAAGAAGAAATCGCATCAACCTTGAAGTTTTTTAGTCAATTTCCACTGGTTTATTTAAATTGCGATGACGCGTTTCGCTGTCGATGCAGCTTCTTCAGATCTACATTTTACACTGTCAAGTTAGGTTTAATATTCACAGTTTTATATAATTTCTTAATTATAATATTACACATAATTAAATTACATTGATAGTATTGGGAAATCCACACAGATTTGGAGTTATTAGAATAAATTCAATAATGGTGAATTGCTTAAATCTACCTGGTCGTTGAGTAAGGTACCTGTAGCCCTTAATCGATTTATTTGCATTGTCTCTAAAAGGTTTAGTTTTAAACCTTTTTGTTGGGTGTGTAAAATTTTGAAATTCTTGTTAAATGTGTGATTCTCTGTTAAAAGATGATTAGCGTATGTTGAATTAGATTTTCTATGGATGAAACTTTTTTTCGTGTTCTGTAATTCTTTGTCTAAATGTACGTCCAGTTTGTCCGATGTATGTTTTAGGACATGACCCACATGTTAACTGATAAACCCCCGATTTCAGTTAACATGTGGGTCATGTCCTAAAACATACATCGGACAAACTGGACGTACATTTAGACAAAGAATTACAGAACACGAAAAAAGTTTCATCCATAGAAAATCTAATTCAACATACGCTAATCATCTTTTAACAGAGAATCACACATTTAACAAGAATTTCAAAATTTTACACACCCAACAAAAAGGTTTAAAACTAAACCTTTTAGAGACAATGCAAATAAATCGATTAAGGGCTACAGGTACCTTACTCAACGACCAGGTAGATTTAAGCAATTCACCATTATTGAATTTATTCTAATAACTCCAAATCTGTGTGGATTTCCCAATACTATCAATGTAATTTAATTATGTGTAATATTATAATTAAGAAATTATATAAAACTGTGAATATTAAACCTAACTTGACAGTGTAAAATGTAGATCTGAAGAAGCTGCATCGACAGCGAAACGCGTCATCGCAATTTAAATAAACCAGTGGAAATTGACTAAAAAACAGTCTTTTATTATATATTTATAATGAATTTCCATCAAGTAGAAGCTACAACCATCCAAAACCTTGAAGGTCATGAAAAATAATAAAGCTCAGGGTAAAGACAATATTGTAGTAGAGGTAATTAAACAAGGAGGACAACAGTTACTTTTGGATACTCAAGACCAGAGATGAAATATTGCTCCCATGTTTGAAGATTTGTTTCAAAACATCCAACGTATTTGTTGAAGTCTATTCAAAAGAGAGCTGTTCGCCTGATTGGAAACATAGAACACACTAGGAACCTTGATTCTTTGGAACATCGAAGAATGCTTGAAGACTTGAGTCTATTCTAAAAGTATTTTCATGCAAAGTATCCGATCGATGTAGCCAGCTTAATTCCTCTCAGAGCGGTGCATGTTTGAAAAAATGTAGCGCTAATAATTCATATTTGTATGAGGCTCACCTTGTCACTTTTCGTACAAGCTTTTTCAAGCAGTACATAGAGAACTCCAACCCTGTAGAATGATTGGCCCAGGACTATGTTTTCCTTTACAATTACGAGTACAAATTATAGCGATTCCGGACCAACGTAAGTTGTTTATAGTAAAAGCGAAATTTGCCGCTTTGGACAAAAAAAAATCCAACAGCTGGCGCTATATTAATTTCTTGGACAGTTTTGGTGAAGTCATTTATTTAAGTGGATACTAAAACTGATTTAAAAAATAAAGGAATACCGTCTGTAATGATAATAAAACTCATCTATTTGTCTATTATATAAATGCAATACACACTTTTATCACCTAAATAAAATAAAAAAACACTACCCTTAAATTGATACCCTCTTCCCAGATGAATAGATCTACCTGTTCGTGTGTCGACTCTTCAAGGGATGCTGCATAAAGGGTTGTTTTTACCTACCCTGTTATAGAAAATAGTAAGTTGCCTTTTGTTATCATAGAGATTTTTATTTGAATAAAGAATCACCTGTTGTTCCTTTTTCAGATTCAAGATTGTCTTTAAATAATTTTGAATTAGTTAGGATTTTGTGTTATAAAATGAACGTATCCTCGAATATCAGGGATTTTGGCAATTTCTCGCAATTTTTAACTGCAACTGTGTACATCAAATGCAAGAATCGTTACCAAAAAAAAACGCCATCGTACCTAGTGTTAAAAAGTTTAGGGCACTGATTATATAAAACATAAACTTTTTTGAATTTAATAACACTATATACACTAATAATAAAGGCCTCATAATGGGCAATCCCCTTAGTCCCCTACTAGCAGAAATTTTCATGAATTCTATAGAATCCAAAATAAGTGAACATCCGTTTTTTAAAAAATTCATTTATTGGTATAGATATGTCGATGATATTTTAGCCTGCTTCACAGGAACAGATAGACAACTCAAAATATTTTTTGATTATATAAATAATTTACATGCTAACATAAAATTCACTTCAGAAGAAGAAACTAATAATAGCATAAACTTCTTAGACTTAATTATAACAAAAAATAATAATAAACATACGTTCTCTATTTACCACAAACCATCGCATACTGACATAATAAATCATGTCACCCAATCCAACACAAACTAGCTGCCTTTCATAGCATGATCCATAGACTACTATCTATTCCATTAAATGAAAAAGATTTTCTTAAAGAACTAAACATAATAAAACAAATTGCAGTAAACAACGGATATAATGTAGATATAGTAAACAAAATTAAAAAAAAAATATATAAAAAGCCTTAGAACTAATTTTTTTCTAGGCAAAAAATGAATCAAGAACGATATAGTGTTATTACATACATAGGTGAGACTAGCAATAATATTAGAAATGTCTTAACAAAAAAAACTAAATATTAATGTAGCATTTAAAACAAATAATAGCCTAAGCAAATATATAAAAAATAATAAATCAAAAACAGACAAAGAGCAAAAATCAGGTGTTTATAAACTTAATTGTGAAAATTGCGATTGTACTTACATTGGTCAAACAGGAAGAAATTTTAAAAAAAGAATAAAATAACATTTTACATCTTTTATAACTAGCAAATCAGACTCAAATTACGCTAACCATTTAATAGAATCGGAACATCAGTTTAATAAAAACTTTGAAATTTGACATGTTGAAAATAAAGCGCATAAATTAAATTTGCTTGAATCTCTGGAAATCAATAAACTTAAAAATACTAATTAATTGTTAAACGACCAATTAGAATTAAATAATTCACCTCTTTTAAATATATTTCAATAATACCTTACTTAAATAATTTGTTACCTATAATATAAAGTCTTTATAATAGTATAATTAGGGATTTCCAACATTATTGTAGTTTACCTGTAGGGATCTTATATATATATATATATATATATATATATATATATATATATATATATATATATATATATATATATAACAAATTTTCCATCTTGTTCTTTTAATCTTGATAAAGCTACAGTCATAGCGGAACATGTTGATATGTTAAAATAAATGTGGAGTTTACCAGTAAACAAAAATTGTTTTACTGTTCATTTAACTTAAAACACAAACTATTAATTTATTGATCTAAATATACAATCTGTCAAGAAAGAACGTGTCCGAGATAATTGTTGTAGATGCGATTCTAGCCATTCAACAAAAAGTCGGTAGGGGGAACCTTTATTTACGACACATTTTAGAAAAAGTATCAGTCTGTCATAATGGCAGAGGATGAAGACAACCTACAAAGACTACTACACTCGTTCAACCTGACAGGACTAAGACAAAACATGGAAATATCGTATATCTCCATACCATATAATCCGAAATATAGCAAGGGACTCAATAAGGTATTTAATAAGGTAGGCCTCACCTTAGTCTATAAGTCATCAGACAATCTGAGGAATATCTTAGGAAATCCCAAAGATAAGATTCCTAATTGTGAGAAAAGTGGAATTTATGAAATTAGTTGTAATGATTGTGACAAAAAGTATGTTGGGCAAACTAAAAGGTCAATTAAAACACGATTTAAAGAACATTTAGCACACTTAAAATACAGTAGAACAGAAAAGTCTAGCATTGCCGAACATGCCCTTGAAGCTGATCATACTGTAACATTAGATAATCTAAGATTAATTAAAAATGTATCTGATAGGAGATTGTTGAACGCATACGAAAGTATGGAAATCATAAAATGTAAAAGTAGTTTAAATAAAGACAGAGGGCCTATTCCTTATAGTCCCCTCTACTGGTTACTTGACCGGAACTGATGGCCTCGCCTATGTCATTAGTTCTGCTTGAGTAATTCAAGGGTTAGGCTAAGTATAAATAGGGTAGATTTGTAGTTTAGCTTTAGTCAATCATCACTCCTGATGAAGCTAACATGGTTAGCGAAACGAGTGCAAAAATAAAGTGTTTGGTGTAGTGGTGATATATACTGAGTAGTATTATTGTGCCAAAGATTCCACATTCCGAACTTAGATGGAAATATCGGTAGAAAAAAAACAAAAGCACTAGTAGCAGCCAAACAACCGATTCGATGCAAATTAGCTGTCAATGACAAAACCGTTGAACAAGTGATGTCATTCACATATCTGGGAACGGAAATAACAGAATATACAACAACAATAACAACAAAATAGAATAGAAGAAGTCAGAAAACAAATCAGTAAAGCCGAAAGAATTGCAGGCTGCCTGAAAGACGTAATATGGAATAATAAATACATGAAGCAAGACGCAAAAACCCGAATATACAAAACATGCATCCGACTGGTGACGACCTATGCCGCTGAAACAAGAGCCGATACCGCTAAAACGAAATCCATGTTGCGAACAGCAGAAATGAAAATACTCCGAAATATAGCAGGACACCGCGATAGAATAAGGAACCAAGAAATAAGAACAGAATGCAATATTCCAGACATCGTAAGATGGACAAGAAACAGGAGAAGGGAATGGAATCAATACGTTGCAAGGATGCCAGTAGAGCGAATCATAAGAATCGCACGGGATGGAAAACGAAGAACACGACGGCCGCAGTGAAGACCGCCCAAGCGATGGCAAGATTGTTGGACGTCAACATCGCAAGATAACTAAGTTGGAACAAACAGTCCTTTGGCCTAAAATAAGAAGAAGAAGAAGATCAGTCGATTCCGAACTGTCGTCGAAATCACGTAAAATCCAAAATGAGTCACTTGTTTGCGCGTCGGTTCGAGGCAATCTTTCTTTGTTCCCATACAAAAGGGCCTACAATGACACATTCCGTGGCCACTAAATATATTAAAAAGTCGGTCTTGTTTGTGACGAAGTGGGCAAGTAATTTTATCGAGACGAAAAATGTCGACCACTCGCCAAAACGTGGCTCGATAGGTAAAGTCACTCCGAAAGTCGAAAAACGAATCGTGTTTTGGTGTCTTGGTTTTGTACGGGACCCGAAATTGACGCTGCGTAAAAGACCGGCAAAATTGTGTCCCATGAGACCATTCGACAACATCTTCGTGCTTATGATGTCAAATTCCGAAGTACGTTAGAGAAATCTTTGCTGTACGAAAATCACGTTACGAACCGGCTCACTTGGGCCCGCGCTAAGATACTAGACCGGCTCTCACAATCACCATCTTCACAGAGAGCTATGAAGAGAAGCTTGCTTGGTATCTCCTTTAGGGTTAGAATACATAACGAGCAGGTAAGGAGACGAACCAAAGTCAAATACATAACTCTGGAGGCAGCAAGGATGAAGTGGCGACGGGCGGGTCATGTGGCTAGATTATCTGAAGACAGAATGGAGAACCAGAGAAACAGAAAGAAGCGTGGGAAGTCCACAGAAACGATGGTCGATGATATAAGAGTATTAGCGGGCAAGCAATGGTTAACGGTGGCAAAAGACGTCCAGGAGAGGACAAACTTAGGTTAAGAAAAAGAAACATTTATCACCCTAACACTTCCATAACATTTTTAACTTATTGGTACAAGATATTTCGTTTTTAGGACAAAATATAATGCTTATATTATGCTAAATAATACCTATATATTTATTTTAGAAATAAAAAACCAGAAATTTCTTCAAAAATTAATCCTCCGAATTTTTGAACGTAATATTACTTAACAAAAACTACAATTTAAAAAATATCATGTACAATCCTTTAAGCCCTTTACTAGCGGAAATTTTCATGGATCACTTAGAACTAAAAATTCATGAAAACGCGTTAAGCAAAAATATTGTTTACTGGTACAGATATGTTGACGATATCATTTCCTGTTTCACGGGAACAGATAGACAACTAACAATCCTCCTTAACTTCCTAAATAATTTGCATCCTAAAATTAAATTCACCTTAGAATTAGAAACCAATAACTCTATAAATTTCTTAGACATATCTATATCAAAAGTGAACAATAAACACGATTTCTCGATTTTTCACAAACCTTCACATACTGACACAGTCATACACAATAGTTCATCCCACCCTTATACTCACAAAATGGCAGCTTTTAACTCTTTTATACATAGATTGTTACATATCCCTATGACTAAAACTAATTTTAACAAAGAATTCAACATAATCAAACAAATAGCAATTAATAATGGATATGACCCCAACATTATAGATAATATCTTGAATTAGAAATTCTTTAAACAAGCAATCTCTCTAATTTATCCCACAATTAATGACAAAAAAGGAAAATTGAGTACACTCACAAACACAGGGAAAATAACTAGAACAATTTCCAAACATTTATTAAAAAAGAACAATAAAATAGCATTCAAAACCAATAATTCCTTAGGGAATATAATTTTGAATAACAAAACCAAATCTAAGAAATCCTTAAAATCAGGAGTTTATTTATTAAATTGTGGATCTTGTACTAAAACCTACGTAGGACAAACTGGCTGATCTTTTGAAACTCGTATTAAAGAACATAAACATAGTGATTTAAAAAATAAGAACAATTCACATTACGCAACCCATATAATAAACGAATCCCATAATTTTGATGATACGTTAAAAATCCTACATGTTGAAAATAAATCTAAAAAATTAAATTTGCTTGAATGTCTTGAAATTAACAAACGGAAAAACTCCAATCAATTATTACACGAACAGGTAGACTTAAACCATTCACCCTTACTTAATCTTTATTAGTTCTCTCAAATAGTACCACAGATTTGCATTCTTAAAATAATTCTGTCTGTAAATAATCTAATAAAATGATTAACATTATCTTTGGTAATTAAGGATAGTTTTAAACACTATATAACCAGGATTACTACCAAATATTTTTCTTTCTTATTTACTTCTGAAGTAGCCATTGTATGGTGAAACAATTGTGAAGTTCCTTTAAATATATTGGAAATTAAAACATAGTGTTGTCTTTATGCAATTTTATTATGAATTTCCAACAAGTATGGGCTAACACTATCAAAGATATCATGTACATGTCACCTATCATTCTAAAATCACCTTGTCTATAAAAATTCAAAAGACACCCATTAATCCAAATGAGACCATCACTGTATGTCCTTTCCCACGTGGTGGCAACTCACCTACCCCTATGATGGTCACATATCAACCCTTCCAGACTACGAAATGTGAAATAAAAGTAAGACCCTCTCAATTAAAAAAATAAAAATGACCATTTCTTGATATAAAAGCCATTAGACCGGTTTGTCCAGTTTTGGAATGACCGGTACAACTATTTTGGACGTTGATTTTCATTTTTTTTTGTGTGTGAGCCCTCCGTTACGTATCCCTTATGAGCGCCTGGAGGTATGTGTATACTACAGGGATTTTTAAGGGTGATTGAATGGGGTTGTGTATATGTATTAAATTACTACAGTTTTAATAGAAAATTGTAATATTTTTACCCAATTTTTTCTTATCCCTTCAACGGAAGTACTCGTATTATTTTTATAAATAAAACACCTTCTAACACGTAAGCTGAAAAGTTTTTGGTCTGACACGTAGATGTCGCCCTTTTCAAAAAAATCCGTATAATTTTTAGGAAGTGCCAACCTTCAAGCGATATGTGTCAAAATTTCATGACATTTCGACGATTAGTTTACAAGTTACAGTGCTTTTAGTGACGCTACTAAGTGTTACAAGGACTCTGGAAAATCATTCATCATTTACTGTTATGTTGAATTTAAACGCGGTCGTACAGACACAAATGATGCTGAACGCTCTGGACGCCCAAATGAGGTGGGTACACTGGAAAACATCTAAAAAATCCACAAAATTGTTTTGGATGACCATAAAGTGAAATTGCGTAAAGCTGACACCCTAAAGATATCAAAAGAACGAGTTGGTCATATTTTGCAAGAACATTTGGGCATGAGAAAGCTCTGTTCGAAATGGGTACCGCGCTTGCTCACAGTGGACCAAAAACAACAAGGTGTTGATGATTCTGAGCGCTGTTTAAGTGCAATAAAAAGGATTTTTTCATGGGATATATGACAATGGATGAAACATGGATCCATCACTACACACCGGAATCAAATCGGCAGTCAGCTGAATGGACAGCAGCCGGTGAAAGCCGCCCGAAGCGACCAAAGACACAACAGTCGGCTGGGAAGGTTTTGGTCTCTGTATTTTGGGATGCGCATGGAATAATTTTCATCGACTATGCTGAGAAGGGAAAAATCATCAATAGCGAATATTATATAAAGTTATTGGTGCTTTTAAAGGCAGCGATCGCAAAGAAACGGACCCAAATGAACAAGCACATCAAGACAATACATCGTGTCACAAGTCAATGGTTACGATGGCAAAATTGCATGAACTGAAGTTCGAAAGATCGAGTTGTTTCCTTAACCACCGTATTCTCCAGATTTGGCCCCTAGCAACTATTACCTATTCGCAGACCTCAAAAATATGCTCGTGGCAAAGAGATTTGGCCCGTTATCGCTGAAACTGAGGCCTACTTTGAAAGCAAAGACAAATCTTTCTACGACAAAGGTATAGAAATGTTAGAAGCGTTGGACTGATTATATCGCTCTTGAAGGAGACTCTATTGATGAGTAAAGTTGAATTTTGCAAAAAAAAATGTGTTTTAAGTAGCTAGACTAAAAACTTTTCAGCCTACGTGTTACATTACGAAATGTTACTTCTCAACATAATCTTCTTATAGACATACACATTTTTTACAACATCGGCGCCATGATTCCATGTCCGCCCAGAACGATTCTGTAGAGATCCTTTTTTGAAACTAAAAAATCGCTGGCAGAGAGTGTCTTCCATCTTTGAAAAAAGCGGAAAAATCGTTAGGAGCGTCGTCAGATAAGTAGGAAGTCTAAGACATCACCTCAACATTGTTGTTACAAAGAAACTCCTAAATTAGAATCGTCAGATGAACGCAAGGGAAAATTCTCGGCCAACATTCTCCATCAGCTCCCAATCCGGAAAAAATATTTGGAGACCTTACATCTCGAAGAAACCTCGTATGGTACTTGATGTGGAGCAATAGTCTAAAGGTTTTGAATAATGTAGCTTTGGAGTAATGACGTAGCCAAGGGGATGAAAAGAAGTCAGGGGGAGCCAAAGCAATGCGATTGGTGATAGTTATTTGGCACAGCCTTTTTGCCTTTGTTAGGTATCGCCTGAACAGGAACACATTTCCAACAGGAAGGAAATATTCCTTTTTCGCAGAATAACTCAACAACCTTACGAAACATTGCTGTTAGTTCCAAGAATCTCGAGCTGTGGCTCTTGACATATCCAAGGCATTCGATCGTGTTTGGCACGATGGACTGTTGGCTAAGCTAGGCTCTTATGGTATGTCTGAAAAGTTCTGTTTGTGGCTCTCACGGATTTCTTTCTAACACCTTCACTATCAACGCCGGTGTACCCTAAGGCTCCATACAGTCTCCTACTCTCTTTCTCATTTATATTAACGATCTGCTGGAAAAGACCGGGAATCCAATCTACAGCTTTGCAGATGACAGTACGCTTACCTCTTCATGCTCCTTGAACGCTCGGATATCGGCTACTCAGGCGAATATCCGCAGACAGCAGGAGGTCGTTCAACTTAACAAAGACCTGGAAGAAATTCTATCTTGGGGTGACAGTAACCAAGTGGAATTTAACGCTACAAAAACCAGGCGGCAGTTTTTTCTAAAAAAGTTAACGCTACTGAATCCGACATAGTCATGTGGGGGCACTCCATTCCCCTAGCATGGTCGCTCAATTTGTTGGGCGTTAATTTCGAAGCAAATATGTCCTGGCATGAACATGTTGCAGCCATAGCAAGGAGATCTTCTCAAAAGTTGGGAATATTATTTCGAACCAGAAAGCTTTTCACTTCACAACAACTGTTAGTTCTTTACAAGGCTCAAATTCGACCAACTATGGAATACTGCTCCCATGTTTGGGGCTCCGTTCCCAAACATACACTGCATTTGCTGAATTCTGTTCAGAGAAGAGCTGTTTGTCTGATTGGAAACCCGGACCTGACCGGCGACCTTGATCGAAGAACGGTTGGCGATTTGAGTCTGTTCTACAAGTATTTTCATGGAAAGTGTTCGAAGGATGTATCCCGCTTAATTCCTCCCAGAGCGGTGCATGTTAGTGCTTGTTACTCCCTATACAATGCTTTTCAAGTAGTCTTTTAAATGGAGAACATCATCCCTTTGGAATAATTTGCCTAGGGCTGTGTTTCCCACCGAGTACAATGTACAGCGGTTCAATAATAACGTGAATCGCTTTTTCTGCTGACAAGCCTCTCCTGGAGCGCTTTAGGGACTTCCCTGTAGCAAGTGTGCTAGACCCATAAAAAAGGACATATTCTTACTCTTTTCCAAATAGGGAAAATTATTAAAAATAAATCCACACTCAATAATTCTCGTTCTAACGCCCTTAAATACTCTCCATTCTCTTTCAACCCAATACGTCTCTAATACACTCGAATAAAAAAGGTAGAAAATTTGCGTTGACCCTTTCTTATATGTGACACATATTTGAGATTTTAAATTACCACCAGGTGTACCATATGGGCCTTTTAAGGTGGTATATGGTCAGTTTATTTTTATGGATGGATGTGACAAGTTCTTGGGTTTTAAATACAGTGTTTTTAGTGTATTCGCGTAGTTAGGTATTTTGAAATGGTGATCCTAGGACGCTAAAAAAAGTGATCTTATTAGTGCTATGTGATGTACAGAAAAAATACAATTGCTAAGCTAATCAAATCCGACATGGATTCATACAGCGAAGGTTTCTTACCCGCAAGTTATGTAATAGCTTTCACGGAACCCACGCTACAGGAAGTTCATTATACAAATTATGTGTTGTATTACTGCACGATTTCCTTTAGTTTTTTACTAAAATTTTTTGTTAGTCGTTGTAACTTTGCTGCCTTTTTCATCCTTTAATAATTTCCGATTGTCATGTTGTATTATTTTTTCTCTTAAACTGGCCTAAAAATTTAATTTTTCCCCCTCATATTTCAAAATTACTTTTCTCGTCGGTTCTAGAGAGCACAATGATTGCCTGGAAACGATTAGAGTCGCAGAGAGAGCTCCGAATTTTGAATTCATCCTGGCATGCCGAAGAAGGATACTAATTAAAACACGAGTTCTGGATCCAGGATCTCAATTTCGTCCTTTCTCTGCATGTCTCCTGAGTATAGGCGTATTGTCTTTTTTTATTTTCCGTATTTCCGGTTTTGCGATTTTGTTTTTTCGTAATGGAGGCTTACAGTGCCTGTAAAACTTATGTTCTATACAGGATGTTGGTAAAGTTATTCATCCATTACTTTTATTACAAATACAAGTTGGAAAATAATAACTGAGTTTGTCTTATTACGCGTTACAACTCATTATAATAAATAATCAATTCTTTACAGTCAGATATTTTTCTAACCAAACATATGGTATTCAGTCTATTTTTTATGACGTTACTCTACAGTTCTATCCCATACCCGTCCACATAGATTAAAAATAATGAAAAAAATGACTTGATTTTTAGATTTATCGAATTTGAAACCCTGAAAAGGACATGTATTGCGATATATTTGAAGCTACTCCTATTTCTCGTAGGTTTTACTATGAATAATTTACTTGTTTAAAATTTGTTCAATACTTTAACCAAAAACAGGGGCATTTTTCGAGATTCATCCTCAAAGCGATACCGTTCAAAAATAGCAGGTTCCTTTCTCACATCAAATAATATGAGTGTACCAAATTTAAAATTGATGTCTCATTTCGTTAGGGTGTTATCGGGGGAGCAGATTAACAGATCTAGGAGCCGACTATTAAAGAAGTTCTTGAATTAATGTAGAAATTTTCTAACTTTTTTTTAATAAAAATTTCTAAATTCTAGTTCAGACTTTCTAGGTAACAAGGTAACCTAACAAGCCAAGTAGAAGTTAGTTATAAAATAAAACATAATTTGTGAAGGCAAATTTTTTAATTCTCAAAAAACAAATTTTGGAAAAATAAGCTTTCGAAAAGAAACAGTAAAATACATTTTGCCTTAAAAGAAAATGAAACAGATACATTTTAGTAAATTTGTTTACACGATAAATATCTGTATTATTAGTAATAACTCGGCAGAATAAAATTCAAAAATGAGAAAATTTTTTGTTAGACATTTTCGATTTTGCAAGACATGTTAACTCAGCTGCTTCAAACCAAGCTCCATGACGGGGTCAAATCCATGTTAAATATATATATATATATATATATATATATATATATATATATATATATATATATGTTATATATTCTGCTGCTGCTGTTTGAAGCTAATTTCGAGCGGCAGCAGCAGAGAGATCGCAGTGTCGAGTAGCAGCGGCAGCAGCAAGAGCGCTTGAAAATGCCAAATGAGATTTTGGCGAAACGTCGTGCAAATTCATTTAGACGAACGGATTGAAACCCGGAATTTTAATGTATTATATATATATATATATATATATATATATATATATATATATATATATATATATATATATATATAAATATATATACAGGGTGGCCCAAAATTACCGAAGGGGTTTGAGTTCATTATAACTTTTTATTTAAGACCTAATTATAATTTTTTTTTTTAAATACAGTATATTAATGGAGAATATTTTTAATTTAATTATGAAAAATTATATCTCGCAAGTGGTGGCCATTTTCTGCTTCGCATATTCGTGCTCTTTCCAAAACATTTTCCATAACCTTTCGCAAAACTTCAGGTGTTATGTTGTTGATTTCGTCGCGTATTTTGTTTTTAATTGCTGGATAGTTCTAGGCTTATTAATATAGACTTTTCCTTTCAAATAACCCCAAAGGAAAAAAGTGTGGAGCGGTTAAATCCGGTGAACGCGGAGGCCAATTAAAATCGCTTGTACGCGAAATAATTCGTTCACCAAAGATGTCGCGTAAAAGAGCCATTGTGTCCCTCGCAGTGTGCGCTGTGGCTCCATCCTGTCGGAACCATACTTGCGGATGGTTTTCCATGGCTGGCCTTAAAAAATTTGCCAACATTGTCGATATCGAACACCAGTGATGGAAACGGCGACACCGTGTTCATTTTCAAAAAAATATGGGCCAATTATCCTTTCCGACGAAATACCGCACCAAACAGTACACTTAAGTGGGTTTAATTGTCGCTGTTGAACTACTCTTGGATTTTCCGTAGCCCATATCCTGCAGTTTTGCCTATTAACGAACCCATTTAATTGGAAATGGGCTTCGTCGCTCATAATTAAATTATGAATAAAATCATGATTTTCTTCTGCTTTTTGCCGGAAATAAATTGCATAATCAAGTCGTTGCTGGTAATCTGTCGGTTTCAATTCTTGGACAAGCTGAATTTTGTATGGAAACATTCTTATTGTATGCAAAATTCTCTGCAGCGACCCTCGTGAGAGGCCAAGTTGTGTCGAACGTCTCCTGGTTGATGTTTCTCCATCTTCCCGAATACTCTCCTGTACCCGTTCAATATTGTCATCCGTGTGCACCGTTCGTCGTCTGCCGGCACCAGGAAGGTTCCTTACTGCCCCTTGTTGTCGAAAATTTGCAACCAGACGGTTTACTGTTGACTCTGAGGGTCCAACACGCACATTAAAATAACGACGATATGTATGCTGAGTCAAAACAATGGACCGTTGATTTGAGAAATAAAGTTCAACGATTTGGGCACGTTATTCAATTGTGTACTGTTCCATTTTAAATTGCCCAAGTCTTCTTTACAAAATACTGAAAAGAAATAAAAAACAAAATTATAATAAAAAAGTTATAAGGAATTCAAACCCCTTCGGTAATTTTGGGCCACCCTGTATATATTAATTAATTTTAAAATAGCTTCCTTTCCGTGATAAGTTTAAAGGGTAGTTAAATTTTGAATTGTTGTGGCTGTTACTTGATGGAAATTCATAACGAATGTAATGAAAGACTGATTTTGTCAATTTCCACTTAGTTTTGTTTTACAAAAACTGTATAAGGCGTTTCGCTGTCACTGTAGCTTCGTCTGATACAAAATAATATCTAAATTGAACGTTGTTACATTTTAATAAATACCCTAAGATAAATAGATAATAAAAATTATTACTACCTACTAATGAATATTGATGGGAAATCCAGTCTGAACTTTGATTGTATAACTTAAGAAAAGGTGAGTTACCATGGGTTAGGTAGGTATCTTTCTCTTCATTTGGGATAATATCTGAATTTTTAATTTCTAAATTTTCCGAGAGGTTCAGTTTGACTCCTTTTTTTGTATGTGTAAAATTTTAAATTTCTCGTCAGCAAGATGATTGGATTCTGTTTAATGATTACTGTAAGCTGAATCGGTTTTGTTTTTTAAAAAAACTCCTTTTATGCTCTGAAATCCGAACTACGAACGAACGACCTGTTTGACCTATGAAAATTTTAGGACAAGAACCACAATATAACTGATACACTCCCGATTTTTTTGTTCTATTTTGTTTTTCTTTTGCATTTTTAATAAATTTTCCCAACGAATTGTTAGTGGAACCACATAAGGTTCTTAATTTTTTCTGATGTGTTACTAAAATAGGTTAAGACTTGATATTTTTTTGTCCGTATCTTGGGTATACTAAAAAAATAGCTTTATTTTTTAATTTCTTGTTCAGTACTGAATCTATGATATTAGGAGAATATCCGTTGTTAACAGAAATTTGTTTTATTGAATCTAATTCTTTATTAAAATCATCTACAGATAAGGGGACACTTATAAGTATACAACATACTGTGGTAAGCTGCCAGTTTTTGCTGTAGGGGGTGAACTGAATTTATATTTATTGTCGTATCTGTATGTGAAGGTTTGTGAAAAATAGAAAATTTGTGTTTATTGTAATGTCTGTTTATCGTTATATCAAGAAAATTAATTTTGTTGTCGACTTCTAGTTCCATAGGGAATTAAATATTTTTATGTATTGAGAAAAAAGTGTTAAGTTGACGCTCTGTACCGTTGAAACAAGCAAAAATGTTATGTACATATCGGTACCAATACAAAAATGATTTACTAAACTCTGGTCGATGTATTTGTTTTTCTAGGTTGTCCATTATGAGACCCTCTGAATTATTATAATAACTATAATAATAAATATTAAAGTAAAAATAATTTTGATTGAGGATCGTGTTTAATAAATTTAGTATGTCGTGTTGTATAACGATATTAACTTTATTTTTGTTTAGGAGTGGTTTTATGATTTTTAATCTTTCATAGGGGGTATGCTAGGGAAAAGGTTTTGAACGTCAAATGATACAACGTTATTCATTAATACGTAGTAATAATTTTTATAGCGATAGCAAAACGCGTCATACAGTTCTTGTAAAACAAAATAAAGTGGAAATTGACAAAATCATTCTCTCATTACAGTAGTTAAATTTTTGAAACTAAGATTGTTTACTTACCGAATTTATTTCATTAAAATTTTGATTTCTGTCTAAAATATAATTAAAGATTCACGTATTTTAAATATTTATATATTGTTTATAAGTTCTAGAAATACCGAAAAAATACTTGACCTTGTCTTTCAAAAATATAACAGTTACAATAATGTGATACCACCTGCGAGATTAACTAATTGGACCCTAATAACACAAAACCTCTCCATTTGCATTATTCAATAAGATTTAAGTTCAAATACGATTTCATCCACAATTTAAGTGCAGTAGCAATATAAGGAAAATATGACTTGCGAGATCCAATTCGGTTTCATTAGGGGACTTGACACTAGGGAATTTAAACATTTTTTTTTTAGTTTCGAGTTATGTTTTACTTGTTTTACAATCAATAAGTAAAAATTCTGATTTTCATAAAACTTCAACTGTCCCACGGACAGTTATCGAATATTTTAACCCTATTATTTGCAGTTTCAGATTTTTGTTTTTTAAAAGATACTCCGGCGTCAAAATTTATTGCATATCATAAAGGAAAAACCGGTCAAGTGCAAGTTGAACTTGCACAATTAGTGTTCCGTACGTTGATTGTTTTTAAAATAAAAATTTTTGTTAGGATGGTATAAAAATGATCAGTGACTTCACAAAACACATCCCAAATGAGTTTTTAACAAAGTTTGTTTCCAATCTTTACTGAAAACTGGTGACCTTGAAATTTTGTTTTTTTTATATACCAAATAAATTATTAAAGGTAATGCACTCGTGATAATTTTCGTTCAATCTATAGCCCGTAAAGAATATTCCAGAATTCTTTCAAAATTTTTTGATCAGTACTTTTCGAGATAAGGTAGGGGACAGCGATTTTTCGCTATTTTTTAAAAGTAATACGAAGAAAAGTGTTCCCAAGTATTACATTATATATATATTTTTTACTCGTGTTTTCACAAGCTTTCATTTGACACCACACTCGATGACCTAGTAAAAAATTTTTTTTTCACTTCCGTTTTCACCCCTCAAGTCAAAATTTATGTTACGGTGGTATAAAATGATCAGTGACTTCACAAAACATACCCAAATGAGTTTTTCAACAAAGTTTGTTTCCAATGTTTACTGAAATCTGATGACCTTGAAATTTTTGTTTTTTTTTTATATAACATATAAATTATTAAAGGTAATGCACTCGTGATAATTTTCGTTCAATCTACACCCCGTGGAGAATATTCCAGAATTTTTTCGAAATTTTTTGATAAGTACTTTTCGAGATAAGGCCCGGGACAGCGATTTTTCGCGAATTTTTAAAAATAATACAAAGAAAAGTGCGCGCAAGTATAATATTATATATATATTTTTTACTCGTGTTTTCACAAGCTTTCATTTGACACCACACTCGATGACCTAGTAAAAAATTTTTTTTTTCACTTCCGACTTCACACCCCCCAAAACTAACCCCTTAAGTCAAAATTTAATTCTCAAAACTACATGGCTCTGATGAGGCCATCAATTCCTATATTATTACCAAATTTCACCTTTCTATGTCAAATAGTTTCGGAGAAAATCGGGTGTGACAGACAGACAGACAGACAGACAGACAGACAGACAGACAGACAGACAGACAGACAGACAGACAGACAGACAGACAGACAGACAGACAGACAGACACCGAAGTGATCTTATAAGTGTTCCGTACGGAACACTAAAAAAGGTATGTCAATATTTATTAATAAACTATGAGCTTATTTCAATACTTTGAATATTTTCGATATTTCCCCTACAGTACAAATTTATTTATTTTTTGTGTGCCGTATAGTCAATATCTTTATTACCTTTAGCAAATACTAATTCAGTAGTTCTCTTTTTTTGCAATAAAGTTGCAACGTTAGGGTGTCCTTATGTTTTCGATATTCTAACAGTAATATTGAGTTTTAGACTTTAAACTTCAGAAAACTCAAATTTGCCGCCAAACGAAAAATGACAATCGGCAATGCAAAATCATTTTTTGTCCCACATTTTCTGCCTGTCACTATACGAGGCTGGTTTGAAAAGTCTGTACAAAAATAAAAACTACTTATGTGTTTGGGGGGTAAACCTTTTTTATTTTTCGACATAGTCTCCTTTTAGGCTTATACACTTCGTCCAACGATGTTCTAGTTTGTGGATCCCTTCCGAATAATAGGATTTGTCAAAGTCTGCAAAATATCCATTAGTGTCTGCAATCACCTCCTCGTTTGAATAAAATCTTTGTCCCGCCAGCCATTTCTTCAAATTGGGGAACAAATAGTAGACCGAGGGAGCCAAGTCTGGGGAATAGGGGGGATGTGAAACGAGTTGGAATCCTATTTCCATTAATTTTGCGACCACAACTGCTGAGGTGTGTGCTGGTGCGTTGTCGTGATGGAAAAGGACTTTCTTGTGGGCCAATCGCGGGCGTTTATCTTGCAGCTCGGTTTTCAAACGGTCCAATAACGATGAATAATATTCACCTGTAATAGTTTTACCCTTTTCCAGATTGTCGATGAGGATTATCCCTTGCGAATCCTAAAAGACAGTCGCCATAACCTTTCCGGCCGAAGGAACGGTCTTCGTCTTTTTTGGTGCAGATTCCCCCTTGGTAACCCATTGTTTAGATTGTTGTTTGGTCTCAGGAGTATAGTAATGTATCCATGTTTCATCCACAGTGACGAAACGACGCTTAAAGTCCTCCGGATTCTTTTGGAACAGCTGCAAATCATCCTTGCAACACTTCACACGATTCCGTTTTTGGTCAAGCGTGAGCAATCGCGGCACCCATCTTGCGGATAGCTTTCTCATGTCCAAATGTTTATGCAAAATATTATGTACCCGTTCAGTCGAGATGCCCACAGCACTAGCAATCTCACGCACCTTAACTCTTCTGTCATCCATCACCACATCATGGATTTGATCAATGATTTCTGGAGTCGTAACCTCCACAGGTCGTCCAGAACGTTCAGCGTCACTTGTGCCCATATGGCCAGTCCGAAAATTTTGAAACCACTTATAACTGTTCTAATCGAAGGTGCAGAGTCACCATAATGTTTATCAAGCTTCTCTTTAGTCTCCTGAGGCGTTTTGCCTTTCATAAAGTAATGTTTAATCACCACACGAAATTCTTTTTCGTCCATTTCTTGAAAATCACTCGACTTCCTTGATTCACACGAATGCCAAACACAAAGAAATAGACCAATATGGCTGAAACTTGGTGTGCGTTCATTCAAGAGATGCTACTAACTAAACATGACCTCGATACGCGCCGGTGGTGCCATCTCTCGGACTTTGCACGGACTTTTCAAACCAGCCTCGTATATCCCTATTCCTTATATATTATAAAACGTAACATCCCTCTGTCTGTCTGACTGTTAGTGTGCTTATCACTCGAGAACCACTTATCCGATTTACTTTTTTTTTTAAATTCATACATATGTTCTTTGGCCAGGTTTTAGTTATTTTATTATGTTAGGTAACAAAAGGAATAAGTAATGACGATAATAGTGAATCAAATCGGAAAAAGTTTGCCGCTAGCGCGTTCTCTAAAAACCTAAACAATAATTCTGTCCACGTATATGTGTCCCATATAGATATATATATATATATATATATATATATATATATATATATATATATATATATATATATATGTATATATATATATATATATATATATATATATATATATATATATATATATATAAACTTGATTGGTTTTTCTTAGGTACTTAGGTTCTTTTGGAAAATACAAACTAGTTCATTTGACGTTTCGCCTTATTTTTTTTTAGGCATTTTCAAAAATTCTTTATTTTTTAATATTCATTCTAAAATTACAAAACACAAGGTTAAAATTGTTTAAGTCAAATTACAGGTTTAAAAACATATAACATTTTTACGCACACTCGAACATTTAAAATATTTACACCATAACAAAAATATAAAACAAATTACTCACGAGTATATACCTTGAAAGTCAACTATTTTGTGTGTTGTGAATTTCGGATTCTATATTTCTTTCAACATATCGTGTCTCGTATTTTTTACTGATTTCTTTAAATTTTATTATCTATAATGGTCTAATGATAAACAATGCTGTGACACCTAAAATTTATGGCTTATCCAAACTACACAAACAAGGTACCCCGTTAAGACCCACTGTTTCATGTATACAATCGCCATTATACAATTTATCTAAATACTTAACCAACTGTCTATCCAACATATCCGGTAAAAATGAACATTTTATTAAAGATTCTTTCGACTTTAAACCTTCCATCGACACAGTGAGAATCCCATCGAATTATAAACTTTTATCGTTTGATGTAACATCCCTGTACACGAATATTCCAAATGAACTAGTTAAAACCGTTATTAATGAAAAATGGGATCTACTACAAGAACACACAACAATTTCAAAAAGAAATTTTGTGGACGCCATAGATCTCACATTGAACACCAACTATTTTCAATTTAAAAATAGATTTTATAAACAAATCGACGGTTGTGCCATGGGTTCCCCCATTTCGTCAGTCATTGCTCAGCTAGTAATGGAATACCTGGAAGAACAAGTCATTAAAAAAATAAAAGGTAACATTTTGTTTTTCAAGGGGTTCGTAGATGATTGTTTATTAGCAGCCCAAAATTATAAAATTACCGAAATTCTATACAAATTTAATAGCGTCCACAAAAAGTTACAATTTACATCAGAAATTGAAAAGGATGGTAAAATAAATTTTCTAGACCTGACTCTTATCAGAAAGCAAGATAAAAACCTTCTTGGTCAGGGAGCTATTTGAATTTTCACTCTAATCATGCAATGTCCCAGAAAATCAGCGTTATAGTGGGCCTAACAGACCGAGCAATAAAATTCACTTCCCCTGAACTAAGACCAGACGCGCTAAAAAAAGTAAAAACGGTCTTAATACAAAACAATTTTAAAGAGAATGACATCAATCGAACAATAAAAAAGAGAATATACAAGTTTTATAATAACTCAAAGGACAACATCAAAAATAGTAAACAAAACTGTGATAAATTTTTACCACTTCTTTATACAAAAGAACTCTGAGAAGCTGAAATGGGTCTTGAAAAAATATAACATTATAGTTTGCCATAAAACTCAAAATAAACTAAGTTCATTATTTATAAACTTAAAAAGCCATATCCCCACAATGAATGAATCTAATGTTGTGTATGCAATACCGTGTGCGAATTGTCCGAAGAAATATATTGGAATGACTTCTCAGTTACTAAAAAACAGACTGAATGGACACAAATATACTAGGAATGCTTCCACTGCCCTTAGTAAACACGAAGCAGAAGAAAAACATGACTTTAAATTTAATGAAACCAAGGTCCTCTGCAAAGAGCGGAATTATGCCAAACTACAGATCAAAGAGATGATTGAAATAAAAAAAGATGAAAACACTGTGAATCATAGGACTGACATAAGAGGAATCAGTCATATCTACACAAAATTAATTAAAAAATAAACATGCTGGCATGCATATCCTCTTAATAACACAAAATGGTATATATTCTTAACATCAATAATAGTTTTTTAGTTAAGACACCCATTATAGATAATAAAATTTTAAAAAATCAGTAAAAAATACGAGACACGATGTGTTGAAAAAAATATAGAATCTGAAATTCACAAACACACAAATAGTTGACTTTCAACGTATATACTCGTGAGTAATTTGTTTTATATTTTTGTTACGGTGTAAATATTTTAAAAGTTCGAGTGTGCGTAAAATGTTATATGTTTTTAAACCTGTAATTTGACTTAAAAGATTTTAACCTTGTGTTTTCTAATTTTAGAATGAATATTAAAAAATAAAGAACTTTTGAAAATGCCTAAAAAAAATAAGGCGATACGTCAAATGAACTAGTTTGTATTTTCCAAAAGAACCTAAGTATCCAAGAAAAACCAATCAAGTTTATGTAAACAAAAGGTTCAACAGAAAAATTATTTTATATATATATATATATATATATATATATATATATATATATATATATATATATATATATACTATATATATTGTTATCATTTTGGAATCTTATGCACAATGACACTACCCAATAGTTATTTTATTTAATTTTTTTTTCAAATTATTCGTTTCAAAATTTTTCTTGAAATAAATTTTGTCTTAAGGACTTCATTGTTTCAAAATTTTGATTTAAGGGCTTAGATATACCTGGGCGCTGCAAAAAGTACATATATTAAAAAAAAATATTTTAAAAGTTATTAAGTGAATCATATAAAAGAATGGCAAGTATATATTTTTATTGAACTTTAAATTATAAGATTTTTTTTTTAAATATGATTTAAATGTCATCTTTATTCTTATAGGGTTAAATGGATTACTGATTAAAACTATGCCGCGTCCTGGTCTGCAGGTTAACTTTACAAAAAATAATCCAATCTGCAAAAATAAAAAATTATCTTGTGAAATAATGTATTAGTTAAAAACTGGTTTTTTTTTTTTCGAAAATAAAGAATGTGTTTCAAATTTTAGGATGTAATTTACGACCAAAAAATTTATGTTTAATTATCTATAAAAAAAAATTTATTAGAAAAATTTAAAAAATCTCTCGATAGTTTGTAGAAAAGTAATTATTAATATTTAAAAAAAAAAGTTAAGAAATATTAAAAATTGTAATATTGCAGAAGTGTTTGAAGACAGTTAGCGCTCCCAATCCGACTCCAGGTTAATGCTATAACTTTGTAATGGAACGGAATTTTCTTAAAAACGTTTTTGAATAATTCTTAGAAGTATAGAGAATAAAAATCCGTACAAAAAATCGAATTTTTATAAACTCTTAAAAATTTCACTTTTAAAAACTTCAAGGCTGAATATTATGGTAAGTAGTAACAGTTTTTTTAAATAAAAAGTAAAAATGATAAATTCAAAAAGCTGTAAAAAATGAAAGAATTTTTTTTTTAATTTTAGACGTAAGCAATACACTGACAAGTACTCTTTTGATTTTTTTAATTCCGATTTTTTTTTATGAGCATAGCACTAAAGCACTATAGGAGAGACGCGTGTGCGGAAAAGTGAATCACATTGATATTGAAATGCTATATATTGTACTAGATGGGAAACATAGTCCTGGGAAAATCATTCCAAAAGGATGAGAATGTTTGGAAAGGGGTCGCCAGTCTCAAGAATCAAGGTTGCTAGTCCGTTCTGAGTCAGGCGAAAAGCTCGCTTCTGAATAGAATCCAAGAAGTCTAGTGTATGTATAGGAGCAGAGCCTCAAATATAAAAGCAGTATTCCATCGACTGTCGAATTCGAGCTTTGTACAAAATTAACAGTTCTTGTGAAGCGTAGAGCTTTCTAGTTCGAAATAACATTTCCCAGCTTTTAAAGAGCTCTCGTAGTGTTTTAATTTATTCTTTACAATTCACATACTGATGTACTTATAGTACACTGGTTAAAATAAATAATTTGAATAATTCTAGTTGACTTGGGATTTATTCTTCATAAGCTCGGTCGTTCCAGAGTGGGGACGGCCTTTTCAGGGCAGCCTGGTTTATCTATTGGCTCCTATTTGTCTATTGCGGCCTGTTTGATAGTAATTTTTTCTCATTCATTTGGAAAGTCTACCGTTCGGCCACTTGTTTTCTAGGATCTAAGGTTTTAAAGGTTTACGGTAAAAGCAGATTTTTCTAAAGCTTTACCCAACTGCTTAAGTTTTTAAAGTCCCTCTGTCTGAAAGGTGTTTTCTTTCCAGAAGTGTCCCTGCTATTGCAAAAGGTCAACACTTGCAGTCGCACCATAAAAAAAAAAATTTTTTGAGTGACCGGTACTCATTAATTGATTATCAGTACCTAAAATTTAATGAAAATTTAACTGAACATGAAAAAGAAAAATTTTTTCGGTTTTATTCGAATTAAAAGCGATAAAAGTCATCGACTCGAATTTTGTCACCTCTTCTCGCCCCGTTCTCACTCTCGTTTAGATAAATTTAATTAAAATTCGAGAATGGTAAGGTATTTCGTAATCTAAAAGCTTTATATAATTCTTGAAATAATTCAAAACGAAAGCGCGAGAGAGCGTCGGCCATCTTAGAACTCTTTTCTCGGTCCCTTTTTACACCCTGAATTGTATCGCCCGATTTAGTCAGGGGTATCTGTGTATCGTCGAATATCTGTTTCTTTGTATTATATCAGGTCTGGGAAAAAGTTCGTGGCGTTTTTTTTAGTAAAATTCAACTGGTTTTCTTATAGTGTGAAAATAAATTTATTTAAACCAAATATGCTCCATTATTATTGGCAATGTTTCGCCATTTTTCGGGTAGAGCCATGATGCCTTCGGTGAAGAACTTCTATGGTTTCTGGTTAAAAACTGAATTAAGTGGTTTTCACAGGTTTCTTTTGAAAGCAGCTTAATTCCATTGAGATAGTTCTGCAGAGATCGGAACAAGTGTTAGTTAGAATGTGCTATGTCTGGATTATACGGTGAACGCATCAAAACTTCCCAACTAAGCAATTTTTGACGGGTCATCAAAGAAGTTTGTAGTTGGGCGTTGTCATGATGGAAGACAACACCTTTCCTATTAATCAATTCTGGCCGTTTTCTTTCAATTGCCCGGCGTAATCCCTCTAGTTGTCCACAGTAGAGTCGAGAATCAATCATCTGACCAACTGAAAGAAGCTCATGGTGAACGATTCCCTTCCAGTCCCACCACACACACAGCATCACCTTTTTCAGCGTCAATCCTGGCTTCGCGAACGCTTGTGACGGCTCACCATCCCTTGTCCACGATCTTTTACGCTTCCGATTGTCGTACGTGATCCATTTTTCATCACCGGTTATGACACGTTTCAGAAATGACTCGATTTCATTGCGTTTCAGCAGCGCATCGCAGATATTAATTCGGTCTATCATGTTTTTCGCGCTCAACTCTCAACATCGAGCTTTTTTTTGTAGCCAGGTTTGTGTAAATTGTTCAAAACTGTTTTGTGGTCAATGCCTAGCTCCATACCAATATCGACACTTCTGATATGCTTATCTTGCTGGACTTTTTTAAGAATTTCATCAGCTTTTTCAGTGATTGAACGACCAGAGCGTGACTCATCTTTCACATCAAAATTACAAGGACGAAAGCGAGTGAACCATTTACGCGCATCAGATTTTGATAAAGTACCTTCACCGTACACAGCACAAATTTTTTCACAAGCCTGCGCATCGTTCTCTCTTTTGTTGTAATAATATTGAAAAATATAGCGCAATTTTTTATTACTTTTCTCCATTTTCAAACGCAAACAACTTTCCAACCACTGCACCAATTTCAATGTTTATACACTCAAAGTAACGCTCGGAGTGTCACCTTTCCAACAAGCGTTTAGTGGTGTAGCTGCGATCTGTGTAGTAGTAATTGTTTCCGTTTTAACTTCGTCAAGTTCCTCAAGAAATTCTTTAAAAACGTTATAATTTCTACAATTAATATGTTGTTCAAACATTTAAGGACGTTCTCAAACAAATAAATTTTCTTATGATTATCTAGAAAATTTGAATATACATATTTATTAGTGTCCTTTATAGGAAGAAAAAAATTTCAGTACTCCTTACGGCAGTAAATTTGTAAATATTGCCAGTTAAAATTTGCATGTTTAACATACCAGCTCTACCCCGACCTATGTTGAAACGGTTGTTTTATTATATAACAATGGTAATTTTCTTACGATTGTTTTTAAAATCATTAATTAAAAATATAACAAATATTTTTCTGTATAGAAAATTATTGCAAGCGGTATTCGTTTTTTTTTTTTTTTAAAAATGTTGAAAGTCCTTAATACAAGTGAGCTAGAAGGGTCGTCAGTTTATAATCAATAATACTGTACGAGGGTGAATTGATAACTCTGGTAAATTTCTATGAAATGGTCGGAAATTTTGTTAAGCGGCATGACTATTGGTAAAGTAAATCCCAAGATATAAGATCTTGCCTTTTTGCTTTTTGAATGGGACAATAAACGACCTTATTGAGGTTTTGTGCATAGTTACCAGGTATAACGATAAACGTATTTTTATTTTACCGGCTTTGTATACCGTCCTTACGTGCACCTGCAATCATATTGGATCTATTTTTACCTACATATTTACTCCCTGGCAACCCGGTTTGGAGCCATTTTAATAGTTGACAATATAGGCCTAATGACCACAGGTCCCCATTAAGATTCGAAAGATACTTTTTATTATTTTTATTTTTAGTTTTACTTACAACTTACAACGTAACGGTTCTATTTTAATTATATGGCGTCCGTGAGAACATTGCAATAGTGACTATCGCAAGAGAAAACATTTATCACTTGACGCTAAACAAATAGTGAAAAATGTTTACGACAGTTTGGTAAAAAGAAATTTGAATAAACAAAGTGCTTTGCAAGAAACCAATGAACTAACAAAAACCCCAATTTCTACGATTAAGGGTATTGTAGGAAAACCATCACTCAGGAACAGGAAAAAACGGAAAGATTTTCAAATGCATCATGTAGACTATTATGAAAAAGACGTCATCAGGAGAAAATATATATTTTATGTATGAAAAGCATTTGGTGCCGACACTAGATAAAATAAAATTAAGATTGGTGCAGAACGGGGCTAATATACATTGTGGCCGATCAACCCTTTACAGAATTCTCTTAAGAATGGGATTTACGTTCCAAAAAAGCAATAAAAGGCAAGTTGTGATGGAGTCACAAAGATTATGAATCTTGCGACATACTTATTTAAAAGAAATTAAAAAGTATCGATCAGAGAATTGGCCAATAATTTACCTCGACGGAACATGGTTCGATACCTATGACAATGTGCAAAAAGGGTGGGTTGACAACAGTACAAAATGTCAGACTAAAGCACCTTCAAATAAAGTTAAACGAATAACCATTTTGCATACTGGATCTGGAAAGGGCTGGGTTTCAAACTGTCATATTATCTGCAAAAAACATAAAAGATTCTTGTTTGGACTATCATGAAACACGACCGCAGAACTTTTTGAAAAAATTGGTTTCAAAATTCCCTTTTGCCAAATGTTCCCGAACAGAGTGTTATAGTTATGGACAATGCAAGTTACCAGAGTCGCCTACTAAATAAGGTTCCTAATGCAGCCAACACCAAATCGGAAATACAGGAATATATGTTAGAAAATGACATTTATTTTGACTTTAGTTATAAAAAAAGTGATCTTTTGGAAGTTTTGAAAAACTATAAATTGAAAAAGAAATATGTTTGTTATAGTATGGCTGAGAAAATGGGACACACTGTTTTTCGGCTTCCTCCGTATTATTGTGTGTATTAATCCAATTGAATATATTTGGCATCAAGTTAAATTAAAAATAAGGGCACAAAATGTTTCTCCTACTTTAAGCTGAAAGAATTCCATTCAGCACGTTGTTAAAGTTGAAGATTTATATTTTTATGTAAATAATATAAAACCACTGATAATTATCTCAGCTGATGACAATGATAGTGAGACCGAATTAGGCTTAAGTTAAAATATATTTTTATTTATACAATGTCCCCTCTTGTAAACCCCATTCATTCAAACTGTATATTTGTACTTTTTATCCATTTGTTTTTACATGCATCTATAAATAAACATCTCCAAAAACACTTATAATTTTATTTATTTGCAATAAAATTCTTAAGTTCATTTCTGTAACCTATCATAAACAAAAGGTCAGAATTTTTATATTGCCCACTTAACACGCCAAAAAACAGGACCTTATATTTTGGGACAGGCTATAAGCGTGATTCTTGTAACACAAGTTCAAAGTTTCAAATAGATGCAAAGTGCAATTGTTTGTTGGTAGCTATCATAAGTAATCGGTGATGAAGCCGAATATCGTCTTGTATCATTTTAATAAAAATGGTGAACTACGCCCCAGATAGAAACTGAACTGAAGGAAGTTAATGGGTATTCTGCGCCAGCACTCAAGACCATTTATTAGTGATTAAATGAATGTAAACGTGCCGTACGAAACTCACGAGATATTACAAGTTTAAGACGCCCGATTGAGGTTTCTTCTGAAGAAATGGTCTACTAAATTCGGTATGGAAGATCGTCGTATTAAGCTTCGCGAGATTGTTGAGATGATAGGCATCTTATATGAACAAGTATGTAATATTCTGCATGAAGTTCTAAAAAGGAAAAAGCTGAGCACGCGATGGGTGTTGTGTTTGTTCACTACAGGCCAAAAACGCACTTGGAAGGACATTTCAAAATCGTGTTGTGAAAAGTTGCAGCGTAATCCGAAGGACTTGTGGCATCCCTTTGTCAAGGAGACAAGCCGGCAATAAAAACAGTGGATTCGCAAAGGTGAAAGTGTACCGAAAAAAAGCGAAAACTGTTTTATCGGCGGAAACAGTAATGGCAACTATTTTTTGTAGCTTAATGACTCATTGACTGTTTGAAAAAGGCTGGCTTTTATTGCACAATGTTACTGAATCATTTGCTTAGTGAATAGAAGCAGAAGCGACTAAGATGAGTGAGCTATAAAGTGTTTCTTCATAATAACGATGCACCTGTCCACACATCGGCCGTTACAATGGGAAAAGTGCACGATCTGGGCTTCGAAATAGTTCTTCATCCACCCTTTTCTCCAGATTTTAGCCCTAGTGACTTTTTTTATTTCCTAACCTCAAAAATTGGCTTGAATGAAAGAAATTTTCGTCGATTGAAGAGGTTATCTGTACTGTAAACGGGTATTATGCTAAACTCGAAACAATTTTTTTTTCCGAGGAAATAAAGAATTGGATTCTTGCTGGACCAAATGTATTGAGCTCAATGAAAAGAAAAGTTTGTTTTTCATGAGACTTTTAAATCCATCTTCGCACATACTTCTGAGTCTTAAATATCCCACTTTTCAATTAATATATAAACTCTTATATATAAAAATAATATAAAATGAAATTAAAAGTTTGTGTCAACCGTTTTTTTTTTAATTTGGCAATTGAATCAAAAAAGAAAAAAAAGAAGTTACGTCTTGCAGTGCGAAATTCCTATAGTAAGCCAATTTTTTTTTTGATTTTCGAGAATTGTAATGACGTATATCCTATATGTTAGTACTCTGAAGTTGAATTATATAAATATTCTTCTATTGTGTGCCGAGAAAGAATCTATTCATTTACCCTCTGACTAAAATCTCACCCCTTCTTTCGGCGCTTTTTCCGTCGACGCAATTTCGTTTCCCTTTTGTCTTTAATTTCCATGGCCGCCTTCTTTTTGCCCTCTTATTTCCACCCTCGTTTTTACTTCGGGGGGCGAGCGAGATGCCCCCCTCCTCCCGCTCTCCTCACCTCCGTTACACCTCTCCCGCGCTTCTTTTCTAAGGGATTGTTCGCGAGCGGTCGGTATTGATTTTGTTCTTATATTTTTAATGGCGGACAGATTCTTAGTTGGCATTAAACTTATCTGAAAACTGATTCAATTAAATTCCTAAAAACCTAATCATATTATTTTATTGTTAATAAATTGTTATTTAGGTAAAGGTTAGCAATATGCAATACAATAATTTGTTGTCCACGCAGGATTTGCGTGGTCGTTCTCTTTAAGTCTACCTGGTAGCTTCCATTGAAATTTCCTTTTTGGTTATCTTAAACTAGACATGTTTAACAAACCACTTGAGTCCTTTTAATTCTAGTCTATTTATGACTCTTTCTGTCGTAAAAATTGTGGAAAACACCGAGGAGAACTTTCTGAAGGAGTCCTATTTTTGCAAGGCAATGCGCCTGTTCACAAGTAAATGTTAGTTTTGCAAGAAATAAACGCGTTAGGCTTGAAATTGAATCATCCCCATATCTCCCTGATTCAGCTCCCTTGGACTATCTTTCCTTGTGTTCTTAAACCACTTTTTATAATTCATATCTTAGTGTTTTTTTAGGTTTGGTTTCGCATGTTTAATTAATGTGAAGTGATTAATTATGTTGACGTTCCGTCCTTGTTTCAGAGCATTTTCAAAATTTTCTCAAATACCATTTACATCTAAAAAATAATACGTAAGTTATAAATAAATTTTTCAACGATACATTTAAACTAAACATGACACACCAATGAACATAAAATGTTACATACACCTGGGCGCTGCGAAAAGTATGAATATTGAAAAAAAATATTTTAAATCGTGGTTAAATTATAAGAAAAAGATATTTTTTAAATACGTTTTAAATATTAACGTTATTTTTTGTTGGGTTAAATGGACCACTAATGAAAACTATGGCACCTCCTAGTCGGCAAGATAACTTCACAAAAAAATAATCCAATTTAATCTTGTAAAATGATGTAGTAGTTAAACATTACAGAAGGTTTTTTTTTAAATACAAAATTTACGGTGTTTCAAACTTTAGTATGCAATTTTCGACCCAAAAATGAATTTTTAATTATTTATAAAAAATTGTATATTAGAAAAATTTAAAAAAACTCAACATTTTGTAGAAAAAGTAATTATTAAGATTAAAAAAAAGTTAAAAAATTTAAAAAATTGACTGAGTAATATTGCAGACTGTGTCTGAAAACCGGTAGCGGTCCCAATCCGTCGCCAGGCCACATTTAATGTTATAACTTTGTAATGGAACGGAATTTTCAGCGAGTCACTCAATCAAAAGCTGAAGAAAAAAGAAAATCGTACCTACAATACAGATCCAATGCTATAACATACAATGATTATAAAAATGTAAGAAACAGGGTCAACGAGAATATTCAGAGAATCAAAAGAGAGCATTGGGAGAAATTTTCGAACGATATGGAACATGATCTGTACGGAGGACAAAAAAAAATATGGAATGTACTGAGAAATAGAAAAAAAAACAATAAATGAGTATATACAAAATACAAAAATTACGGTGGAAGAATGGGAAAGATATTTCGAAAAACTCTATAGTCCGTCAGAAACCAATTCATTAACACGGGAAATACAGCATGAAGATGAAAATGTTGCTCAACCGAATAGGACCATTTCCTTGAATCAAATACAGCACATGGCAGCGAAACTAAAAAACAGAAAAGCCCCGGGCATGGACGAAATTAAGAACGAAATGATCAAATATGGAGGTGATAAATTACTAGAAGAATTACAGATTTTCTTTAACAAAATACTCACAGCCAAGATTATACCATCCGAATGGAAAGAAAGCATCTTGATACCAATTTTCAAAAAAGGAGAAAGAACAGATCCAAAAAACTATCGAGGTATCAGCTTAATGAGGGCGGTACTAAAACTGTTCACTAAAATTTTAGCAGAAGAAATAATGTTAACCGGAATCTGTGAAGAGCAAGGGTTCAGAAAGAACAGGTCTACTATAGACGCCATATTTATAATCCGCCAAATTACCGAAAAAGCCATAGAGTTTAATAAGATAGCCTTTATGTGTTTCATTGATCTACCCAGGCATTCGATAGGGTACGGTTAACTGATGTCATAACCCTACTACAAAAAAGGGGAATTCACCCGAATATAATAAAAACTATCGAAGAGTTGAACATCAACCACTACACATATGTAAGACTGGCAAGTAAATTAAGCAATAAAATACCTATGATAAGCGGAATCAGACAAGGAGATAGCCTAAGCCCAATCTTATTTAACATCATAATGGATGAAATAATAAACGAAGTAAAGAAAACTGGGAGAGGATATCGATTGGGAGACAAAGAAATAAATATAATATGCTACGCCGATGATGCAGTAATCATATCAGAAGACGAAGATAACTTACAGAGACTCCTACATAAGTTCCAACAAACAGCAAAAGTGTTTAATATGCAAATATCTGTAAAGAAAACAAAATCCCGTACAATATCTAAAGAACCGAAAAGATGCAAACTTGCGATTTATGATCAAAGTGTAGAACAAGTGATGTCCTTCAGATATCTAGGGGCAAACATAACAAGTACCACGAACCTTAAGGAGGAAGTAAAAACTCAAACAACAAGGGCATCATTAATATCAGGATACTTAAGAGATATAATTTGGAGAAACAAATATATGAGCACCAGGAGCAAAGTAAGAATATACAAAACTTAATCGACCGCTGCAAACGTGCCCGTGGTGGACATATGAATGAAGTCGAATTCCATACATAAATGTTTTGATTGTACTTCAAGCCGATAGTAAAATTTTCGAAATGTCTCAAATGGGTTGCGTTTTATTTCAAAAAAAAAAAATTGTCAAGTCCTTAATGGAAGACCCGATATAAAATTTCAATACATTCGGGCGCTAAATGACCATTGCAGTCGACGCGCCTTAACCCCTTAAATCCTCTCTCTCTCTCTCTTAAGTTTTTTTTTGAATAATTCTTAAAAGTATAGAGAATAAAAATCCGTAAAAAAAGAAATCGAATTTTTGAAAATTCGAGGAATATGTAACCCCTTAAAAAACAAATTCTGCACCTTGAGAATACAAGGGTAGTTCAGTAAATAATGTTTATTTTATCTGAAGCCCTTATCTATAGTTTTTTGTTTTTTTATTTATTATGAAGAGTATTGGTTACATCATCTTGGCGCTCGGAAAAATAAGTCTAAATATAAAAATTTTTCTTGACGCCGCTATTAAATATATATAATAATTTTTCTTTTACACACATACATAGTACTTTTATGAATAATTTGAAATAATAACGAATAAAAAAAATTAAAAAATGACGGACATATGAGCCATCAAGTAGAACCCTCTTTTGAAAAACCTTGCTGATGGCGTTCTTATTTTCTCTGTTAGGCATCGTCTGAAAAATAAAAAATATTTTTTTTCTTATTTAGAAGGGTAATAGCTAAGATGTAGCATATGGAAATTTTTTTCTAAATTTTTTGTAGTTTTTTGGTGTTTGAAGAAAAACTCTGATTTTTCTCGAAATTTTGAGTTTAAAAAATTTATAACTCATGAACGTGGCACCCAATCAAAAAAAAATCTATGCTACGTCTTAGATAATATTATAAAGGAAAAGTGTTGTAAATTTTAACAAAATCGGTTAAGTAGATCTTAAGATATCTTCTACACCAGTTTGAAAAAAATAGTTTCGAAAAAAAAGCAAAAGAAAAAACAGTACGGCGTCAGCGTCTTAAAACCAAATATTTTTTTTAAATTACCTTCAATCTGCATTTCCTGGACCGTACATGAGGTCTTCCATTGTTGCCGCGATGTTCTCCGACTCCTTTTGAGCAGCTCTTTTCAATTTCCTCTTTAGCCTCTTGTTGGGCTTTCATTTTGGCTATAGATATTTGTTGAGAATCCAAGTTCTCGGTAAATCGCAGCGCACTTGGGCCAATTACAAGGTTTTACAATTGTATCATTTGTAATACACTAGTATATCCATCAATAAATATACTAGCTGCAATATAAGATGCAATCTCAACAATTTTTGTGCCACTGTAATGCACTTTTGGAGCCATAGACCAAATGACAGCGTTTAGACTTTCGTTGTTATTCCGAGTATATCCTTTTAAACAGCGTTCCTATAAAGGACTGACTAAAAGAACAATAGCCTTTATCAAGGCTTTGACAGCTCATGCCGGTCCGATCGCTACCGGAGTTTCGGGCCGACTCTCTACCGCGCTCACTTCTAATTGCTATAACTTCGGAAATAATTTGAATTTTGAAATGGTTAAACGTTTAAAATATCCTTAAAAGTATAAGCAATTTATTTAGCCAAAAATAATAATTTGATTTTTTGAAAATCTTAATCTCTCTCTTAAGAGAATAACTGCACTTATTTACTTTAAGAGGATATCCTTATAAGGATTTAGTTGGTGATTGTTTAATTAAATCTGTATATAAATGACTGATTCCTCTTATGTCAGTTCTGTCGGGTACAGCAGTTTTTGCTTTTCAGTTATTTCTTTTATAGACGATTTGAAGTAATTTCTATCTTTATTTATAATTTTATTTTCATTATAACTAAAGTCGTATTTTTGGTTTATTTTATGTTTGTTTTAGTACCGTGTATGCATTTTTCTATATATGCGTATTCATTCAACCTGTTTTTTTTTTAATAATTGATTTGTCATTTCACGATTATTTGCTGGCTGTGTCTGATAATAAAACGGACGAAAATCTCTAAAAATTCAATAATTTTCATAGGAATTTACAGTTCACATCAGAATTGGAAGAAAACAAAACTTTTTAGACCTGAAAGTAATCAGAAAAAACAATAAAAACATCATAGAATAGTACATAAAACCTACCTGGTCAGGACGATATCTAAATTTTTATTCAAACTATCCCAATTTCCAAAAAATCACCGTTATCGTTGGTCTAACTGACAGAGTAATAGCAATGACCTCTCCCGAATTAAGAGCTAAAGCATTTAACAAAGCAAAAGAGGTTTTACTACAAAACAATTTTAAAGAAAATGACGTTAACGGAAGACTAAAAATATTCTAAAATAACTCATCAAATCCTACTAAAAAGAATAAAGAAAACCAAAATAAATTCGCAGCACATACGTAAACAAACGTACTTTCCGAAAAATTAAAAAAGTGTTTTAAAGAAATACATTATTATGGTTCACAATGCAACTCAAAATAAATTAGGTTTTCTATTTACGAATCTTAAAAGTCATATAGCTACAATAAATCAATCAAACGTAGTGTATTCAATACCTTGGGCGAATTATCCAAGACAATACATTGGAATGACAAGTTAATTATTAAAAAATAGATTGAATGGCCACAAATATAAAAAAAAATCCATCCACACCACTAAACAAGCATAAAATGGACCAAAAACACGACTTTAGTTATAATGAAACTAAAATTATAAATAATGATATAAATTACTCTAAGTTGTCTATAGATGACAGAACTGGCATAAGAGGAATTAGTCATATATCTGGAAATTTAATTAAATAATTACCGAGTAAATAGAGTTTTCATCTTAGAATAAATAAGTAGAGTTTTTCTGTTAATTAATATTCTTCATAATAAACAAATAAACAAAAAACTACAGATAAAGCATCCTCCAAGCTTAAAATAAAAAAACCAATATATACAGAACGACCGTTGCATTTTTTTTCAAACCGTTTAGTGTTAATTAGTTTTAAAATTAAAATTTTATGTCAAAAACAAATGTAATTTGGTTTGTATCCTTGGCAAATCCATTTATAATGTACGTATTGCTTTCCAAGTGAAAACGTTTTTTTCTTAATCGTTCATCTCCCCACCTGAATTGAGATATTATAATCCTTTTATCTGCGTCACAAAAGGCTTAAGAACAGAGACAAACCAAGACCATGTCTTATAGGAAGAAGAAGTACGCTGACCTGCCCGGATTGAACCCAAGACCCTTTATATCGTATACCGACATGATAAGTACGGAGTTAAGGCTGCCACATACATAATAAAATGAAGAAAATGCTCTGGCACAAGTGTAAAACGTCAACGTATCCCTTTAATTAAACATAAACTGACCAGGACTAACCTAAACTTAAGAAAAAACTAAGAAAATATATATATATATATATATATATATATATATATATATATATATATATATATATATATAATAAAATAAAGAAAGAAAGCAAAAGATTGCCGTATCTATCAAAATTCTTAAAAATAAAATCTTAGTTGGGGAACTCGGCAAAAAGGGGCGTGATAAAAGATCACAGTTTTCATTATTTTTAAGAATTTGTTTGTTTCCCATATGGCGGTGGCCATGGGTGGTTGTCTCAGGTGAAATTAATTAACAATGTTTTCAACATCCAAGGTTCTCAATCACATCCATGTTTTAAATCTGGTTTATTGTAATTTTATCTACTATGTTATAGTGTGTATTTTATGGATTAACCAACGTTTTTATGTATAAGCTACCTACGGCCATTCAGGCTAACTCAACTTCACACTACTCATGAAGAACGTCCCAATCTAGGACCGAAATATTGGCTTAATGAAAACTGTGTGATCTCTTATCACGCCCCTTTTTGCCGAGTTCCCCAAATAAGATTTTATTTTTAAGTATATATATATATATATATATATATATATATATATATATATATATATATATATATATATATATATATATATATATATATGAATATGTTACAATAGAGGTTTTCACGGATTGTGGAATGTAATACATTAAAATTCCGCATTCCAATCCGTTCGTCTAACAATGAATTTGCACGACGTTTCACCAAAATCTCATTTAGCTGGCTGGCTAACTAAGTTAGCTTCGAGCGTGAGCAGCAGCTAGATCTCAGCATCGAGTAGCAGCAGCAGCAAGAGCACTTGTGCAAATTCATTGTTAAACAAACGGATTGAAACACGGAATTTTAATGTATTTCATATATATATATATATATATATATATATATATATATATATATATATATATATATATATATATATATAAATTTTAATTTTTTAAAGTCTTAACTGAATATGAAATTATATTTTTTTCTGGTTGTTTCCAAAGTAAGTAAGTAAAGTTAATTTGAACCGCGGAAAATTTTAATCGAAATTTTCCAATAACCACGATTAAATAAGAGAAAGATATTTCAAAAGATAGAAACCTCCGAATAAGAAAATTAGTATATAAAGTTATAAAACATTTTGAAACGAAGTAATATTGGCTCAATTTAGATAAGTAAAGTAATATAAAGTTAGAGCCACCAATTTAAAATTGGCCTGAAGGGACGAAGTTACCCAATCGGTGCTATCTCTGATAAAACACAGAAGTTGAAATTTCTCTCAGATTTGACTTTTCAGTTTTCAAAAGTGGTGGGAAAACTGATTTATGATTTTTAGGGGGTTAAAGGGTAGAATATAAAAAAGTTTTAATGTCTGCTTGTTTTCACTCGGCTTCTTGGGAATCCTCTCAAGATAAGTATTTTTATAAATTCTATTGTTTACGTTCAATAGATCTAATCTGGTTCAAACTATACGTATGTTCATGTCAAAATATATTCGCTTTCAAGTTAACTTCCAGCATATTAGGTGACGATGCTAGGGGAATGGAGTGTCTGGGTTTTTGTAGCGTTAAATTCTGTTTAGTTACTCACCTCATGATAGAGTTTCTTTCAAGTCCTTGTTAAGTTGAACGACTTCCTGCTATCTGCGGCCTGTTCAAATTAAATGAAGAAATAAGAGAACTATCTTCAACAAAGCTGTGGATTGGATTCCTGGTTTGTTTCAGCAGATCGTTAATGTAAATGGGAAAGAGAATCACAAAAAGTACGAAACCCTGGGGCACACCAGCGCTGATGTTAATGAAGGTACCACTCGTAAAGAACGCTTTCTGGTGGATGGCTCTACAGCGTCCGTATCTTCATTTATCAAAATACAGGAATATTGATATTTTAAATGTTTCCGTCAGGATAAAGTACTAGCTTTGTTCCTAAACCTCTTGTAATTTTTACGTTACACAAACCACAGGTGAGTCAAAAGTAGAAACTTTTGTCTCATGTTCCTCATCAAGTGAAAAGTTGTTCCAGACTTTGCTCATTTTTTTAAATCCAACACTTGTTAAAAAGGCCTTCTACCGTAGAAAATATCGGAATAAGATTTTTATTTCGCTAGGGGATTCTTCGTATTACCGCTAAATATGGGGTTCACATAAGGGTCATTTTCATTTTGAGTGTGACCGATGAATGAAACCACGTCTTTTACATTTTTTAACGTGTCGGTAAAACATAACCTCAAAGCTTCACAACTGACATGCAGATAAGTATAAGCCATTTGGACTACATTTCCCACCAAATATATGAGAATTATCAGTAAAAACATTATTCATAAACAAATAGTTGCAGCCACTGCTATGACGTGTTTTGGTTTACATTTTTAACGCTAGGAACAAAAAAATCATACCTTGTTTGAGGTCTTGACTTCGCGTGAAGCCACAATACAAATGGCCGAAACGTTTTTTTTTTTTTTCGATCAGTGTTGCCAGTATATTTATTTTAATTCCATACAAAGTTATTGGCAGAATTGTGGGAGACCATGTTCTTGACAGATTTTTTTATCACAAAACAAATTAAGTTGTAAAGTTACCATTAATAATCGGATCTTCATTAAATTGCATAATCTGATTGAGGAAATACTATAGATTTTGGATATATATTCATCCAGCACATTACTTATTCAGGAAACACGTAAAGGGCGACAGACTTCAGTAAACGGGTTTTTCATACACCACGTCTCATAACATTCTCAAACAAAATTTTTGTTTTCTATTTCTTAGTCAAATATCGATTTATAAAAGATGCTTGCCTGATTTAGGATACTAGAGACACATCTGTTAAAAATAACAATAAAAAAAAAATTATCAACCGGAGCCAGAAAAACCATTGTCACAGAAAATTTTTGTAGACCCATAAATCAACCAGACTCTTAATTGCCTAAGGGCTATTTTATTGCGTTTTAACAATATTTCTAAATCACAAAAAACTTACCGAAAGTTTAATATAATATTGCGGATCCTCCCGGCTGGGTACCAGGTTTTGCGTGCCCAACGTAGCCGGGTACACGGTTTTACCGGATCCTAAAAAGTACTATGCGTTGCATCTCCCGTCTTTTTATATTTTTTTTTTATAGGAATTACCGGAATAAAAAACACACGATAATATAAATTCATTTTTGCAATGAATTATTGTAAAACCAAGTACTCGTCAACCATATATGTCAGATATTCAATTCATCACTTTTCTGTTATTTGTGGGAATGCCAGAAATACAAATGCATGTCTTTACGACATGCATTTTTCTTTCTTGCATTCCGATTCGGCCAAGCTTTTTATTACATTACAAGAAATACAAAAAACAAAGTTTATTTATTCACTAAATAATACAAATGAAAGAATCTTTTGCCAACAGACTTTAAAAAAAAAAAACAGTTTAAACTTCCGGTAGTCGAACCAATATACTCTAACATTTATCTTGCGAGACGAAATTTTGAAAAAAAGCTTTTAATAAAATTGATTTGTCATTATTAACTCACATGAAAAAAAGAATCGCCGCCATATGTAACATGTCTTTTCGTTTTTTTGTTGTTATGCCGTCATGCCGTCATGCGAAACCTTTTTATTTGTCGTGCATTTATGTTGATTCGAGTAAATTCCTTGTAGCACTGTTAGAATCAGATACAGTAAACGCTATTTGTTCTTGTTTTAGCACAAAAAGGAAACATTCATATCCCGACGGTCGTTTAACCTAAAAATTTAAACTTCCGGTAAACGAGCAAGCAACTATTCCTGTTTCTTTTCCGAACAATATATCGAAATAAACCTTTTTACAAAATTAATTTTTCATAATCAACTTGAATAAAACAAAAAACAAGTCGCAATATGTCAGTGATCTGTACACGTAAGTATCTTTTGTTACTAGGATGTTAGGCCAGGGACACACGAGAATCATAAACAAAATCCTTCAGAGATAGACAGAGTGTAGCGTACCCAAGACTCCGTCATGCCAAACCAGAGCAACAGCTCGTGATGTTCAACTGCTTTGTTGTAAACAAGTGTGACATAAGTTAGGGATCTCCCGTTGATCTTTACTTACGAAAGTCATATTGATGATCCCTAAATAATGAAACCTTTGAATCCTTCTAAATATTCTAGAAGACGCTGATTGATAATTTTCGATATTCAAATATACAGTCTGTCGAGTAAGAACGTGTCAGCGATAATTAATTTCTGGAAGATGCTATTCTAGCGATTCAACAAAAAAATCGGTAGCGGGAACTTTTATTTACAACGCATTTTAGTAAAAGTATCAGTCGATTTCGATGTTTCGTCGAAATCACGTAAAATCTAAAATGAGTCACTTGTTTACGCGCTGGATTGAGGCAATTTTTCTTAGTTCCCATCCAAAGGAGCCTAAAATAGCACATTTCGCGGCCGCTAAATGTATTAAAAAGTCGATGTTGTTTGTGAAGAAGTGAGTAAAAATCAATCAAGAAATCTAGATTATAACTACATCAGACACATCACTGATCTAATGATTATAGCAAAACTTAAACATCGCTCCATCTCTTTATTTTGGTTACCCAGTCATATTGGTAACAGTGGCAATGATAAAGTGGACACTTACGCAACACTCGCTATTGAAAGAGGCTTTTTGAATACTGGGGAAAATCATTTCTCAGACTTCAACATCTCCCTTAAGGACATCCATAAATCTCTTTTCCAATTACATTGGGACCTGGAAGACTCCAATAATAAGCTGTGGTTCATAAAACCAAATGTCTTCCCGCCCTTGAACTCCTCCGCCGAAAAGACAGTGTACTCTTGAGAAGGTTGGCGGTGAGACACACCTATTCCTCTCACGGTCATCTTATAAAAATGAACCACCATCTCTATGTCCTACCTGGGTGGGTCTCCTTTATCTGTCCTACACATATTTGAGTCGGTTCACCACAAAAATATAAGAGACAAATACAGCATTCCTTCAAATCTGAAACTAGCCTTAGAATCATTTCTAACACATGAAGACAACGTAAACAAATTTTTGAGGGAAATTGACTTCTTAGTCTAATTCATAACAAACTAAATGACCTTAGCTGTTGATGCGCTCAGACCCAAATAACATCATCATCATCATCATCGAAAAACGAATCGTTGCTTTTTTTTCATGGGACTCGAAATTGAAGCTGCATCAAGAAGTGGTAAAATTAAGAAAATCGGTTTGGAATATGTAGCACACCAAAGAATACATTAATGGCAAAAAATGTTGTCGAAACACGTTTTTAGTGTTCTGTACGGAACACTTCGGTGTCTGTCTGTCACACCCGATTTTCTCCGAAACTATTTAACATAGAAAGTTGAAATTTGGTAATAATATAGGAATTGATGGCCTCTTCAGAGCCATGTAGTTTTGAGAGTTAAATTTTGACTTAAGGGGTTAGTTTTAGGGGGTGAAATCGGAAGTGAAAAAAAAAAAAATTTTACTAGATCATCGAGTGTGGTGTCAAATGAAAGCTTGTGAAAACACGAGTAAAAATATATATATAATGCAATACTTGCGCGCACTTTTCTTTGTATTATTTTTAAAAAATCGCGAAAAATCGCTTATCTCGAAAAGTACTTATCAAAAAATTTTGAAAAAATCCTGGAATATTCTCCACGGGGTGTAGATTGAACGAAAATTATCACGAGTGCATTATCTTTAATAATTTATCTGGTATATAAAAAAAACAAAAATTTCAAAGTCATCAGATTTCCGTAAAGATTGGAAACAAACTTTGTTGAAAACTCATTTGGGGTGTGTTTTGTGAAGTTACTGATCATTTTATACCTCCGTAACAAAATTTTTTATTTTAAAAGCAATCAACGTACGGAACACTAATTGCGCAAGTTCAACTTGCACTTGACCGATTATTTAAAGAATAAGAGGGGTCACGTTCTTACTTGACAGACTGTATGAGAGTAGGTGTAGCGTCAATTTCTGAGACGTCAAGAAAATAATTTTTATTGGAGGGAATTAAACGACTCGAGACCCGCCGGTATTAGTGTGTATGTGTGGGCAGACCGTACTTAACCAAAAGAATATTATTTAAAGTTTTGTTAGTTTTTCTTGATTGCTAGGTATATAATTAAAAAAAAACCGGTCAAGTGCAAGTTGAACTTGCACAATTAGTGTTCCGTACGTTGATTGTTCTTAAAATAAAAAATTTTGTTAGGGTGGTATAAAATGATCAGTGACTTCACAAAACACACCTCAAAGGAGTTTTCAACAAAGGTTGTTTCCAATCTTTACTGAAAACTGGTGACCTTGAAATTTTGTTTTTTTTTATATACCAAATAAATTATTAAAGGTAATGCACTCGTGATAATTTTCGTTCAATCTATACCCCGTGGAGAATATTCTAGAATTTTTTCAAAATTTTTTGATTAGTACTTTTCGAGATAAGGTAGGGGACAGCGATTTTTTTAAAAGTAATACGAAGAAAAGTGTGCGCAAGTATTACATTATATACGAGTATATATATATATATATATATAATATATATATATATATATATATATATATATATATATATATATATATATATATATATATAATATACATATATATATATATATATATATATATATATATATATATATATATATATATATGTATATATATATATATATATATATATATATATATATATATATTATATATATATATATTTTACTCGTGTTTTCACAAGCTTTCATTGGACATCACACTCGATGACCTAGTAAAAAAAAATTTTTTTCACTTTCGATTTCACCCCTCAAAACGAACCCCTTAAGTCAAAATTTATGTTACGGTGGTATAAAATGATCAGTGACTTCACAAAACACACCCCAAATGAGTTTTCAACAAAGTTTGTTTCTAATCTTTACTGAAATCTGATGACCTTGAAATTTTTGTTTTTTTTATATACCATATAAATTATTAAAGGTAATGCACTCGTGATAATTTTCGTTCAATCTACACCCTGTGGAGAATATTCCAGAATTTTTTCGAAATTTTTTGATAAGTACTTTTCGAGATAAGGCCCGGGACAGCGATTTTTCGCGAATTTTTAAAAATAATACAAAGAAAAGTTCGCGCAAGTATAATATTATATATATATCTTTTACTCGTGTTTTCACAAGCTTTCATTTGACACCACACTCGATGACCTAGTAAAAAAATTTTTTTTTCGCTTCCGACTTCACCCCCCAAAACTAACCCCTTAAGTCAAAATTTAATTCTCAAAACTACATGGCTCTGATGAGGCGAGCAATTCCTATATTATTACCAAATTTCACCTTTCTATGTCAAATAGTTTCGGAGAAAATCGGGTGTGACAGACAGACAGACAGACAGACAGACAGACAGACACCGAAGTGATCTTATAAGTGTTCCGTACGGAACACTAAAAACACCCTTATCTCTAAATTATTTAGAAAATATGTCCAAGAATAAAAACCGGTAATTTTATCTTTAATAATACATTTTTAGACGTTTTCCAACCGAATTTCTACCCCCTAATTAGATTTTTAAACAACTCAAAAACAGACATCTTTTCCCTCTTTTCATTCCCTTATCCCCACACCCCAAAATTTATTATTAATATCCCCCAAACTCCAAACCCTGCTACCCTTAAAAATATAAAATCCTAACTCCCTTAAATATGAATGCTTGAACGTACAGTGAAAATTCATTTCGTATGTATATAACATAAATCTTTTTGGAAAAATTAGATTCGAAAGGGCTTAAGGGTTTTAAGGAGCTGACGTTTTTTCTTAATTTTTTTTAGTGTTCACCTCCTCGCTCGAGTAGGGATTTTACCCTTTTTATGTCCTGGGGATAGCGGCGGGGATGTCGTAATGTCGTTTGTTGTTGTCAACTTTATCCAAGTGCCGAAACATTTTTTTTGTATTTCACGGCACCTTTTAGACAACGTAGTAGCGCTGCCACGGACGTTATTGTATTTCCGCAAATAACTACTACTTATGTACACTACTGTCAGAAAGTATTTGCCCACCTAGAAACTTCAATATAACTGCCAAAATTTAATACCTAATTAATCCCTTTTATTATATTAGGTAAATTTAATTGTTCTTAACAAATGTCCATCATAAAATTGTTTAGATAAACCTTTTTGGTGAAATCACAAATTAAAAACCAATTAGAACAAATTTCCAAGTTTTGTATGATAATTGTTTTGAGATGATTTGTGAGAATTCCAGTTGAAGTAAGAACCCATTTCAAGTTTCTAGGAATAATGGAAATTCCTAGTGACATTTTATGATAAAAATTATGCTATAAATACCATTGTCCTTTTAGAAATTAACCATTCGCAAACAGTACTTTGTCATTGATACAGGCTCAATTGTTTTGTGAAAATACCAAACACCCAAGAAGTTTCCGTTGAAAATCAGGCTCTGATAACTGGGAGACATCAAAATGGTCACTCGAGTCGACAAAGTGCGAGTGCTATGCGGATGCCAACGAGAAGGGTGGACTACATCGTAAAAAAATTTTCTGCGAGACATGGAATTCCCAACCAAAAACGTTCAGGAAGGACTCCCGCTGAAGACAGAGCTATAACAATGTCCAGCAGACGTAAACGCCGCCTAACTGCACCAGAAATCCAGGCTCAAGTAAATCTGGAGCGGCCCATCAGCGTGACAACCGTGAAGAACAGGTTAGCAAAAGGTGGACTACACGGGAGAGTTGCAGTGAGGAAACCACTTCTTAGGCAAGTGAATAAAGGTAAACGATTAGAATGGGCCCGAGAACATCAAAAATTGGACATTAGAACAACGGAATTCTGCCATTTGGAGCGACGAATCTAAATTCGAAATTTTCGGTTCAAATTGATAAGTTTACGTGCGGCGGTTAGCTGGAGAGAGGACGTTGGAAGCCTATAGTAAAACATGGTGAAGGTTCAGTAATGGTTTGGGGGTTGTTTTGGCAACGGTAAAGTTGGAACAGAATCAAGAAATTTTGCTAACTCAAATGCTTCCTTCTGGAAGATATATTTTTGAGGGGAAATTTATTTTTCAGAACGACAACGACCCTAAACATTCTGCTAAACAAATTAGAGAACTTTTGGACCAATGGAGATCTGATGACGTCCTGGAAGTGATGACTTGGCCTCCACAATCACCCGACTTGAATCCCATCGAATTGCTGTAGGACCATTTGGACAGGTGTGTTCGAAAACTCAATCCAACATCAAAAAACCACTTGTGGGAACTTTTACAAGCAGAATGGGTTAAAATAACCGAAAATCTACTGGACAGAATGCCGAAACTCTGTAAAGCGGCAATTAATAACAAATGTCACATAGACGAGAAAAATCCTGGAAAAATTTTTCTGATTTCTAGACTGTAAATAATGTGAAAATAAATAATAATTCATTAAGATTAAATATATGTATATATATATATATATATATATATATATATATATATATATATATATATATATATATATATATAATCTGGATTTTTGTTGCCGTGTGACTGAAATAACTAACTGCGCAAATACTTTCTAGCGGTAGTGTACTTGGCCAGGCCAAATAAAGTTAAATAAATTAATAAATAAAGTATACCGACCTGCCGGGATTGGAACCCGAGACCTTCTGCACTGCAAGCAAGTTAGTACGCCACGCAATCACGGACCGCCACATTTTAAAGAAAACGGTGTATCTTTCGTTCTTTCGTTTCTCTATAGACTTCCATTTCAAAATGAGCTTTAGATTCGTTGTTCTTCTTTCTACTTGTCCAGACCAAACCAGTTGTCTTTATTGGATATCGTTCATTATTCTTCTTTCTATCTTCAAGGCTTGTCTTATTCTCTCGTTTCTGATTTTATCTAGCTGACATTCGCTAGTAGTCCATCTCGAGAGCAAGAAGTTTCTGTTCTAAGATTTTGTTTAATTTCCATACTTCGCAGCCGTGGAGTACGATTGCGTTATAGATATAGGACTTTAATAACGGCTTTTCTTTTTCTTATTCTATTTTCTATTCTGCCCACTATCTCTTTTCTTGTTCCTAAATAGAGGTAGTCGTTATAAGCATCAATCTCTTGACCTCCGTTTAAGGTAATTTTTTCTGGTTCTTCCCCAATATAGAGATATTTAGTGTTTCTGTTGTTTACTGTCAGTCCCTCGCGTTCATAATTCTCAAACTGCTTTTTTGTTACATGTTCTAGATCTTCCTTGTCTTGCACAATCACTACTCGTACTTGGTCATCCGCAAAATAAAGAGTATATATCGTTGTTTCATCATTCAACTGTATTTCCATTTCTTTGCAATTTCTTCTCTATATGTTTAAAGTTTCGCTTACATAAATTTTGAATAAGGTAGGCCATAAACAGCAATACTCTCTAACCATAGAACTAAAAGAACTGTAATTCTCTTAAAAAAATATTTATATATAATAAAATCGCTTATCTTCAAATTTGCTTTAATCCGCTGCAGTTAAAAAAGTTTCCAAAAATGCATTATGTCGAAATTTTAAAAATCGAGCGTTGTCCTTCTCTTGGCATAAATAAGGTTTGAATAGAAGAATAGAGACTCGTAAAGAGTAGCTAGGAGTAGTAAGGATCATTGGTTTGGATTTAAATAAAAAAAATGTTCCTATCTTTCGTAGTTTCACATAGCTTTTAACATTAACTTCAAATTGTTATCCTGAAGATGAGGGCGAATCGTTTCATATGATATATCCAAACCCTTCTGCTTTGGTTTTTGCGCCCCTTGGCACAAAGTTAATTGATTGGATTTCGGAAAAACAAGTTAACAATCATTTTTTCGTTCTCGCCCGACACTTTTCCCGAGACTGAGAAAGCTATATTTGCAGCATTGTAAAAAAATTACCTCAAAGGAAAACATTTTATACAATAATATCAGAAAACGTTAAAAAATCACCTAAATCTCAGTCATATTGAAATTCAGTATCGTTAAATTTAACGATCACAACCCTTAAAACCAATTTTTGAGACGCACCTTTAATTATCTTAGGTATATCAGGTTTCTTTTCAAACCAATCCTATATTCGCCCTTCTTTAAGTGATCAATTTCATTAATATCATTAAATTAAATTTAATAAAAACCCTTTCTTGGCAAACCGCTGTTTATACAAGCTGATGACGTACGACCCTAATTAAAAATCGATACGCTCCAAATGTTTGCCTTTTCTTCTCTACTTATATTTCGTTTCTTACAATCCATTTTTCATCTTTACTTTATATTAATTATATCATATATATTGTATATAAAGATATAGGGAGAATTTCCTTCCACCACTAAACTTAATTTTTTGTAAGCAAGCCAAATATGATAACATGAAATTTGCCCCTTGTCAAATTTGACAGTTGACAAAGCCAACTAGGATTTCTTAAAATGGCACTCTCTACATATACGCACATCATCACATAGCATTTTTCAGTCTGATTACAAAAATATGTAATACCTGATATTTATTTTGAGCCGTTATCGATATACAGGGCATTCAAGTCATTGAAACGAATTTTAACTTTTAAGTGGTTTACCCGATTTACAATTTTCTTATTTTACATTTCGAAAAATTTCTTTCGCTATTAAACTTACTTTTTTATGAGGAAACCAAATATGATAACAACAAATTTTTCACTTGTCAATTTTGACAAATGGCAAAGCCAATTAGAACTGTTTTTAAATTGCACCCTCTCTATATCAGTACCCCGTTAAATAGCATTTTTCTTCTTCTTCTTTCTTTACTATAGACTAGGATAAGCATCCTTTTGCCAGTTGTTTTAAACTTTTGTGGATGATGATTTCCAACTGTCGAACCATCGGTTGGGTGGTCTGCTTCGTGGACGCCTTCCGTTAGGTTTTTGGTTCTTACATATTCTGGCTAATCTGTCTTCATTGACTCTTTGCACATAGAATTTTTCTTCTTCTTCTTCCTTCACTATAGACTAGGATTAACATCCTGTTGCCAGTTGTTTTAACTTCTGTGGATGCTGATTTCCAACTTTCGAACCATCTCTTGGGTGGTCTGCTTCGTAGACGCCTTCCGTTAGGTTTTTAGTTCTTACATATTCTGGCCAATCTGTCTTCATTCATTCTTTGCACATGGTCGTGCTACTCTTTCTTCCTCTTCTTCATCCACTTCACCACTCCTTACGCCTGATATCTTGACATCTAGCGTATTTCCGTTAATTTATCAAAATACATAACACTATATTTAAGTCTTAAAGTTATAAACAATTTTTTTAAACTTTTGCGAATAAACCATGTTCTCGGTTTCACTCGAAAATGAGATCGCACTGTTTTAACGCGTAAAACGCCACTAAGTAAATTAAAAAAAAAAATTAGTAACCTCTTAAAGGAAGTTATTAATATTTTTCTGATGACGCGCGGGTTCCAACGTGCACTTGGAACCTAATGCACGAGTAGCTAACACTGACGCTTTCGAAAAACTCCCTAATTTTTAACGAAGCAATCATAATAGTAATATCAAGACCTTTTGCATTTATTATTTAATAAACAATTAAGTAAAAAGTATTCAGTGCATATTGAATTATTTCAAACATTAACTGTTACTGCTTCTTCAGAACTAGAAAATATTTTGCAGATCAGTTGGTTATTTTCTTTCGGTATAAATGCATGGAATTGGCCAGTCTTAGATATAGCTTTACAAATTCGATGCTTCGATTGATAAACAAGTAGCCTATTATATGCCTTTATATTTATACTAGCAGTGCTCCGCTAGCGTGGACTTGATTCACTACTGTCATCACTGCCTATTCCCTATTTTACCTAAAGTAATAAAATATCTGCCATTATCTCCCATTATTTCTCCTTATCTCTCATTTTCTCTACATAATTTCCATTATCTAGGCTTATCTCTGCTCATCTCCCATTATTTCTCCTTATCTCCCATTATTTCCCCTTATCTCCCATTATCTTACCTTATCTCCCATTATCTAGGCTTATCTCGCAATATTTCTCCTTATCGCCCATTATTTCTCCTTAATTCCCATTATTTCACCATAACTTCCATTATCTAGACTTATCTCTGCCTATCTCCCATTATTTCCCCTTATCTCCCATTATTTATACTTATCTCCCATTATCTCACCTTATCTCCCATTATATAGGCTTATATAGAATTATATAGAACATACGTATAAATTTATAAAAACCGTAAATCGGATAAGTGGTTCTTAAGTGATAAGCGCACTAACGGACAGACAGACAGAGAGACGTTGCAGTTTATATATATTATATTCTTTGCAACATGATATTGTTCCATATTTAATGGTTTAGGCAGTGTATTGCAAGAGAACGCGCTTGATTCACTATTATCGTCACTGCTTATTCTTTATGTTACCTAACGCAATAAAATATATCCGATAACCTGGCCAGAGAACATATATATGTTTAAAAAAAAAGCACGTAACACACTAACGGACAGACAGACAGACAGAGAGACATTGCATTTTATATATATTATAGATAGATAACCTGGCCAGAAAACATATGTATGTTTTAAAAAAAAGCACGTAAATCGGATAAGTGGTTCTCCAGTGATAAGCGCACTAACGTACAGACAGACATAAAATATATTATAGATGTAATAAAATGTGTATCTATAACCTGGTCAGAGAATATATGTATAAATTTAAAAAATCACGTAAATCGGATAAATGGTTCTTGAGGGATAAGCGCACTAACGGACAGATAGACAGACAGGCAGAGAGACGTTGCGTTCTATATATATTACAGATATAGATTATTATTATTATATAACCTGGCCAAAGAATATATATATGAATTGAAAAAAAGACACGTAAATCGGATAAGTGGTTCTCGCGTGATAAACGCACTAATGGACAGACAGACAGACAGAGAGACATTGCATTTTATATATATATATATATATATATATATATATATATATATATATATATATATATATATATATATATATATGTATATACGAGTCTGGTTTGAAAAGTCCGTGCAAAGTCCGAGAGATGGCACCACCGGCGCGTATCGAGGTCATGTTTAGTTAGTAGCATCTCTGGAATGAATGCACACCAAGTTTCAGCCATATTGGTCTATTTCTTTGTGTTTGGCATTCGTGTGAATCAAGGAAGTCGAGTGATTTTCAAGAAATGGACGAAAAAGAATTTCGTGTGGTGATTAAACATTACTTTATGAAAGGCAAAACGCCTCAGGAGACTAAAGAGAAGCTTGATAAACATTATGGTGACTCTGCACCTTCGATTAGAACAGTTTATAAATGGTTTCAAAATTTTCAGACTGGCCATATGGGCACAAGTGACGCTGAACGTTCTGGACGGCCTGTGGAGGTTACGACTCCAGAAATCATTGATCAAATCCATGATATGGTGATGGATGACAGAAGAGTTAAGGTGCGTGAGATTGCTAGTGCTGTGGGCATCTCGACTGAACGGGTACATAATATTTTGCATAAATATTTGGACATGAGAAAGCTATCCGCAAGATGGGTGCCGCGATTGGTCACGCTTGACCAAAAACGGAATCGTGTGAAGTGTTGCAAGGATGGTTTGCAGCTGTTCCAGAAGAATCCGGAGGACTTTAAGCGTCGTTTCGTCACTGTGGATGAAACATGGATACATTACTATACTCCTGAGACTAAACAACAATCTAAACAATGGGTTATCAAGGGGGAATCTGCACCAAAAAAGGCGAAGACCGTTCCTTCGGCCGGAAAGGTTATGGCGACTGTCTTTTGGGATTCGCAAGGGATAATCCTCATCGACTATCTGGAAAAGGGTAAAACAGGTGAATATTATTCATCGTTATTGGACCGTTTGAAAACCGAGCTGCAAGAAAAACGGCCGCGATTGGTCCACAAGAAAGTCCTTTTCCATCACGACAACGCACCAGCACACACCTCAGCAGTTGTGGTCGCAAAATTAATGGAAATAGGATTCCAACTCGTTTTACATCCCCCCCATTCTCCAGACTTGGCTCCCTCGGACTACTATTTGTTCCCCAATTTGAAGAAATGGCTGGCGGGACAAAGATTTTATTCAAACGAGGAGGTGATTGCAGACACTAATGGATATTTTGCAGACTTGGACAAATCCTATTATTCGGAAGGGATCAACAAACTAGAACATCGTTGGACAAAGTGTATAAGCCTAAAAGGAGACTATGTTGAAAAATAAAAAAGGTTTACCCCCAAACACATAAGTAGTTTTTATTTTTGCACGGACTTTTCAAACCAGCCTCGTATATATATATATATATATATATATATATATATATATATATATATATATATATATATATTGTAGATTATAGATTATAGATATTCTCTGCTACATAACATTGTTCCATATTTAATGGTTTAGGTTGTGTATTTCAAGAGAATGCGGTAGCGGCAAACTTTTTTCCGACTTCATTCACTATTATCGTCCACTGCTCATTCCTTATATTACCTATAGTAATAAAATATAGCCTATAAGCTGGCCAGAGAACATATGTATATTTAAAAAAAAAGTACGTTAATCGGATAAGTGGTTCTCCAGTGATAAGCGCACTAACGGACCGACAGACAGACAGAGAGACGTTGCATTTTATATATATTATAGATGGAGAACATCATCTCTTTGGAATAATTTGCCCAGGGCTGTATTTTCCCACCGACTACAATTTACAGCGATTCAAGAACAACGTGAATCGCTTTTTTTTTTTTCGCACACATGCCGCTCCTGGCGCGCTTTAGGGGCTTCCCTGTACCAGGTGTGCTAAACCCATTAAAAAAAAAAAACGTTTTCGTGAGCCTGACACTCATTTGTACAAAAATCGAAGCTTATCTTTTTAAAATAATTAACTGCCCAATCAAATAAGCATTTGGGAGATGTTATTTGAATTTCACTATTTCTCTGAAGACTTGCAGTTCCTGTCGCACTTTTAACGCATCCACCAGTCCCATCGCAAGCCCCTTTTCCATGAGAAGTGGCAAAAAATGTCACTCTGCACTAATACCACATTCAGATTCATGCGAGAGTACAGAAGAAAAATTGAACTAGTTTTTATATTGAGAAAAATAATAAATTTTTCGAATGGCAGAGTCGCCGAATGCAGCCTTCAAAAGTTGAATTAATTTCTTATTATACTAAGCAACTGAAGCCTCTGAATGTTTCACGTTGTCTGATCAGAGTTTACTAACTTTTTTTTTTCTAATTTACTTAGTGGCGTTTTACGCATTAAAAGAATGGGATCTCATTTTCGAGGGAAACCGAGATCGTGGTTTAATTCGCAAACTTTTCGTTCGATGATCATTTTTCACCTGATAGCTAAAACATACTGTCACTTTAGGTGCAATATCTCAGCTTCGATTTATCCGATTGTCATGGAAATTATGTCAGTAAAAGATGTATCTTTCCAGCACATGTTATATCCGAATGGTAGCGACCCTAATATTGGTTATTTTAAAAAAGTCCCGTTAAATAAAAAATGTCACCGTGTATCTAGGCCTCTATATTTAGCCGAAACTTGAATAGTGCAATCTCATCCTAATTGTCTAATAACAGTTCGAAATTCGTGTTAACATCACACATCTATGCCTTTGACTGTACCTGCAAAGCGCGTATGTTACAACGGCTCATTGCCTGATGTGTAAACTGCAGGCAGGAGTTTCTGTTTGAATATAAACAAAAATTTCTGCGTGTGGCAAAGGGTGCATCCAAAATAATTAAACACTGTGGGTTTCTGGCAATAATGTTAGAGAAACCTAACATTTCATTAAATTAATACGTTTGAAACTTTTAAAAGTGCGTGTTAAAAGTTACAAAACGGCAAAATGTTTGCAGAAATTTTTTAAAATAGAAAATATAACTATAGAATGACAAACACGTGAAAAAAAATATCGCCGCAAAACGATACCGGCTGGCTACTGCCGAATCGTTAAACTGTGCTGCGACGAGTTCGTCAGAGATGTCGCGCAGGTGAAACCTGTATCTCGGAGAATCTCAACGAAGTACATTTTACGATCCGGCGGTAACCAGCCGGCTTCGTTTTGCGCCAACGTTTTTTTTTTTTTTTTTTTTCACCTGTTTGTCTTTCTGTAGCGAAGTTATATTTTGTGTTTTTTCTATTCAATTTTTTGAATTGTTTTTTTGGAGAAAATTAAAAAATAAAAATAGTAGCAAATGAAGTTAAATATGTCACAACTATGATCTGTCGACACAGTTCTAAAGAAACAGCTTAGAACGAAGTGTATATAGTTAGTCAAGTTGTGTGATGTTTTGTTTTCCTTTTGTATCCATTTTATTCTAGTTGTAATACTTCAGATAAAGCCGAGAAAGATGAGTGAAATATAGAGTTTTAAAAACAACAAAAGGATATTATTACTTCGTAGATCGCTCTCCCGATACTTTTCACCTTATATATATATATATATATATATATATATATATATATATATATATATATATATATATATATATATATATATATATTTATATATATATATATATATATATTATATATATATATATATATATATATATATATATATATATATATATATATACATATATATATATATATATATATATATATATATATATATATATATATATATATATATATATATATACTAGCCGGGCCCGCGGCTCCGCTCGCGTGGACTTGATTCACTACTATCGTCACTGCTTATTCCTTATGTTACTCAACGTAATAAAATATCTCCCATTATTTCTCCTTATCTCCCAATATTTCTCCTTATTTCCCATTATCTCTACATAATTTAGATTATCTAGGCTTATCTTTGCTCATCTCCCATTATTTCTCCTTATCTCCCATTATTTCTCCTTATCTCCCATTATCTCACCTTATTTCCCATTATCTAGGCTTATCTCGATTTATCTCCCATTATTTCTCCTTATCTCCCATTATTTCTTCTTATCTCCCATTATCTCACCATAACTCTCATTATCTAGACTTATCTCTGCTTATCTCCCATTATCTCTCCTTATCTCCCATTATTTATACTTATCTCCCATTATCTCACCTTGTCTCCCATTATCGAGGCTTATCTCGACTTATCTCCCATTATTTCTTCTTATCTCCCATTATCTCACCTTATCTCCCATTATCTAGGCATATATCGAATTATATAGAACATATGTATAAATTTATAAAAACGTAAATCGGATAAGTGGTTCTCGAGTGATAAGCGCACTAACGGACAGACAGACAGACAGAGAGACGTTGCATTTTATATATATTGTATTCTTTGCTACATGATATTGTTCCATATTTAATGCTTTAGGGAGTGTATTGCAAGAGAACGCGCTAGCGGCAAACTTTTCTCCGACTTAATTCACTATTATCGTCACTGCTTATTCCTTATGTCACCTAATAAAATATATCCTATAACCTGGCCAGAGAACATACGTATGGTTAAAAAAAAAAGCACGTAAATCGGATAAGTAGTTCTCCAGTGATAAGCACACTAACGGACGGACAGACAGACAGACGGACAGAGAGACATTGCATTTTATATATATTATAGATATTCTCTGCTACATAATATTGTTCCATATTTAATGGTTTGGACTGTGTATTGCAAGAGAACGCGCTAGCGGCAAACTTTGTCCGACTTCATTTACTATTATTGTCACTGCTCATTCCTTATGCTACCTATCGTAATAAAATATAGCCTATAACCTGGCCGGAGAACATATGTATGTTTTAAAAAAAAAAAGTACGAAAATCGGATAAGTGGTTCTCCAGTGATAAGCGCACTAACGGACAGACAGACAGACAGTATACGTTGCATTTTATATATATTATGGATGTAATAAAATATATACCTATAACCTGGTCAGAGAACATATGTATGAATTTAAAAAATCACGTAAATCGGATAAGTGGTTCTCGAGGGATAAGCGCATTAACGGACTGACAGACAGACAGACAAACATTGCATTTTATATACATTATAGATATAGATTATTATTATTATTATATAACCTGGCCAAAGAATATATGCATGAATTTAAAAAAAGACAGGTAAATCGGATAAGTGGTTCCCGCGTGATAAACGCACTAATGGACAGACAGACAGACAGAGAGACATTGCATTTTATATATATTACAGATTATACATTACAGATATTCTTTGCTACATAATATTGTACCATATTTAATGGTTTAGGCTGTATATTGCAAAGGCACGCGCTAGCGGCAAACTTATTTCCGACATCATTCACTATTTTATGTCACTGCTCATTCCTTATGCTACCTATCGTAACAAAATATAGCCTATAACCTGGCCAGAGAACATATGTATGTTTAAAAAAAAAAAAGTACGTAAATCGGATAAGTGGTTTTTCAGTGATAGGCGCACTAACGGACAGACAGACAGACAGAGAGACGTTGTATTTTATATATAATATATATATATATATATATATATATATATATATATATATATATATATATATATATATATATATATATATATATACGGTATGTCAAGGGAGCACCATCTCGCCAAAATTGTTTACATTGGCGCTCTAAGATCTTTTCAAACAACTTCCATGGACAAGTAAGGGTGTTAATATAGGAGGAGAGCTACTCAACCATTCGCGATTCGTGGATGATATTGTGCTTATATCTAACAATAAAGAAGAATTGAAAGAAATGCTGAACGAACTTAACAACAAGTTCAGATAGATTGGTCTGAAGATAAACATCGTCAAAACCATGTTCATGACAAATGACGACTGTAATAAAGAAGCAGAACTCAACACTGAAAACGTGCAAATCACAAAAACGGATTCATATGTATATCTTGGACAAAAAATAGTAATATCCAAGGAAAACTTGATAGCAGATATATCCAGGAGAATATCATTGACCGGGTCGGCATTTGGCAGATTGCGGAACATCTTCTTTTCCAATATCCCAAATACACTAAAATCGAACACATTTGATCAATGCGTGTTGCCGGTATTGACGTACGGAACCGAAACGTGAGCTTTGAATCAAGAGATTATAAGTCGCCTCCGAGTAGCTTAAGAAGCGATGGAAAGAAGTAAGTTGGGAATATGGTTGAGGGATAGGCTGACTACTGAAGAAATTCGAGGTGCTGGTGCACAGTCCCTATGAACTTTCTTCAGTTTAGTTTCTATCTGGGCCGTGTGTGTAACACCAACCACTTATGATAACTGCCGACACACAGCACTTTGCATCTCTTTGAAACTTTCAATATAACAGTTACAAGAATCTCGCTTACCAACAGTCATGCTGTTTAGCAAAATCCATCCTCGTATTTGCAATATATTTGATATATTACTAATAAAAAAGATGCCCTCCTGGGGCGTCGATACAAAATAGGGATTTATTTATAATATTTGAATTTATTTTATCAAATTCAAAATACTAAACAGCGAGAGTATTGCTATCGATCTTCGAACGTTCTAATTTAATTCCATTGACCATGCACCATAAGAATTATATTAAAAAAAATCATTTTCCATAACTCGATAAGGAAAATTATTCCAAGATTTTCCGTAGAAATTGAATCCTATTACTTTTTTTATAATTTTGACTGTTTCACCAGTTTTTTTTTTATGAAAAAATAACATAACTAAACGAATCAAAATTTAATACAGCAGAAAAGCACTTTTTTTTCTAAAGTTAAAATGGGATACCAAAAAACGTTTTCCTAAAAAAGGAAATAGTTTCATTCCAATTTATTCTAAAGAATAAGAAAAAATTCAAAGAAAAAAAAAAACCATAAAAGAAAAAGAAAAATGGAGTCAACACCCCCACGTCCTCGTTTCGTGACTCTGGGTTCGGCTGAAAGCAGTAATATCCGATCGTTCATACAAAGAAACCTGTCAAAGTTACTTTACTTGGGGGAAAAAATATAACAAATATCGAGTTTTATAGTAATTTAGACTCTTCAGAATTCCAAACCGTCATATCGGATCCGACATTTTGAATTTCTTAAGGTTAAGGACAAACCATGACTCGGTAGGGTTAAACCCACAACGAATTTGGTCCAAGATAACTGATGTAGCTGAGAGGGTAAGCAGGTTGAAGTGGAGATGGGCGGGTCATATCGCAAGACTCTCTGATAATAAGGAAATCAACTGTAGGCCCTGAAAAGAGAAATCAAGTAGAGGACGCCCGCAAACCCGATGGTCTGACGACATCAAAAGATTAGTGGGTTACAACTGGATAAACAAGGCCTAAAACCAAAGAAGATGGACATATTTAGAGGAGGCTTATGTGCGAGGATGGACTGTATAGCTGATGATATATATATATATATATATATAGTTTTATAAAAACAAACTTAAATCTTTAGTAAGAATGCCTAAAACAAAAACTTGGAAGGTTGAAAATGAGCTAGAGCGAAATAAATAAGTTTTCTTGTTCGGTTAAAATTTTGCTCTCAGTCGTAGCCGGGAGAGAAATTTCTAATTTTAACAAATATTCATTCATTTCAATTAAATTTTAATCAGCCCCACTGCGAGTTTCCAATTAAACTCTTAAAATAATAATTAAGTTTTTACTTTTTGCCAATCTCCGCCTGAATTGGGAACGCCTACGAGATAATTAAAATATAAAAAACCAATTTGCTTTTGAAGAAAAAAATTTTTATTGACTTTTTAAAATTAATATCAATATTTATATATATATATATATATATATATATATATATATATATATATATATATATATATATGTATCTCAAATTCCTTGGAAAATCCATGTAGGTTCTGGTTAGTTCAGGTCGATACGCGATAGGTCCGAAAAGTAACCCGACTTATAGAGGATTTATCAATTTGAAAAGCATCCAAAAATCTCTGTTAGCTAAATTGTGACTGTACGGGAGCTGACGTAGTTAACGTGTAGGTGCGTTGTGATGACGAAAACGACACTTTTCCATAAATCGGGCTGTGCTTCTCACTGCGTTACGTAATCGCTTCAAAATTGCTCGGCGATGTTCCTTCCTCACCGGTTGACCCTCTGAAGCATTGGCGTGATAAAACCACGTTTTCCTTGTCTGAAACGGTAAGCCTTGCCTTGATGTTGCTTCGACTCTGGCGCGCATTCTTACGTCGTTGCTCTTTAGGAATCTTTCGCTGTGAATATTGGACTGTTGTAACAAACTCGTAACCATAAACCCACTACTCACCTCTTATGATAGCCATTTGAAATATTTCCAAGTTGTTTCTGAATGTTTCCAAATTTTCTGGGGCCATTTCAACTCGACAATTCTTTCGCTACCTTGTTAGCAGTTTTGCAAGAAGTAAAACACTACTTAAATTTCCACTAAATTTTTGTTTTTTTTTAACACCACGACATGTTTCGCTGTACGACAGCTTCTTCAGATTGTGAGGGTAAAATTACTATAATAAATGGTTCGTTCACAATTTATGGCAGGTAATAAAATAATTTAATTAAAACAGATTTAGTAATGGTGAATTATTTAAGTTTAATGGTTCATTTATTAAGGAATATGAATTTTTCAATTTGTTTATTTCTAAAGATTCTAGGTAATTAAGTTTCAGGCTCTTTGTGCAAGTATGTAATATTTCAAAGTTTGGGTTGAATCGTTGGTTATTTTCAATTGAGAATATTATCTATTATGGATGGTGAATAGTCATTATTTACTGCTAATTGTTTTATAATATTAAGTTCTTTTTGAAAATCGTCTTGGTTCAGAGGAACATTTATTAGTCTGTTAATCATATTATGGAAAACTGCAAGTTTGTGACTTGGTGGATGACATGAGGTATTATGGATAATTATGTGTATGTGACGGTTTATGGTAAATAGAAAAAATGTGTTTATTATGTCTTTTTATTGTTAGGTCAAGGAAGTTTAAGCTATTGTTGATTTCAATTTCACTGGTGAATTTTATACTTTCATGTATATTATTCAAAAGATTTTGAAATGTGGCAAATTGTCTATAACGTCCTGTAGTACAATAAAAGATATCATCAACATATCTATGCCAGTATACAAATTTTTAAACAGTGGGTGTTTGCTTATTTGATTTTCTATGTTATTCATAAATATTTCGGCCAAAAGAGGACTAAGTGGATTGCCCATTATGAGACCGTCTAGGCTGCTGTATAGGTCGTTATTAAATTGAAAATAATTTTGTTCTAGGCAAACCTTTAAGCACTTTAAGATGTCTTGTTTTATTATTGGGTTAACATTGATTTCAGAAAAAAGTTTTTCAATTAGTAATATAGTTTCCCTACTTGGTATGCTTGGAAAAAGATTTTTAACATCGAAAGAGATTAATTTTGAATTGTCAGGTAACTTGAAATGTTTGATGTTTTCAACTAGTTGTTGTGAATTTTTTATTGCAAATTGAGCTTTAAATTTAGTGTTTTCTATGAGTGAACAAGACGTTTTGATAGTTTATAAGATGGGACTGACACGAAAGATACTACTGGCCTTATAGGGTAATCCGTTTTGTGAAGTTTAAAAAAAAAAAATACTTCTTGCAAAACTTCTAGTTATGGATCTCCACCAAGTATCGGCTGAATCAATCCAAATCTTGTTAGCAGCCGTAGGACGAATTTTGAAGCAACAGTCAGTCTCAAATTTTAAATTAAAATTTATGAAACTGCAGTTTTGGAATTCCAAAGTCTTCGTCTATCTTTTACATTATCAAAAGACGATTTTAATTGAACTCGTTTCATATTTTGCAGAGTTTTTGTCGTTGGGGTCATATCAATACGAGGACCACTTTCAGCTGAATTACAATGGTTTTGATATCGCCTAAACTACTTTTTCATTTGAATATCGCATATACGAGGGCCGCGTTTAAAGTCTTTACAAACGACCACTAGATGGTGCTATTGAGATGTGACATTACCATTGTTGTAAAGTTTGACATTTGTTATTGTTAAAACAGTTTCGGCTCAAAAATTGGCAGAGTAGTTTGTTTACAGTGAGCGTTTAAAAAACAGTTTTGTGAACAAAAGGGAATTTCACTTGAAGATTATCGTTGAATGATGTCTTACGATTTTAGTAAAGGCCTAACTCAACAACAATGCCTCGAATCGCTTCGTTCAACTTTTGGTAATAAACCACTATTAGAACCGACTCTGTTTACATTTGGATGGCAGAATTTCGTCACGGTCGTGCTTCCGTCAGCTATGAATTTCGTGATGGTCGACCAAAATCGATTTGTGCTCAAAAAAACAACGTGATTGTAGAGGATCCGCATGTGACTTACCGTGAAATGGAGGTGTCTTTAGGCATATTGCAGACTGCAGTGTATTTGATTTTGCGTGAACATTTAGCTGTGAAAAAAATCTGTTTCCGATGGATTCCACATAATTTGACCGAAACTCAAAAACAGGCTCGTGTCAATTGGTGTAAAGAAATACTCAAAAATTCGACCGATGGATGAATATATTCGTACGAGCCGGAAACTAAGCAACAATCAACTGTTTGGGTGTTCCAAGATGAACCGAATCCAATAAAAGTAATTCAATTGCGAAGCACGTCCAAGAAAATGATTGTTGCCTTGGTTATACTGGACACGTTGCAAGCATTGCTCTAGAGCAGGGGTGATCAAACTTGAACTGCTGGCGATCTACCTCAATATTGTTAGACTACGATCGATCGACTCTGAGAGGCTGCAAGTAAGTGTGATGCAGGATTGTCGTCTATATAGGGTGTATCGTGGCATAGATATTAGTTTTCCGCACAATATGCATTTTTTTAGTCAAGGTAAGTGTACGTCTGCTCTAAAATGTCAATGAAAAAACTAATAATTATTCAAAATTGCGAGTTTATTGGTTCTTACAAAACAAACGAGTTCTAGTGTCTAAACTTAACTAAAGAGTGACTTTGGATGTTGAAGGGTGGCACTGCATGTCCTCAGCATACTTTTCATAAGACGGTACGTAATTACCGAGTGCTAATCGCAAGCATGATGACATATGTTCGTTAGTTAGTCGATTGCGTTATTTTGACTTAATTATCTTCATTTCAGAAAATGCAGACTCGCACAAGTAAGTTGACCCAAACATTGCCGTCAGTTGAAGGGCGATTTGCCTTAGATTCGGATATTTATCTTCAGATATAAAACACCAGAATTTTGTATCAGATGCTGTGGCTTTGAGATGTATATCTGATATAATCTGCACTAACTCATTTTCAACAGAACATGAGTCCATATTAAACTGACTTGCTATTCCAGTAGCTAATTCCTCAATGTTTTTACACGAAAAAGGATAACTCATAAATGATGCGATATTTGCCAATTTACTGAAATCATAAAAACGTATTTCGAATTGGCCCAAAATATTTGATAATTCTACCTCATAAATATCATAATTCAACTGAGGAATCCTTGCTTTCAAAGACGGAAAATTTTTCAGATCCTTTCTTTTCAGTTGATCTATCATAAGTTACAATTTACTTTTGAATGCGTTTATTGCGCTAATCATCTCAATAATAGTTTTTCCTTTATCTTAAAGCGCCAAATTAACGGTGTTTAAATGCATTGTGATGTTTGTCAAAAATGCCAAATCAGTCAGCCATTTTCCGTTTTTCAGCATCTGAGTGTCATCACCTCTTTCGTCCAGAAAAGCTGTTATTTCGGGCAATAATTCTTGAAACCTTTCTAGGAATTTTCCGCGACTCAACCATCTGACGTCCGTGTGAAGAACTAAATCAGTGTGTTCAGCTGACTCGCTATCTTCTAACTACAATTTAAAGAGCCGTCGTTGCAAGCTACGTGCACGGATAGAATTCACAATTTTTATTGCAATGCCCATAATCTCCTCCATGTTTAGAACTTTTGAACACAAAAGTTGTTGATGTATAATGCAATGGAAGGAGAAAAATGAAGGGAAATCATCATTAGCTCGACACAATGCCACAAAACCGTTTTTGTTTCCAGTCATTGCTGGTGCTCTATCGGTTGTAATGCACACTAGTTTATATATTGGTAGCTTGTAGTTTGTTACAAAATTGTAGGAAACGTCATATATATCTTCGCCACGGGTCTTTCCTTTCAGAGGAATGATTGTCAAAAACTCTTCCTTAGCCGACATGTCACTGAATATCATTCGAATAAAAATACACAGCTGGGCAGTGTCTGTCATATCGGTGGATTCGTCGAACTGTAAAGAAAAGTATGTACATTCCATGATATCATGTTTCAGTTTATCTGCCATGTCCTGACTCATGACTTCAACACACCCTTGTGACAGTCGGACGAGATAACTGAAGTTCTCTAATAGCAGACATAATCTCTGTTTTATTTTTAAAATCTCCAAATAAAGTCTCACCCCGCTTCAATAAATGCTTCCTTCACAACCAATCCATCATCAAATGGTTTCTTGCGTTTCGCCAATACATGAGATATTTTAAATGACGCGATCGTTGCAGCTTTTGATTGTTTGGCTGGTCTTGTGAACATGGTTTGTTCTTTTTTCAAACAAGTTATCAAATCACGTACTTTTCGTTTTCTTACTTCACTCTGTGACGGAAAATCCTTTTCATATTTTTTATGAACCGTTTTATGATGCCTCTCTAAGTTCCCACGCTTAGGTATTGCAACTGACGCACGGCAAATGAGACAAATGCACTTATCCTTTACCATACAAAAGAAAAATTCTTCCTCCCAATCGTTATTAAAATGCTATTTATTAATAAACTTTGTATCGATGTATCGCCTTCAAGTTACAACTCAGACTGACTCCTATTCCTTCAGGCGCAACATTTATATCGGCGCGAACGAAGTCTCGAATGTTCCCGTCAAACACGCCGCCCGAAGTTTCTAGAAAAATCGGCGGGAATCAAAAACGCGGCTTTTCTTTGACAAGTACCGCGCGTTCCTTTGATAAAGCCGCCTTTTGCCGCTAGCAGGGGGTTATTACGATAAAAGAAAGTTATGAGGGGGTTATTCTGGCCTAATTGTGGATCGAATAAATTTTAGTAGTTTATTCATTACATTTTGTTTTAGTTACCTAAAACAAAATCTGTGAATAGTTCTATATCGGAATTTTTTTCTCGAGATCGAATCAAAAAGCACTCGCGATCGACTTGTCGATCGCGATCGTCCTTTTGAGCACCACTGCTCTAGAGAATCAAAGAACAGTCAATGTTAGATGGTATACAGCAATTTGTCGCATTATTCTTCATCATGACAATGCCAGCTCTCACACAGTACGTCAAAAAATTGATTATTTGACGGAGAAAAACATCCAATTAATGTCTCGTTGGCCGTATTCACCTGATTTATCACTTAACGATTTCTTTTTGCTCTGGAATATCAAAAAAAATACATGGACGGCGATGTTCATCACATCAAGTCATGTTTTTGAGGTACCAACTTCAGAGTAGAAAAATGTTTCGAGAATTGATTTGAACGCATGCAAAAGTGTATCAATCTTAAAACCGAATATTTTGGGAAACAATAAAACAATTTGTACCACACAATTTTTTTTCTTTTATTGTTTTTGTAAAAACTTAAAAGGTAACCCTCGTAGATTCATCACCATACACTTTATGAATCAGGTAGATGTCTGAACAAGAATTCTAAAAAATTTAGACGATGCATTCGGTCACGAGATTCGATGTTTATATAACAACGTCCCTTTACCAACTCAACAGAAGTTGCGTTATGCCATTTGGTAGGGATACTAGAGAAGGCCACCAATTAGTGGTCAAAACCTTTTGGTGATAATAGTACACCTAGATACAAAGTTAAAGCACAACGCCGGATACTTTCTAAACAGACCTCATACCATCGCGATCATGGTATAGAAAGGGTTAGTCTCTCTTCTGGCAGGGCGATCGTGAAAAAATATATAATTATTAAAAACTTTCGTCACGACTCTTTACGGTTAGACCTTTTCATTAGTTAATAACAGAGTAAAGGAAGGGTTAAAAAATAGGGGCAGGTAACAAGCTAATCATTTTATTATGAAAATGATACCCACTTTAAATATTTGTCTAATATACAAGCTCTCTAATCTTGTTAATACAGGAAAAATCACGAATATGAGGCACGGTGTCCATCCTCAATTATCTATTTTTCAAACATACAACTAACTGAACTAATGCAGGAAGTAACCATAGCTTAGCACTAGAAAAATTTAAGTTTAAGATGAACCTAAAAAAAAACCGGTCAAGTGTAAGTTTAACTTACACAATTAGTGTTCCGTACGTTGATTGTTTTTAAAATAAAATTTTTTGTTAGGGTGGTATAAAATGATCAGTGACTTCACAAAACACACCCCAAATGAGTTTTCAACAAAGTTTGTTTCCAATCTTTACTGAAAACTGGTGACTTTGAAATTTTGTTTTTTTTTTTATATACCAAATAAATTATTAAAGGTAATGCACTCGTGATAATTTTCTTTCAATCTATACCCCGTGGAGAACATTCCAGAATTTTTTCAAAAATTTTTGATCAGTACCTTTCGAGATAAGGTAGGGGACAGCGATTTTTTAAAAGTAATACGAAGAAAAGTGTGCCCAAGTATTACATTATATATATATTTTTTTACTCGTGTTTTCACAAGCTTTCATTTGACACCACACTCGATGACCTAGTAAAAAAAAAATTTTTTCACTTCCGATTTCACCCCTCAAAACGAACCCCTTAAGTCAAAAATTTATGTTACGGTGGTATAAAATGATCAGTGACTTCACAAAACACACCCCAAATGAGTTTTCAACAAAGTTTGTTTCCAATCTTTACTGAAATCTGATGACCTTGAAATTTTTGTTTTTTTTATATACCATATAAATTATTAAAGGTAATGCACTCGTGATAATTTTCGTTCAATCTACACCCCGTGGAGAATATTCCAGAATTTTTTCGAAATTTTTTGATAAGTACTTTTCGAGATAAGGCCCGGGACAGCGATTTTTCGCGAATTTTTAAAAATAATACAAAGAAAAGTGCGTGCAAGTATAATATTATATATATATTTTTTTACTCGTGTTTTCACAACCTTTCATTTGACACCACACTCGATGACCTAGTAAAAAAATTTTTTTTCACTTCCGACTTCACCCCCCAAAAAAAACTAACCCCCTTAAGTCAAAATTTAATTCTCAAAAACTACATGGCTCTGATGAGGCCATCAATTCCTATATTATTACCAAATTTCACCTTTCTATGTCAAATAGTTTCGGAGAAAATCGGGTGTGTGACAGACAGACAGACAGACACCGAAGTGATCTTATAAGTGTTCCGTACGGAACACTAAAAAGAGAATTGAAGAAATAACAGTAAAAGACTTCAACGTAAATGCTTTACGGTCTGGTTCAACAGAAAACTATCAGGAAAAATAAATAATAATCGGGCAAATGAACAAGAAAATATAAGCAGCTGCGGGTTGTGAGTACAGGTACGGTAAATGGAGATAAATGGTTTAGAGGAACACCATGGTTCGTTCGAGAAGTAAAATGCATTTCCAAACAATGGAATGCTATGCAGTATATAAGTTAATACGGAATGAAACTTACATTTTGCGAACAATTCCCCAAGGAATTAGTGACTTAAGGTTAGACAAAAAAAACGCGAACCTGTAAATCGACGATTACGGTTTGTCAAGTAAGAACATGTCCGCGATAATTCATTTTTTGGTAGATGTGATTCTAGCAATTCAACAAAAAATCGGTAGAGGGCACCTTATCTACAACGTTCTTTCGCAAAAGTATCAGTCGATTCCGAACTTTCGTCGAAATTACGTAAAATCCAAAATGATTCACTTGTTTGCGGGTCGTTTCGAGGCAGTCTTTCTTTATTCGCATTCAAAGCGAGCTAAAATGTTACATTTCGCGGCTGCTAAATATTTTAAAAAGTCTGTGTCGTTTGTAAAAAGTGGGTAAATCGTTTTAACGAGACGCTGAAACGTGGCTCGGTAGGCAAAGTCACTCCAAAAGTCGAAAAAACGAATCGTATCTTTGTTTTCACGGGACTCGAAATTGACGTTGCGTCAAAAAGCGACAAAATGAAGAAAATAGGTTTTGAAAGTGTTCCATGAGATCATTCGACAACATCTACGTGCTTATGATGTCAAATTCCGAAGCACGTTAAAGAAACCTTGCGAAAATCACGTCGCGAAGTGGCTCGCTTGGACCCAACGATGAGATAGTAGGGTGAGCCTTACAATTGCGAAACGCCAACCCTCTTGAAAACATTTGGTCTCTTGTAAAAAGAAAGCTCAGAGGAAGGACTCTGAGGACTTTGACTTAAGTTTTGCAGGAAGTAAAACACTACTTAAATTTCCACTAAATTTTTTATTTTTAACACCATGACATGTTTTGCTGTATGACAGCTTCTTCAGATGGTTTGTTATAAAATAAGGGTAAAATTACTATAATAAATAGTTAGTTCCCAATTTATGACAGATAATAAAATAATTTAATTAAAACAGATTTAGTAATGGTGAATTGTTTAAGTGTAATTGTTCATTTATTAAGGAATCTGAATTTTTCAATTTGTTTATTTCTAAATATTCTAGGCAATTAAGTTTCAGGCTCTTTGTGCAATTATGTAATATTTCAAAGTTTAGGTTAAATTGGTGGTTATTTTCAATTAAATGATTTGCATAATTTGAGTTATTTTTTCTATTGATGTATGATGAAGCATGTTCTTTTATTCTTTTTGAAAAGCTTCTTCCTGTTTGACCTATATATATGTTTTTGAGCAATTTCCACAATTTAATTTGTATACTCTGGATCTATTGTCTCTATCTGTTTTAGTTTTGTTATTTTTTAAAAATTTACCAAGTGTGTTAGATGTTTTAAATGCGGTGTTAATATTTAATTTTCTCAAGAATCTATTTAATTTAGTGCTGCATCTACCATAGTACGTTATTGACTTTACGTTTTTATAAGGTTCTTTATTACTCGGAAAAACTGTACTAATGGCTTTTTTGTAAAGTTTTTTCTTGAGAATATTATCTATTATGGATGGTGAACAGTCATTATTTAATGCTAATTTTTTTATAATATTAAGTTCTTTTTGAAAATCGTCTTGGTTCAGAGGAATATTTATTAGTCTGTGAATCATATTATGGAAAACTGCAAGTTTCCCTCTTTTGGCCGAAATATTTATGAATAACATAGAAAATCAAATAAGCAAACACCCACTGTTTTAAAAAATTTGTATACTGGCATAGAAATGATATCTTATGTTGTTTTACAGGAAGTGATAGACAATTGCCAAATTTCAAAATTTTTTGAATAATGTGGTGGGCCATCTATCGGTTTAAATTTGAACCACCGGTTATTTCGAATCTGGCAATACTTATGTCATTCTATTCTGTCACCAAATTCAGTATATTATCTCCACTGAACGAAATGAATCGATTTACACTTGAGCAACGTTGGGATTTATTGAAAATTTATTTCCAAAACAAAGACAATTGGTCGGAAATTGCACGAAAATGTCGTACAAAATTTGGTCGCAGAGAAGGACCAACAGTGCCCGGTATACGCAAGTTTATTGCTAAAGTTCGTGAAACTGGTTTCATTGTTGATGCGCCAAGACGTGAGCGTGCTCGTACAGTGCGTACACCCGAAAATATCGAAGCTGTGGACGGCGCAACCATTACGGTCAATGGAGACACCTATCGCACCATGATAACGATTTTTTTTGTGCCCGCTCTTCATGGTATTGATGTGAACAATGTTTGGTTTCAACAGGATGGTGCAACTTGCCACACATCTCATGCCACAATCGATTTATTGCGTCAAACGTTTGATGGCCGTTTAATTAGCCGAAATGGTGATGTCAATTGGCCGCCAAGAAGCTGCGATTTGACACCGTTGGACTATTTTCTGTGGGGCGCCGTTAAAGACAAGTGTTATGCCGACAAACCAGAGACAATTGAGCATTTGAAGGCCAACATTCGTGATGCCATTGCCGAGATACGGCCCCATACACTCGAAAAAGTGCTCGAAAATTGGTCCGATCGAATGGGGTACTGTGAGGCCAGCCGCGGCAGCCATATGAATGAAATAATATTCCATCTCTAACCGGAACAATTGTACTTCACAACAAAAAAATAAATTTGGCAAAATTTCAAACCGTTTTTGTTTTATTGCAAACTTCTAAATGGCCCACCCTATACATAAAAATATAAAATTCACCAGTGAAATTGAAATCAATAATAGCTTAAACTTCCTTGACCTAACAATAAAAAGACATAATAACAAACACATTTTTTATATTTACCATAAACCGTCACATACTGACATAATTATCTATAATACCTCATGTCATCCACCAAGTCACAAACTTACAGTTTTCCATAATATGATTCACAGACTAATAAATATTCCTCTGAACCAAGACGATTTTCAAAAAGAACTTAATATTATAAAACAATTAGCAGTAAATATTTCTATTCACCATCCATAATAGATAATATTCTCAAGAAAAAAACGTTACAAAAAAGCCATTAGTACAGTTTTTCCGAGTAATAAAGAACCTTATGAAAACGTAAAGTCAATAACGTACCATGGTAGATGCAGCTCTAAATTAAATGGATTCTTGAGAAAATTTAATATTAACATCGCATTTAAAACATCCAACACACTTGGTAAATTTATAAAAAAATAACAAAACTAAAACAGATAGAGACAATAGATCCGGAGTATACAAATTAAATTGTGGAAATTGCTCAAAAAAACATATATAGGTCAAACATGGAAGAAGTTTTTCAAAAAGAATAAAAGAACGTATATCAATAGAAAAAATAACTCAAATTACGCAAATCATTTAATTGAAAATAACTATCAATTCAACTCAAAATTTTAAATATTACATATTTGCACAAAGAGCCTGAAACTTAATTACCTAGAATCTTTAGAAATAAACAAATTGAAAAATTCAGATTCCTTAATAAATGAACAATTACACTTAAATAATTCACCATTACTAAATCTGTTTTAATTAAATTATTTTATTATCTGTCATAAATTGTGAACCAACCATTTATTATAGTAATTTTACCCTCACTTTGTAACAAACCATCTGAAGAAGCTGTCGTATAGCGAAACATGCCATGGTGTTAAAAATAAAAAATTTAGTGGAAATTTAAGTAGTGTTTTACTTCTTGCAAAACT
>CM032448.1:122818961-122878643 GCA_019049505.1 Pachyrhynchus sulphureomaculatus | reverse complement strand
TTACTCTTACCGTTCTCAGAAAAGGACAATGGTCTCTAAACACGCCTGATAAATGAAAATTAATAAATCTGACCTTGTCCTAAATATCCTCAATATAATAAATGTCATCGATACGCGCCCATGTAGGTCAGTATAAAAATTATCCTCATTAAAGTGCTTAAAATCTCTGTAAGTTTTCTATGCAGGTTTTGATTTGGCAATGTAGAAAACGTCAATTCTGACTTATGTCTGTGCCTGATCGACTACCAAAAGACCTTTGATATAGTCCAATATCATAAAGTGGTGGGAATTCTGAAAGACCTTGGGCTAAATGGAAAGGATCTGCGGATTATTAGCAACCTCTACTGTCATTTATTAAGGCAGAAGGGGAACGTTCAGAAGCAACATCGATTTAGCATGGAGTAAGGCAGGGTTGTGTCTTGTCTCCACTATTATTTAATATATACTCTGAGCAAATCTTTACACAGACACTGGAAGAGGTGATGAAGGAATACTGCTTAATACGGAACGAATAAATAATATTCGTTATTCTGAAAATAAAAAAAAAAAAAATACGGTAGTTACGGCTGAACTTAAAGGGTCTACAACATCTTATGACAAAAAATAAACGAAACGTCAGTAATCGATACGGCATCGAACTTAATAACAGAAAAACAAAGTAATGATATCAGCAAGTCTCCGGTTCCTGCTTCTTTATTTATGGTAAAAATCAACAAATACAAAGAGCTGCACAATATTCATATTTAGGTACCATGATAAACGAACAGTGGGATTACTCGTAGGAAATTCGTTGCCGTATCAAAAAAGCTAGAGCAGTATTCCCCAAAATGACATCACTTTTCAAAAGCTCGCAATAAAATTAAGCACAAAAATAGGACTCCTAAGATGTTGTCTTCTGTGTTCTTCTTTACCACTTTCAAGAAATTTGAAGCATTTAATTTATATTTATATCGCAGAATTTTGAAAATTTCTTATACTGACCATATATATCAACGAGGATGTCTTACGTCGCATGAATAAGAAAGTGAAACTTATAGAAAAACTGTTAAAGTAGGAGTATTTAGGACACATATTGAGAAATTTCCACAGGTATGGATTACTGCAGCAAATATCCACCAAGAAAAGTTTTTGGAAAAAAGGGGAACCAGGGCGCAGACGTATCTCCTGGCTAAATAATATAGTAATAATAATAATAACGGAAATAAAAAGGCTTGGAGACAGGAAAAAGTCATTTGTCCCCCTCATTTTCAGCCACCAGGCCCCTTTAACATTACACACATTTCAATTATTCAACACGGAACATAACAGCTAACATGCAGTACAAAAATTGAAAAAAAAGGAGCTGAAAACAATTAAAAATGTGAGAAAGAGAACTTGTTCAAAGTTCTGAAAACCCAAAGTTCAACCCCATGTAAACTACATCATCAAGCATAAATGTTCATAAATTAAAGAAAATAATAAAATTAAATGAGATAGAGAGAGAGGGAGAGGACAGAGAGAAAAATGCGAGTAAAAAATAACCTAATTAACTAATTGGTTTAAAATACTTTTTATCCACTTTCTAAATATCTCAGGTTTAAGGGTTCTTAAAGTATCAGGTACGGTGCTATAAAGTTTATAAATATTGTAGGAGAAGCTTCTTTTAAAAGAACCGTTCAGTGAGGTGGTGGAGATATAAGTCCACCAAATCTTAAATTTAACCTATGAACGTCTCTGTTCTATAAATAATTTTATTTGTTAGGTATGGTGTTCAGTTATTAACAACAAAAACATGAAACATTACCAAAAAAAGGAGTCTACGTCTGTCCTGCATATTCAAACTACTTAGCATCCTCTAATTTGTGCGACACGGACTGAAATTTTCTTATACCATAAATGAAACGTGAACAGCTCCTTTGCACTTTTTAAATTCTATTTAAGTTTACCTTATCTAAACACGGTCCATACATAATATCACAATAATTAAAGTGACTTGAAACAAGAGAGTCTGCCAATTTTACCTTGAGCGATTCTTCCAAAAGATGTCGATGTGGGTAAAGCATTTTCGGTGACATATAGGCTCTTTGTATAATATGCCCTACGTGTTCTTTGAAACGCAAATCTGTATCTATTATAACACCTAAATTTTTTGAACTATTTTGCAATTCCAAACGTTGACCAGCAATGTTTATACTGATATCACGCTACAAAATGGTCCCTATGTTTACCAAAAAATCATGACAGTTGATTTATCAGGGTTAATTAGCAAAACCATGGCGCTCCGAAAACTCCACCAAAAACACTTAAATCATTATTTACCATTGCTTCAGTCCTTCTCCAATCACTAGACAAAAAAGGAGTACAAGAGTTGAGTGTCATCGGCATAGAGATATGACTTGACATGCTTTAAACAAGAAATAAAATTATTCGTATAAACTGTAAAAAGTAGAGGTCAAAATATAGAGCCCTATGGCACGTCACACTTCACCAATTCCCTCGATGACTGCCACATGGACGTTTCAGCGTACTGGAGTCTGTTGCTCAAATAATTTCCAACAAACCCGATAGCACTATTCGAAAAAACCCGCGAAATTGGTTCTCAACAAATACTACCTATCTTTTTCAGAGCTGCAGCGGACAAAGTAATAATAGCCAGAATGATTGCCAATATTCGAACCGAGTAGGCATTTTAAGAAAAAAAAAGAATGCAATCTTGATAATTTTCATTGAATCTACAACTTATCAAGAATATTCCAGAATTTTATCGAAATTTTCTGACTAATACTCTTAGAGATAAGGTGGGCGGATAGTAATCTTTGGCATTTTTATTAAAAATCATACAAAGAAAAGTGCGCGCAAGTAGTACATCATATATATTTTTGAACTCGTGTTTTCACAAGCTTTCATTTGACACCCCACTCAACGATCTCGAAAAAATTTTTTTTCACTTCCGATTTCACCCTCCAAAACAAACTCCTTAAGTTAAGGTATAACTTTCAAAACAACACCGCTGTGATTGGGCCATCAGTTCCTATATTTGTAACAAATTCTACTTTTTATGTCAAATAGTTTCAGAGAAAATTAGCTGTAACGTACAGACGAACCGACACCGAAGTGCTCCATTTTCCAATTTTGCCGTGGCACACTAAAAATCTTCGAGATTTTTCCATGGAAATTTGAAAATATTATTATATTTCCATATAAGCTTTGTAAAAAAGATTTCATCAAGTATAAATTTAAATTCAGGTTGTTTAAATAATACATAAATATCTTAATATCGATCAGGGCACGTGCTTCAATTTTAAATTTTATATATATATATCTATATATATATATATATATATATATATATATATATATATATATATATATATATATATGTATATATATATATATATATATATATATATATATATATATATATATATATATATATATATACGGTTTAACTGTATATATACGCCAGTAATATATAACAATTATACAACTAAGTGTTGTGTTCCCATTCGCCTTCTCCAAACCTCTCTATCGTCCGCCATCTCTTCGTCCATTCCTCGTGACCTCATGGCTTGTCTCATATCTTCATGCCAGGATCTACGTGGTCGTCCTTTTTTATTTCTTCCCGGGGGTTTCCATGTCAAGAGCCTTTTGAGCCATCTTGTATCGTTGATTCTGTGTAGGTGTCCAAACCATTTTAATCTCTATTTTCTATTCTTTGTATAATTGTTTCTGTTGCTGCTGTTCTGTTGCGTATTTCTTGGTTTGTTATGTGTTGGAATTTGGACACTCCGGCGCTTCTTCTCAAGTAATCCATCTCTATCGTCGTTATTTTTCTTTTATCCTCTTCTTTCCTTACCTACAGTTCACTACCATAACTTAAAACCGATTCTACCATTGTTCTTCCAATTCTCTTTTTGTTTTGTGTAGTAATGTTTTGATCCCACCATATTAAGTTAAGAGCTCCTATGATCCTCCTGGCTTTTTGTATTTTATTCTGTATTTCCTTTTTACCTATACCATTTTTGTTGTCAGTCAGTACTCCTAGATATTTAAATTCCTTGACTTTTTTGACATGTGTATCGTTGTTAATTAAGACATCAAATTCTATTTCCGAGTTCATAACCATATACTCCATCTTTTCAAGGCTCACCTCTAGTCCCCATTCCTTGTAGTCTGTGTATAATAATGCATCTTGTGTTATTATTACTTGGTCGTCTGCAAAGTTTAACGATAACACAGGGCAACAAAAAAATATTTTTGTTTTGGTGCCTGGGATTTTAGAGCTGATTTTAACTATATTTGGGACGCTAAATCAATACATGCAATCCGTTTTTCTCTATCAGCTCTACTTTTTTAGATACATCAACTTATCCACCAATGTGGTTTTTATTCAGTATATTCATTTATGAGAGTTCTAAAATTATTATATATTCATTAATGTAGGTACAATGGTTTTATTGTCAGTCTGTAACTGAGTAAACTCCAGGTAAATCTATAAATAGTGGAACCATTGCCTATCAGGTACCTGAACTGACCCTTTTAATCACCTAACTCGGGTAAGTCTCGTCAGTTTGTGCGTTCTTACTAATGAGAGTAGATCGAATTCGGCGTGTTATTTTATGTTAAGAAAAGAGTGTTTTTGTGTTATTGAACAGAATTAAAATGAGTTCAGGTTTCCAGTTCAAGAAGAAGTTGTGTAAATCAACCTGATGTGTTTTGCTATATATGCGGAGAATACATGTTTCAACAAAACAGACAAACTATTACTGACTTTGTAAAGCGAGCGTATCTTGGATACTTTGGAGTTAAGCTTGGTGATCAGGATAAAACGTGGGCCCCGCATCTCGTATGTAAAACTTGTACAGAGCATTTACGGCAGTGGACTACCGGGAAAAGAAAATGTCTAAAATTCGGCGTACCAATGGTTTGGAGAGAACCAAAAAACCACTTCAATGATTGTTATTTCTGTTTAGTAAATACTAATGGAATCAATCGAAATAACCGCAGTAAGTGGACTTATCCCAATTTAGACTCGGCAATACGCCCTATCCCGCACTCAGATGAAATACCGATTCCAACATTTCATCAGCTACCACATATCTCTGATGACGAATATTTTCCCTCTGATCGCTCTTCTGATGCTAATAAAAGTTCTGATGCTAATGAAACTAACAGTGACTATGAGGGGACGTCATCAGTTCCTCAACGCTTCAATCAAAATGAATTAAATGATCTCACCAGGGATCTCAATTTATCGAAAAAAAGCTTCTGAAGTACTGGCTTCTAGGTTGAACGACAAAAATTTACTGGAACAAGGAACCAAAATTACCTTTTACCGTACAAGAGAAAAAGATCTGCTACCATTCTTTTCTCAAGAAGACAATCTTGTATTTTGTCACGAAATTAGGGGACTCATGAAAGAAATGGGACTTTCTGAATATATTCCAGATGATTGGCGCCTATTTATTGACAGTTCAAAGCGAAGTTTAAAATGTGTCCTTCTACATAATGGGAATAAATATGGTTCAATACCACTAGCTCACTCAACGAAACTGAAAGAAGAATATAATACCATAGCTTTGGTCTTGCAGAATATAAAGTATTACGAACATCAATGGATGATTTGTGTAGACTTAAAAATGGTAAACTTTCTTCTTGGGCAGCAAAGTGGTTACACGAAATATCCGTGTTTCTTGTGCCTCTGGGATAGTAGGGACAAAACACACCACTGGGTTAGAAAAGATTGGCCTCAGAGAGAAAACATGGACGTTGGGGAAAAGAATGTCATTAACGACGCTTTGGTAGAAAGAGAAAAAATCATACTTCCTCCGTTACATATAAAGTTGGGCTTAATGAAGCAATTTGTAAAGGCTCTTGATAAGAATGGGTCTTGTTTTGCATATATAGGGGTAAAAAAATGCATCAGTTGAGCACAGAAAAACTCAAAGCAGGGATATTTGACGGCCCACAAATAAGACAATTAATTAAGGATCCTGCCTTCATAAATTCAATGAATCAAGTTGAACGAGAAGCTTGGACATCATTTGTTGCAGTTGTAGAAAATTTTCTAGGCAAACATAAAGCTCAAAACTATGTTGAAATGGTTAACAAGATGCTTAATAGTTTCAAATACTTCGGCTGCAATATGAGTATTAAAATACACTATTTACACAGCCACTTAGACCGTTTTCCAGAAAATTTAGGAGACATGAGTGGGGAACAAGGTGAAAGATTTCACCAAGATATTAAAGTTATGGAGGACCGCTACCAAGGAAGATGGGACATGCACATGATGGCAGATTACTGCTGGAGTTTAAAAAGGGACTGTTTAAAAAAAACATTCAAGAATGTCGCGGAAAAGAAGCTTTCCAAGTGTTGAGTGACTATTTCATTTCTTCAATGTTTTTTTTTTTGTTTGTAAGTACGACATAATATTGTATTCTGTATAACTAAAATAAAAATTTCGTATCTAGTTTTGTTTACTACACTTACGGATTTGAGTTACAATAATGTAACTTATATTTCTCTAAAATTGTATATCTTAAAAATTTGAGCTCCTAGGTACAAATGAATACGTTATTTGAATTCAGGACATCAAATTGATATAGAATCAGCTCAAAAAACCTCGACACCAAAACAGCTGTTCCCCTGTGTAATAGGTGTTTATCACTAATGGGGATGCCCATGCTTTGGCAAGTGCGGTTCCATTTCTTTAGAGCGTTGTCTACAAATATATTAAATAAGATTGGTAAAAGGCAATACCCTTGTCTTAGACCTTTTGTAATGTGGATTCCTCCTTCCGAGAGATAGCGTCTTTGTTTCACATATCCTATATTTTCTTTATATAACTCTTTTATTGTTATTATCATCCCTTCTTTTATCCCTGCTGTTCTCACGACAAGCCAAAGTTTATTTCTCGGTACACTATCGTATGCCTTCTTAAGATCTATAAAGGTCATATGTATTTCGTCATCTTTTTGGATCTTCTTTTCTATCAATTGTTGTAAAGTAAACAAGTTGTCTATACACGACCGGCCCGGAGTAAATCCGCTTTGGTTTTCGGATATCTTTCCTTTAATTGTTTCTCTTATTCTATTCTGCAATATTTTACCGTACAGTCTGTTCATAGTGCTTGTAACGGATATACTTCTATAATTATTAGGGTCTTTTCTATTTCCTTTCTTATAGATTGATGAAATGTAACTTTTTTTCCATTCGGTGGGTATTTTTCTTTGTGATATACAATTATTAATTAAGCTAGTTATTGTTCTCCACATGGTTATACCTCCATTTTTAATCATTTCTGCAGAGATATCACCTGGTCAGGCCGCTCTTCCATTCTTCATCGTTTTTAGATTCGCTTGTACTTCCTCCATGGTTATTTCGTCCCAGTCTGTGTCTTCTGATTCATTGTCCTCTATACTACGGAATTCTTGTCTGTTTTCAGTTAGTAATATTTCATAATAATTTTTCCATTCTTCCAGGGGTATTAAATTTACGGCCCTCTCTTTGTTGTTCGTTTTCATATTTTTGATGGTTTGCCACACTTCTGTCGATTGTGCCCCAATATACGTGTCAATCTGTGCACATTTTCGTCCCCAGTATTCATTTTTTTCTTTTTTTATTTTCTTACGTACCTCTCTATTTTTTTCCCTGTATTCTGCCCGGGTAGTTTCTGACTTGTATGTTAAATATTTTTGGTGTAATCTATTTTTTTCCTCTATTAGTTCTTTTAATTCTTCTGTTATTTAATATCTGCATGTTTTTTTTCTTCCCACTTATACTCTCCTAAAGTTTCTTGTGCCACCTTGTGGATCACTTTTTAATGCGTTCATATTCTTGCTCTATATCTTCGGTTGGTTCCAGTGTAAGTAATTCATTGTGTAATCTTCTTTGATAAAGCTCTTTAATACTGTCGTTTTGAAATATATAAGTTTTATGTCTTTTCATTTTTATTTCTATCTTGTCTTCGTCTAAACTTACTTCAAGGTATAATAATGTAAATATTCCTTCTGAAATTAAAACATATTCTTGTGGCACAAGTAGTGGAGCTATACAAATGTTAAATTCTCGTATAAGTAATGATTGCTTAAATAATCTGATATATGCGTAGGTGTATTGATAAATTTCTAGCCTAGCATAGAGAGGAAAAAACACATTTCAAAAACAAAAATTGTTTATTCAACGTAATATTGTCTCCAATTTATACACTTATTCTCACGGTTACAAGGTAACTTAAAACCTTTCAAAAAGACTCATTGTCTTAGTTTGTAAACCAATCTTCAATAATATTTATTACTTCTTCATTTGAATTAAATTTACATGGTTTCAAAATTCATTTGTTTTTACGAAACTAACAGTGATTGTGAACAGGCATATTTTCTTGCAAAAACAGCACAACTTTAGGCAGTTTTCCTACTCTTTTTCCCGTGTTTCTTGTAATATGTAAGAAGTATGCCATCCTTGTATCCAAAAACCAAAGCAAGAAACTTTCTTGTTGATTTCTGTAAGCTAAACTCCTTGGGGCATGTTTCCACTTCCTCGTCGGTTTTTTATTTCTGGATCCTAATAGTGGACCCATGTCTGCTTGAGGACAACGAAAAGTGGAAACCGAATGAAGTTACCATTGAATGAGCAACTGATTTCATCAAGGGAGTCCCAAAAGTCATCCTTGGGATTGATTAAAGGAGAAATGAAGATTCCTGAATTAATTGGGCTTGACCTTTTTATCGATAGATTGGACCTACGAAAATTAAATTTGTGATTTATTGACGAGAATTTGCCCTGGTCATACAATCATTGTGAGGCAGTTTCTGTATAAAAATTCATAAGACGGTTTATCAGGTGTAGAAGCATGAAATGCGGAATTTTTTTTGTAAAAAAACATGTTAAATTCGGAAGAATGAAAAAAGTGCTTTATTCAAAGTACGCTCCATCGCTTGTTATACATTTTTCCCATCTTTCGGGCATTTTGTGAATACCACTCCAATAAAAATATTCCCCTTTTGCTGCGAATCATTCATCGAGCCATTTTTTTTCACTTCCTCGTACGAACCAAAGCGCTGCTCAGCAAGTGCGTGACCCATCGATGCAAACAAGTGGTAATCGGGAGGAGCCAAGTCTGGTGAGTAAGCCACATGGGGTAGAACTTTCCAGCTGAGTGCTTCCAATGTGTCGCGAACTGGTTTTTGCCGTATGTGATGGAGCATTGTCATGAAGAAAAATGACTTTGTGTTGCCTCTTTCGGTATTCTGAACTTTTTTCAAGCAGCGAACGGTTCAAATCGGTCAATTGTTGTTGGTAACGTTTAGTATCAACCGTTTCCCCCCAGATTTTAACAGCTCATAATAGACCAGGCCCCTCTGGTCCCACCAAACACAGAGCATCATCTTTCTGCCAAAGCGATTCGGTCTTGCGGTCGATTTGGATGGTGCGCCTGGGTCTACCCATGATTTTTTGCGCTTGGGATTCTCAAAATAAATTCACTTTTCATCCTCTGTAACTATACGACGCAAAAAACGACTTCCTTTTGTACCGAGCGAGCAAAATGTGACACGTGTTTTTTGCGCTTTTCCATTTGCCGTTCAACTCATGTGGTATCCATCTACCGGCTTCTGAATCTTTCCGATCTCTAGTAGTCGATTGGAAACAGCCCAATTGCTCGGCGAGTTGTTTTTGTGTTTGCGAATCATCTTCGTCCAACATTGCTTGCAATTCCACATCTTCGTATTTTTTTGGTGGTTTTCCACGTTCCTTGTCTGCAACATCGAAGTCATCACTTTTGAAACGCTGAAACGATCGTTCACACGTATCTTGTGATGGAGCATGTTCACCATAAGATTCTCGAAGTAATCGGTATGATTCAACAACAGTTTTCTTCAAATGAAAACAAAAAATTAATGCTGTCCGCGAATGCTCTTTGTTCGGTATAAATTTCGACAAATTGAACACAACAACACAACACTATGCACACACTTTACCAATTTATCACTGACGCGCGTCTGACACTTGTTGATGACACAACAAAATGGCGCAGTGTCAAATCTTTATAGCACAAACTGTATTGGTGCACCATCTGTTGTCTGAAATCGGCATTTCATACTTGTACACCTGGTAGTTGCCAGATTTACCTTATTTCGTTATTTCGTACCCCACAATTTCTCTCTTTTGACCTAATTTTGTTTATTGATGAAACGAAAGCGATATGATAGCACTGCAAATATTCAACATATATTGGTTAAAACCTTGCATTATTTAGTACAAAAATAAAAATAATTGTTGTTGTTGTAACTTGCATTTTGATTAGTAGTATGGGGTAATAAATTTTAATATTCCGCCTTAATTTATACTCGTAAAAGCTTGAGAATCATATTTCTATAGTACTATAAATTTTACGCGATTATTTTCCAGAAATTTCTCCAATTTCTTAAGATTTGTAGCCAGAAAATTCCGTTACAAGATCGCAGGTGTTTTGTATTGCAGCCTTAATTTACTAGAGTTAGCACTTTATGTGTTTAAAACGGCTGATTCTACTAAATCTTCCACGAAACCCCTTCGGCGGTTAACAGTGAGAAATGAGGTATTTCGTTTCCCTTAAAATCTTATTCCTGTAGGTGTTTGTCTGTGTTTGTATTCGTATAAAACAAATATGGGAAATTTTAGACGTATTTTATTATTTACTATTTGGATCTCCGTAATTAAAGAGACTATGGCTTGTTATGTTAAGCCTTTTCGTTTCGGTTTTTGGACTATTGGTCCTCCTCAAGCGCTCCTCCACCTGCCTCATTTCCTCAGGTGCCACCTTCATTGAAAATTGACAATCATCAGGGTTACACGTATTTTCAAAATTTCAAATTCCAATAATTGTCCCACTGTACAACCCAACCAGTCGAATATATTTTTAGTGTTCCGTACGGAACACTAATAAGATCACTTCGGTGTCTGTCTGTCTGCCACACCCGATTTTCTCTGAAACTATTTGTCATAGAAAGTTGAAATTTTTTAATAATATAGGAATTGATGGCCTCATCAGAGCCATGTAGTTTTGAAAGTTAAATTTTGACTTAAGGGGTTAGTTTTGGGGATGAAATAAAAAGTGAAAAAAAAAAATTTTTACTAGGTAATCGAGTGTGATGTCAAATGAAAGCTTGTGAAAACACGAGTAAAAAATATATATATATACTTACGCGCACTTTTCTTTGTATTATTTGTAAAAAATCGCGAAAAATCGCTGTCCATCCGCCTTATGTCGCAAAGTACTTATCAAGAAATTTTGAAAAAATTCTGGAATATTCTCGACTGGGTGTAGATTGAACGAAGGGCATTGCCTTTAATAACACAGCCCCACAAAAAAAAGTGGGGTATACTTTTGATGCGATATATCAGATCCGTAGTATTTTTGCCCGCTGATCACGAATCTGACGTCAGAATATCGCCATCACATCTCAATTTTTTTCTAACCTCAAAAAATAGGTAAAAATTAGTAAAAATTAAGAAAAATGTACTCCTAAAAAATTGATTCAAGCTTTTTCATGAATCCAAAGATGTATTAATATGTATTCGGACACGCTAAAACTAATATTCATCTCTTTCTAACCTCAATAAATCAGACAGATAACATATAGTGCTTCTCGAATGCAAAAACGAATTCAAATTAAAATTCAACTGATCCTTACCAAATTTGGTACACGGGGATTTTTTTGAGTCCCTGATCACGAATCTGAGGTTGGATTTGCAAAATTCAAGATATCAGATGTTTTCGCGCCATTTTGAACGCCGAGAAAATTCATCGGTCGATTTTTATTCTTCTAAATGCATCCAGGGCACCTCCACGTGGTGACGGTGGGCAACGGTGTTACTCCACTAGCCGGCAGAGTCCCTGGATAACGGCTTAGATGCCGTTAAAGCACTATTACTTATAACGATGTTTCGACAGTAACAAGACCAACTAAACTAATTCCGCCTCCTGAACCACTTGATGCTGATGTTATGGAAACAAATGATTTCACCTTATCAGTTCATGCCGAAAACATTGAGACTGTCGAAAAAGATTCAAACACTGTTACTAATGAATATTCTAGTGACAACCTGTCATATACTAGTGACACAGATAAAGAATTTTACCATACAACCATAAACCAGAACCAATACTCGTATCACAGTCAGAACTTAGTGATCTAGTAAGAGATTTAGGCTTATCCAAAGATGGTTCAGAGCATCTTGCTTCCTTTTTAAAGAAAAGACATTTACTTAAGCCAGAAGCTACGATTTCTTATTATAGAAACAGAGATGAAGAATTTCGAAAATATTTCACAATGGACGAGGAATTGTCACTTTCATATTGTACCGATGTAAAAGGTCTAATGGATGAATTTCAAAATAACTCATACGATCCTGAAGAATGGAGACTGTTCATTGATTCTTCTAAACGGAGCATTAAGGCAGTTTTTTTTTTAAGCTGCATAATACCAACGTTTACGCTCCCATTCCGATTGCTCATTCCACAGTTATGGAAGAGCAATATGAAAAAATGAAGCAGCTTTTGAGAAAAATAAAATATGCTGATCATAACTGGAAAATTTGTGGAGATCTGAAAATTGTAACAATATTGCTTGGCCAACAGTCAGGGTTTACACTTTATCGCTGTTTTAAATGTCTGTGGAATAGCAGAGACAGGGAACGTCATTATAAGAAAAAAATTTGTCCAACAAGAGAATCGTTCACTCCTGGTGAAAATAATGTATTGTTTCCACCATTGGTAGATCCAGGAAAAGTTCTTATTCCCCCGCTTCACATTAAGCTTGGACTTATGAAGCAATTCACGAGAGCATTAGATACAAACGGCCCATGTTTCATATATTTGCATAAAAAATTTCCGAAATTTTCTGAAACTAAAATTAAGGCAGGCGTATTTGACGGGCCACAAATAAGAAAATTGTTTCAAGATTCATTATTTGTTACTAAAATGAATAAAGTTGAAAAAAGCTGCTTGGCTTAGTTTTAAAGAAGTCGCAACAAACTTTTTGGGAAATAATAAAAGTCCTAAGTACAAAGAAATAGTCGAGAAAATGGTAAAAAATTTTTCAAACATTAGGTTGCTTAATGAATCTAAAATTACATTTCCTGGACTCGCACATCGATGATTTCCCAGATAATCTTGGTGACTACAATGAGGAGCAAGGGGAACGTTTTCACCAAGATCTGAAAATCATAGAAAATCGGTATAAAGGACGATGGGATAACCATATGCTAGCGGACTATTGCTGGTCGCTAAAAAGAGAAACAAGTCCTCAAAAGCGTTTGGGCAGAAAGCCTTTGAATAGGTCATTCGCGGAAAAAAGAACAAGATACAGCCAAAAAAAAGGAAAGTTAGGCGCGGGTCTAACCTTCGCAATTCTAGGGCTTAAGGGTCTAATATTTGAGAGTATATGGTTTAAAAGTCCTGGTTTTGAGTTTATTGGGTCTCATTTTTAAAGTTACAGAGTTATTGAGGTCTATTTTTTGAGGTTACAGGGTGTGGGAGTCTAAGGTTTCAGGGTTTAGGGTTTAAGAGTATCAGGTTTGAGGATTCCCCAACTGTATACCAAATTTGGTAGGAATCGGTTGGTTTTCAAAAATTTTGTCCGCCATCTTGGATCCGCCATTTTGAATTTTGCAAATCCGACCTCAGATTCATGATCAGCAACCCAAAAAACCCCCGTGTACCAAATTTGGTAAGGATCGGTTGAATTTTAATTTGAATTCGTTTTTTTTTTTGCATTCGAGAAGCACTATATCTGTCTGATTTATTGAGGTTAGAAAGAAAACAGAACTGTATAACTTAAACCAACCGATGAATATTAGCTTAGCGTGTCCGAATACATATTAATACATCTTTGGATTCATGAAAAAGCTTGAATCAATTTTTTAGGAGTATATTTTTCTTAATTTTTACTAATTTTTACCTATTTTTTGAGGTAGAAAAAAATTGAGATGTGATGGCGATATTCTGACGTCAGATTCGTGATCAGCGGGCAAAAATACTACGGATCTGATATATCGCATCAAAAGTATACCCCACTTTTTTTTTTGTGGGGCTGTGTAATTTATCTGGTATATAAAAAAAAAACAGAAATTTCAAGGTCATCAATTTTCCGTAAAGATTGGAAACAAACTTTGTTGAAAACTCATTTGGGGTATGTTTTGTGAAGTCACTGATCATTTTATACTTCCTTTACAACATTTTTTATTTTAAAAAGCAAACGCACGGAACACTAATTACGCAAGTTCAACTCTCACTTGACCGGTTTTTATTTATATATGACAATACATATTTTTAAAATGACACCCTATAATCATGATAAAAGCACTGGTCAAAGAAATAAGAGCAGTAAGAGTTAATAGAGTACTCATTAAAACACACGATATGCGGATGATACATTAGAGATACCTAGATCACCTGTAAATACTGATTATATAGTCAGTCCAAAAAGTCTCCATACATCGCCTGCTTTCTATACTATTTTTTTGTTATGTTTAATCGGAACTATAAGGAAACACTTTTAAATTAATATTTGAAATTTAATCAACGAGGATTAGTATTAAAAACAACTACGGAAGATTTTATTTAGAAGTTACATCATTGTTATAGAAATGTAAACAAAATTAATGTCAAAAAGTCAAGCTCAAGAATTGCATTGAAAAAAAACACGTTATAATCAGCAGCATTTTATCAAGCTATCTATTGCTCGCTAAACTGAAAACAAATGAATAATTTTCGGCCATACTTTATAATCTGTCACTTGTTGCCAATAATTTTGCAGTGGATTTTCAAAGTAATATTAAAAATGAGCGAGAGAAATTGTGAAATTCCATTTCAAGTTCTAAAGATCATAATTGATTTGTGGAAAATCGTACAGAAATATAGCAAAAATTGTTAAAAAGTCGCATGCTACTGTTCAGTACATTGTAAACCACTATAAATCAAACGGGTTCCTATAAAATTCGATCACGCTTCGGTCATCCCAAGAAACTCGCTCTACGTGAAGAGGCCAGTATTAGAAAAATAATTATAAATCCCAAGAAAAGTGCACCAAAATTAAAAGAAGTACGGGAACTATTTTCGAAAAATGTTTGTTCACAAACAGTAAGAAATTGTTTACATAGGGCAGGCAATAAGGGGTGTGCAGCCAGGAGGAAGCCGTTAATTTTGAAAGCTAATCGCAAAAAGCGGTTAGCTTTTGCTAGGGAATATGTTAGTAAACCTACTGAATTTTGGGAATCCGCAATCTTTAGTGATGAAACAAAAATTAACCTTTTTTGGGTCTGATGGCAGAGAAAGAAGAATATCGCATTCGACATTAAAAATATTTGTTCCACGGTGAGACAAGGGGGTGGCAGTGTTCTGCTTTAGGGATGCATGTACACTGGAGGGGTTGGAAATTTACATTTTAATAATGGTACTATGGATCAGTATGTTTATCTGAACATTTTGAGAGACAATTTAAGAGAAAGTGTCTGAAAATTAGCACTCGAAAAAAGATACATTTTCCAATAGGACAATGATCCGAAACATACCGCAAATCACCCGATGTTGACCCCATCGAGCATTTATGGGAGGAACTTAAAAGGCGCGTTCGCAAACATAATGTTTCAAATAGAGAAGAATTAAAAAACGGAATATTGGACGAATGGGCGAACATGCCAGCAGAAGTTACTAAAAAGCTGATTGTAAGCACGACAAAAAGGTTACAGGAGATTATTAAAGCCAACGGCGGTCCACTAAATATTAGTTTAAACAAAGTTGTTATTTTCCGTTAAACTCCGTCAAACTATTATTGGTAATTGATTGATTGATTATTTTAGTTTGGCGCGTCGATATCGAGGATCATTTGGCGCCATAAGTAGGATGTTTAAATCTTAGAAAATAATTGTGTTTCTTTGAAGAATTTGATCAAACTGAAGATATTTGTAACATTTGGAATCAATATTTGATCGAGAGGTTTTAATAGATCTAACCTTGTCTTAATGTCTAAATATTCATTTGAAGTTAAAATATGGTTAATAGTTAGAATATTGTCGCAGTTTGGACATCTGGGTGGCGGATCACCTTTCAACAAATAAGAATGAGTGAGGAAGGTGTGTCCAATAGCTACCCTTCTCCGTATTGTATTCTCTCTACGGGACAGAGCATCGAGCTGAAGGGGCAGAAAAACTAGAGGTTTAACCCCCCCCCAACTTGCACGAATCCTCCCGCAGGTCCCACTCCAGCTGAAATAGATTATCAAAAGTCTGTTTGAAAAAGTTTTTTAGATCTTTTGGAGTGAGGGTTGTGTTAATTGGAGTGCCCGAGGTGATGGCAACCCTAGCTTGTAAATCAGCACTTTCATTACCTTTTATGTTAATGTGGCTGGGCACCCATAAGAAAGATGTAGTGATACCCTATTGGATGCCATTTGTATAAGATCGGATATGGCTGTAGTGATAGGGTGAAAATGCGTGGAAGAGCTGATTGATTGAAATGAACTCAAGGAGTCTGTTATGATTAAAACTTTAGTATCTAGTTTGGTGGATATTAACCATCTTAACGCTTCTTTGATAGCAAATAATTCCGCTGAAAAGATAGAGGTGTAATTGTTTAATTTGAATTTAATGGTAGTGTTATTGTATACGAAAGCGGCCCCCGTTCCCTGGGCAGTCTTAGAGCCGTCTGTATAAATATGAGAAGAGTCTTTGTATTTCTCGTTGATAAGTAATAGGAAGGCTAATCTGATTATGTGGCTTAGATTTGATTTCTTGTTATATTTTCGGAGCGTATAGACTTTTTTGACATTAATTTTGTTAACATTTTTATAACAATGATGTAACTTCTAAATAAAATGTTCCGTAGTTGTTTTTAATACTAGTCCTCGTTGGTTAAGTTTCAAATATTAATTTAGTTCCAATTAATTAATTAAACATAACAGAAAAATAGTATAGAAAGCAGGTGGTGTATGGAGACCTCTTGGACTGACTGTATACTAAAACTTTATTTTCACAGATACAGAGTGACAATTATAGCTTATTATTATAATCTTCCGTATCGTTTGTACGTCTTTTACGAAAAAGTCAACCTACACAATAAATTATCGGTCCTGTGCAAGTTGCACAATTAGTGCTCCGTACCGTGAATAAGTTTTCAATAATGTATAAGAGTTATAGCGTCTTAACTACCTAATAGCCAAAAAATCAATCTAGCTCAATTTAAAATCTAGTAATAAAAGTGTAAAACAAATATTTACTTATATATGGTGGAAGTTTTTTAATATAGTCTTTAATACATTACTGCGCGTTTGCAGTACGTACTGAGATAAAATAATTTTACTTCATTTGTTTATAACTAATGTATGTATAAGTAATGTATGTATAAGTAATGTATGTATAAGTAATGTATTAAAAACTTTATTAAAAAAAATTTCACCATATATAAGTAAATAAACTCTTGGACGAAATTAACGCAACAATCTGAACATTAATCTATCTTTTTCTTATGTCGGTTTTAAAGTTTATCGAGTATTTGAATAGTAGGGTATGCATATTTTGTTTCGTTGTTCATGACAGAAATCAAAATAATTCGTTTAGATTTACAGTTTTAAAGAAATTTTAGAAGATAAACAATTTTCTGTAATAATGCGATAGATTTTTCTTTAAAAGTAAGCTTATAAATTGTTCCCTTTTTCAAAGTAATACGTTTTTGTGGTAGACTGTTTTATTTTTGACCCCGAAGAATTAGAAAAATGAATCGAACAAGGAATTTAACTGAACACGAGGTAGTGCGAGCCTCAGTTTTATTGCACGAGGGATATTGTCAGAGTTATGTTGCCAATATGTTAGGCCTACATCGTTCCACAATAAGTCGTACGGTAAGACGCTTGAATGAAGTAGGAACTTATTCTAGAAGCCTAGGGCAAGGGCGAAAATGATGCACTAGCGACCTAGATGAACGTTTTATAAGACAATATGCTTTAAGAAACAGGACTGTCACTAGTTCTATAATAAGAAACGAACTCGAAGCTGTTCACAATGTCACAATTTCTTCTAAAACAGTTAGAAGACGGTTAAATGAAGCTGGATTAAACAGTAGGAGACCAGCCACTGCGCCCTTGCTTACTAGAGAGAAGAGAGTTGCCAGGTTACGTTTTGCTCGAAATCACGAAAACTGGTCTGTGGATGATTGGAAACAAGTTTTCTTCACATATGAAACTAGGGTTAGTCTAAAACATCCAGATGGTCGTGAGCGAGTATGGCGAAGACCAGGAGAGAGGTTTGCTCCTTGCAATATCTCTGCAAGGATTCCATTCGGCAGTAGCTCTGTTATGTTCTGGGGTGGCATGTGCTCGCACAGAGTTAGTTCCTGTCCGTATGAGATTCATGAATGCTGACTACTATCTTGAGAATATTGTAACAGAACATGTGATGCCTTTCGGTCATTTTGTGGAGCCCAATTTCCTGTTTATGCATGACAACGCTCGACCTCACGTGGCTAGGGAAGTACTCGATTATCTTAATCAAGTTGATATACCGATTATGCAATGGCCACCAAAAAGCACACAACATGTATGGAATCACCTTAAGAAAAATGTGAAACGTCATATACCTGCACCTAGAAACCTGAGGGAACTTGAAAATACAGTTATCACAGAATGGGAGCAAATTCCTCAAGATTTTATCCAAAATTTAATTAGAAGCATCCCTAGGCGTATAAACGCTGTCATCCGAAGTAGAGGAGGCAACACACGCTACTAGTGTCCCAGTTACACCATTAATTTTGCTACTAGTGTCCCAGTTAATTTTTTTCATTATTACATAATTTCAACGATTTTGTTATTAGGTCTTAAGAATAATTTTAATTCGAATCTTATAGAGAAATTTGGTAGCTAATTCACTTTTATAGTATCCAAATAAATTTTTTCTAACTTTTAGTGTAACCAACGTTCATAAAAAATTATTAAAATTAATTCATTATAGAGATTTGTGTGATTTAATATATTGTTGCGTTAATTTTGTCCAGGAGTGTATTTGTTTTACACTTTTATTACTAGATTTTAGATTGAGCTAGATTGATTTTTTGGCTATTAGGTAGCTAAGATGCTATAACTCTTATACATTATTGAAAACTTATTCACGGTACGGAGCACTAATTGAGCAAGTCCAACTTGCACAAAACCGATAACACTGGTCAACACAAGTCTTGTTTCCTTTATTTTTTTTTCTGTTATTGGGTATTTGTATGGCCCTGACCATGAAAAAAATACTGGGAGATTGCTAACAGCTTTACCTTTTGAAATATACAGTTTTATTATTTTGCCAAAAAAATACAAAAAAATAATACATTATGTTAACAAAATTTCTATTGAACACCAGCAAATGATCTTTTATAAGATTTCCTTGAATGAACGACTTTAGGTAGATCTCGTTGCAAACTCCAGCAGTAGTTTGCCATCATATGTGAGTCCCATCGCCCCTGATAACGCTCTTCCATTGTCCGACGATCCTGAAGAAATCTCTCACCCTGCTCCTCACTAAAATCACCCAGATTTTATAGAAATCGGTCTAAATGCGAGTGCAGGAAGTGGATTTTTATGCTCATGTTGCACTCTAGCTCTTGCAAGTTCGATAGCATGCACTCAACAATCTCGACATGGTCGTCAGATTTCTTTTTGCCTAGGAAGCTACTCATAACCAAAACAAATGAATTCCAAGCTTTGGATTCGACTTCAGTCATTGATTTGACAAAATTAAGATCTTTCGCGAGTTGTCTAATCTGTGGCCCATCAAAAATACCAGCTTTCAATTTTTCTGAACTTAATCCTGGAAACTTGCGTGAAAGAAAATTAAAACATTCGCTACTTTTGTCAAGCGCCTTCACAAACTGTTTCATTATGCCGAGTTTAATATGAAGTGGTGGAAGTATGATGCGGTCTCGGCTGACTAAAGGTACGTTTATAACATTTTTTGTACCAACTTTTAGCTCTTCCCGCACTGGCCAAATTTTTTGTGACCAATGGTGTTGTTTGTCACGACTATCCCAGAGACACATGAAACAAGGGAACTTTGTGTACCCCCCTTGTTGACCTAAAAAAAAGTTAACCATTTTCAGATCAACACAAATGACCCATTTGTGGTCTTGGTACTTAATTTTTTCCATAACCTTAGAAACATTTCCGTATTCTTCTTTTAAAGTCGTCGAATGTGCAATAGGTATAGATCCGTACTTGTTACCGTTATGAAGCAAAACACACTTTAAACTTTTGCTGCTGTCTATGAAAAGACGCCAATCAATAGGTTGGTACTGTTTTAATCCCATCTGCTGCAAAATACCACCAACATCGTTACAAAAAACTAAATCCTTCTCTTGAGAAAAATACGGTAACAGATTTTTTTCTCGGGTACGATAAAATGTAATGTTGGTTTCCGGAGTAAGCAAATTTTTTTCTTTTAAACGAGATGCTAAAATTTCAGAAGCTTCTTTTGGTAAGTTTAGATCTCTTACTAAGTCATTTAGTTCTTTCTGATTAAATGGTTGAGGTTCTGAAAGGCTACATTTGTAGTTTAAATCAGAGTCTTCACTTGATATATTTCGTTCGGGTTCACAGAAATTTGGATCATTAGAAGATTTAGATGTACTGGGTTGTACCTCTTGTGATTTTAATTGAGGTCGTTGAGCAGAAGATAAGTTAGGATATAACCACTTACTTCGATTTCCAGGGTTAATTCCGTTTATTTTCACAACACAGAAGTAGCAATCGTCATGATGGTTTCGAGGTTCTTGCCAAATCATGGGTGTTACGAACATTATTGCATCTATTTTTCCACTGGACCATAACCGTAGACATACCACACATTTCTGGCATACAATATGAGGAACCCATGGCTTGTCCTGATTACACAATTTTATTTTAAAGTATTGATGATACGCAGTTTTCACAAAGTCCGATATAGGTTTTCGATATTTTGCAAATATATATTCACCACAAATATAGCAAAAACAATCGGGATTAAGCACACAACATCTTCTTGACGAAGCCATATCTAAAACAACAACAAAATATATTTTAGTGTCCAATAAAAAACGAAAATCTAAGTAAAAATAGTAAATGACGGTAGTTAGCTATAACTCAAAAACAAAAGCTGTTAGAGAAAAATTGTTGCCATATTTAAAAAATATTCGTCAATTTGAGATAGAAACAAAAAAAAAATCACAGGAAACAAGCAATTTTCTTTTTTTGTTGTTGACCAGTGTAATTTATTGTGTAGGTTGTCTTTTTCGTAAAAGACGTACAAACGATACGGAAGATCATAATAATAAGCTATAATTGTCACTCTGTATCTGTGAAAATAAAGTTGTAGTATACAGTCAGTCCAGGAAGTCTCCATACACCACCTGCTTTCTATACTATTTTTCTGTTATGTTTAATTAATTGGAACTAAATTAATAATTGAAACTTAACCAACGAGGATTAGTAATAAAAACAACTACGGAACATTTTATTTAGAAGTTACATCATTGTTATAAAAATGTAAACAAAATAAATGTAAACAATATATATTTACTTATAAACAAATAAAATAAAATTATTTTATCTCAGTACGTACTGCAAGCGCAGTATTGTATTAAAAACTATATTAAAAAAACTTCCACCATATTTTCATGCAATAGAGTTTTTTTTTACACCAGATAGATTATCAAACCTAATACACTCGTGATAATTTTCTGTCAATCTACACTTTATGAAGAATCTTCAAAAATTGTTTCAAAATTTTTTGATGAATTTCTTTCGAGATAAGATGGAGGGACAAAATTTTTGGCCACTTTTTTAACTAATACAAAAAAAGTGTGCGCAAGTATTATGTCATATATGTTTTCACAAGTTTTCATTTGACACCCCACTCGATGATCTGGTAAATTTTCTTTTCGCTTCCGATCTCACCCCAAAACTAATCTCTTAGGTCAAAATTTAACTTTCCAAACTATACGACTCTAATTGCGCCATCAATTCCTATATTTGTGCCAAATTTCAACCTTATATGTCAAATAGTTTCGGAGAAAGGCAGGTGTGATAGACAGACAGATAGAGACCGAAGTAATCCCATAAGTGTTCCCTACGGAACACTAAAAAAACAGATCTTTTTAAGTCAAAGACTATGATGTCAATACTCGAGAAATCATACAATGATTTGTTTTCTGCCAAGGCGATATTTTTATTTCTTAATCTTTCTGTGTGCGTGTGTGATTATCGTTAACTTTTTTGCCTAATTCTTTAGTTAGAGTGCTGGCCCAATTATAATAAATGACCCTGTACATTGAAAAACTAATATGTTATTTCTCTTTTATTATGTCATATTTGTTTATGTAGTACTTCTTCTTCAGTCAGATATATATTTATAGGGGTAAGAGTGACAGTGTGTTTTGACAAATGAACGGAAACGCTGGGTGACGGTGTGTCGATTAAAATAAGTGATTAGTACAATTTTATTTGCCTGTTTTTTATTTTCTAATAAAAATTCAATTTCTTTTTGTTAAAGGTGCTGAGAAACTTATCCACAATTTTAAGCAGATGCCGTAATGGCTGAATTTGGTTTTTAAGATCCTCCACTTCCAATAGATAATTTAACCTTACAAACTCTTCATTGTAGTTCTCAAATCCATGACTAATTAAATTTAGTCGGTTTGACAATAGATTCGGTAAAGACAAAATGACAAGAACTTTAGGAAATCGTTCTAAGAAATATTTTTGATCAAGAATGCCGAACATATTCTTAAATGTCTAAAAGTGGACTAAATGAAGTTACCATTCAACGAGTCGGTCATTTCATTGAGAATAAACTAAGAATTTCTGAATTAACTGTGCTTGATATTTTGACCGAGAGATTAGACCTATTCCTATTTCTACCAAATCAGGTAACGTGACAACTTACCGAAATCCGCTAAAAACTGTATGGGAATCCAATTTATATTTGGTCTGGCTTCTTTCAGAACTAACCTTCGTAATACATTAGACATAAATCTATATGCTGATCAACTTCGAGACGCACTCACCATTACTTTGAAAGAAAACGATCCTTTGGGTTGCCTCTGCCCAAGAAATTCAATTCGTGATTTATTGACTTGAAGTTGACCCGATTTTGTGGTCATTGTGAGGCAATTTCTTCAATTCGATGAAAGGGAAAGCGATGTGATACCACTGCAAATGTCGAGCAGCAGACACCACAACCCTCAACAGTATTCTAAAAAGAGATTTAATGGGTATATAGATTTCAGTAAGTAGTTAGTTATGACCAAAAGTTGAGTTCTTTTGTTGAGAGAGTAGATAGAGGGCAAGAAATGAAATCAAAGAAACTATGCTTGGAGTATGTATTGATCAAAATACGGTACGTTATCCCCAAAAGGAAAATAAATTATGTGTAAAACAACTTAAATTACTTTTAGTTCTTTGGAGAAAACGTAGTTAATTCTTTGTTTTATTGTTAATATTTCTTTAGATTTAATTTACCCTTCTTAACCCTCGCGTTATTATCGACCCACACCAACATTTTTCGCCCTCTTCCCTCCACTTTTATACATTCTTCCCCAGTCTCCCCGTCGTCGTTATTTTCCGAGAGATCAAAAGCTGCGAGAGCCGCGTCGTGGCCCGAGAGCAGCTTTTCATTTCGCAGCCATCTTTGCCGTTTTCTCTCGTCGGCTCCGCCTTGAGAGGAAAATAAGAAACGCCTTAGAAGCGAAAATAAGGGAAATTTTCACGGGAAAATCGTTTATTTTTGACCTGCGCACAGGGTAATGTCTAAAGGATTGCTCAAAGAAATATCATTGCGATTTTAAATTTGGGAAATCGTGCTTTTCACCATTAGTATGGTCCGTGATTTTATCAACAGTAAACAACGAATAAATGGAATAGATAGTATACTGGAGAAAAAGATGGATAATACAGGCCGACAAAATTCCAGATCCGGAGACCAGAGTATAGTTTCCCAAAGGTTTTCGTGATGTAATATGAAGGTACTACTCTTTCTCATCAAAATGCATTTTGAACTTTTCAGATATCTTATTTCTTCTCGGGGATATCATCTTTCTAGTAGCAACATTGTTTATTTGTTGCCATACATTGTGTTCCATTTTAATGTATCAGGCTTCGTAATTTTTTTGATTCAACTTTCTAGTAAAAAAAGTTTCAGACAAAAGTTGAAGGATTTTGAAGGGGCAATAAAACGATATATTTGTGATGACCTTGGAAGATTATTTTGAAAGTCATTTCAAGGTCAACTTTGATTTTTTAAATGGGAATCCATATTTTTTATGACGGCATCATGTTTCTCTAGTAAAAATACACAACTTTTACTACTCAGTATATATCACCACTACACCAAACACTTTATTTTTGCACTCGACGTGCGTTTCGCTAACCACGTTAGCGTCATCAGGAGCGATGACTGACTAAAGCTAAACTACAAATTTATTTATTTATACTTAGCCTAACCCTTGAATTACTCAGGCGGAACTAATGGAATAGGCAAGGCCATCAGTTCCGGTCAAGTAACCAGTAGACGGAACTATAAGGGATAGGCCCTCTGTCTTTATTTAAACTATTTTTACATTTTATTATTTCCATACTTTCGTATGCGTTCAACAATCTCCTATCAGATACATCTTAGATTATCTAATGTTATAAAATGATCAGCTTCAAGGGCATGTTCGGCAATGCTAGACTTTTCTGTTCTACTGTATTTTAAGTGTACTAAATACATACTTTTTGTCACAATCATTACAACTAATTTCATAAATTCAACTTTTCTCACAATTAGGAATCTTATCTTTGGGATTTCCTAAGATATTCCTCAGATTGTCTGATGACTTATAAACTGAGGTAAGGCCTACCTTATTAAATACCTTATTGAGTCCCTTACTATATTTCGGATTATATGGTATGTAGACATACTTGGTGTTATTTTCTTCGCGTGTAAAAAAGGTGGAATTCTGAATATTAAACCTAAACTTATGTCTATTTATTAGCTTATTTACTAAGTCATCGTCATAACCATTAACTCTAGTTATATTTCTAATACGATTCCTTTCTTTATTAAAGTTTACTCTATTCAGAGGGAAAGTGACCAAACGATGAACTAAAAAATGTAATGAGGCTAATTTGTGTTGTTTGCGATGAAATGAATCATTAAGAATATATCTATCTGTTACTGTGTCCTTCCTATAGATATCAAATTCTAATCTATTATTATTTTTAGTAATTAAAATATCTAGAAAAGACAAAAGTCCTTTGTTCACAACTTTTGTTTGAAACATTTTTCTCTATAATACTCCGTTCTTCATACTTCATGGATAAATGACATTACACTCTTAATCTCCAAGCAAGCATACAGGCAAATGAACCTAACATAACCTGAAGCGTCGAGTGAAAATTGATGAAAGATATTACATTCTCAAATCCTAAAAGAATCAAAATTTAACAGGAAGGCAAGCGTAACAAACTCTTAACCAAATTACTCTGAAGGAATCAAAATTAATAACAGCAGAAATGTATATACCTCAAGCTCTTAATGAATCGGTATTTGACACAACAAAATCACGAACATCCCAAGCTCTTAACCAAACATAACTAAAAAATCCAAAATGTAATGCAGCAGAAAAGCACTTTTATAAGAAATTTTTTTTTCCGACTCGTCATATTGGATCCGCCATTTTGAATTTCTTAAGGTTAGGGACAAACCATGACTCGATGAGGTTAAACCGTTAACGAATTCGAAGTTTTTTCTTAGTAGGGTTGTAAGGAAAACGCCAAACTAATTAATTTCAACGGACGATTTCTTCGATAAGAAATAAAATATCTGAGAAATTCATTCATTTTGAAGCGGAAGAGTAGTACTTTCACATGTCGCAACGAGTTTAGTGCAGAAAAATTAATTCGCGGTGTAATATAATCCCGAATATAGCGAAAAACGGTGTTTTTGCATTTTTAGTTTAGGATGCCCCGAAAAAGCAATTCTGAGATCAGATTTAGATTCAGTGCACCAAAAGCCTTCGAAAAAGTATAGTCTGGTCTAAGGATTTGAAAAATATTAACCTGTGAAATTCTTGTAAATAACCTGTAAGAAGACAAGATGGAGGGAGATGGCAAACCGGTTATTGACAGCTATCAAAGAAGATTTTTTTTTGTTTTTTAATGGGCATAGCACACCTGCTCCAGGGAAATCCCTAAGTTGCTACAGGACCGATGAGTTTGCGGAAAGAGTGATTCCCTTGGTCTTGAAACGCAGTAAATTATAATTGGTAGGAAGCACAGTCCCGGACAAATCAATCCAAAGGGATGAGCTTCTGCATATAAAAGACTGGTTGAGTAGGGTTATACGAGGAGTAACAAGCTAAACCTGATACGAGAGCAATAAACGAAACCTTTGAGACTTACCATAAGAATCTAGCTGAGCCAGTCCGTTATGCCAAACACGGTCAAATGCCTTAGATATATCAGGTGCAATCGCTCGAGATTTTCCAAAATTGCTTACGAAAGCCGTATGATAATGGTCGGTAATATTGAATCCTTCCAGGTATTTTAAAAGATGCTGATTGACATCCTTTTCCATAACTTTCGATATTATTGAAAGAAGTATCGCTATGTTTGGCAATGTCTTCTTGCCTTTTTTGGATAAGGGCTGAACTTTAACGCATTCTCAGCAGGGTGGAAATATTCCTTTTCTGTAAGATGGGTTGAAAATTCTACAGGGAACTGGTGTTAGTTAGCTCGCGCATTAGTTGAGTGCTGTGTAAGGTATTTCAGAAGTGTCATAAGTTTTTTCGTGTCTAGCTTCATTTAAATACGTTTTATGAGGTGCACTCTGGAGAAAATATCGAGCATTCTTGACAACACACTGAGAATAGTGGGTGGTGTTTTTCTTTAGAAATCGAGAGTAGAATGTGAAGCAAAGAGTTCAACTAACAGGTTGGCTTTCTCAACAGGTATTGTGGCAATCATATTATCTGACCGTGTAAGTGGTGGTATAGTGGATTTATTGGAATTTTGACTAATGGATGTAGCGTCCGCCCAAAAAAATCTGAAGTTGTTGGCGCAGAAAAGAACTTTATTCTTAATTCGTTGATTGTGTACGTCCTTAGTTTCGTCGATAATTTCTTTGCATTTGTTCTGGGTACAAGCAAAGATATTAGGATTAATGACGTTAGGATTTTTACGACAAGGTCGGTATGCTAGATGTTTAGAAGCAACAGCTCTTTTACATTTTCGATTGAACCAGGGCATGCCGTTAGAAGCGCATTTCTTCGAAAAAGGATTGTAAGCTTCTAGGCCAGCCAAAATGACATAGGAAGCCTACTAAGCTCAGTCCTCGTCTTACAGTATGTTGCTGAAACGTGGAGAATTACAAAGAAAATAGTGAGTAGGATGCAACCCACTCAATGCTATGAAGATGCTAATCTTAATATAATTCTAAAGGACAAAAAATCTATAGAATATATTAGAGAACGTAACAAAATAGAGAGATAGACATATCAAAAACATAATACTAAAGTTAAAATTGAGACGAAGAGGACATGTAACAAGAATGAAAAAAGCAAGAGGGACAAGAAAAAGTGCGTAATGAAAACTATGGGACAAAAAAAAATCCAAGTTGCTCCATACTGAGAAGGTATGATGACATAAGGAATATAGCAGCGAGGGGATGAAGAAACATAGCCCTGGACAGTCAGTAATAGGGAAAAATTGAGGAGGCGTATGTCCACTCATGGGTATGAATACTGGATAGAGAGAGATGATTTTTCGTTATCAAACTACAAAAATCAGAATAGTGCTATTATAATATGAATAAAATTTTCAACAAAAAAAAACACCTTTTCATTCATAAATTATCAAACTTCGACCACTGGCGGAAGGGTATTTCTCGCATCTCTTATACTACCCCTGGCAACTTCTTTCCAGAGCAAATCCCGGCTTTGGATATTATTATAGATCCAGATAAAACCATTAAAACAGTACTATGTAAGCAAAACTAATAAAATGTAAATTTATACTGACTATAAATTTTAAGTTTTATTTACGTTCCTAAGCCGTAAAAACTAACAAAATATTCCTTACCAAAAAGAAATGATCGTACTAAGAATATATAGATATTATTTTTTCCCAACAAAATATATTATCGCCACTCCTCTAAACAAACAGCATACAGAAATGCTCTAACATGGAGCGTTTTACAGTAACCAAATAAAATTTTCCGCTGAAAAAACACAGGCGGCAATATTTCTAAAAAAATTAACATTGCTGAACTGACGTAAAATTTCCTTTCCATTGTGTAGGCTGCATTGTGTTAGGTTTGGTTTATTTCCTTTTTTTGTGTAAACTGGTTTTGTTAGGTTATATTTTTTACCTTTCATAATTGATTCTAAAGAATATCATCGGTTTTTGAATTGATTTGAAAAACTACAGAAAAAACCTAAATATACTCAAGATTGACTAAATTCTTAAAATTAGAACATTTTTAGCCGAAGTATATAATTTTTACATACCTAGCAACCCAAAAAACCCGTACACTCCATCTTTCAGAATATTTGGCTGAAAAACAGAATTTAAACTAAATTTAAAAATTTTCGGCAGCCATATCCGCCATTTTGAATTTTTAAAACCTAACTTTGAATACATATTTATATATATATATATATATATATATATATATATATATATATATAAATATATACATATATATATATATATATATATATATATATATATATATATATATATATAAATATATACATATATATATATATATATATATATATATATATATATATATATATATATATATATATATATATATATACTCCTGGACAAAATTAACGCAACAATATATTAAATCATACAAATCTCTATAATGAATTAATTTTAATAATTTTTTATGAACATTGGTTACACTAAACTTATTCGGATACTTTAAAAGTGAATTAGCTACCAAATTTCTCTATAAGATTCGAATTAAAATTATTCTTAAGACCTGATAACAAAATCGTTGAAATTATGTAATAATGAAAAAATAAACTGGGACACTAGTAGCAAAATTAATAGTGTAACTGGGACACTAGTAGCGTGTGTTGCCTCCTCTACTTCGAATGACAGCGTTTATGCGCCTAGGCATGCTTCTAATTAAATTTTGGATAAAATCTTGAGGAATTTGCTTCCATTCTGTGATAACTGCATTTTCAAGTTCCCTCAGGTTTCTAGGTGCAGGTATATGACGTTTCACATTTTTCTTAAGGTGATCCCATACATGTTCTATCGGATTCAGATCCGGGCTTTTTGGTGGCCATTGCATAATCGGTATATCAAACTTGATTAAGATAATCGAGTACCTCCCTAGCCACGTGAGGTCGAGCGTTGTCTTGCATAAACAGGAAATTGGGCCCCACAAAATGACCGAAAGGCTTCACATGTTCTTTTACAATATTCTCAAGATAGTAGTCAGCATTCATGGATCTCGTACGGACAGGAACTAACTCTGTGCGAGCATCAAAGCAGATGCCACCCCAGAACATAACAGAGCCACCGCCGAATGGAATCCTTGCAGAGATATTGCAAGGAGCAAACCTCTCTCCTGGTCTTCGCCATACTTGCTCACGACCATCTGGATGTTTTAGACTAACCCTAGTTTCATATGTGAAGAAAACTTATTTCCAATCATCCAGAGACCAGTTTTCGTGATTTCGAGCAAAACGTAACCTGGCAACTCTGTTCTCTTTAGTAAGCAAGAGCGCAGTAGCTGGTCTCCTACTGTTTAATCCAGCTTCATTTAACCGTCTTCTAACTGTTTTAGAAGAAATTGTGACATTGCGAACAGCTTCGAGTTCGTTTCTTATTATAGAACTAGTGACAGTCCTGTTTCTTAAAGCATATTGTCTTATAAAACGTTCATCTAGGTCGCTAGTGCATCGTTTTCGCCCTTGCCCTAGCCTTCTAGAATAAGTTCCTACTTCATTCAAGCGTCTTACCATACGACTTATGTGGAACGATGTTTGCCTAACAAATTGGCAACATAACTCTGACAATATCCCTCGTCCAATAAAACTGAGGCTCGCACTACTTCGTGTTCAGTTAAATTCCTTGTTCGATTCATTTTTCTAATTCTTCGGGGTCAAAAATAAAACAGTCTACCACAAAAACGTATTACTTTGAAAAAGGGAACAATTTATAAGCTTACTTTTAAAGAAAATCTATCGCATTATTACAGAAAATTGTTTATCTTCTAAAATTTCTTTAAAACTGTAAATCTAAACGAATTGTTTTGATTTCTGTCATGAACAACGAAACAAAATATGCATAGCCTACTATTCGAATACTCGATAAACTCTAAAACTGACATAAGAAAAAGATAAATTAATTTTCAGATTGTTGCATTAATTTTGTCCAGGAGTTTATATAAAATATATATAAAATAACATTTTGAGGTCTATTATTTTCAGAATAAGCCATCAGGGATCTCTTTCTTATTTAATCACGACATTTATAAACAAAAAAAATTCAAATCGAATGAAAATTGCCACCTCTAGAGAATTTTAAAACAATGCATGTTTAAATACTCCAGTGCGCTTCGATCAGTGAGAACGTTGTCCCACATTATTTATTAAAAACCGTATTTATTTAAAAGTTTTTTTTTATCGACAGTAAAGGATTGCGATTAAAATGCTAAGGATTTATTAGCTCGTCGAGGCTCCATCAGCGTCGATGATCGCCTGGCTTCTTCGGGGAATACTTCCGATGAAATTTTCCGCGTATTTTTGGGGCAAAGATTGCCCGAATTTCCCATGACAGCTGCTTCACACATCTTGAAGAATTCACCCTTCATTTTAATCGAAAAACCACCGTTTGGCGGTCTGTACTAATGCCTTCATGTCCATATTGTAGGTAAAAATAAAAAAAAATTTTCGAGAGACATACCCAAGCATGGATCTTTATAGGGTGTTTTACGGTGTGTTGAACTAATCGGTTAGTGGAAATTGACTCCAAAATAAAGCTTCATCGGAAAGAATTACATTGCTCCAGACTCGATTTATATTTTCCTCTGCCCACGCGACACAGGGTATTTCAACATTTTAGGCGGCCGTAAATCGATTTCCTAAAACTTGTCCCAGCTAGAAAAAATTTGCTATTTGCTAATGTTGAATAGGCATGGAACAATAGGCAATCCCTTCCGTTACCTATTTGACAGCACGCGCGCCGGAGTCTCAGTCGGGTTTTCATCGTCGCTCTGAGTGTTCGTTTCTCTTCCCGGCATTCATTACAAAACAGATATTTAAAAAAGTGTTTTTTCTTTTTTGAAGTTTATCTTGAAGAAAATTGTGATGGATTTGAATATTACAGGTAAGAGCGCATACATATTGATCATTTTTATGTATTTTTTAAACAAAATTAGTAATGTTTTAAAGGTAGAAAATCTTACTCAAAATTGTTGTACGAAAACTCGTTTTTCGGTGTTTAAAAAGATATTTGTTATATTTCAGGGTGCATCGTAGTGATTTTATTGGTTTTAACAGAAAAAAGAGTATTTGCACTAATCAAATGTATCAATATTAGCAGTGATTTTCCGTGAAATCGATATTTTCACGGTGTTTAAATTACACGGTGAAAACCACGTGGTATTTCATATTTATTTATTTTTTTTAAATTTAAACAGTTTTTATTTTGTTCTAGGATCTGAGGGTACTTTAGGTTCTCGAGTAGCAATGCGTAGACCACTTTTTGACGAAATGCAGGAACAAAACTAGCCAAATTTTAAAGAGAAATTGATATACCTCGAGAGTTATATTTTAACGAGAGATGAATATTGTGATGAGCAATGGAAGGAAGTGAAGCATAAGTTCTCCTACTTGAAGTTACAATTCAAGAAAAAGTGGACAGAAACGCACAAAAAAGCAGAAGCTTTTCTTAAAAAGAATAACAAAAAGATACAAGAAAAATTTGACATACCTAGGATAAAAACGCCATTCTTTTGGTCGACCAACGAACTCATTTGAAGAATCAAATGAGATGGGCAAACGTAGAAAAACAAAAGAAGTACGTAGTGCTGTAGCTAAAAAAAGTAATAATGCATGCTGCTCAAACATCTCTTCAAAGTTCTGGAGAGAGAATTGGATCCAGTATTCTAAAAGACATAACTAACTCTCCCCAGACAGCCCAAGCAACTAGAAAGCATACAGAATATCAAAGCAGCATAAAAAATAGTCACAACTAAATCCAATAAACGCCCTCTCAATGTTTGTAGAAACTGACCTCTCAAAGAGACAGTATGAAATAATAAGGAAGAGCAACAAGAAGTATTATCCGAGTTATACCGTGTTACAGCAAGCAAAAAGGACTTTCTATCCTTTGGAAGAAGCTTATCGGGTAACTGACACATGTGCTGAATTTAACTTACAACATTTATTGGAACACACTTCTAAACGTTTGGCCATATATTTGGACGTACTAAAAGAATTAAATCTAGAAGGGCATCAACCATTGACACTCATTTCGAAATGGGGATGTGACGGATCGCAACAAGCGCAATTTAAGCAAAAAATGCAAGAAGAAGATGCAGTTGACAGCAACATTTTTTAAAGTTAGAAAGTTATTTTGCAGGATCCAACTCACTTTTCGCCACCATACTGTCGGCCAATGAGGATTCTGAAATTACTTACATAGAAAATGCAACACTCATGTTCTTAAAGGATTATTTAAACATCAGTGTGGTTTGAAATGAATCTTTTTCCACAAAGCATTGTTGGGTGCCAACAATAACCTCAAAAAAAAAAAGAATGTCTTTTACCGACTACAAGCTACCGACTACAGTCGATCAAATTCTTACTTGACCGACTGTAACCTCAACACATTGACGTTGTTATGAACTGCGTTTTATTTATGTAAATCAGGGGTGCTCAAACGGTCGATTACGATCGACAAGTCGATCGCGAGTGCTTTTTGAGTCGATCTCGAGAAAAAAATTCCGTTATAGAACTATTCACAGATTTTGTTTTAGGTAACTAAAACAAAATGTAATGAATAAACTACTAAAATTTATTCGATCCACAATTAGGCCAGAATAACCCCCTCATCACTTTCTTTTATCGTAATAACCCCCTGCTAGCGGCAAAAGGCGGCTTTATCAAAGAAAAGCCGCGTTTTTGATTCCCGCCGATTTTTCTAGAAACTTCAGGCGGCGTGTTTGACGGGAACATTCGAGACTTCGTTCGATCCGATATAAATGTTGCGCCTGCAGGAATAGGAGTCAGTCTGAGTTGTAACTTGAAGGCGATACATCGATACAAAGTTTATTAATAAATAGTCCAAAATGAGTACGGCGAAGAAAAGTAAAACTTATCATTTTAATAACGATTGGGAGGAAGAATTTTTCTTTTGTATGGTAAAGGATAAGTGCATTTGTCTCATTTGCCGTGCGTCAGTTGCAATACCTAAGCGTGGGAACTTAGAGAGGCATCATAAAACGGTTCATAAAAACTATGAAAAGGATTTTCCGTCACAGAGTGAATTAAGAAAACGAAAAGTACGTGATTTGATAACTTGTTTGAAAAAAGAACAAACCATGTTCATAAGACAAGCCAAACAATCAAAAGCTGCAACGATCGCGTCATTTAAAATATCTCATATATTGGCGAAACACAAGAAACCATTTGATGATGGATTGGTTGTGAAGGAAGCATTTATTGAAGCAGGTGAGACTTTATTTGGAGATTTTAAAAATAAAACAGAGATTATGTCTGCTATTAGAGAACTTCAGTTATCTCGTCCGACTGTCACAAGGTGTGTTGAAATCATGAGTAAGGACATGGCAGATAAACTAAAACATGATATCATGGAATGTACATACTTTTCTTTACAGTTCGACGAATCCACCGATATACACTGCCCACCTCTGTATTTTTATTCGAATGGTATTCAATGACATGTCGGCTAACGAAGAGTTTTTGACAATGATTCCTCTGAAAGGAAAGACCCGTGGCGAAGATATATATGACGTTTTCTTCAATTTTGTAACAAACTACAAGCAATGCACCAGCAATGACTGGAAACAAAAACGGTTTTGTGGCACTGTGTCGAGCTAATGATGATTTCCCTTCATTTTTCTCCTTCTGTTGCATTATACATCAATAAGTTTTGTGTTCAAAAGTTCTAAACATGGAGGAGATTATGGGCATTGCAATAAAAATTGTGAATTCTATCCGTGCACGTAGTTTGCAACGGTGGCTCTTTAAATTGCAGTTGGAAGATAGTGAGTCAGCTGAACACACTGATTTAGTTGTTCACACGGACGTCAGGTGGTTGAGTCGCGGAAAATTCCTAGAAAGGTTTCAAGAATTATTGCCCGAAATAACAGCTTTTCTGGACGAAAGAGGTGATGACACTCAGATGCTGAAAAACGGAAAATGGCTGACTGATTTGGCATTTTTGACAGACATCACAATGCATTTAAACACCATTAATTTGGAGTTTCAAGATAAAGGAAAAACTATTATTGAGATGATTAGCGCAATAAACGCATTCAAAAGTAAATTGCAACTTATGATAGATCAACTGAAAAGAAAGGATCTGAAAAATTTTCCGTCTTTGAAAGCAAGGATTCCTCAGTTGAATTATGATATTTATGAGGCAGAATTATCAAATATTTTGGGCCAATTCGAAATACGTTTTTATGATTTCAGTAAATTGGCAAATATCGCATCATTTATGAGTTATCCTTTTTCGTGTAAAAACATTAAGGAATTAGCTACTGAAATAGCAAGTCAGTTTAACATGGACTCATGTTCTGTTGAAAATGAGTTAGTGCAGATTATATCAGATATACATTTCAAAGCCACAGCATCTGATACAAAATTCTGGTGTTTTATATCTGAAAATAAATATCCGAATCTAAGGCAAATCGCCCTTCAACTGACGGCAATGTTTGGGTCAACTTACTTGTGCGAGTCTGCATTTTCTGAAATGAAGATAATTAAGTCAAAATATCGCAATCGACTAACTGACGAACATATGTCATCATGCTTGCGATTAGCCATCGGTAATTACGTACCATCTTATGAAAAGTATGCTGAGGACATGCAGTGCCACGCTTCAACATCCAAAGTCACTCTTTAGTTAATTTTAGACACTAGAACTCGTTTGTTTTGTAAGAACCAATAAACTCGCAATTTTGAATAATTATAAGTTTTTTCATTGAAATTTTAGAGCAGACCTACACTTACCTTGACTAAAACAATGCATATTGTGCGGAAAACTAATATCTATGCCACAATACACCCTACCTAGACGACAATCCTGCATCACACTTACTTGCAGCCTCTCAGAGTCGATCGATCGTAGTCTAACAATATTGAGGTAGATCGCCAGCAGTTCAAGTTTGAGCACCCCTGATGTAAATATTAAGTGTACTATTAATAAATAAAACACAAATCATTCATTTGTTCATCCAAATCTACTTAATCATCTACAAATTAATCTCCATCTACACTGATCCTAAAGGTTTTTTAAATTAATTTCCGAATACACTCCATTTCTCTTTACAGCCTTCTAAAACAATTTCTTAAATGAAAAAACATCACATAAAAAGAACCTAAACGTGTGCCTAAACGCCACAAAAAATCTTTTGTACACACTTCCAGTACGTGCTATGGCAAGAATTACATATAAAACGGCCTATCAAAACAGCCCTTATGGTCGTTTTCACCCCTCTTGTAAAAATATACCCTCAGTCATGTAAAAAATTTGTATGAGTCTGCCCTCGGGAACGGCACGCGCCAAGAAGTATGTTTATAGTACGGGACCAAATGTTTTCACATTTAATTCTATTGCTGGTTGACGCATGACGTTTTTAAACTTTGACTACTGAAAGGGATTTTTATTTGTCAGCAATAGCAGTTCTCTATTTCTCGTTTCACATTCATGAGCTAAATGATTTACTCGAAAAATGAGTTTCAGTGACTCCTATAATTACTTAATCATTTTTGAGCACAACAATTGTTTCGTAAACCCCTACATGATTCCTTAATAGGCACTCTTTGTTGAAGATTATATCCAAGAGTTACGCCGATGGCACTAAAATGTTTGGAGATTTCCAAGGACTAGGCAAAAAACCATAATGTGTCGTTTACTTTAATCCAAATTTAAATTATATTTAGCAGAACCAAGTAACACAACTAGACAACATAATACAAATAAGCTTAATACAACGGCCCCCCCCATAAATAAAGACGAAATATTAGCAGCAGCAAATCAGCTTAAAAACAAAAAGGCAGTAGGAGAAGATAATATACCAGGTGTACAAGTATGAAATATGGATTTTTTTTCTAAAAAACATGTTAAATTCGGAAGAATGATAAAAAAGTGCTTTATTCAAACTATGCTCCATCTCTTGTTATACATTTTTCCCTTCTTTCCGGCAACTTGTGAATACTACGCCAGTAAAAATCTTCCCCTTTTGCTGCGAATCATTCATCGAGCTATTTTTTCACATCTTCGTACGAACCAAAGCGCTGCTCAGCAAGTGCGTGACCCATCGATGCAAACAAGTGGTAACCGGAAGGAGCCAAGTCTGGTGAGTAAGCCGCATGGGGTAGAACTTCCCAGCTGAGTGCTTCCAACGTGTCGCGAATTGGTTTTGCCGTATATGATGAAGCATTGTTATGAAGAAAATGATTTTGTGTTGCATCTTTCGGTATTCTGGCCTTTTTTCAAGCAACGAACGGTTCAAATTGGTCAATTGTTGTTGGTAACGTTTAGTATTAACTGTGTCCCCAGGCTTTAATAGCTTATAATAGACCACGCCCCTCTGGTCCCACCAAACCCAGAGCATCGTCTTTCTGCCAAAGCGATTCGGTCTTGCGGTCGATGTGTATGGAGCGCCTGGGTCTACCCATGATTTTTTGCACTTGGGATTCTCAAAATAAATCCACTTTTCATCCCCTGTAACTATACGATGCAAAAACGACTTCCTTTTGTACCGAGCGAGCAAAATGTCACACGGGTTTTTGAGCTTTTCCATTTGCCTGTCGTTCAACTCATGTGTTACCCATCTACCGGCTTCTGAATCTTTCCCATCTCTCATAGCCGATTAGAAACAGCTTGTTGACTAACGCCCAATTGCTCAGCGAGTTGTTTTTTTGTTTGCGAATCATCTTCGTCCAACAATGCTTGCAATTCCACATCTTCGTATTTTTTTGGCGGTTTTCCCACGTTCCTCATCTGCAACATCGAAGTCACCACTTTTGAAACGCCGAAACCATCGTTCACACGTATCTTGCGATGAAGCATGTTCACCATAAGCTTCTCGAAGTAATCGGTATAATTCAACAGCACTTTTCTTCAAATGAAAACAAAAAATTAATGCTGTTCGCGAATGCTCTTTGTTCGGTATAAATTTCGACATATTGAACACAACAACACAAGACTATGTCCACACTTTTCCAATTTATCACTCGTGCGCGTCTGACACTTGTTGATGACACAACAAAATGGCGCAGTGTCAAATCTTTATAGCACAAACTGCATTGGTGCACGATCTGTTGTCTGAAATCTACATTTCATACTTGTACACCTGGTACCTACAGAAATCATTAAAATATTTCTTGAAAAACATATGGACATTATACAGGACCTCTTCAACAGCGTATACAACACAGGTGATGTACCTCACGATTGGTTGATATCAATTGCCATAAAAGAATAACCCTAGAAAGTGCGAGGATTACCGGAATATAAGTCTAATGAACCACATCTTAAAACTCTTCCTTAAAATAATCCACCAAAGAGTATACAAAAAAAACAGATAAACGTATTGGACAAACACAATTCGGCTTTAGGAACGGTCTAGGAACGACGGATGCACTATTCTCCATCCGCGTTCTGACTGAGTGATGTAGGAATGTCAACTCTTATATGCTATTTATTTATGCTACATAGATTTCCAAAAAACCTTTGATATGGTAAAATCATGAGAAAATGATGGAAATACTACAATCGTGTAAAATTGATGACAAAGACTTACAAATATTATCAAGTTTATACTGGAATCAGACTGCCAAAATAAATATTGAGAATCGCATGTCCAAAGAAATAAAAATAAATAAAGGCGTACGCCAGGAATATATTTTGTCAGCCCTGTTATTCAATATCTATTCGGAGAAAATCTTTAATAAAGCACTTTCTGATAAAAAAGATGGAATTACAATTAATGGTGTGTGTGTGTAAATAACCACCGCTACGCTGATGATACTGTCATTCTAGCGGACAGGCCTACAAAGACTCATGAATGGAACTGTTGATGCATGTGAAGAATATGGAATGAAACTGAATATGAACAAAACAAAAACAATGGTGGTCAGTAAGAATCCTAATACAAACATAAATATTAAAACTATAACAAATAGATGCTTATACTGCACTCTCTCGGCGACTTACTAAGTCTATTCAGGCAGAGCGGCACAGCACGGCTGGCACTTATTGCAGAAACGCACCTTTCTTGAGCTTACTGCTCGAAGGCACAGATGGCAGCATTGGTATAACAACTAAAAACGAAACGAAAAGAATCGTATTTTAGAAGTTACCAAAAGTGTTCTTCGTATTTGCTGAACCATCCCAAAACGCGTTTCGCGCCGTATCCCGGCTCATCAGCTGGGCTAGGTTCAGCAAATACGAGAACACATTTTTAGTCCTTTATCCAAGTAACTAACGAAAAACTATAACAAATAGATGCTTATATCTCTGTCGGCGACTTACTAAGTCTATTCAGGCAGAGCGGCACACATAAGTGCCAGCCGTGCTGTTACTTGGATAAAGGACTAAAAATGTGTTCTCGTATTTGCTGAACCTAGCCCAGCTGATGAGCCGTGATACGGCGAAACGCGTCTTGGGATGGTTCAGCAAATACGAAGAACACTTTTGGTAACTTCTAAAAATACGATTCTTTTCGTTTCGTTTTTAGTTGTTATACCAATGCTGCCATAAATATTAAAGTACATCAACGAACTCTTGAAAGGGTAACAAAAATAACGTACTTAGGAAGCGTAATTAGTGAAGATTGGGACCACTCTATTAAAATACGCTCAAGAATTGAAAAAGCACGAAGCTGCAGTTACAGAGTATGCGCAGCATACACTGTAGCTGCCAACTAAACTTAAAAACTCGAACAATAGTGCAAAGATGCTACACGTTCACGGTCATGTTATATGGTATAGAAGCTGCAACAGAGACAACACAACAGAGAATGCAGTCATCATGTGGTGCTATCGCCGAATGCTGCGTGTTCCTTGGACAGCGCATACCACAAACGTGAAAATACTTGTTAGGATGGGAAAAGAACGAGAGTTGATTCCAGCTGTTAAAAAAGGGAAAAGCACTTACTTTAACCATAATATGAAAAGCCAAAAGTATGAGCTCCTGAAACTTATAATTGAAAAAAAATAATCGATGGGCGAGGACCAGAAAGGCGCCGCATCTCCGGGTTGAAAAAACTTACTTACGACAGTGGACAAACAGGACAGGCAAATGTGATCGCCAACGTCCTTAGAAGATAAGGCACACTAAGAAGAAGAACCAATAAGAACAATATTAGGAGGGTTTTTGAGGCTATCTACTTAGCTATAAAGTAAAACTCGCCAAATTAAAAAAAAAAAAATTTCTCTCTAACTACAGTCTACACCACAAGGGCGCTACAGCTTTCACCTCATCATATGAGGAAAGTTCTCAATCTTCGGGGTTTGAACAAAAATACCTTACAGACAGCGAAATCAGGGCTATAAGATGAGATGCAGTAACTCGATAAATCTATTGTTTTCAATAATAACTTGAAGCCTAAGAGCGTTGTGAAACCTGTACTTCTCATGCAAGAGGAAAGTTTTAGTTCTCCATGAGAGGGAAATGAGTCAAAAATTATTAATGAAAAAATATGCGAGGTGTACGGCAATGACGCAATGCAATACAATTTTTGTCTAAAGAGTTTTAATTGAGCCAAGGTTTAATTCAGGACGGTACCAAATCAGACAGACTGGCTGAAGCATGAACTAAGAAACCATTAGACTTGCGGAGTTTTTTCTGCTGTGAGACCGACGAATGGAGCACGATGAAAACTAACGTTTTCGCAAAATTTGAAGGAGACGATTCACGGGTGTTATATTTGGATCCTCTCAAGAATGGAGAGCTGATACAATAGGTTTATAAAGGTTTTCCACCTCCAAAGAAAGCGAAAAAAGGAGTTGTCTTCTGGAAAGTGGATGGTGAACGGAAAGACGATCCAAATCACGAAGCGGGCTATCAGTGAACAACTTCCTACTTTATGAGGATCCAAAACTTTGATGTTGCACGATAATTGCAAGGTTCACCCACTTTATACCGTTAATTGATCACCCTGTGACTTTTTTTTGTCCATATATTTGAAAAAATACTTTAGTTGAAAATCGCCGCAGCGTCATTTTTTAAGACGCAAAGAAAATTATTAGTTTTAGATGGAACAAAACAACTAGAGAAACGTTGGACAAAGTGTATTCGTGTGGACGGTAGTTATGTACAAAAAATTTTTAAGCTCTGCAAGTTACTAACGGAAAACTATAACAAATAGAGGCTTATACTGCACTCTGTCGGCGACTTACTAAAGTCTATTCAAGCAGAGCGGCAAAGCACGGCTGGCACTTATTGCAGAAACGCACCCTTCTTGACCTTACTGCTCGAAGGAAACAGATGGCAGCATTGGTATAAATAACTAAAAACGAAACGAAAAGAATCGTATTTTTAGAAGTTACCAAAAGTGTTCTTCTTATTTGCTGAACCATCCCAAGACGCGTTTCGCCGTATCACGGCTCATCAGCTGGGCTAGGTTCAGCAAATACGAGAACACATTTTTAGTCCTTTATCCAAGTAACTAACGGAAAACTATAACAAATAGATGCTTATACTGCACTCTGTCGGCGACTTACTAAGTCTATTCAAGCAGAGCTGCACAGCACGGCTGGCACTTATTGCAGAAACGCACCTTTCTTGAGCTTTCTGCTCGAAGGCACAGATGGCAGCATTGGTATAAAAACTAAAAACGAAACGAAAAGAATCGTATTTTTAGAAGTTACCAAAAGTGTGCGTGATATGGCGAAACGCGTCTTGGGATGGTTCAGCAAATACGAAGAACACTTTTGGTAACTTCTAAAAATACGATTCTTTTCGTTTCGTTTTTAGTTGTTATACCAATGCTGCCAGCTCTGCAAGTTTTTCTTCATACGAGGATGGATTGATAAGTCTGGTAAATTTCTACGAAATGGCAGGAAATTTTGTTAGACAGCATGACTATTGGTAAGCGTTATTCTTGTGACGGTTCTGTTTCAAACATCTGTAAAGCGCAGTTGTATGTTAGCAGATATCCTAACATATGTGATCGGTGTTACATGTTTCGTAGAAATGGCTCAAGCCGAGTATCGTGATAAAACATTTTTATTTAAAAAAATGAACTGCGGCCGAGATAGAAACTGAAGTGAAGAACGGTCATGGAGACTATGTACCATGCTCTCAAGGCCAATTATTATTAAATAAATCAATTCAAACATGGCGATACGAACACTGTAGTTTGTTGATGCACAGACATTTCAACCAAATCCGAAGTAGTTTTAAATATGGAGCCACTATTACACCTTGAAGACAAAAGGGCAATCGGAACACCAGGTTGGCGAAGGTAAAAATGCACCGAAGAAGTGGAAAAGTTTTATCAACTGTGTTTGGGACTCATAGGATATCATTATAATTGATTATTTCGAATAAAGTAAAACGGTGACTGACTTTTATTATGCAACGTAATTGGTCCATTTGTATGGTAAATTAAATCAGAAACGATCAAGATTAATGCCCAAAAAGTTCTCCTTCACCAGGATAATGCACCTGCTCACACATCGGTCGTTACAATGGCAAAAGTACAGGAGCTGGGCTTCGAAATACGAGTAGTTACCTGCCCATTCTATTCTCAGGATTTGGTTCCAAGTGACTTTTTTTTGGTTCCTAACGTCAAAAATTGGCTTAGGGGAAGAAGTTTTCGTCAAACTAAGAGGTTATCTGTGCTGTAAACGAGTATTATACGCAGTTCAAAACAATTTTTATTCGTGAGGAAATAAAAAAATTGTAATTTCGATTCACCAAATTTATTATGCTCAATATAAATTAGGCTGAGAAATAAATTTTTGTTTTTTTTTTTCAAAAATATGTATATACCTTATTTTTTTGCAAGATTTTTCAACTCGCCCTCGTAGTCAGGTGATAATCTAAAAAAGATATATCTTTGGTATTTTGCCACGAATAATACATTTACCCCTTTACTATAGTACCCCCTTAAAAAATCCTGAGGGAAGAAATTATGATATAAACAGTTCAGTCTAGTTTCAAACCAGGTGTAAGGGTGAATATTGATTATTATTCAAATAGAACGGGGTAAAGAGAGTAGTTAATTCGGTTTTAGACAGAGGGTGCTGAGAGTTCAATCGATTTTTTAAATATTTTAGTTTGAAGGTAGCGGTGGAGACGTCGCTCTTAACCGGTTTTATATATTATGAATTAAAATTTGTTACCAATAGGTAATAGGAGATATTTGTGGCGCTTTTGAAAGCAATAGTTTATTTTTCAATTATATTGGTATCACCTTGCAATTGATGGGATTCTTCTTGTCTGTGCTTGATGGCTTTTTAAGTGTTCCACAGACAAAAGAGACCTACAATTTAATGCCGGCTCCGAACGGCCAAAGTGAGAGGGCTTTACTAGCATGAATATATGGGTGGTTTGCCATTACTTGCCCGAGAGATGCGACCTTCACGTTGCAAGTTTTTTTTTTTTATTTATTTACTGAGCTGAGATACGAACTCGAGTCGGTACCACCACGCTTTGGCCGCCACCAATTTATAGAATAATCATGTATATTTCAAAATTAGTGATGTATTTCCCTTGAAAGGAAAAGTTGTAAGGTCAATATATTTTATGGGATCACTCTATAGTCTTTGTTTCTGTTAGAGTTAACAATAATAAAAAAAAAAACCGGTCAAGTGCAAGTTGAACTTGCACAATTAGTGTTCCGTACGTTGATTCTTCTTAAATTAAAAATTTTTGTTAAGGTGGTATAAAATGATCAGTGACTTCACAAAACACACCCCAAATGAGTTTTCAACAAAGTTTGTTTCCAATCTTTACTGAAAACTGGTGACCTTGAAATTTTGTTTTTTTTTATATATACCAAAAAAATAAAGGTAATGCACTCGTGATAATTTTCGTTCAATCTATACCCCATGGAGAATATTCCAGAATTTTTTCAAAATTTTTTGATCAGTACTTTTCGAGATAAGGTAGGGGACAGCGATATTTTAAAAGTAATACGAAGAAAAGTGTGCGCAAGTATTACATTATATATATATTTTTTACTCGTGTTTTCACAAGCTTTCATTTGACACCACACTCCATGACCTAGTAAAAAAAAATTTTTTTCACTTCAGATTTCACCCCTTAAGTCAAAATTTATGTTACGGTGGTATAAAATGATTAGTGACTTCACAAAACACACCCCAAATGAGCTTTCAACAAAGTTTGTTTCCAATCTTTACTGAAATCTGATGACCTTGAAATTTTTGTTTTTTTTATATACCATATAAATTATTAAAAGTAATGCACTCGTGATAATTTTCGTTCAATATACACCCCGTGGAGAATATTCCAGAATTTTTTCGAAATTTTTTAATAAGTACTTTTCGAGATAAGGCCCGGGACAGCGATTTTTCGCGAATTTTTAAAAATAATACAAAGAAAAGTGCGCGCAAGTATAATATTATATATATATTTTTTACTCGTGTTTTCACAAGCTTTCATTTGACACCACACTCGATGACCTAGTAAAAAATTTTTTTTTTCACTTCCGACTTCACCCCCCAAAACTAACCCCTTAAGTCAAAATTTAATTCTCAAAACTACATGGCTCTGATGAGGCCATCAATTCCTATATTATTACCAAATTTCACCTTTCTTTGTCAAATAGTTTCGGAGAAAATCGGGTGTGACAGACAGACAGACAGACAGACAGACACCGAAGTGATCTTATAAGTGTTCCGTACGGAACACTAATAACATCATTTTCAGATTCTTCCATTCCAAGAACCCTGAAAAGAACATATAACACAACAATTCGAAGCCGGCCTTCAAACCTCTCTGGTACCACCTAGACATATTAAAAATCAGTATGTAAAAGAGGTGAAGGGTTTTCCCAGCTCATAAGGAGTTTTAGTGGATATGCCAGCCTCTCAGGCTGGAGAGCCCCACATAACTGGAGCACTTTGTGGGCCCCCATAAGGTGACCCAGACTGCTCCAGAATCCTTAAGGCCGATTTCTCCCTCTACAAAAAACCCTCTCAGAGTATTTATATACCTGCTAATAATTTTAGCTACATTTTGTTCCTTATCCCAACCAAATACGAGAAAAAATTTCCCTAATTTTATAGAATTCATTTGAATTGGATTACTCGTTCTTTAATAGCTGTATACAGGGTTTCCCGGTATTCCGTGTACATAGAGTTACTGTGGATTTGTGGGATAAAAATATGCCCATTTAACCCAACTTACCTTAGTCCAAAAATTCGTAATTTTTGAGATACAATTCTTAAGTAGCTTTTCTAATAATTGTACTATTTGCACAAAATTCGGTGCTTAGGGATTTTCTGAGGTAAGAAATGGAAATCAGCTCACAGTTTTGTTGTAAATTGTAGGGGGGCCACTTATTGTACTGTGTATACTTACTACATTGTATAGTTACTTGGCAACGCTCAGAAATCACTCTGGCAATGATGTAAGATATATGTTCTATGACTTAACTGGCTTGTAGTAATACTGACAGAAAGTAATTTTTTACAGATATGAAACAAGTTTTAGTATTAACGAGAATTAACCCCTTCTCAAGCTCAACAGTGTTTTAAATCTAGATTTGAAATTTGTAGTGATTTCGTTTTCTTTTATTCAATAAATCATCCGACAATTACTAACGTATTTCTGAAGTTTTTTGAGTTTTTAACTAGGAAGGCCACAAATCTAAAAGTAAGCATAATATTTCAGTTCCTATTAACATTTTTAACTGATATTTTGCTCTGTATTTATATTTAAACAGACTTTGCTCTTCATTATAAATCATTATTTTTTATTTTCCCTGTATATCGTACCATCAAATACTTTAAACTTTTTATGCTTGATTATGGATTTCCATGTGATGCAGAACTTTTTATCAAGAATACATTTTTTTGTAATATGTAAGGTAAACTTTTTCTAAATTTGTATAAAACTATTTGGGATATACAGTATGTATATATTTATGCAAAATACGACTGTCTTTTGCCAGGAAGTGTATAACTACCCTACGTATTAGAATCACATCATGGTTTCATTGGGTAATATCCATTAAAACAAAAAATTTAAGCTCATATTTTTTTCTAGCTTAATTTAAAACAAAACGTTCAAGTACAAGCCGGACTTGCGTATTTATTGTTCCGTACACTGATGGCTTTTAACATAAAATCTTTACCTAGACTAAGTTAATTAGGTCCCTGACATATATATACCCTAAGATCCAATATGTATTTTCACATTTTTTCTTAGTCAATAGCGTATATTAGTTATAGCTTCTGGCGCTGACGGAATACCTGCCATAGTTCTCAAAAACTGTGCGAGGGAACTGGAAATGTGCCACAGTTCAGCCGATACCTAAAAAAGGCAAAAAGACCTTGCCAAATAACTACCGACCAATCGCACTGCTTCCAATAATATCGAAAGTCATGGAAAAGGCTATCAATCAGCATCTTCTAAAATATCTTGAAGGATTCAACATTATTAGCGATCACCAATATGGTTTTCGTAAAAATAGATCAACAGGAGATCTTCTGACTTATGTAACACACGTTTGGAACAACGCATTTGAACACTTTGGAGAATCTCGAGCGGTTGCTCTTGACATATCCAAGGCATTCGACCGTGTTTGGAACGATGGACTGTTGGCTAAGCTACGCTCTTATGGTATATCTGAAAAGTTCTGTTTGTAGCTCTCACGTTTCCTCAGAGAGCGTTCTTTACGAGTGGCAGTCGATGGATTCCTTTCTAACACCTTCACTATCAACGTCGGTGTACCCTAAGGCTCCATACTGTCTCCTACTGTCTTTCTCATTTATATTAACGATCTGCTGGAAAAGGCCGAGAATCCAATTTACAGCTTAGCAGATGACAGTACACTTATCTCTTCATTCACTTTGAATGCTCGGACATCGGCTACTCAGACTAATATCCGCAGACAGCAGGAAGTCATTCAACTTAACTAAGACCTGGAAGAAATTCTATCTTGGGGTGACAGTAACCAAGTGGAATTTAACGCTACAAAAACCCAGGCGGCAGTTTTCTCTAAAAAAGTTAACGTTGCTGAACCCGACATAGTTATGTCGGGGCACTCCATCCCTCTAGAATCGTCACTCAATTTGTTGGGCGTTAATTTGGGAGCAAATATGTCTTGGCATGAACATGTCGCAGGCATAGGCAGTAGAGCTTCTCAAAAGTTGGGAATATTATTTCGAACCAGAAAGCTTTACACTCCACAACAACTGTTAATTCTTTACAAAGATCAAATTCGACCAACAATGGAATACTGCTCCCATGTTTGAAGCTCCGCTCCCAAACATACACTGCATTTGTTGGATTCTATTCAGAGAAGAGCTGTTAGTCTGATTGGAGACCCGGAACTGACTGACGGCCTTGATTCGCTGGAACATCGAAGAACGGTTGGAGACTTGAGCCTATTCTACCAGTATTTTCATGGAAAGTGTTCGAAGGATGTGGCCCCCCAAACGCACACCTTAAATCGAAATTTACGTTTCAAAACTACACAGTTCTGATTGGACCATAATTGTTCCTATATTTATCCCAACTTTCAACTTTCTATGTCAAATGGTTTCGGAGAAAATCGGATGTGACAGACCGGCACCGAAGTGATGAAATAACACTACAACGCTATAATTCGTCCTCTCCAAAACTTTACTTTTTTAAAACAACTTGGTTGCCGACCTGGGCAATTAATGTTAATTTTATAATTCAAGTTAATAGCTACCTACGGTGTGTTACAAGATCCTTTTATAATAGTGTAATTAAATGGAGCTCATATGTTATACTTTTTGTTCAATTTTTTCGTACGCTTCATTGGCCAATTTTATATAAAAAGGAATAGCGTATATAATTTATAAAAACTTTGGGTCCATCCGAATATGTTGTCCAATAAATAGGGTTTTGTAATACCATATGGTCAATATTATTTACGCCTCAAAAAGGGAAGTAATTTTTTTATTTTTTTTTAGTTAATTCATTTAAAAATAAAAAAATTGAACTAAGCTTCTAGTTAATAGATTATTTTTCACAGTTCTATCTCCGCAGAAACTAGCATAATTTACAATTTCAAATACAGAACTTTCTACATATCTTATTAAGAATACCACGAGGAAAAATAACATTTAATTTATAACTTTTACTAAAAACGACTACCTTTCCTCGTTAATTTAGAACAATAAAATTCCAAGAACGTGGATAAAATTAACATCTAATTGACTATAAGATACAATGATAGCAGTCCAATATTAAAAGAAAATCGGTCCTTTGCCGGAGACTATTCAATCTATAGACCTGAAGAGGAATTCTTGGCAAGGCAAATAGTTTTCAAAACCATCATCACCACTCGAGCAAACCACGTATATAAAAATTAATATTAACTGCCGAAATGTAAGAATATTTCAGAAATAATTCACTATTTTCTAATCTATCGAATCATCTCGGACGTATTTCATTGTATGCTGACACATCTGCTAAGGTCATTGTTGGCAAATTATGTCCTTGTTCTTGCCAACTGCCAGTCTGTAGCTTGAACGAGAGATGTTCACTTTGAATAATAGGCTCCCTCCAGTTAGATACTAAGTGGAGTGAAAACTCCAGAGACTTTCCGAGAGATGGCAGCACAAACAAAAACTCTAATTTTCATTTAGTGCCGACTCTCAGAAGATTCGTATAAAAATTTTCATGACATTTTCTCTATTAGTTTGTTAATTACAGCTGTTTTAGAGACGGTAATTTTAATTTTTGTAAGACGATGAAGCAAAAAGAATTAATTAATGGGAAAAATTAGAGCTAGAACACAAGAATGGCTTGAGAAGTATTACGGCATATCTGCTCCGGCGAATGCAACTATATGTCGATGGTTTAGTGAACTTAAATGCGGTCGTACAAGCGCGGACGATGCACCACGTTCCAAACTTCCAAATGAGGCAGTCACTCCAAAAAACACAAAAATCATCCACCATATTGTTCTTAATAACCACAAAGTGAAAGTGGGAGAGATAAACAGAACGCATAAGGAATATTTTGCACGAATATTTGCATATAGAAAAGGTACGTGCACTATAGATGCTGCGCACTCTCACGATTGATCAAAACTAGCAACGTGTCGAAGATTCAGAACCCTGTTTGACATTGTTTTGGCGTAATCCAAAAAAGTTCTTATGTCGATTCGTAACAATAAACAAAACATGGATCTATTTGTACACACCCGAGTCGAACAGTCAGGCTGCAGAGTAGTTGGAACCGCATGAAAGCCGACCGAATCGTCCAAAAACACATACATCAGCTGGAAGGGTTTTGGCAAGTATTTTTTCGAATACGCTTGGGATAATATATATCGACTATCTTGAGAAGGGGCGAACAATCACCGGAGACTGTTATATTGGTTTATTGGACGGTTTGAATGGTAAAATCAAGAAAAAAAGGCAACATTCAGCAAGGAAGAAAGTGTTGCTTCACTAAAGATAATGCACCAACTCATAAGTTTATAAAATCGATGGTAAAATTAGACCAGTTGGGCTATGAATTGCTTCACCAGATCTAGCCCTCCCGTAATTATTATCTCTTTCCAGAAAGCTCCACACATCGTACTACGAGGCTGGTTTGAAAAGTCCGTGCAAAAATAAAAACTACTTATGTGTTTGGGGTAAACCTTTTTTATGGAATCCTATTTCCATTAATTTTGCGGCCACAACTGCTGAGGTGTGTGCTGGTGCGTTGTCGTGATGGAAAAGGACTTTCTTGTGGGCCAATCGCGGGCGTTTTTCTTGCAGCTCGGTTATCAAACGGTCCAATAACGATGAATAATATTCACCTGTAATAGTTTTACCCTTTTCCAGATAGTCGATGAGGATTATCCCTTGCGAATCCCAAAAGACAGTCGCCATAAGCTTTCCGGCCTAAGAAACGGTCTTCGCCTCTTTTGGTGCAGATTCCCCCTTGGTAACCCATTGTTTAGATTGTTGTTTGATCTCAGGAGTATAGTAATGTATCCATGTTTCATCCACAGTGACGAAACGACGCTTAAAGTCCTCCGGATTCTTCTGGAACAGCTGCAAACCATCCTTGCAACCCTTCACACGATTCCGTTTTTGGTCAAGCGTGAGCAATCGCGGCACCCATCTTGCGGATAGCTTTCTCATGTCCAAATGTTTATGCAAAATATGTACCCGTTCAGTCGAGATGCCCACAGCACTAGCAATCTCACGCATCTTAACTCTTCTGTCATCCATCACCATATCATGGATTTGATCAATGATTTCTGGAGTCGTAACCTCCACAGGCCGTCCAGAACGTTCAGTGTCACTTGTGCCCGTATGGCCAGTCCGAAAATTTTGAAACCACTTATAAACTGTTCTAATCGAAGGTGCAGACAGACCATAATGTTTATCAAGCTTCTCTTTAGTCTCCTGAGGCGTTTTGCCTTTCATAAAGTAATGTTTAATCACCACACGAAATTCTTTTTCGTCCATTTCTTGAAAATCACTCGACTTCCTTGATTCACACAAAGAAATAGACCAATAGGGCTGAAACTTGGTGTGCGTTCATTCAAGAGATGCTACTAACTAAACATGACCTCGATACGCGCCGGTGGTGCCATCTCTCGGACTTTGCACGGACTTTTCAAACCAGCCTCGTACATTAAAGATAGTCAAATGTTAAAAGATAGGTTGAATAACTGTATCACTCTTGAAGGAAGTTATGCTGTCTCGGAATTTGTCACCCCATGTTAGTATAGTAAATGCTCTTACTTTAAGTGCTGTTTTGTCTTTTATCCTAGCTCAGCGGATGAGCCATGATACGATGAGACAAATCCCCAGATGGTTCAATAGATGCGAGAACAGTAAGAAATTGCTGAAATACAAACCTCATTCAATTTTGGCATCTAATATCATTTTAACATCAGGTTTTTCAAGATTACTTAGGTTTTTAACCTATTTTTTCGGAACGACAGAAATGGCTTTCAGTAACGAAGACACTACCAAAACATTTTTTTTAAGGACTAAAAGTTTAAAGGCAAAATTTAATGCAAATTCTATGTTCAATGAACTTATGCATCTTTAAAAACGCCAACATATAGTTACATTGTTTGTCAAATGTTAATAACAGTTCTACCAACATAAAAAATAAATACGTTATAAGATAGCAAAGGGACGTTTTAAGTAAAAAATAGTCCCCTAAATTTTTGAACCTAGTGTTATGTTCAAGACGTCCCACACTGGGAAAAACGAAAAATCGTGTTCGAGCCTTCAATTTTGGTTCGATTTGGACGATTTTTTTTTTAAATTGAAGCTTATTAAATTCCGAACAAAGTTGTCGAAGCCGATTTCTCAATTAAACTTTTGTTTAAAAATGGCGGACGTTGTTTTCTGATTATATAGCGACTGAGACACAGAAAACGCTTACAGTTTCAAACCAAGTTGTGCTAAAATGCGTGTACAGTCCCTGGCCAAATTATTAGACGCACTGCAAGATTTCATGTAAAATATTAATTACCGAGTGATATTGTACCGTTTTATTATTTTAAATTGATTTGTTTTTTATTTTTATATTATCCAATCAATTACCTATTTATTTGACATAAATAAAACAGCATTAATTTAGAAAAGCATAAGTTTATTAAGTTTTAAAGAAAAGTGAAATTAATGTTAGTAAAAGTCAATATTTAGTTGAGCCACCTTTAGCCGCTATCAAAGCTTTAATTCTGCGCGGCATGCTATCAATGCAAGATTGTACTGTCTCCTGCATTTGAGGATGATGATTCCACACATGAATAATCTTTTCTAGGAGCTGGGTTTTGTTGGTAATCACATCTTTAGCCACTTCTCTTTTCATCAGCTCCCACACATTTTTAATGGGGTTCATATCAGGGCTATTACCCGGCCAATCCAACAGAGGGGTATTTTTTTCTGCCAAAAAAAGCTTTAACAGACCGAGCAGTGTGGCAGGGAGCTCCATCTTGCATGAAAGTGAATGGTTCCCCATTTGGAAACCATTCTTTGAGCTGCGGAATCAACCGATTTTGTAATACTTCGTTGTACTGATCTTGCCTCATTATTCCTTTGATGACGTACAGACGTCCAGTGCCCTTGCCGCTGATGACTGACCAAATCATCACTTTGGTGGGATGTTTAACCGTCGGGACGACACAATCAGGATGAAACTTTTCTCCATGACGACGACGCACATACTGAGCTTTATTCTGCAAAATTTCGAATGTGCTTTCGTCACTGAAGCAGACCTGTCAAAAATAGGAAAAATATATAAACTTCCATGTTTATTTGCTTTATTTAACTGAAAATGATAATAATGTATCAATTATTGATTAAATTGCTGTATCTTACCGATCTCCAGAAGTCCACATCTTTGTCTTGCCATTGTTTGGCCCACTTCAGGCGCTTTGCTTTCATTGCAGCTGTTAACTTGGGCTTCCTGGCGGGGCGACAGGCCTTAAAATCTAATTCTTTCAATTTTCTTCGAACAGTGCGCTCAGAAGCATTTACGCTAGCATCCTGGAGTTGTGATTTTATTACCTTTGTGGTAGCAAATCTGTTTTCTAGACAAATTTTCTTCAAACATCTCTCTGACCGTGGAGTGAAAATTGGTTTTCTACCGCATCTTTTCTTTCTTTTCGGGCTTAATTCCTTCCCTGACTCAATTTTCTTTTTTATGCGTCGTACACTAGCTTCAGAAACCTCCAATCTTCGTGATATTTCTCGGTTTGTAAATGTTTTCGCAATCACAAGGGCCTTCACTTCAGCTTTTTTACGTGGTGAAAGATCGCCTTTTCTACCCATAATGAAAATAGTCCAATTACTTTTTTAAAACACTGCATACAAAATAAACTAATAACTGAGTAGTGATGAACTGTTAAACAAACAATCACAGTCCATAAAGCCACAGAAACACGTCCGTACCTGACTCGATTCCGATCGCGACTGATACAGGTTTGTACTTATTTACGTTCATGTATCACTTTGTCAACACAGTGTTGCCATATGTTAAAAATAAATACAAATATGTAGTCTACAACAATTCTTTTAAATAAAAATCAATAATATTGTAGTTTAAATATACCATTATTGCATAAAAACTTTTAAGAAACATAAAATTACTAAAAAAAATACAGTGCGTCTAATAATTTGGCCAGGGACTGTATGTATGTTTTTTTATGTCGCAGATAATATATCTAATATCACAGTTACAAGATTAATAATAATGAACCCAAAATGGCTGCCATGAAGAATAAAAGTATTATAAAATATGAATAAATGTACCATTATTATTTTATATCCATAACATTTGCATAAATAATTTCTTTAAGGTTGTTAATTATAAATATGTTTCAACAATTGACTTAAAATGACAAATCAAGTATGGCGGATGCCAAAATTGAATCGAGCAAGAAAGTTTCTCTGTGGCATTTAGACTGTGGCAGTCAGATCATTCAAGTTATTCAAGTTTAGTTGCGGGATTTAAATTTTCATGCAGTTATTGCTAGAATAATGCTGCTGTAAATTTTAAGTATCGTAGACAATTTTCTAGCAGATACAAAAAACAGCGATACACGCAGAAAAGGACAGCTCATACAGCTAGAAAATGGCTACAACAGCTAAAACGTTTTGTTAAAATAGGGACAGTTAAATATTTTGCTGCATTAGCCACTGTTTAGCAACAGCAGCCACTTTTTTGCTACAACAGCAAACAATGTGGCTAGTGCAGCAAAATATTTAGCTGTCCCTATTTTAACAAAACGTTTAGCTGTTGTAGCCATTTTCTAGCTGTGTGAGCTGTCCTTTTCTGCGTGTATCGCTGTTTGTTGTATCTGCTAGAAAATTGTCTACGATACTTAAAATTTACAGCAGCAATATTCTAGCAATAACTGCATGAAAATTTAAATCCCGCAACTAAACTTGAATAACTTGAATGATCTGACTGCCGCAGTCTAAATGCCACAGAGAAACTTTCTTGCTCGATTCAATTTTGGCATCCGCCATATTTGATTTGTCATTTTAAGTCAATTGTTGAAACATATTTATAATTAACAACCTTAAAGAAATTATTTATGCAAATGTTATGGATATAAAATAATAATGGTACGTTTATTCATATTTATAATACTTTTATTGTTCATGGCAGCCATTTTGGGTTCATTATTGTTCAACTTGTAACTGTGATATTAGATATATTATCTGCGACATAAAAAAACATACATACACGCATTTTAGCACAACTTGCTTTGAAACTGTAAGCGTTTTCTGTGTCTCAGTCGCTATATAATCAGAAACCAACGTCCGCCATTTTGAAACAAAAGTTTAATTGAAAAATCGGCTACGACAACTTTGTTCGGAATTTAATAAGCTTCAATTTTAAAAAAAATCGTCCAAATCGAACCAAAATTGAAGGCTCTAGACAATTTTGAAACACGATTTTTCGTTTTTTTTTTTTTTTTCCCCACTGTGCGTCCCCAAGAAAATAAATTTTCTTATGATTATCTACAAAATTTGAATATATATATTTATTAGTGTTATTTGTACACAGAAAAAATTGCAATACTCGTTACGGCACTAAATTTGTAAATGTTGACTGTTAAAATTTGCATTGTTAACATACGAACCCCAGCGATTTGACAACGTCGCACTGCGCGGGAAGTTTGAAAAACCGTCAACGCATAGCTGATTTTAATAAATGCGTAAGGCTCACAGATATAGAAAAAACATGGGTTATCGTAAATAAAAAGTCAATATTTATAACAAATATTTATTAGTATTCAACATAAATAAGTAGCATATTAGTTAATATCAGAGGCTTGGTTTCTTATCACCCCAGTAATTACTAAATTACATTTAGTACAGTTGTCACATTTTATTGGGAACTTTGAATGAAGCCCTTCCATTTTGAAATCACTCAATTTTTCCATATCTAAAACACTTCTGCAGCAGATGCATTTAAGATTTCTAGTTAAGTCTCTCAATGAAACTATACTATTCTCACCAGGAATTTTAAATTGAATTATTTCGTTTTCTGTTTTTTTTTGCCTCAGACATACTTGCTAATGGTATATTTATTTTTTCATCAGTTTTTTTTTTTAACAAATCTGCCATTCTTTAATCGGGAAGTCATTATTTATGTGGGATGGGGCGAAAGAGTGTACTGCGCCTCAACTATTTTTTGTTGTATACATGACTAGCCGGGCCCGCGGCTCCGCTCGCGTGGACTTGATTCACTACTATCGTCACTGCTTATTCCTTATGTTACCCAACGTAATAAAATATCTCCCATTATTTCTCCTTATCTCCCAATATTTCTCCTTATTTCCCATTATCTCTACATAATTTCCATTATCTAGGCTTATCTCTGCTCATATTCCATTATTTCTCCTTATCTCCCATTATTTCTCCTTATCTCCCATTATCTCACCTTATTTCCAATTATCTAGGCTTATCTTGACTTACCTCTCATTATTTCTCCTTATCTCCCATTATTTCTCCTTATCTCCCATTATCTCACCATAACTCCCATTATCTAGACTTATCTCTGCTTATCTCCCATTATCTCTCCTTATCTCCCATTATTTATACTTATCTCCCATTATCTCACCTTATCTCTCATTATCGAGGTTTATCTCGACTTATCTCCCATTATTTCTTTCTATCTCCCATTATCTCACCTTATCTCCCATTATCTAGTCTTATATCGAATTATATAGAACATATGTATAAATTTACAAAAACACGTAAATCGAATAAGTGGTTCTCGAGTGATAAGCGCACTAACGGACAGACAGACAGACAGAGAGACGTTGCATTTTATATATACTGTATTCTTTGCTACATGTTATTGTTCCATATTTAATGCTTTAGGGAGTGTATTACAAGATAACGCGCTAGCGGCATACTTCTCTCCGACTTGATTAACTATTGTCGTCACTGCTTATTCCTTATGTCACCTAATAAAATATATCCTATAACCTAGAACATACGTATGTTTAAAAAAAAAGCACGTAAATCGGATAAGTGGTTCTCCAGGGATAAGCACACTAACGGACGGACAGACAGACAGACAGACAGACGGACAGAGAGACATTGCATTTTATATATATTATAGATATTCTCTGCTACATAATATTGTTCCATATTTAATGGTTTGGACTGTGTATTGCAAGAGAACGCGCTAGCGGAAAACTTTGTCCGACTTCATTTACTATTATTGTCACTGCTCATTCCTGATGCTACCTATCGTAATAAAATATAGCCTATAACCTGGCCGGAGAACATATGTATGTTTTAAAAAATAAATACGAAAATCGGATAAGCGGTTCTCCAGTGATAAGCGCACTAACGGACAGAGAGACAGACAGAGATACGTTGCATTTTATATATTATAGATGTAATAAAATATATACCTATAACCTGGTCAGAGAACATATGTATGAATTTAAAAAATCACGTAAATTGGATAAGTGGTTCTCGAGGGATAAGCGCATTAACGGACAGACAGACAGACAGACAAGCATTGCATTTTATATATATTATAGATATAGATTATTATTATTATTATTATATAACCTGGCCAAAGAATGTATGTATGAATTTAAAAAAAGACAGGTAAATCGGATAAGTGGTTCCCTCGTGATAAACGCACTAATGGACAGACAGACAGAGAGACATTGCATTTTATATATATTATAGATTATACATTACAGATATTCTTTGCTACATAATATTGTTCCATATTTAATGGTTTAGGCTGTATATTGCAAAGGCACGCGCTAGCGGCAAACTTATTTCCGACATCATTCACTATTTTACGTCACTGCTCATTCCTTATGCTACCTATCGTAATAAAATATAGCCTATAACCTGACCAGAGAACAAATGTATGTTTTTAAAAAAAAAGTACGTAAATCGGATAAGTGGTTCTTCAGTGATAGGCGCACTAACGGACAGACAGACAGATAGACAGACAGAGAGACGTTGCATTTTATATATTATAGATGGTTTACATAGGAGGGATCTTTCGGTAAGTTGAGCACGACTGCTCCTTGGTAATATCCTTAACGAGTAGTTATCATTTAGTGGCGGCCCGTGGCTTCGTGGCGTAATACTTGCTTGCGACGCAGAAGGTCTCAAGTTACAAGCCCGACAAATCGCTATACTTCTAAGTATGTTGGCCTGACCACGTACATAAGTAGTAGTTGTTTGCAGAAACGCAACAACGTCCATGGCAGCACTACCACTGCGTTCTCTAAAAGGTGCTGTGAAATACAAAAATGTATTTTCCGGCACTTGGACCTCGTTGACGGGTATTACGACATCCTCACCAATATCCTTAGGATATAAAAAAAAGGGTAAAATCCCTACTGAGGCGGGGAGGTGAACGATAAATAAAGAATTTTAACTTATTTGTATAAGAAGAAACTTTTCAATATATTGAAATTTCTTCTTATAATAGAATCACCAATAACATCTCCTTAATTGTTGTTCTGTTCCAGTTTCTTTACTTTGTTACGTTCTGTGACGCAAACAAATTAATTTACGTTGCCAGAATTTCCTAAAATTTCCAACAGAATAAATGAGTTTAGTAATAAACCAAAAAGACTCACCATTTATAAACCTAAAACATAAGACTGGAGTAATCCAAGCAGAAACATTTTCCTCCAGAGAAATATTTTTGATTAATCATCCGATTTTCTTGGCAGTTTTACCGCCTCCTCCCTCGCCTCCCCCCTCGCCCCACGGCGCCCCCCGAAAAGAAATTCATCAAGGGGATTGGTATAAGCAAAGTAATATCTAAAACAAAGTAATTTATCAAATAAATAGACTCCATTGTGCTTGAACCTTGGCGCTTTTGTAGAAAATTTTTTGGAGTTTTTGCATAGTTAATGTATGTAAAAAAGCCGTAATATTAGGTTATATTTTTTTTAATATCATAATAATAAATACTTCTGTAGAGACGAGGGCTAAGGTCCATGATGGACTGGAGACAGTCGCTCGCGAAGTTTGGATGGTGAATCGCTTAGCAAAGAAATTTTTTTGAAACTGTAAAAAATAACAATGCTTTCGCGTTAATGTCAATGCGTAAATATTTTTTTCACCGACAATATTTTTTTATTTTTTTTGCATCTGCCGCATGCAGAAAATAAAAAACACAGAGGTACTAGTGAGAGTGAATAAAGCGAAAGAAAACGACCAAAAAAATAAGAAAAATTTAATACTTTGGACATATAATGAGAGGGCCTAAATACGAACAGCTACGTTTTATTACTGAAGGTAAAATAAAGGGCAAACAATGGATCGGAAGACGACAAAATTCTTGGCTGAAAGATATGCGAAGGTGGTTAGGATGTATTTCGGGTGCAATAGTTTTTTAAAGTTCATTTAGCTATATGGAACGCCAACATTCGTGAGGAGACGGCACAACAAGGGCGAGTGGATAATAAAATGAAAATGAATGAAGAAACTTTAGTAGTAGTTTCCCATACATACCTAGTTACTTTATTTTTCTACGTACAGGGTGATAATTTTTAGACGTCAGGCCCCGATTTACGGAATGGTACAGTGCATGTCAAGGAGTATACTGACATATTTGACATTTGGTAGTGAAAACGACGCTAGGCACCGCGACGCCAAACAATTTTTTTTCCATCGACATACCTTCTGTGAAACGACACTGGAATGCCCTAATTTTTTCAACATTTTTTCCTTAAACTGTTTTTTTCTAATTTGTTTCGCAAAAAAGTTATGCATCAAAAACCCTCTATAATATTATTTTTTGGTCATCGCGGTTGCCATGGATCGTATGCCATGTTTGGCGGTTTTCCAACGATTTATCTAGTAGGCGCCTGTCCTACTTTAATCTGACAGCTCTTGTGTGCACAACTATTCAATTCAGTGGAGTTAAATTAAATAAACAGTGTGTTAATAGCTTTTGGTTAAAGTTGTTTCCCACCCTGAAAAAGTGGATATGATCTTTATTTATGGAAAAGCAAGAATAAATTCTCGGGAAGCGGGAAGACTGTATCGAGAACGTTACCCCTATAGGTATATCCCGGATCACACTATGTTCTGTCGATTACAATGAAATTTGAGGAGCAATATGGATGCATTTTCTGGGCAGAAAGGTATTTCTAAACTAAAATCTGTTTTACCAGATGAAAAAGTAGCCGAAATTAGCAATATTTTTAAAACCTTCCATATAATAGAATCAGACAAGCAAGCAGTCAGTTAAATGTATCTTATGGGGCTATTCAGAAATCTTTTAAAGTTAACGAATATCATGACTATAAAAGGCATAATCTTCAGTTTTTAACACAATTTGATTCGGAACGATGACTGAGTTTTGTAACAGAAGTGATGATTAAATATGACGAAGAACGTTATTTTCTGAATCAAATAATATGGACAGATGAAAGTCATTTTGTCAGCAACGGCAAATCTAACAAAAAATTATTTAAATAATATTAATGAACTGATGAGAATCCATACAAAGTTAATCAAATTTAGAATCAAATTTTTTTGTGGTTTTAATAAAAATAAAGTATTCTTGTTTTTTATTGTTCAAGAACATTTTATTAAAGAAAAAAACCGCAACAGCATAGTTACTAATATTATAATTACTGTCAGATTATAGTATGACAGCCGCCTACTAGATAAATGGTTTGAAAAGCGCCAAACGTGGCATACGATCCATGGCAACCGCGACGACCAAAAAATAATATTTTAGAGGGCGCTGCCAAAAATTGGTGTTTTCCAATGCAGTTTTACAAAAGGTATCTAAATGAAAAATAAAATTGTTTGGCGTCGAGGCGCCCACCGGCGATTTCACTACCAAATATAAAATACGTCAGTATACTCCTTGACATGTACTATACGTCTAAAAATAATCACCCTGTACAATCCTTCGCCCAAAATTCTGCTGCCTGGAATTTCAGCCACTTTTGCAATGAGGTTTTTAACTCTCCAGTTTCCTCGAATCGTTGAGATGTTAGCTAATTCTTGAAATAAGAAAGATGATAATCGCTAGGTGCGAGATAAGGAGTATAAGCTGGATGATCAATAGTTTTTGAATTGTGTTCTTTGTGAACATTCAAAGAGCCTTCTCTAAACTCATAATACTATTGTTTAGCTTTTTCTTTATTTATTTTGTTCATTTTAGTGAGTTCTTCACGGTAAAAGGAATTCGAAATACCCAAACTTGAAACAAAATCAAACACTGAAAACTTTTGACAATATCCTTCATACAAAACAATAATTAAAAAGTTTAGCTTATTCGTTAAATA
>CM032448.1:122437394-122818861 GCA_019049505.1 Pachyrhynchus sulphureomaculatus | reverse complement strand
TTGAAAACACTATGGCTCATTGCCAGTTAGAATGGAATATTTGAAATTTTTGTCCTTTTTTTGACTTTTTATTTAAGTCTTAATAATGTTGAATTCGAAGTAATTTTTGCTCATTAGTTAATTCGTTGCCAGGCAAAGAATAGAGAAGTTCATCTAGCCTTCATAGACATAAGAAAGGCCTATGACTCAGTACCAAGACAAAGATTATGGAACGCAATGCAAGAAATAGGCATTGACAAAGAACTAATATACGCAGTAAAAGCTCTCTACGAAAACAACACAGTGAACATAAAAATAGGACATAAAATAAGGAAGAGACTTCAAACATCAAAAGGCCTGTTACAAGGATGCTCTATATCCCCAACACTATTCAAAATATACCTCGAACAAACATTAAAAAAATGGAAGCAAAAATGTAGTGGAATGGGAGTCCCAATACGAGAAGATTACTTCTATACTCTAAGTTTCGCAGACGACCAAGTAATCATAGCGCAAGATGAGGAAGACCTCAGTTATATGGTAAGAAAACTGAAAGAAGAATACACTAAAGCAGGATTAGCAATAAACTTTGATAAAACGGAATATCTAACAACAAAGGAGGGAAACGTGGAGAATCTAGAAGTAGATAACGAAACAATAATCAAAGAAACCGATAGATTTAAATATCTAGGAACCATCATTTCAAAAAACGCAACATCAGAAGAAGAGATTAAAGCTAGATTAGGACAAACGCAAACATGCATAAGACAATTAAATTCGATCCTGTAGGACAACCACATTACAAAGAGAAACAAAACACGCATATACAAATCAATAATACAAAGCATAATGACATACGGGTCAGAAACATGGAGGATCAACAAAAGAAATAAATCTAAAATTAACGCGGTAGAAATGGAGTATTGGAGAAGATGTTGTAGAGTGACACGTATGGAGAGAATAACAAATGAAGAAATAAGAAGCAGAATAAACATCAAAGAGAACGCAATAAACACCATTGAAGAAAAACGATTAAAATGGTATGGACACATAAGACGAAGCGAAGATAATAGGTGGATAAAGAAAATGACGGAGTGGGGCCCTATAGGGAGAAGAAAAAGAGGAAGACCCAGACGTTCGTGGAGAGACGATGTGGACGAGGCTATGGAGGACAGGGGTCTAATAGATGGAGGCTGGGAAGATAGAAACGGATGGAATCAAAGGCTGAGAGAAGGAAGACAGCGTCAGCTGTAGAAAAATCGTTGTTATATATATATATATATATATATATATATATATATATATATATATATATATATATATATATATATATATATATATATATATATATATATATATATATATATATATATATATATATATATATATATATATATATATAGTTAATTCGTGTGGTACTAACAGTGCGCAAGTTTTTCAATCCCCAAATGCTCAGTCAAAATGCGATGGATTGAAGCTTTGGACATGTTTAATTCCATTTCCTTATCGTAACGAATATTTCGACTCTTGTTTGATGAATTTACGGACAATTTCGTTGCTTTTTGCACCTATCATGAATTTTGGTTGACCATAATGTTTATCATCATATGGGTCAATATAAGTAAAACGTAAACTAACCTGAAATTTTTTTTTCTCGGATTTCAAAGATCGATAGAGGTACAAGTACCTTCTTACCCCCTAAATTTCTTTTGTAATACTTCAATTATTTTGCGAATAGTCGCTAGTTGTATATTTATGTATAGAACTTTTCATTTACTCATATTTCGGAAACGAATAGAGATAATTAAGTTATTTAAAAAAAAAAATAAAGCTAAATGTTTATACTTTTCAGCTGAATTCAAGCGGTTTTTGTAAAAATTTAATTTCTTAAAATTATAAACAATTTTTTTAAACTTTTGCTAATAAACCATGTTCTCGGTTTCCCTTGAAAATGAGATCACACTGTTTTAATGCGTAAAACGCCACTAAGTAAATTAGAAAAAAAAATTAGTAACCTCTTATATTAAAGATGTTAATAATATTTCTCTGATGACGCGCAGCCTCCAACGTGCACGTGGAAACTAACATGCGAGTAGCTAACGCTGACGCTTTCGAAAAACTCCCTAATTTTTAACGAAGGAATCATAATAGTAATGTCAAGACCTTTCGTATTTATTATTTAATGAACAATTAAGTAAAAAGTATACAATACATATTGGATTATTTCAAACATTAACTAACTGTTACTGCTTCTTCAGAACTAGAAAATATTTTGCAGATCAATTGGTTATTTTCTTTCGATATAAACGGATGGAATTGGGGAGTCTTAGATAGAACTTTACAAGTTCGATTCTTCGATTGATAAACGTTTTTAAAATAATTAACTGCCCAATCAAATAAGCATTTGGGAGATGTTATTTGATTTTCATTATTTCTTTGAAGACTTGCACTTTTAACGCATCCACCAGTCCCATCGTAAGCCCCTTTTCCATGAAAAGTGGCGAAAAAATGCCACTCTGCACTAATACCACAATCAGATTCATGCAAGAGTAGAGAAGAAAAATTGAACTTGTTTTTATATTGAGACTCAGCTCTGTCAGAAAAATAATAAATATTTCGAATGGCAGAGTCGCCGAATGTAGCCTTCAAATGTTGAATCAATTTCTTATTATACAAATGAAGTGAAGCCTCTGAATGTTTCACATTCTCTGATCAGAGAGTACTAACTTTTTTTTAATTTACTCAGTGGCGTTTTTACGCATTATAGATAGATAGATCGTAGTTTAGGTGCAATATTTCAGCTTCGATTTATCCGATTGTCATGAAAATTATGTCAGTAAAAGATATATCTTTCCAGCACATGTTATATACGAATGATAGCGCCACTAATATTGGTTATTTTGAAAAAGTGCCGTTAAGTAAAAAATGTCACCGTGTATCTATACCTCTATATTTAGCCGAAACTCGAATAGTGCAATCTCATCCTAATTGTCTAATAACAGTTCGAAATTCGTGTTAACATCACACATCTATGCCTTTGACTGTACCTGCAAAGCGCGTATGTTACAACGGCTCATTGCCTGATGTGTAAACTGCAGGCAGGAGTTTCTGTTTGAATATAAACAAAAATTTCTGCGTGTGGCAAAGGGTGCATCCAAAATAACTAAACACTGTGGGTTTCTGGCAATAATGTTAGAGAAACCTAACATTTCATTAAATTAATACGTTTGAAACTTTTAAAAGTGCGTGTTAAAAGTTACAAAACGGCAAAATGTTTGGAGAAATTTTTTAAAATAGAAAATATAACTACAGAATGACAAACACGTGAAAAAAAATATCGCCGCAAAACGATACCGGCAGGCTACTGCCGAATCGTTAAACTGTGCTGCGTCGAGTTCGTCAGAGATGTCGCGCAGGTAAAACCTGTATCTCGGAGAATCTCAACGAAGTACATTTTACGATCCGGCGGTAACCAGCCGGCTTCGTTTTGCGCCAACGTTTTTTCTTTCACCTGTTTGTCTTTCTGTAGCGAAGTTATATTTTGTCTTTTTTCTTTTCAATTTTTTGAATTGTTTTTATGGAGAAAATTAAAAAATAAAAATAGTAGCAAATGAAGTTAAATATGTCACAACTATGATCTGTCGACACAGTTCTAAAGAAACACCTTAGATCGAAATGTATATAGTTAGTCAAGTTGTGTGATGTTTTGTTTTCCTTTTGTATCCATTTTATTCTAGTTGTAATACTTCAGATAAAGCCGAGAAAGATGAGTGAAATATAGAGTTTTAAACAACAAAAGGATATTATTATTTACTTCGTAGATCGCTCTCCCGATACTTTTCACCTTATATATATATATATATATATATATATATATATATATATATATATATATATATATATATATATACATATATATATATATATATATATATATATATATATATATATATATATTTATATATATATATATACATATATATATATATATATATATATATATATATATATATATATATATATATATAAATATATATATATAATATATATATATATATATATATATATATATATATATATATACATATATATATATATATATATATATATATATATATATATATATATATATATATATATATATATATATATACTAGCCGGGCCCGCGGCTTTGCTCGCGTGGACTTGATTCACTACTATCGTCACTGCTTATTCCTTATGTTACCCAACGTAATAAAATATCTCCCATTATTTCTCCTTATCTCCCAATATTTCTCCTTATTTCCCATTATCTCTACATAATTTCCATTATCTAGGCTTATCTTTGCTCATCTCCCATTATTTCTCCTTATCTCCCATTATTTCTCCTTATCTCCCATTATCTCACCTTATTTCCCATTATCTAGGCTTATCTCGATTTATCTCCCATTATTTCTCCTTATCTCCCATTATTTCTTCTTATCTCCCATTATCTCACCATAACTCTCATTATCTAGACTTATCTCTGCTTATCTCCCATTATCTCTCCTTATCTCCCATTATTTATACTTATCTCCCACTATCTCACCTTGTCTCCCATTATCAAGGCTTATCTCGACTTATCTCCCATTATTTCTTCTTATCTCCCATTATCTCACCTTATCTCCCATTATCTAGGCATATATCGAATTATATAGAACATATGTATAAATTTATAAAAACGTAAATCGGGTAAGTGGTTTTCGAGTGATAAGCGCACTAACGGACAGACAGACAGAGAGACGTTGCATTTTATATATATTGTATTCTTTGCTACATGATATTGTTCCATATTTAATGCTTTAGGGAGTGTATTGCAAGAGAACGCGCTAGCGGCAAACTTTTCTCCGACTTAATTCACTATTATCGTCACTGCTTATTCCTTATGTCACCTAATAAAATATATCCTATAACCTGGCCAGAGAACATACGTATGGTTAAAAAAAAAAAGCACGTAAATCGGATAAGTAGTTCTCCATTGATAAGCACACTAACGGACGGACAGACAGACAGACAGACAGACGGACAGAGAGACATTGCATTTTATATATATTATAGATATTCTCTGCTACATAATATTGTTCCATATTTAATGGTTTGGACTGTGTATTGCAAGAGAACGCGCTAGCGGCAAACTTTGTCCGACTTCATTTACTATTATTGTCACTGCTCATTCCTTATGCTACCTATCGTAATAAAATATAGCCTATTAGCTGGCCGGAGAACATATGTATGTTTTAAAAAAAAAAAGTACGAAAATCGGATAAGTGGTTCTCCAGTGATAAGCGCACTAACGGACAGACAGACAGACAGACAGTATACGTTGCATTTTATATATATTATGAATGTAATAAAATATATACCTATAACCTGGTCAGAGAACATATGTATGAATTTAAAAAATCACGTAAATCAGATAAGTGGTTCTCGAGGGATAAGCGCATTAACGGACTGACAGACAGACAGACAAACATTGCATTTTATATACATTATAGATATAGATTATTATTATTATTAATAACCTGGCCAAAGAATATATGCATGAATTTAAAAAAAGACAGGTAAATCGGATAAGTGGTTCCCGCGTGATAAACGCACTAATGGACAGACAGACAGACAGAGAGACATTGCATTTTATATATATTATAGATTATACATTACAGATATTCTTTGCTACATAATATTGTACCATATTTAATGGTTTAGGCTGTGTATTGCAAAGGCACGCGCTAGCGGCAAACTTATTTCCGACATCATTCACTATTTTATGTCACTGCTCATTCCTTATGCTACCTATCGTAACAAAATATAGCCTATAACCTGGCCAGAGAACATATGTATGTTTAAAAAAAAAAAGTACGTAAATCGGATAAGTGGTTTTTCAGTGATAGGCGCACTAACGGACAGACAGACAGACAGAGAGACGTTGTATTTTATATATATATATATATATATATATATATATATATATATATATATATATATATATATATATATATATATATATATATATATATACGGTATGTCAAGGGGGCACCATCTCGCCAAAATTGTTTACATTGGCGCTTTAAAATCTTTTCAAACAACTTCCATGGACAAGTAAGGGTGTTAATATAGGAGGAGAGCTACTCAACCATTCGCGATTCGTGGATGATATTGTGCTTATATGTAACAACAAAGAAGAATTGAAAGAAATGCTGAACGAACTTAACAACAAGTTCAGATAGATTGGTCTGAAGATAAACATCGTCAAAACCATGTTCATGACAAATGACGACTGTGATAAAGAAGCAGAACTCAACACTGAAAACGTGCAAATCACAAAAACGGATTCATATGTATATCTTGGACAAAAAATAGTAATATCCAAGGAAAACTTGATAGCAGATATATCCAGGAGAATATCATTGACCGGGTCGGCATTTGGCAGATTGCGGAACATCTTCTTTTCCAATATCCCAAATACACTAAAATCGAACACATTTGATCAATGCGTGTTGCCGGTATTGACGTACGGAACCGAAACGTGAGCTTTGAATCAAGAGATTATAAGTCGCCTCCGAGTAGCTTAAGAAGCGATGGAAAGAAGTAAGTTGGGAATATGGTTGAGGGATAGGCTGACTACTGAAGAAATTCGAGGTGCTGGTGCACAGTCCCTATGAACTTTCTTCAGTTTAGTTTCTATCTGGGTCGTGTGTGTAACACCAACCACTTATGATAACTGCCGACACACAGCACTTTGCATCTCTTTGAAACTTTCAATATAAGTTACAAGAATCTCGCTTACCAACAGTCATGCTGTTTAGCAAAATCCATCCTCGTATTTGCAATATATTTGATATATTACTAATAAAAAAGATGCCCTCCTGGGGCGTCAATACAAAATAGGGATTTATTTATAATATTTGAATTTATTTTATCAAATTCAAAATAATAAACAGCGAGAGTATTGCTATCGATCTTCGAACGTTCTAATTTAATTCCATTGACCATGCACCATAAGAATTATATTAAAAAAAATCATTTTCCATAACTCGATAAGGAAAATTATTCCAAGATTTTCCGTAGAAATTGAATCCTATTACTTTTTTTATAATTTTGACTGTTTCACCAGTTTTTTTTTTTATGAAAAAATAACATAACTAAACGAATCAAAATTTAATACAGCAGAAAAGCACTTTTTTTTCTGAAGTTAAAATGGGATACCAAAAAACTTTTTCCTAAAAAAAGGAAATAGTTTCATTCCAATTTATTCTAAACAGTAAGAAAAAATTCATAGAAAAAAAAAACCATAAAAGAAAAAGAAAAATGGAGTCAACACCCCCACGTCCTCGTTTCGTGACTCTGGGTTCGGCTGAAAGCAGTAATATCCGATCGTTCATACAAAGAAACCTGTCAAAGTTACTTTACTTGGGGGAAAAATATAACAAATATCGAGTTTTATAGTAATTTAGACTCTTCAGAATTCCAAACCGTCATATCGGATCCGACATTTTGAATTTCTTAAGGTTAAGGACAAACCATGACTCGGTAGGGTTAAACCCACAACGAATTTGGTCCAAGATAACTGATGTAGCTGAGAGGGTAAGCAGGTTGAAGTGGAGATGGGCGGGTCATATCGCAAGACTCTCTGATAATAAGGAAATCAACTGTAGGCCCTGAAAAGAGAAATCAAGTAGAGGACGCCCGCAAACCCGATGGTCTGACGACATCAAAAGATTAGTGGGTTACAACTGGATAAACAAGGCCTAAAACCAAAGAAGATGGACGTATTTAGAGGAAGCTTATGTCCGAGGATGGACTGTATAGCTGATGATATACGAGGCTGGTTTGAAAAGTCCGTGCAAAGTCCGAGAGATGGCACCACCGGCGCGTATCGAGGTCATGTTTAGTTAGTAGCATCTCTTGAATGAACGCACACCAAGTTTCAGCCATATTGGTCTATTTCTTTGTGTTTGGCATTCGTGTGAATCAAGGAAGTCGAGTGATTTTCAAGAAATGGACGAAAAAGAATTTCGTGTGGTGATTAAACATTACTTTATGAAAGGCAAAACGCCTCAGGAGACTAAAGAGAAGCTTAATAAACATTATGGTGACTCTGCACCTTCGATTAGAACAGTTTATAAGTGGTTTCAAAATTTTCGGACTGGCCATATGGGCACAAGTGACGCTGAACGTTCTGGACGGCCTGTGGAGATTACGACTCCAGAAATCATTGATCAAATCCATGGTATGGTGATGGATGACAGAAGAGTTAAGGTGCGTGAGATTGCTAGTGCTGTGGGCATCTCGATTGAACGGGTACATAATATTTTGCATAAACATTTGGACATGAAAAAGCTATCCGCAAGATGGGTGCCGCGATTGCTCACGCTTGACCCAAAAACGGAATCGTGTGAAGTGTTGCAAGGATGGTTTGCAGCTGTTCCAGAAGAATCCGGAGGACTTTAAGCGTCGTTTCGTCACTGTGGATGAAACATGGATACATTACTATACTCCTGAGACCAAACAACAATCTAAACAATGGGTTACCAAGGGGGAATCTGCACCAAAAAAGGCGAAGACCGTTCCTTCGGCCGGAAAGGTTATGGCGACTGTCTTTTGGGATTCGCAAGGGATAATCCTCATCGACTATCTGGAAAAGGGTAAAACTATTACAGGTGAATATTATTCATCGTTATTGGACCGTTTGAAAACCGAGCTGCAAGAAAAACGCCCGCGATTAGCGGGACAAAGATTTTATTCAAACGAGGAGGTGATTGCAGACACCAATGGATATTTTGCAAACTTGGACAAATCCTATTATTCGGAAGGGATCAACAAACTAGAACATCGTTGGACGAAGTGTATAAGCCTAAAAGGAGACTATGTCGAAAAATAAAAAAGGTTTACCCCAAACACATAAGTAGTTTTTATTTTTGCACGGACTTTTCAAACCAGCCTCATATATATATATATATATATATATATATATATATATATATATATATATATATATATATATATATATATATACACTAACGTGCATAGAAATCGGCCCACTGTAAACTTTTGACTTTCACTATATTTTTTTTTTAAATTATTCATCAGATCAAAAAAAGAAATATGCTGTTTGAAAGACAATTTAATGTGAGTATAAATTTATCAAGAAGGCTTATCGTTTATATGCGTAGCAACCGGTAAACAAATGAAACGTGTTTATGTGGTGATTGTAACGAAAATAACAAATTTGTCAAATATTAAAATTATTGCAACTGAAATTTGCATATTAATTCGTTTTTTATAATCTCAGTAGTGTTTAAGTGTGTTAGTTTAATGCATACTACACCACAAAAAGCCGCCCAAGTTTTTGCTTTAATCGAAAATGGACTTAGTCAGCGAGCTGTTGCTAGACAATTGAATATGACACGCGCAGCGGTTCGAAGAGTGTGCAAACGTTATGAGGAGACTGGATCCTTTCATAGGCGACCTGGAACAGGCAGAAGGCGATTTACAACCGCTCGTGATGACCTTTATTGTGTCAACAACATTAAGAAATCGTCACCTTAATGCCGTTCAAGTGCAACGACAGCTCCGTGAGGTGCGAGGAGTGGCTATTAGTCAGTGGACAGTAAGACGAAGACTGCGGGAAAATAACCTGACCCCTAAAACACCTGCGATTGGTCCAAAACTTACTCCAGCTCATCGGCAAGCCCGCCTGCGTTTTGCACGGGATCATCTGAATTGGACGTTGGAATAATGGGGATCTGTTCTGTTCTCAGATGAGACCAGAATATGCCTCCATGGTAGCGACCGAAGAAGGAAAGTGTACCGAAGACCAAGAGAGCGATTTGCAGATTGCTGCTTTGAAGAGCGGAGTGCTTATGGAGGTGGTTCCTGTATGATCTGGGGTGCAATTTCTATAGGGGCACGAACCGACCCTGAGTTCATTCGTAGGGGCGACCGTGTTCACGGAAGAAGAGGTTTAACGGCTACTAGATATATCGAGGAGATTTTAGCAATTTATGTGGTACCTTACGTCGACTACATTGGAGACGAATTTACCTTTATGCATGACAATGCAAGGCCGCACACCGCAAGAATCGTGCAAGATTACATTGCAGAAGTCGGTTTTCGGGTTATGGAGTGGCCAGCATACAGTCCTGATCTAAATCCGATCGAACATTTATGGGATGAGTTAAAACGAAGAATTCGAGCTAGACTTCATACCCCAAACTCGATCGCAGAGCTTATTGTTGCAGTAGAAGAAGAGTGGTTTAACATCCCTCAAGAAACAATAGCAAACTTGATTAGATCTTTGCCTAATCGTATGAGAGATGTTATTAGGGCAAGAGGAGGTCATACCCATTATTAAAAAATTAAGTTTTAAGTTTTAAATTGTCAATAACCCTATTTATGTTAATAATAAAAAAGCTTAATTTGCTTAATGCATTAATTTCACTATGTTAAACATAGGAAGTCGAAATAAGTTTTCGTAAATTTATACTCACATTAAAGCATATTAAATTGTCTTTCAAACAGCATATTTCTTTTTTTGATCTGATGAATAATTTTTTTAAAAAAATATAGTTAAAGTCAAAAGTTTACAATGGGCCGATTTCTATGCACGCAAGTGTATATATATATATATATATATATATATATATATATATATATATATATATATATATATATATATATATATATATATATATATATATGTATATATATATATATATATGTATATATATATATATATATATATATATATATGTATATATATATATATATATATATATATATATATATATATATATATATATATATATATATATATTATATATATATATATATATATATATATATATATACATATATAAATATATATATATATATATATATATATATATATATATATATATATATAGTTTTTATAAAAACAAACTTAAATCTTTAGTAAGAATGCCTAAAACAAAAACTTGGAAGGTTGAAAATGAGCTAGAGCGAAATAAATAAGTTTTCTTGTTCGGTAAAATTTTGCTCTCAGTCGTAGCCGGGAGAGAAATTTCTAATTTTAACAAATATTCATTCATTTCAATTAAATTTTAATCAGCCCCACTGCGAGTTTCCAATTAAACTCTTAAAATAATAATTAAGTTTTTACTTTTTGCCAATCTCCGCCTGAATTGGGAACGCCTACGAGATAATTAAAATATAAAAACCAATTTGCTTTTGAAGAAAATTTTTATTGACTTTTTAAAATTAATATCAATATTTATATATATATATATTTATATATATATATATATATATATATATATATATATATATATATATATATATATATATATATATATATATGTATCTCAAATTCCTTGGAAAATCCATGTAGGTTCTGGTTAGTTCAGGTCGATACGCGATAGGTCCGAAAAGTAACCCGACTTATAGAGGATTTATCAATTTGAAAAGCATCCAAAAATCTCTGTGAGCTAAATTGTGACTGTACGGGAGCTGACGTAGTTAACGTGTAGGTGCGTTGTGATGACGAAAACGACACTTTTCCATAAATCGGGCTGTGCTTCTCACTGCGTTACGTAATCGCTTCAAAATTGCTCGGCGATGTTCCTTCCTCACCGGTTGACCCTCTGAAGCATTGGCGTGATAAACCACGTTTTCCTTGTCTGAAACGGTAAGCCTTGCCTTGATGTTGCTTCGACTCTGGCGCGCATTCTTACGTCGTTGCTCTTTAGGAATCTTTCGCTGTGAATATTGGACTGTTGTAACAAACTCGTAACCATAAACCCACTACTCACCTCTTATGATAGCCATTTGAAATATTTCCAAGTTGTTTCTGAATGTTTCCAAATTTTCTGGGGCCATTTCAACTCGACAATTCTTTCGCTATCTTGTTAGCAGTTTTGCAAGAAGTAAAACACTACTTAAATTTCCACTAAATTTTTGTTTTTTTTTAACACCACGACATGTTTCGCTGTACGACAGCTTCTTCAGATTGTGAGGGTAAAATTACTATAATAAATGGTTCGTTCACAATTTATGGCAGGTAATAAAATAATTTAATTAAAACAGATTTAGTAATGGTGAATTATTTAAGTTTAATGGTTCATTTATTAAGGAATATGAATTTTTCAATTTGTTTATTTCTAAAGATTCTAGGTAATTAAGTTTCAGGCTCTTTGTGCAAGTATGTAATATTTCAAAGTTTGGGTTGAATCGTTGGTTATTTTCAATTGAGAATATTATCTATTATGGATGGTGAATAGTCATTATTTACTGCTAATTGTTTTATAATATTAAGTTCTTTTTGAAAATCGTCTTGGTTCAGAGGAACATTTATTAGTCTGTTAATCATATTATGGAAAACTGCAAGTTTGTGACTTGGTGGATGACATGAGGTATTATGGATAATTATGTGTATGTGACGGTTTATGGTAAATAGAAAAAATGTGTTTATTATGTCTTTTTATTGTTAGGTCAAGGAAGTTTAAGCTATTGTTGATTTCAATTTCACTGGTGAATTTTTATACTTTCATGTATATTATTCAAAAAATTTTGAAATGTGGCAAATTGTCTATAACGTCCTGTAGTACAATATAAGATATCATCAACATATCTATGCCAGTATACAAATTTTTTAAACAGTGGGTGTTTGCTTATTTGATTTTCTATGTTATTCATAAATATTTCGGCCAAAAGAGGACTAAGTGGATTGCCCATTATGAGACCGTCTAGGCTGCTGTATAGGTCGTTATTAAATTCAAAATAATTTTGTTCTAGGCAAACCTTTAAGCACTTTAAGATGTCTTGTTTTATTATTGGGTTAACATTGATTTCAAAAAAAAGTTTTTCAATTAGTAATATAGTTTCCCTACTTGGTATGCTTGGAAAAAGATTTTTAACATCGAAAGAGATTAATTTTGAATTGTCAGGTAACTTGAAATGTTTGATGTTTTCAACTAGTTGTTGTGATTTTTTTATTGCAAATTGAGCTTTAAATTTAGTGTTTTCTATGAGTATTTGAACAAGACGTTTTGATAGTTTATAAGATGGGGCTGACACGAAAGATACTACTGGCCTTATAGGGTAATCCGTTTTGTGAAGTTTAAAAAAAAAATAGTGAAAATTTAAGTAGTGTTTTACTTCTTGCAAAACTTCTAGTTATGGATCTCCACCAAGTATCGGCTGAATCAATCCAAATCTTGTTAGCAGCCGTAGGACGAATTTTGAAGCAACAGTCAGTCTCAAATTTTAATTTACAATTTATGAAACTGCAGTTTTGGAATTCCGAAGTCTTCATCTATCTTTTACATTATCAAAAGACGATTTTAATTGAACTCGTTTCACATTTTGCAGAGTTTTTGTCGTTGGGGACATATCAATACGAGGACCACTTTCAGCTGAATTACAATGGTTTTGATATCGCCTAAACTACTTTTTCATTTGAATATCGCATATACGAGGGCCGCGTTTAAAGTCTTTACAAACGACCACTAGATGGTGCTATTGAGATGTGACATTACCATTGTTGTAAAGTTTGACATTTGTTATTGTTAAAACAGTTGCGGCTCAAAAATTGGCAGAGTAGTTTGTTTACAGTGAGCGTTTAAAAAACAGTTTTGTGAACAAAAGGGAATTTCACGTGAAGATTATCGTTGAATGATGTCTTACGATTTTAGTAAAGGCCTAACTCAACAACAATGCCTCGAATCGCTTCGTTCAACTTTTGGTAATAAACCACTATTAGAACAGACTGTTTACATTTGGATGGCAGAATTTCGTCACGGTCGTGCTTCCGTCAGCTATGAATTTCGTGATGGTCGACCAAAATCGGTTGGTGCTCAAAAAAACAACGTGATTGTAGAGGATCCGCATGTGACTTACCGTGAGATAGAGGTGTCTTTAGGCATATTGAAGACTGCAGTTTATTTGATTTTGCATGAACATTTAGCTGTCAATAAAATCTGTTTCCGATGGATTCCACATAATTTGACCAAAACTCAAAAACAGGCTCGTGTCAATTGGTGTAAAGAAATGCTCAAAAATTCCACCGAGGACTTGCAAAATCTGTATACAACATCGTAACCGGATACGATGGATGAATATATTCGTACGAGCCGGAAACTAAGCAACAATCAACTGTTTGGGTGTTCCAAGATGAACCGAATCCAACAAAAGTAATTCGATTGCGAAGCACGTCCAAGAAAATGATTGTTGCCTTGGTTATACTGGACACGTTGCAAGCATTGCTCTAGAGCAGGGGTGCTCAAACTTGAACTGCTGGCGATCTACCTCAATATTGTTAGACTACGATCGATCGACTCTGAGAGGCTGCAAGTAAGTGTGATGCAGGATTGTCGTCTAGGTAGGGTGTATCGTGGCATAGATATTAGTTTTCCGCACAATATGCATTTTTTTAGTCAAGGTAAGTGTGGCTCTAAAATGTCAATGAAAAAACTAATAATTATTCAAAATTGCGAGTTTATTGGTTCTTACAAAACAAACGAGTTCTAGTGTCTAAACTTAACTAAAGAGTGACTTTGGATGTTGAACCGTGGCACTGCATGTCCTCAGCATACTTTTCATAAGATGGTATGTAATTACCGAGTGCTAATCGCAAGCATGATGACATATGTTCGTCAGTTAGTCGATTGCGATATTTTGACTTAATTATCTTCATTTCAGAAAATGCAGACTCGCACAAGTAAGTTGACCCAAACATTGCCGTCGGTTGAAGGGCGATTTGTCTTAGATTCGGATATTTATCTTCAGATATAAAACACCAGAATTTTGTATCAGATGCTGTGGCTTTGAGATCTATATCTGATATAATCTGCACTAACTCATTTTCAACAGAACATGAGTCCATATTAAACTGACTTGCTATTTCAGTAGCTAATTCCTCAATGTTTTTACACGAAAAAGGATAACTCATAAATGATGCGATATTTGCCAATTTACTGAAATCATAAAAACGTATTTCGAATTGGCCCAAAATATTTGATAATTCTGCCTCATAAATATCATAATTCAACTGAGGAATCCTTGCTTTCAAAGACGGAAAATTTTTCAGATCCTTTCTTTTCAGTTGATCTATCATAAGTTGCAATTTATTTTTGAATGCGTTTATTGCGCTAATCATCTCAATAATAGTTTTTCCTTTACCTTGAAGCTCCAAATTAATGGTGTTTAAATGCATTGTGATGTTTGTCAAAAATGCCAAATCAGTCAGCCATTTTCCGTTTTTCAGCATGTCATCACCTCTTTCATCCAGAAAAGCTGTTATTTCAGGCAATAATTCTTGAAACCTTTCTAGGAATTTTCCGCGACTCAACCATCTGACGTCCGTGTGAAGAACTAAATCAGTGTGTTCAGCTGACTCGCTATCTTCTAACTACAATTTAAAGAGCCGTTGTTGCAAGCTACGTGCACGGATAGAATTCACAATTTTTATTGCAATGCCCATAATCTCCTCCATGTTTAGAACTTTTGAACACAAAACTTGTTGATGTATAATGCAATGGAAGGAGAAAAATGAAGGGAAATCATCATTAGCTCGACACAATGCCACAAAACCGTTTTTGTTTCCAGTCATTGCTGGTGCTCCATCGGTTGTAATGCACACTAGTTTATATATTGGTAGCTTGTAGTTTGTTACAAAATTGAAGGAAACGTCATATATATCTTCGCCACGGGTCTTTCCTTTCAGAGGAATCATTGTCAAAAACTCTTCCTTAGCCGACATGTCATTGAATACCATTCGAATAAAAATACACAGCTGGGCAGTGTCTGTCATATCGGTGGATTCGTCGAACTCTAAAGAAAAGTATGTACATTCTATGATATCATGTTTCAGTTTATCTGCCATGTCCTGACTCATGACTTCAACACGCCTTGTGACAGTCGGACGAGATAACTGAAGTTCTCTAATAGCAGACATAATCTCTGTTTTATTTTTAAAATCTCCAAATAAAGTCTCACCCGCTTCAATAAATGCTTCCTTCACAACCAATCCATCATCAAATGGTTTCTTGTGTTTCGCCAATACATGAGATATTTTAAATGACGCGATCGTTGCAGCTTTTGATTGTTTGGCTGGTCTTGTGAACATGGTTTGTTCTTTTTTCAAACAAGTTATCAAATCACGTACTTTTCATTTTCTTACTTCACTCTGTGACGGAAAATCCTTTTCATAGTTTTTATGAACCGTTTTATGATGCCTCTCTAAGTTCCCACGCTTAGGTAATGCAACTGACACACGGCAAATGAGACAAATGCACTTATCCTTTACCATACAAAAGAAAAATTCTTCCTCCCAATCGTTATTAAAATGATAAGTTTTACTTTTCTTCGCCGCACTCATTTTGGGCTATTTATTAATAAACTTTGTATCGATGTATCGCCTTCAAGTTACAACTCAGACTGACTCCTATTCCTTCAGGCGCAACATTTATATCGGCGCGAACGAAGTCTCGAATGTTCCCGTCAAACACGCCGCCCGAAGTTTCTAGAAAAATCGGCGGGAATCAAAAACGCGGCTTTTCTTTGACAAGTACCGCGCGTTCCTTTGATAAAGCCGCCTTTTGCCGCTAGCAGGGGGTTATTACGATAAAAGAAAGTTATGAGGGGGTTATTCTGGCCTAATTGTGGATCGAATAAATTTTAGTAGTTTATTCATTACATTTTGTTTTAGTTACCTAAAACAAAATCTGTGAATAGTTCTATATCGGAATTTTTTTCTCGAGATCGAATCAAAAAGCACTCGCGATCGACTTGTCGATCGCGATCGTCCGTTTGAGCACCACTGCTCTAGAGAATCAAAGAACAGTCAATGTTAGATGGTATACAGCAATTTGTCGCATTATTCTTCATCATGACAATGCCAGCTCTCACACAGTACGTCAAAAAATTGATTATTTGACGGAGAAAAACATCCAATTAATGTCTCGTTGGCCGTATTCACCTGATTTATCACTTAACGATTTCTTTTTGCTCTGGAATATCAAAAAAAATACATGGACGGCGATGTTCATCACATCAAGTCATGTTTTTGAGGGTACCAACTTCAGAGTAGAAAAAATGTTTCGAGAATTGATTTGAACGCATGCAGAAGTGTATCAATCTTAAAACCGAATATTTTGGGAAACAATAAAACAATTTGTACACACACATTTTTTTTTCTTTTATTGTTTTTGTAAAAACTTAAAAGATAACCCTCGTAGATTCATCACCATACACTTTATGAATCAGGTAGATGTCTGAACAAGAATTCTAAAAAATTTAGACGATGCATTCGGTCACGAGATTCGATGTTTATATAACAACGTCCCTTTACCAACTCAACAGAAGTTGCGTTATGCCATTTGGTAGGGATACTAGAGAAGGCCACCAATTAGTGGTCAAAACCTTTTGGTGATAATAGTACACCTAGATACAAAGTTAAAGCACAACGCCGGATACTTTCTAAACAGACCTCATACCATCGCGATCATGGTATAGAAAGGGTTAGTCTCTCTTCTGGCAGGGCGATCGTGAAAAAATACATAATTATTAAAACTTTCGTCACGACTCTTTACGGTTAGACCTTTTCATTAGTTAATAACAGAGTAAAGGAAGGGGTTAAAAATAGGGGCAGGTAACAAGCTAATCATTTTATCATGAAAACGATACCCACTTTAAATATTTGTCTAATATACAAGCTCTCTAATCTTGTTAATACAGGAAAAATCACGAATATGAGGCATGGTGTCCATCCTCAATTATCTATTTTTCAAACATACAACTAACTGAACTAATGCAGGAAGTAACCATAGCTTAGCACTAGAAAAATTTAAGTTTAAGATGAACCTAAAAAAAAACCGGTCAAGTGTAAGTTGAACTTACACAATTAGTGTTCCGTACGTTGATTGTTTTTAAAATAAAAATTTTTGTTAGGGTGGTATAAAATGATCAGTGACTTCACAAAACACACCCCAAATGAGTTTTCAACAAAGTTTGTTTCCAATCTTTACTGAAAACTGGTGACCTTGAAATTTTGTTTTTTTTTTATATACCAAATAAATTATTAAAGGTAATGCACTCGTGATAATTTTCTTTCAATCTATACCCCGTGGAGAACATTCCAGAATTTTTTCAAAAATTTTTGATCAGTACCTTTCGAGATAAGGTAGGGGACAGCGATTTTTTTAAAAGTAATACGAAGAAAAGTGTGCGCAAGTATTACATTATATATATATTTTTTACTCGTGTTTTCACAAGCTTTCATTTGACACCACACTCGATGACCTAGTAAAAAAAAAATTTTTTCACTTCCGATTTCACCCCTCAAAACGAACCCCTTAAGTCAAAATTTATGTTACGGTGGTATAAAATGATCAGTGACTTCACAAAACACACCCCAAATGAGTTTTCAACAAAGTTTGTTTCCAATCTTTACTGAAATCTGATGACCTTGAAATTTTTGTTTTTTTTATATACCATATAAATTATTAAAGGTAATGCACTCGTGATAATTTTCGTTCAATCTACACCCCGTGGAGAATATTCCAGAATTTTTTCGAAATTTTTTGATAAGTACTTTTCGAGATAAGGCCCGGGACAGCGATTTTTCGCGAATTTTTAAAAATAATACAAAGAAAAGTGCGTGCAAGTATAATATTATATATATATTTTTTACTCGTGTTTTCACAACCTTTCATTTGACATCACACTCGATGACCTAGTAAAAAAATTTTTTTTTCACTTCCGACTTCACTCCCCAAAACTAACCCCTTAAGTCAAAATTTAATTCTCAAAACTACATGGCTCTGATGAGGCCATCAATTCCTATATTATTACCAAATTTCACCTTTCTATGTCAAATAGTTTCGGAGAAAATCGGGTGTGACAGACAGACACCGAAGTGATCTTATAAGTGTTCCGTACGGAACACTAAAAAGAGAATTGAAGAAATAACAGTAAAAGACTTCAACGTAAATGCTTTACGGTCTGGTTCAACAGAAAACTATCAGGAAAAATAAATAATAATCGGGCAAATGAACAAGAAAATATAAGCAGCTGCGGGTTGTGCGTACAGGTACGGTAAATGGAGATAAATGGTTTAGACGAACACCATGGTTCGTTCGAGAAGTAAAATGCATTTCCAAACAACGGAATGCTATGCAGTATATAAGTTAATACGGAATGAAACTTACATTTTGCGAACAATTCCCCAAGGAATTAGTGACTTAAGGTTAGACAAAAAAAAACACGAACCTGTAAATCGACGATTACGGTTTGTCAAGTAAGAACATGTCCGCGATAATTCATTTTTTGGTAGATGTGATTCTAGCAATTCAACAAAAAATCGGTAGAGGGCACCTTATCTACAACGTTCTTTCGCAAAAGTATCAGTCGATTCCGAACTTTCGTCGAAATTACGTAAAATCCAAAATGATTCACTTGTTTGCGGGTCGTTTCGAGGCAGTCTTTCTTTATTCGCATTCAAAGCGAGCTAAAATGTTACATTTCCGCGGCTGCTAAATATTTTAAAAAGTCTGTGTCGTTTGGAAAAAGTGGGTAAATCGTTTTAGCGAGACGCCGAAACGTGGCTCGGTAGGCAAAATTACTCCAAAAGTCGAAAAAACGGATCGTATCTTTGTTTTCACGGAACCCGAAATTGACGTCGCGTCAAAAAGCGACAAAATGAAGAAAATAGGTTTTGAAAGTGTTCCATGAGACCATTCAACAACATCTACGTGCTTATGATGTCAAATTCCGAAGCACGTTAAAGAAACCTTGCGAAAATCACGTCGCGAAGTGGCTCGCTTGGTCCCACGATGAGATAGTAGAGTGACCCTCACAATTGCGGGACGCCAACCCTATTGAACACGTTTGGTCTGTTGTAAAAAGAAAGCTCAGAGGGAAGACTCTGAGGACTTTGACTTAAGTTTTACAAGAAGTAAAACACTACTTAAATTTCCACTAAATTTTTTATTTTTAACACCATGACATGTTTCGCTGTACGACAGTTTCTTCAGATGGTTTGTTACAAAATGAGGGTAAAATTACTATAATAAATGGTTGGTTCACAATTTATGGCAGGTAATAAAATAATTTAATTAAAACAGATTTAGTAATGGTGAATTATTTAAGTGTAATTGTTCATTTAGTATGGAATCTGAATTTTTCAATTTGTTTATTTCTAAAGATTCTAGGTCATTAAGTTTCAGGGTCCTTGTGCAAGTATGTAATATTTCAAAGATTGGGTTGAATTGGTGGTTATTTTCAATTAAATGATTTGCGTAATTTGAGTTATTTTTTCTATTGATGTATGATGAAGCATGTTCTTTTATTCTTTTTGAAAATCTTCTTCCTGTTTGACCTATATATGTTTTTGAGCAATTTCTACAATTTAATTTGGATAGTCCGGATCTATTGTCTCTATCTGTTTTAGTTTTGTTATTTTTTATAAATTTGCCAAGTATGTTGGATGTTTTAAATGCGGTGTTAATATTTAATTTTCTCAAGAATCTATTTAATTTAGTGCTGCTTCTACCATAGTACGTTATTGACTTTACGTTTTCATAAGGTTCTTTATTACTCGGAAAAACTGTACTAATGGTTTTTGTAAAGTTTTTTCTTGAGAATATTATCTACTATGGATAGTAAATAAATAAAAATAAATAAATAAATGCTTTATTTCAAATCAATATACATGGTATATGAAACGAAATGGCGTCAAAATAAAGAAAATATTACAAATAATTACAAATCTGTACAAAAATCCTTAAGCCTATTGATAGACTTAATACTTTTGATTTGGTTTGGTAGGGCATTCCATAAATTTACACACATATAAAGGGGCGATTTTTCAGTAATTGTAAGTCTATGCATTAAATATTTAAAATCCATTGTTCTAGTGTTATAGCCATGTTCTGATTTAAATTCAAATAGATTTTTATTTTGAAAGAGAAACATTAAGTTTTCGTAAATTATCGCACGGTCACTATGCCCATATCTTTAAACATCGATCTACAGCTTTGTCGATAATTCATTTTTTTTTACGGTTCTCTTTTTTTTTTTTTTTTTTTTTATACAGGGAGAAATCCGCTTTATGGATTTCTGGAGCAGTCTGGGTGCCCCAAGTGCTCCAGGTATGTGGGGCTCACCGACCTGAAGGGTTGGCATACCCACTAAAACTCCTTGTGAGCTGGGAAAACCCTCTACTCCTTTTACAATTCTGGTTTGTCAATGTCTAGATATTTGATGTATGCTAACTCTAAGGTTAATTTTCTAATATGTGGATCTAACCTACCTTAACCTAACTTAATGCTAACTTAATGCTAACTTAACCTAGTTCCCCATTTTCCGGGGGTGTGGTGTTATAATTGTGTTAGTCGTGTGTGTTGTTTACACTTTTTAAAACTGAAGGAGTTGCTCAACTAAACTACGGCCTTAATTAATCAAGGGTAGTCCATGTTGAATCTAGTGTTGGTTAGACTAGTGGTAGAATGTCCGTTGGTCGTAGGTATCGATTGCCGACATTTACGTTGCCTCTGAAAGTGTTCGCTATCTCGGGGTTAGGATGGACCGCTGCTTTCTCAAGGAAGCGAAGCTGGGCATTACGCGTGAATTCTTTTATTGTGGGCATTTCAAACTCCCTGTGCAACTGATTGTTACGGACGAACCAGGGAGCTCCTGCTATGATACGGAGGGCTTTATTTTGGACTGTCTGGACCTTGGTCCGATGAGTTTTGGACATCTGGCACCAGGCCTGACAGGCGTACGTAAGTCAGGCCCTGATTATCGATTTGTAAATTAGCAACTTGTTGTTAGTTGATAATTTACTACGATGATTCAGGAGCGGATACAGCTTCCCTAGAAGCTGATTTCCCTTGCGCACGACCATAGGCACTTGGTCCTTCCATACGAGCATTTACGGTTCTCAAAACTCGTTTTTGAATAATAAAGACATTTTCTACCATGCTATCCCTTCCCCAAAATATAATACCATACTCAAGAACCGATTAAAAATTGGCATAATATAGTATTCTAAGAGAAGTTTCGTTCATATATTTACTCAAAACCCTTATACCATACACACCGAGTTTAATTTCTTACATAATTGGGTTATTTGATATGACCAGTTCAAATGTTCATTTATATAAATTCCCAAAAATTTAGCTTGTTGGGTTAGTTCAAATTTTTCATTATCAAAATCAATGTGTCCTGGCATAGCAATATTTGACTGTTTTGTTTTAAACAAAAGGAAATTTGTTTTTTCTTTATCCACAATCAATTTATTTGTGCAAAACCAATCAGTCACCCTATCAAAAAATTCTTTTGCTTTGGTTATGAGATCTTCTATAGTCTTACAGCTAATAATTAAATTTGTATCATCTGCATACTTTACACTATGCTGATTTGGAGACTCCAGTAATAGGTAAAGATCATTTATAAAAATGATGATCAGGATTGGGTCCAATATGCTCCCTTGTGCGATTCCCACATCATTAGCTAAGATTTTTGAATATGCAGTTTTACCATTTTTAGTTACGGTAACCGATTGGATTCTAATATTTACATACAATTTAAGCCATTTTAATGCATTACCCGTTATTCCATATTTTTTAGCTTTTAAAATAAGTAATTCCCTATCTAGGCAATCGTAAGCTTTTGTTAAATCTGGTAGCATAGCAAGAGTAAGATCACTCTTTTCCAGATGCTCAAGAATATTTTTAATGAAGGCAAAAATGGCTGTTTGAGTTGATTTACCCTTTAAAAACCCATGCTGACAACGACTAAATAGATTATTTTGTTTAAAAAAAAATTTATTATTCTGGTGCTCATTGCATATTCAAAAATCTGCAAGTATCTCACCTAATTCACTATTTTCCTATTCTACATACCACGAAATTTTTGAGTGAGTTTCTGAACTCACGCCACCCACAAACTAATTTTAAAAGTAGAGATTCCTGTATTATTGCTAGGTAATTTAAGTCCACGAAAAATTATGATCCCATGTATTTTCTTATGGCCCTCAAATCTGCATTGTTTGTGCCATTTTTGGATCCACTCCGGTGTATGTGCGCGTGCGCAGGAGTGAGACAGTGTGCATGAAGAAGAAGACGTTTTTTGGCTGTCTAGGGTATTGTTAGTGTGTAATGAAGTTAGGTTAGATGCCAAAATGGCGTTATGAAACAGTGTTGCCAACTCTATGTGAAGTAGTATTTTGTCAGCTGAAGATGTTCATTGTCGTCGAGGTGTGTGTGTGTGTGTGTTGTGGGTTATAGCTCAAACGGGCGATAGTGAATATAGCGTGAAGGAGTTGGTTGAGCAAAAGGTCCATATTATGGTGATGACGGGTATGCTAGACTCGGTTAAAAAGTCTTTATTATGACGACGAGGTTTATTGTTAGAATTGTCTTGGTTATTTTTAGTGTGTAATGGGGATAGGTTAGATGTGAAAAAGGCAGACTTATAGGTCTGTAGTTGCTCAACATTTCTGGATCCCCTTTTTTAAAGCAAGGTTTTATTAATGCTACTTTTAGATTATCAGGGAATATTCAAAACTTGAACGAGTTATTTATCATATAACATAAGACATTTTTCAACTCGGTCGCTGAGCTTTTTACAATGCTGGTTGAAATCTCATCAATTCCACTGCTGGGTTTATTTTTTATTTTCTCTGTTATCTCACCAATTTCGTTTGGTGTTACAGGATTCAGAAATATTAAACTTATATTATCATTAATTTTTGAGTTATATGGAATTTTTGTTAGGTTATTTACTAAATCTGGTACTATCGATAGTAGGAAGTTGTTATAATTAGTGGCGATTTGTTCCGGTAAACCCGGCACTTTTATATCACGGTTAGTCCCTAATCCATTAATTTCTTTGCATATAGTCCACATACATTTAGATTTATTATCTGATTGTCTTATTCGGTGTTCATATTGTTCAGCACGAGCACGAGCACTAACCAATAACTTGTCATAGACTTTTTTATGGTTGGCATACATATCTTTATATCTATTGTCACGTTTTGATAATGTTAACAGAATATCTAACCTATTCTCACATGCTATAATGTTTTCATCTTTATACAGTTATAGTCATTATTTAATGCTAATTGTTTTATAATATTAAGTTCTTTTTGAAAATCGTCTTGGTTCAGAGGATTATTTATTAGTCTGTGAATCATATTATGGAAAAACTGCAAGGTTTCCTCTTTTGGCCGAAATATTTATGAATAACATAGAAAATCAAATAAACAAACACCCACTGTTTTAAAAAAAATTTACTGGCATAGATATGTTGATGATATATTATGTTGTTTTACAGGAAGTGATAGACAATTTGCCACATTTCAAATTTTTTTTGAATAATATACATAAAAAATATAAAAATTCACCAGTGAAATTGAAATCAATAATTGCTTAAACTTCCTTGACCTAACAATAAAAAGACATAATAACAAACACATTTTTTATATTTACCATAAACCGTCACATACTGACATAATTATCCATAATACCTCATGTCATCCACCAAGTCACAAACTTCCAGTTTTTCATAATATGATTCACAGACTAATAAATATTCCTCTGAACTAAGACGATTTTCAAAAAGAACTTAATATTATAAAACAATTAGCAGTAAATAATGACTATTCACCATCCATAACAGATAATATTCTCAAGAAAAAACTTTACAAAAAAGCCATTAGTACAGTTTTTCCGAGTAATAAAGAACCTTATGAAAACGTAAAGTCAATAACGTACTATGGTAGATGCAGCACTAAATTAAATAGATTCTTGAGAAAATTAAATATTAACATCGCATTTAAAACATCCAACACACTTGGCAAATTTATAAAAAATAACAAAATTAAAAGAGATCCGGAGTATACAAATTAAATTGTGGAAATTGCTTAAAAACATATATAGGTCAAACCGGAAGAAGTTTTTCAAAAAGAATAAAAGAACATGCTTCATTATACATCAATAGAAAAAATAACTCAAATTACGCAAATCATTTAATTGAAAATAACCACCAATTTAAGCCAAACCTTGAAATATTACATACTTGCACAAAGAGCCTGAAACTTAATTACCTACAATCTTCAGAAATAAAATTGAAAAATTCAGATTCCTTAATAAATGAACAATTACACTTAAATAATTCACCATTACTAAATCTGTTTTAATTAAATTATTTTATTTTATTTTTTTATGGGTCTAGCACACGTGCTACAGGGAAGTCCCTAAAGCGCTACAGGAGCGACACGTGGGCGGAAAAAGCGATTCACGTTGTTCTTAAATCGCTGTAAATTGTACTCGGTGGCAAACACAGTCCTGGGCAAATTATTCCAAAGGGATGATGTTCTCCATATAAATGACTGCTTGAAAAGCGTTGTACGAGGAGTAACAAGCTGAACCTCATACGGATGTGAAGTATTAGCGTGACGTGTACTTCTGATATGCACCGCTCTGGGAGGAATTAAGCGGGCCACATCCTTCGAACACTTTCCATGAAAATACTTGTAGAATAGGCTGAAGTCCCCAACCGTTCTTCGATGTTCCAGCGAATCAAGGCCACCTATCAGTTACGGGTCTCCAATCAGACGAACAGCTCTTCTCTGAATAGAATCCAACAAATGCAGTGTATGTTTGGGAGCGGAGCCCCAAACATGGGAGCAGTATTCCATAGTTGGTCGAATTTGAGCTTTGTAAAGAATTAACGGTTGTTGTGAAGTGTAAAGCTTTCTGGTTTGAAATAATATTCCCAACTTCTGAGAAGCTCTCCTTGCTATGCCTGCAACATGTTCATGCCAGGACATATTTGCTCCCAAATTTACGCCCAACAATTTGAGTGACGATGTTAGGGGGATGGAGTGCCCCGACATAACTATGCCGGGTTCAGCAACGTTAACTTTTTTAGAAAAAACTGCCGCCTGGGTTTTTGTAGCGTTAAATTCCACTTGGTTACTGTCACCCCAAGATAAAATTTCTTCCAGGTCTTTGTTAAGTTGAATGACTTCCTGCTGTCTGCGGATATTCGTCTGAGTAGCCGATGTCCGAGCGTTCGAAGTGAATGAAGAGATAAGTGTACTGTCATCTGCAAAGCTGTAGATTGGATTCTCGGTCTTTTCCAGCAAATCGTTAATATAAATGAGAAAGAGAGTAGGAGACAGTATGGAGCCTTGGGGTATACCGGCGTTGATAGTGAAGGTGTTAGAAAGAAATCCGTCGACTGCCACTCGCAAAGAACGCTCTTTGAGAAAACATGAGAGCCACAAACAGAACTTTTCAGACATACCATAAGAACGTAGCCAACAGCCCGTCGTGCCAAACACGGTCGAATGCCTTGGATATGTCAAGAGCAACCGCTCGAGATTCTCCAAAGTGTTCAATTGCGTTGTTCCAAACATGTGTTACATAAGTCAGGAGATCTCCTGTTGATCTATTTTTACGAAAGCCATATTGGTGATCGCTAATAATGTTGAATCCTTCAAGATATTTTAGAAGATGCTGATTGATAGCCTTTTCCATGACTTTCGATATTATTGAAAGCAGTGCGATTGGTCGGTAGTTATTTGGCAAGGTCTTCTTGCCTTTTTTAGGTATTGGCTGAACTGTGGCACATTTCCAGCAGGAAGGAAATATTCCCTTTCTGTAAGATAGGTTGAAAAGTCAACAAAAAACTGGTGTTAGTTCCCTCGCACAGTTTTTGAGATTTATGGCAGGTATTCCGTCAGCGCCAGAAACCTTTTTGGTGTCTAGCTTCATCAAAATACGTTTTATGATACGCTGCCTGAAGACAATATGGGCATCCTTGACTGCACTGTGGGAATATTAGGTGGTGTTTTTCCTAGGAAATCGACAGTAGAATGTGAAGCAAAGAATTCAGCCAACAAGTTCGCTTTCTCAACAGGTGTCTTTGCAATAGAATTATCTGGCCGTGTAAGTGGTGGTATGGTGGATTTGGTGAAATTTTGACTAACTGCCTTAGCGACTGACCAAAAGGACTTGGAATTGTTGGGACAAGAGAGAAGTTTGTTTCTAATCCGTTGATTGTGTGCCTCCTTGGTTTCGTCGATAATTTCTTTGCATCTGTTCCTGGCACGAATAAAGGTGTTACGATTTATGATGTTAGGATTTTTACGCCAAGGTCGGTATGCAAGATGTTTAGAAGCAACAGCTTCTTTGCATTTTCGGTCAAACCAAGGTTTGCCGTTGGAAGGGCATTTCTTCGAAAAAGGGATGTAAGCCTCCATACCTGTCAAAATAACATCGGAAACCTCCTTGGCGCAGTCAGATGGGTCATCGGATCGAAAACAAACGTCTAACCAAGGGAAAGTTCGAAAATATTCCATGAGATCTTTACCTGCCATAAATTGTGAACCAACCATTTATTATAGTAATTTTACCCTCACTTTGTAACAAACCATCTGAAGAAGCGAAACATGTCATGGTGTTCAAAATAAAAAATTTAGTGGAAATTTAAGTAGTGTTTTACTTCTTGCAAAACTTCTAGTTATGGATCTCCACCAAGTATCGGCTGAATCAATCCAAGACTTTGACTTAGTTGTCTCGCGAGATTCAAAAAATTTGGAGATCATTGCCGTAGCATCCAGAATATCTTGTCAACAGCATACCTCAAAATTGTCAGGCGATAATTGAAACAGGATGCGATTGGACAACATACTAAGGTAATTGCGCCGTTATTAGCGTGCCAAAGAATATATTGATTTTAAAAAAAATCATGTTCTTACTTGACAGGCTGTAGATCAATTAGAACGTGTAGATCAGGAACGTACATATCGGGAACGAGACTATAAATATCGACAACACGACGGTATTTGACTATCACAGAAAGGAAAATACGGATTGTCGGAAAAATATTGACAGACTGTGAAAACATCAAACGTCTGTGTCAACTGGAAGACATAAATAAATTGGTAACACAACGGAAACACAACAAATAGAGTGGATCGGAAAAGATTGATCAGAAGTGTAAGTTTTCTGTTGGAAAATAAGGTGTTACGAAACCAAGAACGAGGTGGGGCGACAACCTGAGTTCCAACTGGAGAATCTGAAAAGGAAACAAACGCTAAGCCTACTATAGAAGGTAGAACAAGAACAAGAAATTGTAGGACTGGCACTGTAACGTCGTAAAGAGTTCGAATTTCCTTCTCGACGTCGTCGCAGTTTGTAAACAATAAAATAATTGAAAAATTTTTACGCGACGCTGCTTTTACAACCTAATTTATAAAATGTATTCACCCCTTTTTCCCTAAAAGACACGGGACGGGGCGAGAAGACGGGTGGAGGAGGGTGGGAAGAAAATGTCCGCCGGTTCCCCGAGAAAATCCATCACGTCTAGCAATTAAGTCGAATTCAAATTTTATTCATTATAAATTACCATCGGCGTATAAAACGAGAACGCTTCTTTGAGCGCGGCTGGAAGAAACGCCAATTTAAACTTTCTACTTCGAGTTTTATTGGCTGTAAAGAGTTTCAGTAGCGTCGAATTTTGGTCACAACATTCAAGATAAAGTAAAAATTTAGTGAAAAAGATTACATGAGAGTATCTTAAGTAGTTGCGAAGATAAAGCTTGACCAGCGTAGAAATATGAGTACTACTCAGTATATATCACCACTACACCAAACATTTTATTTTTGCGCTCGACGCGCCTTTCGCTAACCATGTTAGCTTCATCAGGAGCGATGATTGACTAAAGCTAAACTACAAATCAACCCTATTTATACTTAGCCTAACCCTTGAATTACTCAGTCGGAACTAATGGCATAGGCAAGGCCATCAGTTCCAGTCAAGTCAGTAGAGTGGACTATAAGGAATAGGCCCTCTGTCTTTATTTAAACTACTTTTACTTTTATGATTTCCATACTTTCGTATGCGTTCACCAATCTCCTATCAGATACATTTTTTATTAATCTTAGATTATCTAATGTTACAATATGATCAGCTTCAAGGGCATGTTCGGCAATACTAGACTTTTCTGTTTTACTGTATTTTAAGTGTGCTAAATGTTCTTTAAATCGTGTTTTAATTGACCTTTTAGTTTGCCCAACATACTTCTTGTCAGTCATTATAACTAATTTCATAAATTCCACTTTTCTCACAATTAGGAAACTTATCTTTGGATTTTCCTAAGATATTCCTCAGATTGTCTGATGACTTATAGACGAGGCCTACCTTATTAACTACCTTATCTTGCTATATTTCGGATTATGGAGGCATACTTGGTGTTGTTTTCTTCGCGTGTTTAAAAATGTGGAATTCTGAATATTTAAACCTAAACTTATGTCTATTTATTAGCTTATTTACTAAGTCATCGTCATAACCATTAACTCTAGTTATATTTATAATACGATTCCTTTCTTTATTAAAGTTGACTCTATTCAGAGGGAAAGTGACCAAACGATGAACTAAAAAATGTAATGAGGCTAATTTGTGTTGTTTGCAATGAAATGATTCTGCCAACTGGCATTGGTATTAAAGATGATACAGGCTATAGAGGGTGCTTGAAGGAAGAAGAATCAGTCTTTTTGAAGATAGTGTATTATGTTAAGAAAATTGAATCTAGATGGATGCTGGTATTTTTAAAGGGTATCGGCTTTTACCAATCATAAAACAAAACTGTTGCGCAACGGATCCTTTAGGCAAGTAAACCACATATGAATTCTACATATAGAGAGACAGTGGCAAAAAATATAGTCGTATTTTATATCAAATCTGAACTAATCTGAAAATGGTATTAAAAATCCATATAAGACTCTGCAAACTGACACTGATATTAAAGATGATCCAAGCTATATTTTTTTTGGGTATAGCACACGTGCTGTAGGGAAGTCCCTAAAGCGTTACAGGAGCGACATGTGTGCGGAAAAAGTGATTCACGTTGTTCTTGAATCGCTATACACCAAACACTTTATTTTTGCACTCGACGCGCGTACTCGGTGGGAAACACAGTCCTGGGCAAATTGTTCCAAAGGGATGATGTTCTCTTTCTGGTTCGAAATAATATTCCCAACTTTTGAGAAGCTCTCCTTTCTATGCCTGCAACATGTTCATGCCAGGACATATTTGTTCCTAAATTAACGCCCAACAAATTGAGTGACGCCGCTAGGGGGATGGAGTGCCCCGATATAACTATGTCGGGTTCAGCAACGTTAACTTTTTTAGAAAAAACTGCCTCCTGGGTTTTTGTAGCGTTAAATTCCACTTGGTTACTGTCACCCCAAGATAGAATTTCTTCCAGGTCTTTGTTAAGTTGAATGACTGCGGATATTAGCCTGAGTAGCCGATGTCCGAGCGTTCAAAGTGAATGAAGAGATAAGTGTACTGTCATCTGCAAAGCTGTAGATTGGATTCTCGGTCTTTTCCAGCAGATTGTTAATGCAAATGAGAAATAGAGTAGGAGACAGTATGGAGCCCTGGGGCACACCGGCGTTGATAGTGAAGGTGTTAGAAAGAAATCCGTCGACTACCACTCGTAACGAAGGCTCTCTGAGAAAATATGAGAACCACAAACAGAACTTTTGAGACATACCATAAGAGCGTAGCTTAGCCAACAGTCCATAGAGTGTTTGGAGGAAGAAGAATCAGTTATTAAATCATTTTGAATATAGTGAATTATACTAAGAAAATTGAATCTAGATGGATGCTGGCATTTGTAAAGGGTATCGGCCTTTACCAATCATAAAACAAAACTGTTGCGCAACGGATGCTTTAGGGATGTAAACTAAATGCGTTAGGCAAGTAAACCACATATGAGTTCTACATGTAGCGAGGGAGTGGCACAAATATAATCACATTTTGCACCAAACCTAGAATTATTTTTTTTTAATTGGTGGTGATCGAAAGAACACCAGTTTTACTATGAAAATATTGCTGATCTATTTTCTTTTAAAATTAAAACACGCTTGTTTTAACGCGACTGAAGTTGAAAGAAAATACTAATTTAAACTTTCTCCTTCAAGTTTTATTGGTTATAACAGCATTCAGTAGCGTCGAATTCGCGTGATGACATTTGGGATAAAGTGATAAATCGGATGAAAAAGCGTCCATAAATATGTTACGAGTAGTTGCGAAGGTAGCGTTTGGTGAGAAGTGGAATTGTAGATACTGAAAACAGGGATTCCGTAAAGTGTCTGGTATTAAAAAAAATTTACCATTGCCAAAACAAAATTCTCAAAATCATTTTAAACAAAAACAATCAATATCCTTTATTCTCAACTTGATGTCTTAAATTTTAGAGGACTATTTGTAAGTACAAGCCTTTTTTTCTATAAAAAAATTAAACACACCTTTGGAGAACTAGAGCATCACTACAACACCCGCTCTAAAATAACACTTTTTCAACAAATCACACTTGCAAAATAACATACTATTTTTACTTCCCAAGTTTTTAGGAATGCTACCTTTAAACCTTAGGGCAAAAATTGAAAAAAATGATTAAAATGGGGCGGTTAAATTTCGAAATAAAAAATTTTTATCATTCACAACTATGACAGTTTTAAAAAAGTTAATGAAACCGTAGAAAAGGAAAAAATTAAATGCATGTGCATATTGCGTAGACAAATTAACATTATTTACTAAAACTCGACCTATTTTCTATTCTTATATGTCATATTGTATTTTCTTTTCTATTCTTATATATATATATATATATATATATATATATATATATATATATATATATATATATATATATATTATATTCTAATTTTCGATTTCTTTTGCTTCACCAGGCTACAACCCTGGTCCATAGGTTTTCGTGGTTGCTCCATCTTTTGGTTTCCCCTCATGTGCTCCTTCTTATGTAATAGAATACTTCTTATAATCGAATGTGTTCTTTTCACTTGTAAAATATGTGTTAAAATGAATATTTAATTTCTGGAACATAGGTTTACTACCATACAGGTTAAGGAATGAAGGACTTCAAATACAGGCCAACGAATGGTCTAGTGAAGTTTTTTATTCCGTAGTAGACAATAAGGATATGATGTGTAAACACCTGAATTATATTAACTTTATGTATTGTAATGTAATATCAAAAACTTATTGAAATAAATATTGTATTGTATATTGTATTGTAGTGCACTGCCAGCAATTTTACGTTCACAGCAATACGAAATGAAAAAAAAGTCGGACATTTTTTTTTTAGTTACAGTTAAAAGTATGCTTGATATCTGAAAATCATTAAAAACTTAAAAAAGTTTTCTCATTTTTTGTAATTTTGCTCTTGAAAAAGTGTTCATGATAAACGTATTCTTTGATTATTATTAAATACACAACTTAAATTTAAAATTTAAAAAAAAAAATATTTAAAGGTGGGAAATGAAAGATAAAAGTCTAAGCTTTAAGTATAAAGTGTTTATATTTCATTTAAACATCCAGGTACAAAGAAAAACGTTACTGAAAACATAAAAATTCTGAATTACAAGAGGAATTTTGTTAATGGCTATCGGACAAGAAACGCGCGCGCAGCGCCACCATTCCAATCTGTTTTCTGTCATCTGTGCGAAGCTCACGTAGTTTGTATACCGTGTATATGTAACTTTTAAATGAAAAATAATTAACTTTAAATGTAAATTAAGTGTTGGTTGCTGTTTTATATTTATACAATAATTATTAAATATATTCATTTTTTTATTTAAATAAATAAATTTTCATTTATTTTTTTATATATACTGGCTACCATTTTGAATCACCCATTTTGATTTATTTAAATCTGTCCTCAGATTCTTAATAGCATCCTAAGGAACGCCTTAATAGACACTCTAAAAAGAAAATCGGAAAATGTTCAATTTTTCTAATCTCTCATCGGATTCTTAATCAGCGCTCCGAGAAACCTCTTAATAGCCAATTTCAAAATATTTGGCGGTATATAGAAACGTTAATTTAATCTTAAAGGAAGATGGAAACATGATTCCCACTACAATTGAAGGGGTTAAACTAGCCATATATACTATTTTTTTTGTAAAATTTCCTATTCTTTCACATGGTGCTATTAGTTTTCCGATATTTTTTTTATTTTTCGAGATATTTGCGAACGAATTTTTCAGTATTATTTCGATTTTCTAGGCTTAGCGTACACTTTAGAGCAGCAGTATTCCATAGTTGGTCGAATTTGAGCTTTGTAAAGAATTAACAGTTGTTGTGCAGTATAAAGCTTTCTGGTTCGAAATAATATTCCCAACCTTTGAGAAGCTCTCCTTGCTATGCCTGCGACATGTTCATGCCAGGACATATTTGCTTCCAAATTAACGCCCAACAAATTGAGTGACGATGTTAGAGGAATGGAATGCCCCATCATAACTATGTCGGGTTCAGCAACGTTAACTTTTTTAAAAAACTGCCGCCTGGGTTTTTGTTGCGTTAAATTTCACTTGGTTACTGTCACCCCAAGATAGAATTTCTTCCAAGTCTTTGTTAAGTTGAACGACTTCCCGCTATTTGCGGATATTCGTCTGAGTAGCTGATGTCCGAGCGTTCAAAGCGAATGATGATAAGCGTACTGTCATCTGCAAAGCTGTAGATTGGATTGCTGGTCTTTTCCAGCAGATCGTTAATGTAAATGAGAAAGAGAGTAGGAGATAGTATGGAGCCTTGGGGCACACCGGCGTTAACAGTAAAGGTGTTAGAAAAAAATTCGCTGACTGCCACTCGTAAAGAACTTGCCGACTTATATTGGTATTAAAGATGATCCAGTCTATAGAGAATGCTTGAAGGAAGAAAAATCAGTTCTTAGATTATTTTGAATATAGTGAATTATATTAAGAAAATTGAATCTAGATGGAGCTGTCATGTATAAAGGGTATCGGCCTTTACCCATCATAAAACAAAACTGTTGCAGACAGGCAAGTAAACCACATATGAGTTCTATATGTAGAGAGATAGCTTATTGACTTTATATTTTAGTTTTTGAGGTATAAGAGATTGAAGTTATAATATGCAAGTGGTATAAGCATATCAAAAAGCAATCTGAAAATAATTGCTCGAAGACTCTCTGAGAGAAAAAAACCCAGAACCGTGGAAATCGGATTTTCAAATCCATATATTAAAGCGTTTGTATGAAGACATATTTATATGTTTAATGTCCTACATGTAAGCCATCTAGCGCCCGTAAACATAAAACATATTTTTACAAGTTATTCTACTTACTAACACCGGGATCTCAATCAGGTGATTTCCAAGAAAGAATGATGCTACAGGAGTTTTAAGGGGTTCTCTCCGTGAATACTGTGACCTCGTGATCCTTTTTGAACCCCCAAGTGTATTTTCAGGGGGGTTGTGGGTGCAAATATACGCTATCAAATAGAGCTCTATAGCTAAGTTTTTACCCCACTAGATGTCAGCACTTCCAAAAGCTCCCAATATGAACTTGCAGAGCAAACAAGACGTATTTTTGCCATTCCAATTTTGCACCCCTTTCATCCCCAGTTACGCTAGATTTTCACCACTAGAAAATACGGCTAGCTTTTGGCTTCGTTACGTGTGTAGCTGTAAAAATGTAAATGGGCTGTAGATATATCTACATCGCTTATTATAACACCATTTGTGTAATATGCATCCAAATAGGTTTAAAGGCAAAAATGGTAACTTCTATCCCTTTCACCTCAAAAAACAAATATATGCTCAACTTGAAAGTTTGTTATGAGAAAGTCATCATCATTAACAGTCATTTAGCAAACAATTTGTATCAGAATTCAAGGGTGCCAAAACGGGCGATTTTTGGGGTTACTCTGTTACAAATATAGGAACTGGTTGCCCATGCAGAGGCGTCTAGTTTTGAAAGTTAAATTTTAACTTAAGGGGGTAGTTTTTGAGGGTGAAATCGGACGTGATTCTATAGGTGTTCCTTTCTTCAGTTTTGGCACGGAACACTAAACATCAGGACTAGATCAATGGAACTGTCTTTCCAAGAAGGGGCTAATAAAACCGATTACCGATTCTGAACAGACGCCTAATCCAAGCATAAAATCTTACGAATGAACGAGCAGTGATGAAATTGACCCTAGCACGGAGGACTGCTATATCTACTTGAACATTAGAGCTGCCCTGATATCTTTAAAGCAAATTAGGTAAGCATATAAAAGAATCTTAACAAGTTGTGAAAATATCATAATATCAAGAAACCTATTGATTATTAACATCTGTGTTATTTCCTAAATAACAGTTTAACTCTACAGACACTAATTGAGAAAGAAGGTTAAAAGGTGGGACATAAAACAGGAATGTACCATTTTGTCTGAGGTTTTGACTTGAACTTTGAAACGAAGTATTTTAAATCCACTTTATATTCGATAGTTTAACTTTTAGGAGCGCTCAGAAAGTAAAATGATAAATGTTAAAGTGGGAAACTTAAAGCCAAATATTCTAGTTAAATATCATAAACTGTTGCAAAGTTATAACGATTTTTAGTTCCAGTATCCCTCCAATTTTTTTTGAAGGGGGCCGGCTGAAGGACATTCTGAGCTAATATTATCCATGACCTTTTTCAAAAGTAATTGTGACGTAAAACCTGTCCCAAAATATAAGATCCTGATTTTTGCCGTTTTAAGTGAGCAATATAAAAATTCTGACCTTTTGTTTATGATAGGTTGCAGAGATGAACTTAAGAATTTTATTCATTAATGCAAATAAATAAAATTATAAGTGTTTTTGGAGATGTTTATTTATAGATGCATGTAAAAATAAATAGATAAGAAGTATAAATATACAGTTTGAATGAATGGGGTTTACAAGAGGGGATATATTGTATAAATAAAAATATTTTTTAACTTAAACCTAATTCGGTTTCACTATCACTGCCATCAGCTGAGGTAATTATCAGTGGTTTGATATTATTTACATAAATATATTAATCTTCAACTTTAACAACATACTGACATGAATTCTTTCAGCTTTCACAAGGTATATCATTTATAACTTTTTTTACTAATTCTGCCACTGACACGCTTAAAGTAGGAGAAAAATTTTGTGCCGTTATTTTTGATTTAACTTGATGCCAAATATGTTCAATTGGATTAAACACACAATAATACGGAGAAAGCCGCAAAACAGCGTGTCCCATTTTCTCAGCCATACTATCACAAACATATTTCTTTTTCAATTTATAGTCTTTCAAAACTTCCAGAAGAGCACTTTCTTTATAACTAAAGTCAAAATAAATGTAATTTTCTAACATATATTCCTGTTTTTCCGATTTGGTGTTGGCTGCATTAGGAACCTTATTTAGTAGGCGACTATGGTAACTTGCATTGTCCATAACTATAACACTCTGTTCGGGGACATTTGACAAAAGAGAATTTCTTTCACTTTCAAAAAGTGCTGCGGTCGTGTCTTCGTGATAGTCCAAATTAGAATCTTTTATGTTTTTTGCAGATAATAGTAGACAATTTGAAAACCAGCTCTTTTCAGATCCAGCATACAAAATTGTTATTCGTTTACCTTTATTTGAAGGTACCTTAGTCTGACATTTTGTACTGCTGTCAACCCACCCTTTTTGCACAGTGTCATAGGTATCGAACCATGTTTCGTCAAGGTAAATTATTGGCCAATTCTCGGATCGATACTTTTTAATTTCTTGTAAATAAATATGCCGCCAGATTCGTAATCTTTGTGACTCCATCATTACTTGCCTTTTGTTAATTTTTCGGAACGTGAATCGCATTTTTAAGAGAATTCTGTGAAGGGTTGATCGGCCACAATGTATTTTGGTCCCGTCCTGCACCAGTCTTAATTTTATTTTGTCTAATGTCGGCACCAACTGCTCTTCATACATAGAATATATTTTTCTCCTGATGATCTCTTCTTCACAATCGTCTACATGATGCATTTGAAAATCTTTCCGTTTTTTCCTGTTCCTGAGTAACGGTTTTCCTACAGTACCCTGAATCGTAGAAATTGGGGGTTTCGTTAGTTCACTGGTTTCTTGAAAAGCACTTTATTTATTCAAATTTCTTTTTACCAAACTGTCGTAAACATTTTTCACTATTTGTTTAGCGTCAAGTGATAAATGTTTTCTCTTGCGATAGCCACTGTTGCAATTTTCCCACGGACGCCACATAATTAAAATAGAACTATTACGTTGTAAGTTAGTTAAGTAAAACTAAAAATAAAAACAATAAAAAGTATGCGAATCTTAAGGGGGATCTGTGGTTATTATGCCTATATTATCAAATACTTAAAGGGCTCCAAACCGGGTTGCCAGGTAGTAATATACAGGTAAAAATAGATCCAATATGATTGCAGGTGCAAGTGAGGGCGGTATACAAAGCAGCTAAAATAAAAATACGTTTATCGTAATACCTGGCAACTAGGCAAAAACCCTTAATAGGGTCATATATTGCCCCATTGAAAAAGCAAAAAGACAGGATCTTATATCTTGGGATTTACTTTACGCCTCTATTTGAAATATTGAGAGTTTTTGCGATTTATCACTGATTACAGCTTTCCTCGGCGAGAGTACAGATAGGTACTTCGCTGCTCAATACTTAAGTGTTTTCTTGATGCTAGTTTAAAAAAGAAGTTTCAGACTAAACAACTTCACGACCATTTTGAAATACAATAAATTTGAAAATAGCAATTTTCGCTTTTGAATACCTGAGTATGTGTTAAGACTTTACTAAGTGTGAAATTTTTTATTAAACTCATCCAGTGAAAGTAAAAAAGGATCGGTGATGGTTTTTAAAACAGCTGCGCATTCGTAAATTACCAATAATAAAAATTCTAAGAATGCATATAAAAAGTTATTGTAGTTACATTGGGTAGCTGACGTAAGCAATTAGAAATTATTCCAAGTCGTTTGTTCTTAAATATTTACAATAGATTTGTTTTTAGTGGGCGATCTGTAAAGTTCTCGGCCTAACAACGAAAGAATTTTTTTTTTTTTGATGTGAAGTATATTTTATTTTTTAATATAATCTCCTGAAACTTCAATGCATTTATTCTAATGTTTTTCCAATTATTCAGTACTATTGTTAAAGTGTGGTTACGGAAGGTCTGCAAAATATCCATCCACGGCTGCAATAATTTCGTCATTTGATCTAAAACGCTCCAGCCAAGCATTTTTTCAGGTTTAGAAACGTTCAATTTTGCCATCGTCCAAATACTTTTATGAACATGTGCATTACGTCATAAAAAATAATTCTTTAAAGCAGATTTTTTCTCACGAATTCTTGCATCTAACTGATCGAAAACGGTACAATAATATTCAGAGTTAATTATTTTACTTTTGTGAATTTTTAATTATTTGTAATCCTTAAAAACTGTTGCCATAACCACAAAGATTTTTCATATTTAACTCTTCATGCCAAATATTTTCAATTTGTTCTTCTGAGATGCCTTTGGCCTCAGCTATTTCATACTCTATCACTCATCGATCATTTGACGTCATAACATGGACTTGTTGAATGATTTGTAATGTTGTAGTAGTTTTTGGACGATCCCCACGTAGATCATCTTCCAGGCTTGTACGACCAGATTTAAAAAGGGCAGCCCATTTTATCACAGTGGAAAGTGAAGATAATGCATCCTTATATATTTTTAACAATTTCGTATGAATTTCTGTTGGTGTTAAACCATCTAAAACAAAGCATTTAATCACTGCAGGATATTCAATTTATTCTATTTTTAAAACCCAATGACACGTCAATATTAAACAGCTGCTACTACTCGGACGAATTGACAGATCGAAATAAAATTTGACATGTGTTTATATAAAGGATGGAACTTTTCAATATAATTATGGTTTCATAGTTTCTAACGCCATCTATGTGTCAGGCCGAGAACTTTTCAGACAGCCTAGGTAAATTGAAATTAATCATTATTTCCAAAATGAAGAGACGTGCTGATTAGACGTCATTACCGTTTAAGTTCATTACATATGTAGCATTAGAAATGATGTCATTAGCATGGATCACGAATCAGCCTTGTAAATTCTAGATAATAATGTACGGTAAACTGAATGTTTCCATTCTGAAACCGAACTAAAAACCAATCTTACCCGATAATAAGACCGAGGATATCCCTAAAACTAAGCAAAAACAAAATTAGATTTTAATTTCTTGCCACCAATAAGGTCTGATGTCATTAAAAACCGAAATTCTCCCCTCGTCGCGGCAATTCCTTGAAAATTCATTAAATTTCTGGGCCGTAATGAGTTTAGGCGAGGCAACAACTTTTTATGTTCCTAATCTAGTTTCAGATTTTATATTTCTCAGAGTTTCATTAAAGTTTTTAATTGAAAACTGCGGCTGTTCAGTTTTTGTTGCTCTTTTTACAGCTGTATAATATATTCCGCATCAAAAATGCTCGTAAAGTTTATAGAAATTCTGTAAAATAGGGACTAATGCTGGAATAGCGAAGAGAAATTTTTAATTAGGACTGCCTGAATAAGCGCGAGAGAAGAGTTTTCATGAATTACTATAAAAAAGTAGTTCGATTAAAATCAAAAAGAAAAACTAAGGCATTACGTAATTATATCCCTGGCCATATTGTCTCTCAGAAAATTGATGAATCATGCATGTACTCTTTCGTTGGGTATGTTACATTTGGATATTAGATATATATAGTCGGTCAAGTAAGAACAAAATTTTTTGCAATCAATGTATTCTTTGGTGTGCAATTACCGTAGTAAGTTGTCCAATCGCCTCCTGCATCAATCAATGCTGTTGGCGAGATTTTCTGCAATGACCTCCAAATTTTTCGAATCTCGTGAGACAACTGAGTCAAAGTCCTCCGACAGAGTAATTAGCAGACTGCCAACACTCCAACACTGCCACACACGAGTCAGTCCTCCGATGAAGTGCCACCTACGAGACAGGCGTTATATCTTACCATTATTGCCCGTCAGTACTGTCTTAAGTATTTAATAAATTTAAATGGATCGGTCAAACAAAGAAGCGCTTTCAATTTTTTTTTTCAATTCAGACGTGGATAAAATTTGGTAGTCCCATTGACCAGTCTTTATGGACATGTTTCCAGATCGTTATTCAAACAATCGAATTTTCTAGAGAAAAACAACAAAAATTATTTCAAAAATTATAGATATTATTATACATATTTCTTATAAAAGTTAAACTTAAAATAAAGTCTAAATGATTACTCTTGCTAAACAGCTCGCTGTTATTAAAACAAAAACACCGAAAACTAGTCAAATAAAATGAGATATATTTTTCAGATTTAAATGATTGTTCTCTAATTAAAATGTAAAGAAAATGCACGATATATTTTCCAAAATATACTCTTAACACGAATATAAAATACGCACTAGATACAGTCGCCAACCATACATGACTCTATTAATGCTGTTAGCCTAAAAACTATTAGCAATGTATGGACCATTGCGTAACACACTTTTATATATGACACTGCCCTTATATTGAAGTGATATAAAATTAATTTTGTGTCGTTCTATACTAAAGTTTAGTGTTTTTTAACGTGGATGTGAAACATTTCGGGCTTAAATAGAAAATCGTGGGTATGTTACTTTTGTCAGTGAATAATTTCTTCTCTTCTCTCCACTTAACTCCAAAAGTAGTTTGTGTCTTCAGTATTACGTGCTTTTTTTTTTTAAATTGAGAAAGATTAAATCTCTTTAAATTGTATATATATATATATATATATATATATATATATATATATATATATATATATATATATATATATATATATATATACATATATATATATACATATATATATATATATATATATATATATATATATATATATATATATATATATATATCTACAAATATACATATATATATATATATATATATATATATATATATATATATATATATATATGTATATATATATATATATATATATATATATATATATATATATATATTTATATATATATATATATATATATATATATATACACATATATATATATATATATATATATATATATATATATATATATATATATATATATATATTTATATATATATATATATATATATACACATATATATATATATATATATATATATATATATATATATATATATATATATATATACACATATATATATATATATATATAATATATATATATATATATATATATATATATATATATATATATATATATATATATATATATATATATATTTATTTATTTATGTTACAATTTGAATAATTCTTCTCTTCTTTTCACTTAACACCAAAAGTAGTTTGTGTCTTCAGCATTACATGTTTAAAATTATGTGAGAATTTTTTCAGTTTTTTTGGGACATCTTTTGGTTTTCATACAAACAATGACGTCAAAAAATCAAAAAATGTCCCAAAAAAAATCTGAAAAAATTCCGACATAATTTAAAGTTAACTCTAGGCCCTTTTTAGTCTTTGAAATTTTTTCCAATAGACGAAACTAAATAAAAAATAACCGGTCAAGTGCAAGTTGAACTTGCGCAATTAGTGTTCCGTACGTTGATTGCTTTTCAAATAAAAAAATTTTGTCACAGAGGTATAAAATGATCAGTGACTTCACAAAATACACCCGAAATGAGTTTTCAACAAAGTTTGTTTCCATTCTTTACTGAAATCTGATGACCTTGAAATTTTTGTTTTTTTTATATACCATATAAATTATTAAAGGTAATGCACTCGTGATAATTTTCGTTCAATCTACACCCGTGGAGAATATTCCAGAATTTTTTCGAAATTTTTTGATAGGTACTTTTTGAGATAAGGCCCGGGAATTTTTAAAAATAATACAAAGAAAAGTGCGCGCAAGTATAATATTATATATATATATTTTACTCGTGTTTTCACAAGCTTTCATTTGACACCACACTCGATGACCTAGTAAAAAAATTTTTTTTTCACTTACGACTTCACCCCCCAAAACTAACCCCTTAAGTCAAAATTTAATTCTCAAAATTACATGGCTCTGATGAGGCCATCAATTCCTATATTATTACCAAAGTTCACCTTTCTATGTCAAATAGTTTCGGAGAAAATCGGGTGTGACAGACAGACAGACAGACAGACAACGAAGTAATCTTATAAGTGTTCCGTACGGAACACTAATAACCGGCCAAGTGCAAGTTGAACTTGCGCAATTAGTGTTCCGTACGTTGATTGTTTTTAAAATAAAAAATGTTGTAACGGAAGTATAAAATGATCAGTAAATTCACAAAACACACCCCAAATAAGTTTTCAATAAAGTTTATTTCCAATCTTTACTGAAAATTGATGACCTTGAAATTTTTGTTTTTTTTTATATACCAGATAAATTATTACAGGTAATGCACTCGTAATAATTTTCGTTCAATCTACACCCCGTGGAGAATATTCCAGAATTTTTTCAAATTTTTTTGATAAGGCGGGTGGACAGCGATTTTTCGCGATTTTTTAAAATAATATAAAGAAAAGTGCGCGCAAGTATTACATTATATATATATTTTTTACTTGTGTTTGCACAAGCTTTCATTTGACACCACACTCGATTACCTAGTAAAAAAAAAATTTTTTTTCACTTCCGATTTCACCCCCCAAAACTAACCCCTTAAGTCAAAATTTAACTTTCAAAACTACATGGCTCTGATGAGGCCATCAATTCCTATATTATTATCAAACTTCAACTTTCTATGACGAATAGTTTCGGAGAAAATCGGGTGTGACAGACGGACAGACACCGAAGTGATCTTATAAGTACTAATAATAAACTTTTAAAATCGATGGAACTTGTTTTTTATAATTTGGTAAAAAAATGAAAAATATTGGTTGGGTATGAATAATAAATTATATATGTCACAGAACAAATGCTAAAAAATTTTTTTTTTATTACTTTTTGACTTAAATTTATTAATTAATAATAAAAAAATGTGCTGGATTAGCCATGTTAGACGATTTACTGATTTCAATTTTTTTTTTAAATGCTCATACAGGATCAAACAATATAAGGCATGACTTACAACTGAATGCAAAAGAAATTTTTTTAGTTGCTCTCAATTTTGTTCTAGGGGGTGGCCCCTTTGACAGAGAATGTCTCATATATACTAGGGTCATTCAATAAGTAAAAAGACAGTTGGTCTTAGCTTAAACCCATTTAACGAAACCACTTCATACTTCTAGGAGTGCAAGTTGGCAACCTTGTGATGAGTTTTAAACAGCTGTTCGATAACGCAATGTAAATATAACCTCAAAATATCTAAATTATCATGGTGAGTCCATTGGACGACTGTACTTTAAAAGAGCAGCATTCTGTCATAAGATATTTAGTAGCAGAAGGTGTCAAGCCAAGTAAAATACATTCTAGTATGTTATTACAGTATGAACAAAGTTGCATGAATCGTGTGAACGTTTACAAGTGGATAGATCGGTTCAAAAGTGGCCGAACAAAAGGGTGTGACGAGCAGCGAAGTGGACGTCGAGTGAAAATTTCCGGTCACTCGTTGGAATCTAGGATTGATGGATTTATTCGTGATAACAGAAGAATTACTGTTGAATTGATAGCTCAGGAGGTTGGGGTAAGCGTTGGAACTGTTCACAATATTATTTTCAGAACCATTTACAATGGTCGCCCTCATACTCACCCAAGAAAAGCTCGAAGCTAACTCGAAATTAGCTTCGAGAGGCAGCAGCAGCGAGATGACAGTATTGAGCAGCAGCAGCAGCAGCAAGAGCACTTGAAAATGCCAAATGAGATTTTGGCGAAACGTCGTGCAAATTCATTGTTAGACGAACGAAATCGGGAATTTTAATGTATTATATATATATATATATATATATATATATATATATATATATATATATATATATATATATATATATATATATATATATTCATTGAAATGTCTTAAATAGCTAGAAACTTGTATTCGACCCCCCACTACCCGCGCGCTGGGTGTGTATTTTAAAAATCTCCCTCCAGTAGGGGTAAAAACGAATGAAAAGAACTCGACATTATATCCCTTGGCGAATAGAAACTTCAGCGTTTTCAGCCCCTCTTTTAGCCTTCTTTTCGTTCCGCTCTTCCCTCTCACTCTGAGGGTGGGATAATATAACCGCGTCTCTTTTCCGTACATTGTTAAATAGGGAGTTCTTTTACCGAAGTATTGATATTTCTTTCCGGAGTTGTTGGATTTCTTTTTACGTTTTTGAAGTCGGGAGTTTGCCATTGGACCTGGGAATTTTGCGGGGGTGGTATGAACGATTTTTATTTTTCCGTGGATTTTTCTAAAGGTGGAATGTTACGATTGGCTGGAGTTTTTTTCGGTAAGAGTCGGCGATTTGTGGGAAGGTTTAGGTTATCTGATTGGTGAAAATAAACGAAGATTTTTGTTGTTTTGCAAGTTTTTCATTAGCTGATGGGTATTAAATAAGGGTAAAGATCAGTAATCTTCAAAACTAAATTAAAGTAGATGAAGGCAGACTCAACATTTTTTTTTTTTTCAAAAAGCGAATGTACGTATAACTATCCTAAAACATAAGTTTTAGAAAAATAAGAATAATAAAATTAAATAGATAGGATGAGTATAATTTTAAAACATAGGTAATTTTATTATGAAACATTTATTTTCTTCTTTTTCTCTCCTTAAGGGCATATACCTAGTTAAGGTGTTATATATACCTCGAATTTTCAAAAAATTCGATTTTTTTTACGGATTTTTGGTCTTTATACTTCTAAGAATCATTCAAAATTTTTTTTAAGAGAATTTTATTCTATTTAAAAGTTATAACATTAAATTGACCTGGCGTCGGATAGGGACCGCTTCCTATTTTCCGACACTGTCTGCAATATTACTCAGTCAATTTTTTATATTTCTTAACTTTTTTTTTAAATCTTAATAATTACTTTTTCTGAAAAATATAGAGAGATTATTTAAATTTTTCTAAAAGACAATTTTTTTTATAAATAATTGAACATAATATTTTGGTCGAAAATTGCTTTCTAAAATTTGAAAGATCATAATTTTTTTTATTTTTAAATAAAATAAAACCCTTTCGACAATTTTTCAATACTACATCATTTTACAAGATTTTTTTTTTGCATATTATATTATCCTGCAGACGAGGAGGCTCCATATTTTTCATCGGTACAATGTGGTGGAGGAATTTAATTTTTCGTTCAAAATTATCTACAGGTCTTATTTTCAGCGGAGTTACATTCACATGGGCGCTGCAAAGAGTATGTATATTAAAAAAAAAATAAAGGTTATTAAGCAAATAATACGATTGGTATTATATATTTTTATTGTACCTTAAATTATAAGAATTTTTTTAAAAATATATTTTAAATGTTAACATTATTTTTTATCGCGTTAAATGGACTACTACACTGTGGTCCTGGAATTTAATTTTTCATTCAAAAAATATCTACAGGTTTTAATTTCCAACCGATCTGGATATATTTTTTTTAAATACTCGTAACTAAATTTATAAAAACCCTCGAAGCCGATTTTTGAATTATGGTCAGTTTTTGGTTATTTTTCTACCATTTTTGGATAAGTTTTAGTTATTTTTTTCGATATTTGCAATATTTGAATGTACAAACCAAACCAATTTATGTTTCTCGATCCACGTAATCTAGAAATTGTTCTTTTAAGATCTAAAGGTCGCAATGTGAATTAACATAGCCACTTTTCGTTCATTATTTGAACATACTTTGACAATTTATCATCATTTTAGCCAGATTTATAATACTGATTAGAACAAACCAAAGCTATTTATGTTCGAGAAATCGTTATGTTAATTCACCTTGCGACATTTAGGTCTTGAAAAAACAAATTTCAGATTATGTGGATCGAGAAACATAAATAGCCTTGTTTTGTTCATTCAAATATTGCAAACTTCGCAAATATTACTAAAAATTATTCAGAAGTGGTAGAAAAATAACCAAAAATTGGCCATAATTCCAAAATCGGCTTCGAGAGATTTTTTGGAAATTTAGTTATATTCTAAAAAAATTATCCAAATTGGTTGAAAATTAAAACCTGTAGATAATTTTGAATGAAAAATTAAATTCCAGGACCACAGTGTAGTGGTCCATTTAACGCGATAAAAAATAATGTTAACATTTAAAATATATTTAAAAAAAAATTCTTATAATTTAAGGTACACGAAAAATATATAATTTACTAATTTTTTGTATTATTTGCTTAATAACCTTTATTTTTTTTTTAATATACATACTCTTTGCAGCGCCCATGTGAATGTAACTCCGCCGAAAATAAGGTCTTTTTAGAATTTTTTTTTAGCGAAACTCTTCATTATATAAATCAAGTTTTGATTTTATATAATAATACATAGCTTAAAATACAATTTGTGAAATTTTAACTAAAAAAAATAAAAATGGCTGCACTGTACCCATTCCCCTGCGACCCCTTTTTTTAAGGAGCATTATGGTGTGCACCATTACTGGGAGCTGGATCATCTGAAATGAAACTTTCCAAAGAAATTAGTTTACTAGAGGTTCAATCTTGTACTTAAAAGAAGGATTTAATAAAAAAAAATAATTCAGCAAATGACATTGGTTTAAACAGAAAAGCGAAAAAATGACGTTACAAGCGTTTTACATTTTTGCTAATTAAAAATAAAGTTCTTGATGAAATTAAAATTTCTTCGTTAAAAGTCAAGATTGATCCGCTAGTAAACTAATTCCTTTGGAAATTTTGATTTCAGATTATCGGACTTCCAATAATCGTGCACTTCACAATGTTTCTTAAAAAAGGGGGTTACACGGGAATGGGTGAATTTATAGGGGAATTCTGCATCACGTGAAACCCAAAATATTGTTTTGCAGTGCCGATTGTCTTTGTCGTTTGGCGGGACACTTGAAGGCCAAAAGTCATTAATTAAGAAAAGGTTTTTAGAATTGCATTTCATGGTAGTGATTTCAGATTGATTGGATAAAAATCGTATTGTGCCAATTTTTTACCAATAAAAACATGAGCTCAACATTTTTATTTCTTGAATTTAAAATACATTGATTAGATCGATAGAATAATGTTAAAATTTATTTGTTGATTCCAAGCCATGTTTTACTTTTTCACAACCAATAATTGAAAAATGATTATTTTCATAAAGCCGCAACTGTCATACGGATAATTATCGAATATTTTTACCATGTAGCATGCAATTTGAGGTATTGTATGTTTGATGACACTCTAGCGTCACAATTCTATTGCGAAAAAAAAGTTAAACTAGTAAATTAACATTTACTAAAGGTAATAAAGACACTGACTATAGAGTACATAAAAAATAAATAAATTCACACATTATTTAAACAAAAAACCATAAACTTAAAAAATATATATCTAGGTTACATTTATTCTTCGATGTTCTTCAATAAATTTTCAAGCTAGAGTGTTCTTTAATAAACTAAAACCTTAAACGGCAAGTAATAGAGTAAAATTTTGGTTTTTAAGTGATGCAAAACTCACCTGTAAACTCATTTTTCTTCTAAATTTAATAGTAAAGAAAAATTCCAGTTTTTAATCAGTTAACATACTTTATAAATTTTCTACTTAAGTTGAACAATTTTTTAAAGGAAATACTAAATTTGTAGAGAACATTATATTTTTATTACACGCAGCTGAAGAGGATCGTAATACTACGCACAACTATTTGCAATTTGTATTTTTTGAAAATAATAAGGGAACGTTCATTGGTTGGTTTATTTATTTGACTGAGGGTTTTTTCTAAAAATTTTGGAGATTCGGAAGGTGAAATATATAAGGTGTTGCTTTGTAATATTGTTTTAATTCAAAGAAATATACGTTTCGATTGTAGGATTTTATAACATAATTTATTAGTGTTCCGTCCGGAACACTTATAAGATCACTTCGGTGTCTGTCCGTCTGTCTGTCCGTCTGTCTGTCCGTCTATCTGTCCGTCTGTCTGTCCGTCTGTCTGTCTGTCCGTCTGTCTGTCCGTCCGTCTGTCCGTCTGTCACACCCGATTTTCTCCGAAACTATTTGTCGTAAAAAGTTGCAATTTGGTAATAATATAGGAATTGATGGCCTCATCAGAGCCATGTAGTTTTGAAAGTTAAATTTTGACTTACGGGGTTAGTTTTGGGGGGTGAAATCGGAAGTGAAAAAAAATTTTTTTTACTAGGTAATCGAGTGTGGTGTCAAATGAAAGCTTGTGAAAACACGAGTAAAACATATATATATATGTATATATATATATATATATATATATATATATATATATATATATATATATATATATATATAATGTAATACTTGCGCGCCCTTTTCTTTGTATTATTTTTAAAAAATTGCGAAAAATCGCTGTCCACCCGCCTTATCTCGAAAAGTGCTTATCAAAAAATTTTGAAAAAATTCTGGAATATTCTCCACGGGGTGTAAATTGAACGAAAATTATCACGATTGCATTACATTTAATAATTTATCTGGTATATAAAAAAAACAAAAATTTCAAGGTCATCAGGTTTCAGTAAAAATTGGAAACAAACTTTGTTGATAACTCATTTGGGGTGTGTTTTGTGAAGTCACTGATCATTTTATACCTCTGTAACAAATTTTTTTATTTGAAAAGCAATCAACGTACGGAACACTAATTGCGCAAGTTCAACTTCCACTTGCCGGTTATTTTTATTTAGTATCTGTTTTGATATTATTTAAATTTCATTTGTTGATGAAATCCTAACATTTTGAAAATGTCTCGTTTTTTTTTGTATTGTTTTCTGTTTTTAGAATTTTGATATTTTTAAAACCAAAAGAGTGTTATTTCTCTTCGCTATGGAATTTTAAAGTAGTTTTAGTTTTGTTACCTTATTTATGACCATTTGTTATATTTTTAAGATGTGGACAGCATATAGAATTAATTGCATAAATTCTGTCTTGTCTTTGGGTATACTTGATTTTAATTTGCTTAAATTGCTCTTGAGGAGGTTATGACCTAATATAATATAATAATTATGTTATAATTTTTAAAAACAGTGTAACAATGTAAAGCAGTGATATATAATTTCTATTTTTGTTTTGGTTCTGTTGATTATTGTTATTTTAGTTCTTTTTTTTCTTATGGTGCCTGTCCGTTACGGTTGTTAGCGATCAATTTGGCAATCTGTACTTTGTTTACAACTGTTCGAAACAAACTTGTTGATTTACTGAACCACGTTCTTAGGTTCTTTAGCAAGGATATTCTTCTTCTTCCAGACCCTCCCCGTCCTTGCACCTTCCCTTGCAGAATTTATTACAGCAAGCCGTACCTATCGTTGTTTCTCATGACGTGTCCGAGATACTCGAACTTCATTATCTTTATTCTGAACATTATTTCCTTGTCTTTTCCCATTCTTCTTAGAACCTCCTCACTAGTTACGTAAACAGTCCAAGGTATTTTAAAAATTTTCCGGTATAACCACATCTCAAAGGCATCGATCTTCTTTCATGACGCCAATGTCCACGACTCCAACGATACCAACACGGTAAAAATATAGCATCTTATTAATCTATTCTTTACCGGTAATGGTAGTCGTGGCATCTAAATAATTTAGCCATTTTTAGAAAAGCGATCTTTCTATTCGATTTTTTTTTCTCTACTGCGTGGTCCCATGCATCGTTTACTCTTGTCCCCAGATATGTATATATATTTGTGTTTTTTCCTACCTGCTGTTATTTACTACCAATCTTCCGTATTGATTGTTGTTCTTTAATATTGCCATGTGTTTAGTTTTCTTAATGTTGAGTGATAAGCCATATTTCTCACTGATTTTACTCACTCTGTTCATTATGTCTTGAAGGACTTCACTAATGTCTGCAAACACGACTGTATCGTCAGCGTATCGTATGTTATTTATGTATTCCCTCTTAATTTTTATTCCTTTGCTGATGTCCTTCAAGGCTTACTGATAAATTCTTTTCGAGTGTATGTTAAACAGAAAAGGTGACAGTATAGATCTCTGTCTAACTCCTCGCTTAATTATGATGTTTTCTGACTCTTCTCCTTGGATTCGTATAGATGAAGTTTGGCTTGGTATTTAATTGCTGTTATAATATTTGTGAGCTCTCTTTTCAAGAAGGTTATCTATGAGATTATTTGTATATTTGGTTTAGTTTAAGCCCGTTTTGCTTTGTTGATTGCTCTTTTGAGACAAATCGCAATTTTTTATAAAAAAAAGTAAAATATAACTAGAAATTAAAAAATAATGGTTTAAATTCTAGCAAAAATATTTTATATTCAAAAAATGAAAATGTTTTTGTGATCATATTTTTATTGGTCAAAAAACTGATAAAATACGATTTTTGCCCAATCTATCTAAAATTTTGCACACTACCATAAAAAGCAATTCTAAACACTTGTACCTAATATTTGTTTTTGAAATTTTAACAGACAGAGTGACTTTTGAACTTTAAACTTTAGAAAATTCAAATTTACCGCCAAATAACAAACGAAAATCAGCCCTACAAAATCAAATTTCGGGTTTCAAATGATTTAAAACTCACCTGTAAACTCACTTTTCTTCTAAATTTAATAATAACGAAAAATTCCAGTTTTTAATTAGTTAACATATTTTATAAATTTTCTACTTAGGTTGAAGAATTTTTTTAAGAAAAGACCGAATTTGTAGAGAAGATTATATTTTTATTACACGCAGCTGAAGAGGATCGTATACTATGCACAACTGTTTGCAGTTTTTATTTTTTGAAAACAATAAGGGAACATTCATTGGTTGGTTTATTTATTTGATTAAGGGTTTTTTTCTCAAAATTTTGAAGATTCGGAAGGTGAAATATATAAAGTGTTGTTTTGTAATATTGTTTTAATTCAAAGAAATATACGTTTCGACTGTAGGATCTTATAATATAATTTACTTATTTTTATTTAGTATCTGTTTTGATATTATTGAAAATCATTTGTTGATGAATTCTTAACATTTTCAAAATGTCTTTTTTTTCCGTTTTTAGAATTATGATATTTTTAAGACCAAAAGAGTGTTGTTTCTCTACGCTATGGAATTTTAGGGTAATTTTAGTTTTGTTACCTTATTTGTGACCACTTGTTATATTTTTAAGATATAGACAGCCTATAGATTTAATCTCATAAATACCGTGTGTTTTTTTTCTTGTCTTTGGGTTTACTTGATTTTAATTTGTTGAAATTGTTCTTGAGGGGGTTATGACCTAATACAATATAATAATTATGTTATGTTTTTTAAAAATATTCTAATGTTTTTCCGAAGTTGTTAGAATGCAAAGTAGTAACATATAATTTTTGTTTTTGTTTTGATTCTGTTGATTATTGTTATGTATTTACTTCTTCTTTTTCTTGTGGTGCCTATCTGTTCCGGTTGTTGGCGATTAATCTGGCAATCTGTACTTTGTTTACAGCTGTTCGAAATAAACTTGTTGATTTACTGAATCACGTTCTTAGGTTTTTTAGCCAGGATATTCTTCTTCTTCCAGACCCTTCCCTTCCTTGCACCTTCTCTTGCAGTATTTGTTAGAGGAAGCCGTACCTTTCGTTGTTTCTCAAGACGTGTCCGAGATACTCCAGCCTCGTTGTCTTTATTCTCATCATTATTTCCTTTTCTTCTCCCTTTCTTCTTAGAACCTGCTCATTGGTAACGTGATCAGTCCAAGGTATTTTTCAAAATTTTCCGGTATAACTACATCTCAAAGAGTTCGATCTTCTTACGTGACACCTCTTTCAATGCCCACGACTCCATCTCATATAACAACACGGGTAAAACATAGCATCTTATTAACCTATTCTTTACCGGTAATGGTAGTCGTGGCATTTAAATAATTTAGCCATTTTTAGAAATGCGATCTTTCTATTCGATTTTTGATCTCTACTGCGTGTTCCCATGCATCGTTTACTCTTGTCCCCAGATATGTAGATATTCGTGTTTTTTTCTACCTGCTGGTTATTTACTACCAGTTTTCCGTTTTGATTGTTGTTCTTTGATATTACCATGTGTTTAGTTTTCTTAATGTTGAGTGATAAGCCATAACTCTCACTGATTTTACTCACTCTGTTCATTATGTCTTGAAGGTCTTCACTGCTGTCTGAAAACACGACTGTATCGTCAGCGTGTTGTTGTTTATGTATTCCCTCTTTATTTTCGATCCGACGAACCATCTGACTGCGCCAGGGAGGTTTCCGATGTTATTTTGGCCGGTATGGAGGCTTACAACCCTTTTTCGAAGAAATGCCCTTCCAACGGCAAGCCTTGGTTTGACCGAAAATGCAAAAAAGCTGTTGCTTCTAAACATCTTGCATACCGACAATGGCGCGAAAATCCTAACACCATAAATCGTAACACATTTGTTCGTGCCAGGAACAGATGCAAAGAAATTATCGACGAAACCAAGGAGGTACACAATCAACGGATTAGAAACAAACTTCTCGCCTGTCCCGGCAATTCAAGGTCCTTTTGGTCGGTCGCTAAGGCAGTTAGTCAAAATTTCACCAAATCCACCATACCACCACTCACACGGCCAGATAATTCTATTGCAACGACACCTGTTGAGAAAGCGAACTTGTTGGCTGAACTCTTTGCTTCACATTCTACTGTCGATTTCCAAGGAAAAACACCACCTACTATTCCCATAGTGCAGTCAAGGATGCCCGATGTTGTCTTCAGACAGCGTATTATAAAGCGTATTCTGATGAAGCTAGACACCAAAAAGGCTTCTGGCGCTGACGGAATACCTGCCACAATTCTTAAAATCTGTGCGAAGGAACTAACACCAGTTTTCTGTAGACTTTTCAACCTATCCTACAGAAAGGGAATATTTCCTTCCTGCTGAAAATGCGCTTCAGTTCAGCCGATACCTAAAAAAGGCAAGAAGACCTTGCCAAATAACTACCGACCAATCGCACTGCTTTCAATAATATCGAAAGTCATGGAAAAGGCTATCAATCAGCATCTTCTAAAATATCTTGAAGGATCCAACATTATTAGCGATCACCAATATGGCTTTCGTAAAAATAGATCAACAGGAGATCTTCTGACTTATGTAACACATGTTTGGAACAATGCAATTGAACACTTTGGAGAATCTCGAGCGGTTGCTCTGGACATATCCAAGGCATTCGACCGTGTTTGGCACGATGGGCTGTTGACTAAGCTACGTTCTTATGGTATGTCGGAAAAGTTCTGTTTGTGGCTCTCATGTTTCCTCAGAGAGCGTTCTTTACGAGTGGCAGTCGACGGATTTCTTTCTAACACCTTCACTATCAACGCCGGTGTACCTCAAGGCTCCACACTGTCTCCTACTCTTTTTCTCATTTACATTAACGATCTGCTGGAAAAGACCGAGAATCCAATCTACAGCTTTGCAGATGACAGTACACTTATCTCTTCATTCACTTTGAACGCTCGGACATCGGCTACTCAGACGAATATCCGCAGACAGCAGGAAGTCGTTCAACTTAACAAAGACCTGGAAGAAATTCTATCTTGGGGTGACAGTAACCAAGTGGAATTTAACGCTACAAAAACCCACCCCCCCCCCCCCCCCCCCCCCACCCACCCCCCCCCCCCCCCCCCCCCCCCCTAGCGGCAGTTTTTTCTAAAAAAGTTAACGTTGCTGAACCCGACATAGTTATGTCGGGGCACTCCATTCCTCTAACATCGTCACTCAATTTGTTGGGCGTTAATTTGGGAGCAAATATGTCCTGGCATGAACATGTTGCAGGCATAGCAAGGAGAGCTTCTCAAAAGTTGGGAATATTATTTCGAACCAGAAAGCTTTACACTCCACAACAACTGTTAATTCTTTACAAAGCTCAAATTCGACCAACTATGGAATACTGCTCCCATGTTTGGAGCTCCGCTCCCAAACATACACTGCATTTGTTGGATTCTATTCAGAGAAGAGCTGTTCGTCTGATTGGAGACCCGGAACTGACCGTCGGCCTTGATTCGCTGGAACATCGAAGAACGGTTGGCGACTTGAGCCTATGTCGCGCTAATTCTTCACATCCGTATGAGGTTCAGCTTGTTACTCCCCGTACAACACTTTTCAAGCAGTCTTTTATATGGAGAACATCATCCCTTTGGAATAATTTGCCCAGGACTGTGTTTCCCACCGAGTACAATATACAGCGATTCAAGAACAACGTGAATTGCCTTCTCCGCACACGTGTCGCTCCTGTAGCGCTTTAGGGATTTCCCTGTACCACGTGTGCTAGACCCATAAAAAAAAAAATAAAATAAAAAAATAAAAATTTTATTCCTTTTCTAATGTTCTCCAAAGCTTCCTGATAAATTCTTTTCGAGTGTATGTTAAACAGAAGAGGTGACAGTATAGATCTCTGTTTAACTCCTCGCCTAATAATGATCTTTTCTGACTCTTCTCCTTGGATTCGTATAGATGAAGTTTGGTTGGGGTGTTTAGTTAGTGTTATAATATTTGTGAGCTTTCTATTCGACAAGGTTATCTATGAGATTATCTGTATATTTGGTTTAGTTTAAGCCCGTTTTTGCTTTGTTAATTGCTCTTTTGAGAAATTTTGTGTCAAAGAGTTTTCTGCTATGAATAAAGGAAATAAATATCCGGGAAACCATGTCGTCTTTGGTGCACAACTCGGTTCTAATTGTATTGTTTATGTCGGGTAGTGTTAACTCTATGAGGTTTATTTCGTTCTATTTCCCGTTTCTATCGTAAATTGTCATTTTGGATGGAAACTGTTGAATTTATTTAAGATTAAGTCACATTTAACCTTTTGTACTTTTGTTTTTTTTTTTCATTCCTTTGATTTTACTTCAGTACATCTCTGTAAATCCACCTTAAGATCGATATTCGAGTCTATTTGCGGCCGATATTACAGTTGTCTTCTTTATTTCAAAATGTCACAACTGACATGCGTCAACATTAAACTGTCATTAGGATAACAAAATAACAAAATGAAGACATGGCATGCATGAAAAATTGTTCTCATTTTAAGTCTTTTTAATTTTGTAAGGAATCTCTATGCCAAAGTTTTAAACGTTTATCATATGTTTTACCAAAAAATATATGCTTAAATATTTGTTTAATAAAGTACTTTAAAATAAATTTTCGACTACTTTTATTATACTCTTGAAAAAAATTCCCAAAATCAGCATTTTTTACTGGGACCTGGAGTGGCCTTACCCCTCAAAATAAAAAAAAATCGAGGAGTGGAGAAAAAACTTAAGGTTTAACTCATTTTCATACTTTTAAAAATATTATTTTTCAAGTAAAAGCCTTTCTGCTGGGTGAAACGTACGAGTATTTTGACTGTATTCTAGAATTCGACATTCGAAATACAAGAAATATTTGCGTTTTGTAAATCCGCCCCTGTTTCCCCTCTTATCCCTTTCCTCTCTGACATTTCTCCAGTACCGTAAAGCTGTATATACTTAAGAAAACTTTTCCAACTTTATTAAAGCATTTTAAAATTTTAACGAGCAAAGTAAAGTTCTTTATTAACATAAAACGAAGCCATATTTTAAGAGTGAATAAGAAATATAGGAGAACTCGTCGAGGCAGAACAGAAGCAAAACTTTTCTCTGCCTGAAAGTAAGAAAGTTAAATAACTAAATAAGTCGGTGCGGGAGACAGTGGGACCCGCGATTAATTTTAATTTTAAATTAGTTCGTTTTGCAGAGGAATATGACAGATAAGGGACAGTTTCGAGAGAAACTGTGTCTATCTGGTAGGGGACGGCAGGATGAGGCCGCCGCTAGGGGAATACCGTCAAAATTACTATATCCATTTTGGTGACTTATAACAATCTCATGGACGTGGTGGTACATGCCGAGTGGTATGTACGTATATATGAGGGTGGATTGATAAGTCTGGTTAATTTCTAAGCGGCAGGACTGTTGGCAATCGTAATCCTTGTAACGGTTGTTTTCAAAGTTTCGAACAGATACAACTTGCAGTTGTTTGTCGGCAACTATCGTAAGGAATCGGTGTTATACGTTTCGTAGAAAAGCCGAGTATCGCAAAATTTAAAGGCTTGAATATTCTTGGTCAAAAATTTTATTATTGAGGAGCAAATTTGCAACATTTATTGTGATGATCAAAAACTGACATCTAGCAAAATGTTCAGATACTTCCAAAATATAACTAAGGAGTTTGTCCTCCACTTCTCCTTTAAGAAAAATTTCTAAAACATTCTAACTATGTTCGTGAAGAACTGATAAATCTCTACAGGGTTACAGGGAAAGTCGTCCTAGATAATTAAGGACGTTATAGTTTAGGTCGTTTCTGACCGATTTGACTCTATGACATGATGTCCTAAACTTAACCGTTTTCGACATATTGAAGTTTAAAGATTTTCTAAAAAAACATGTTTTTTTTGCTTTTATATCGATTTTTTTTATTAGAGGTTCTCGAGTACGATTTTTTGGTTATTTTTAGTTAGTCTGTATGTCAAGTATCAAAAATCATCAAAAAAAATTTGAACTAGTTACTAACAGTTACAAATGGCGGCTTGTTAATGTTTCTAAATTATGAATTTTTACCAAGTGTTTCCTACTTTAAATCAATAAAGAGAAAAAAAATGTATGGAAGTTATTCTGCAAATTATTTTAAAAACTTTTACGTCTTTTTAGCTATCTAAAACGGTAAATAATATCTACTGGATCTATTGAAAATTCTAAGAAAATGAGATTTCAATAGGCCCAAATGTAGAGTAACATAATAATAGAATTTAGATACAACCAATTACCGGTTTACTACCTGCACCTTCAAACAATAAAAAGGGTTGGGTAAGCATTTTTTCCGATCGGGGCACTCTCTGTGCGAGTGACATTTTCTGTAGACTAAACATTATTGAATGATTTTTAGTCTGCTCATGCGATTCGTCCGTGGTAGATCTGCTATACCGTGCTTTTCAAAAATATGTGTTTCATCTTCTGACTGTGTGAATTGGCTCGTAACTGGATTTTGATCTCTGCTTGTGAATATGGCAACGTATACCAACGAGGAATATGCTGACATCCTAATGTGTTACGGATTTTGCGAAGGAGTGTCGTCGCGTGCACGTGATGAATATATACTGCGATATCCTACTCGTCGTGTACCTGATGTTAGCGTATTTGATGGAACTTATCGAAGACCACGAGAAACTGGTTCCGTACAAAGACGGCGGACTGACATGGGACGACCACGTATCTTTGACGAAGACGAAGAAAACGAAATACGACGTCTCTTTGAGGTGGACCCAACCACATCTACAAATGTTTGTCGCACAACAGCTTGGTATTTCGCAGTGGAAGGTATGGTTTGTAATGCATACTGTTGGGCAACACCCTTACCACTATACGCCCGTGCAAGTCATTGAAGAAGGGGATCCGTTGCGACGATTAGAATTCTGCAGATTTATGCTCAATACCGATGTCGAAGATGCATCTTTTTGTAAGAAAATACTATGGACTGACGAGTCGAAATTCGACAAAGACGGTCTTACAAACTACCACAATGCCCACTATTGGGCTTCTAAAGAGGAAGGCAACCCAAACAAAAAAAGAACGAAAGGATCACAAACAAGATTCAGCTTAAATGTGTGGATGGGTATAATTTCAAATTATTTGGTTGGGCCATTTTTCCTGCCAGATAATTTGAATGGCGAGGAATACGACAATTTTTTGCGGAACGATTTACCTAATTTGATGGAAGACCTACCTATTGGTTTGAGACAAAACATGTACTTTCAACACGATGGCTGCCCAGCTCACTACAGAGGAAGTGTTCGTGCATGGCTCAATGACAATTATCCCAACAAATGGATTGGAAGAGGCGGACCCATACCTTGGCCGGCGAGAAGCCCAGACCTAACACCGATGGATTTTTATGTGTGGGGTCACATGAAAAGTTTCGTATACGACCAGATGACTCCTATCGAAAACGTGGATGTCCTAAGACAAAAAATAATTGATGCGGCTGACGAAATGAGGCGGCACCTCACAACCAGCGTTGTGAAAAGTAATTTAAGAAAAAGAATGAGAATTTGTGTTAGAAATAGGGGCGACCATATAGAACATGAATTATAATTAATAAAAAATATTAAATTGCAAGGTTTTTTGTTTTATTTGTGTATTTTTCGTATTTTCACCTTTTGCTACTCGAGCCCGCTTTAGGTGTCATTCTGTGTAAAGTTTTCCTATTAAACTCCTAGTATTATACCTTTTTTGATAGCTAAAAAGACGTAAAAGTTTTTAAAATAATTTGCAGAATAACTTCCATACATTTTTTTTTTCTCTTTATTGATTTAAAGTAGGAAACACTTGGTAAAAATTCGTAATTTAGAAACAGTAACAAGCCGCCATTTGAAACTGTTAGTAACTAGTTCAAATTTTTTGATGATTTTTGATACTTGACATACAGACTAACTAAAAATAACCAAAAAATCGCACTCGAGAACCTCTAATAAAAAAAATCGATATAAAAGCAAAAAAAAACATGTTTTTTTTAGAAAATCTTTAAACTTCAATATCTCGAAAACGGTTAAGTTTAGGACATCGTGTCATAGAGTCAAATCAGTCAGAAACGACCTAAACTATAACGTCCTTAATTATCTAGGACGACTTTCCTTTAACCCTGTATATATAAATATTCACAATTTTCTCTATCAATACCCTCAGCAAATACAGTTAGGATGCATTACCTCAATTTCACCCTATACAGAGAAAGATCGAGAAATCTCAGAAAACGGAGGGGATGCGAGAACGGGCATGAACGAGTGCGGATCCTAATTTTGAGGCGCCTAGTATATAGAAAATGACCGTCATAGTGAGTTCTAAATTTTAGATCAGTATATTAAATATTATATTTTTCTTCGATGTATTGTATTTTAGATGTTATTCAGCAACATTCTTCTATATCAAGATAGTCGAGAGAAACAAGGATGTGGATATTATCCACAATACTTGGAGATTATCAAAATGTATGGTAATAATCTTTTAATTTGGTTGGTACGTTTTTCATATAGTCATTTTGCCAGTATTTTCCAGACTTTGTGATTGAAACAATGTTTTTTTTTGTTTCCTAAAACTTACTCATCTCGATAGTATCATATTAAAAATTTACGAATATGTTGTAATTTGTAGTGTAACGGCAATATATATATATATATATATATATATATATATATATATATATATATATATATATATATATATATATATATATAAAGGGTGTTTTTTATAGAGGTATAAAACTTTAAGTTGGCAACACTTTTTTAACTGGCGGCCATTTTGTCAGCTGTCAAGTGATTTATGTTTAGTTTGGTTTGGCATTTTAACATGAATAGACTGACGCCTGAACAACGCTTCCAAATTGTGCAAATTTATTTTGAAAATCATGGTTCTGTTCGAAATACGTATCGCGCACTACGTCCATTTTACGGTCAACATAATCGTCCATCAGAGCAATTAATTCGATTAACTATGGAACGTTTTCGCACCACGTTTACTCTAAATGATAATACGCATCCACAGAGACGTCGTACAGTGCGTACAGAAGAAGTCATTGCTGCTGTTAGAGCGTAGCGAATCAGTCTATCCGCCATCGTGCACAGGAATTGGATATGTGTCCATCCACTTTATGGAAGATTTTGCGGAAAGATCTTGGTTTGCGTGCTTACAAAATCCAACTCGTGCAACAATTGAAGCCACACGATCACCTAGCAAGGCGTAGATTCGGGGAATGGGCCCAAAACAAGATTGCCGTTGATCCCGATTTTCATAAGCGAATTTTGTTTAGCGATGAAGCTCACTTTTGTTTGAATGGATACGTCAATAAATAAAACTGCCGTATTTGGAGTGATGATAATCCTCAAGTGTATGTTGAGACACCGTTACATCCAGAAAAACTGACTGTTTGGTGTGCTTTATGGGCTGGTGGAATCATTGATCCGTACTTCTTTAAAAACGATGCTGGTCAGAACGTTACAGTCAATGGTGACCGCTATAGAGCCATGATTACTGACGTTTTCGTTCATCAATTGAACAACCATGATGTGCAGGAGCTGTGGTTTCAACAAGACGGCGCAACATGTCAGACAGCTCGTGCCACAATTGATTTATTGAAGGAAACGTTTGGTAACCGCATAGTTTCACGTTTCGGACCCGTGAATTGGCCTCCAAGATCGTGCGATTTAACGCCGCTAGACTATTTTCTGTGGGGATATATGAAGTTGCTAGTCTACGCCCGAAACGATTGACCACTTGGAGGACAACATTCGCCGCGTTATTGCCGATATACGGCCACAAATGTTGGAAAAAGTCATCGAAAATTGGACCTCCAGATTAGACTACGTCCGAGCCAGCCGTGGCGGTCATATGCCAGAAGTCATATTTAAATTATAATGCCAGAAGATTATCTTTCGAATAAAGTAAATTTCATGTCAATTTAAAAAAATCATCTTTGTTTTATTCCATTTCAAAGTTCTATACCTCTATAAAAAACACCCTTTATATATAAATTCCGGCTTTCAATCGGTTCGTCTAAGAATGAATTTGCACGACGGTTTGCCAAAATCTCATTTGGCATTCTCGAGTGCTCCCGCCGCTGCTGCTACTCGATACTGTGATCTTGCTGCTGCTGCCGCTCGAAGCTAACTGAGAAATCTGTGAAAGGAGTTACAGATATGATTGGAACAGTCCTAAGAAACACAATATAGGCACAGCATACAAACCAAAAAACACTCTGGCAGCCATCCTGGGTAACCCCAAGGACAAGAGAAAACTGGAAAACCATGCAGTTTTCAGTATCCCATGCGGAGACTACCACAAATTGTACATAGGATAAACAAGCGGAAGAATCTCCACCCGGATCCAAGAACATAAAATAATTATCAAAAAAAAACTCGCCTGTTAGTACGATAACTCTCAAACAGAATGAGATATCAATTTCAAATTTGTTTTGAAAAGAGTACTTGAAGTAGGGAAGGAACCTATAGTTTTTGAGTAATATTATTTCACGGGAAAGGAGTGAAAATATGTGGAAGTTAATAAGCGTGGTAGAGCGTCACTAGTATTATGAGAATGTTTCTTGGTTTTTGGTTGGATATTGGTCAAATTTTAAGCATAACTATTTGTAGCCAAACATATAAGGGGTTACAGTTGTGACGGAGGAAGTCGCTTCGTATATATCGTGTTATAACTCCTCTTCAGGGTTTTAGGAATCGAGAAATGTCGAAATTATTTGACTACTTTCCTTGCTGCAAGCTGAGACACCGAAACACAACAGTCCATATTTAAAAGAAAATATCGATTTTAGTTCAGGTTTCATTATACCAAGTGTTGGACAGACAAAAACCGATTAGAACTGTGATTAAAACTTTCCGTAAAATGCAAATAAGTTATAAAAGAGTGGAAAGACATTCTAATTCTAACGACAGTTATAAAACTACGTTATAAAGTTTTCTTTAATGTGTCTAGTGGCACTCAACTTAGATTAGGGAAAAATAAAGCCTCGGAAATTAGAGTATTAGAGCACCTAGAGGATTTAAAAAATTGACAAGCGTAATCACTAATTATGATTCTTTTTCTTCTTCTTCGGGTACCATGACCGTTAGTTATTTTATTGGCTACCAGGTTGATGATGATCTTTTCATTGACAGCCGCTCGGAAGAGTTGAACCGTATACTTTCCGTACCACTGCCTCTAATTTGTCAAACGCGATGTTCTCCTTCTCCCTGGACTACGTCTGCTTGGAATCTTGCCCTTTATAATCAGATGCAAGATTTCGTATTTTTCTGGATGTCTCATAATGTGCGTCGCTTGATGGTCGTGACCACCTCCAGCTCCTTGTCCATAATTCAAGTTTATTGTATATCCTGCCATGCATCACTCTCAAAAATATTTTTAAAACATGAGTCATGAGACTAATTATTCGATGGCCAGTTGCTCTGTTCTTTTTTGGAGTCGTGACAAATATTGATTTCAGCCAATCAGTCGCCATTATTCCGGTTTTATAAATTGCGTTAAAAAGTTTTGCTAGGCCTGTCATTCCTATATTACCCAATAGTTTTTTAAAAATTGTAGTGCTCACTTGGTCCGCTCCAGTTGCTTTTCCATTTTTTGCTAGCTATATTGCTAGTGCCACTTCGTCATTGGTAACTGGTGGGCTTGACGTAGCATAAGTTATGTCACATTCAGATCTTTCATCATAGGACAGTCCTGTGATATAATCTTTCCATAATTCGATCTGTTGTGTTATATTTGTTATGTTGTCTCTATTTTGATCTTTCAGATAGTAGGTTGTACTCAGGCTATTATTGCCGTTAACCTCCTCCATTGTTTGATGTAAATTGAACATATCGTGTTGTTCCTCCTTTTTTTTAGTGTTCCGTACGGAACACTTATAAGATCACTTCGGTGTCTGTCTGTCTGTCTGTCTGTCTGTCTGTGTGTGTCTGTCTGTCTGTCTGTCTGTCACACCAGATTTTCTCCGAAACTATTTGACATAGAAAGGTGAAATTTGGTAATAATATAGGAATTGATGGCCTCATCAGAGCCATGTAGTTTTGAGAATTAAATTTTGACTTAAGGGGTTAGTTTTGGGGGTGAAGTCGGAAGTGAAAAAACATTTTTTTTTACTAGGTCATCGAGTGTGGTGTCAAATGAAAGCCTGTGAAAACACGAGTAAAAAATATTTATATAATATTATACTTGCGCGCACTTTTCTTTGTATTATTTTTAAAAATTCGCGAAAAAATCGCTGTCCCGGGCCTTATCTCGAAAAGTACTTATCAAAAATTTTCGAAAAAATTCTGGAATATTCTCCACGGGGTGTAGATTGAACGAAAATTATCACGAGTGCATTATCTTTAATAATTTATATGGTACATAAAAATAACAAAAATTTCAAGGTCATCAGATTTCAGTAAAGATTGGAAACAAACTTTGTTGAAAACTCATTTGGGGTGTGTTTTGTGAAGTCACTGATCATTTTATACCACCGAAACATAAATTTTGACTTAAGGGGTTCGTTTTGAGGGGTGAAATCGGAAGTGAAAAAATTATTTTTTTAATAGGTCATCGAGTGTGGTATCAAATGAAAGCTTGTGAAAACACGAGTAAAAATATATATATATAATGTAATACTTGCGCACACTTTTCTTCGTATTACTTTTAAAAAATCCCTGTCCCCTACCTTATCTCGAAAAGTACTGATCAAAAAATTTTGAAAAAATTCTGGAATATTCTCCACGGGGTATAGATTGAACGAAAATTATCACGAGTGCATTACCTTTAATAATTTAAAAATAATAAAAAAAACAAAATTTCAAGGTCACCAGTTTTCAGTAAAGATTGGAAAAAAACTTTGTTGAAAACTCATTTGGGGTGTGTTTTGTGAAGTCACTGATTATTTTTGTACCACCCTAACAAAAATTTTTATTTTAAAAACAATCTACGTACGGAACACTAATTGTGCAAGTTCAACTTGCAGTTGACCGGTTTTTTTTTTAATAAATTCAATACAGTGTCACTCCACATCGCTTTTATTTATCAAATTATCGATTTTCGTTAACGACTTTTATTTAAATAACTTACCAAATATATTGAACTTTTTTTTTTAACTTATTTTTCGTTTTCTAGCGGCTTTAACATCTACTATTAGCGTTATTTAAAATCAATTTTATGCAAATGACGCCAGTCTGAAATCTTTTAATTTAATTTACCTTAAAATAAATTTTATTCTGCTAATGAGAGGTGTCAGAAAAATTTCTGTGAATGTTTATTTATTCGGAAAAAATATTTACTAGTACACGTCAGCACGAATTCATGAATAAGACGTTTTAGAGACGTAACTACGAATTATTTGTTATAATTATAGGATATAACTATATTCTTCCTGCTGGAAATGCGCTAGAGTTCCGCCCATTGCTAAAAAAGGTAAGAAGACCTTACCAAACAACTACGGACCAGTTCGCGTTGCTTTCGGTAATATCAAAAGTTATGGCAAATATTACAGTGGTCAACAAAAAAAAAGAAAATTGCTTGTTTCCTGTGATTTTTTTTTATTTCTATCTCAAATTGACGCGTATTTTTTAAATATGGCAACAATTTTTCTCTAACAGCTTTTGTTTTTGAGTTATAGCTAACTACCCTCATTTACTATTTTTACTTAGATTTTCGTTTTTTATTGGACACTAAAATATATTTTGTTGTTGTTTTAGATATGGCTTCGTCAAGAAGATGTTGTGTGCTTAATCCCGATTGTTTTTGCTATATTTGTGGTGAATATATATTTGCAAAATATCGAAAACCTATATCGGACTTTGTGAAAACTGCGTATCATCAATACTTTAAAATAAAATTGTGTAATCAGGACAAGCCATGGGTTCCTCATATTGTATGCCAGAAATGTGGGGTATGTCTACGGTTATGGTCCAGTGGAAAAAGAGATGCAATAATGTTCGTAACACCCATGATTTGGCGAGAACCTCGAAACCATCATGATGATTGCTACTTCTGTGTTGTGAAAATAAACGGAATTAACCCTGGAAATCGAAGTAAGTGGTCATATCCTAACTTATCTTCTGCTCAACGACGTCAATTAAAATCACAAGAGGTACAACCCAGCACATCTAAATCTTCTGATGATCCAAATCTCTGTGAACCCGAACGAAATAAATCAAGTGAAGACTCTGATTCAGACTACAAATGTAGCCTTTCAGAACCTCAACCATTTAATCAGAAATAACTAAATGACTTAGTAAGAGATCTGAACTTACCAAAAGAAGCTTCTGAAATTTTAGCATCTCGTTTAAAAGAAAAAAATTTGCTTACTCCGGAAACCAACATTACATTTTATCGTACCCGAGAAAAAAATCTGTTACCGTATTTTTCTCAAGAGAAGGATTTAGTTTTTTGTAACGATATTGGTGGTATTTTGCAGCAGATGGGATTGAAATAGTACCAACCTAGTGATTGGCGTCTTTTCATAGACAGCAGCAAAAGAAATTTAAAGTGTGTTTTGCTTCATAACGGTAACAAGTACGGATCTATACCTATTGCACATTCGACGACTTTAAAAGAAGAATACGTAAATGTTTCTAAGGTTATGGAAAAAATTAAGTATCAAGACCACAAATGGGTCATTTGTTTTGATCTGAAAATGGTTAACTTTCTTTTAGGTCAACAAGGGGGGTACACAAAGTTCCCTTGTTTCATGTGTCTCTGGGATAGTCGTGACAAACAACACCATTGGTCACAAAAAGTTTGGCCAGTGCGGGAAGAGCTAAAAGTTGGTACAAAAAATGTTATAAACGTGCCTTTAGTTAGCCGAGACCGCATCATACTTCCACCACTTCATATTAAACTCGGCATAATGAAACAGTTTGTGAAGGGCGCTTGACAAAAGTGGCGAATGTTTTAATTTTCTTTCACACAAGTTTCCAGGATTAAGTTCAGAAAAATTGAAAGCTGGTATTTTTGATGGGCCACAGATTAGGCAACTCGTGAAAGATCCTAATTTTGTCAAATCAATGACTGAAGTCGAATCCAAAGCTTGGAATTCATTTGTTTTGGTTATGAGTAGCTTCCTAGGCAAAAAGAAATCTGACGACCAAGTCGAGCTTGTTGAGTGCATGCTATCGACCTTGCAAGAGCTAGGGTGCAACATGAGCATAAAAATCTACTTCCTGCACTCGCATTTAGACCGATTTCCACAAAATCTGGGTGATTTTAGTGAGGAGCAGGGTGAAAGATTTCATCAGGATCTTCGGACAATGGAAGAGCGTTATCAGGGGCGGTGGGACTCACATTTGATGGCAGACTACTGCTGAAGTTTGCAACGTGATCTACCTAAAGTCGTTCGTTCAAGGAAATCTTATAAAAGATCATTTGCTAGTGTTCAATAGAAATTTTGTTAACATAATGTATTATTTTTTTGTATTTTTTTGGCAAAATAATAAAACTGTATATTTCAAGAGGTAAAGCTGTTAGCAAATCTCCCAGTATTCTTTTCATAGTCAGGGCCATTGAGATACCCAATAACAAAAAAAAAATAAAGGAATCAAGACTTGTGTTGACCAGTGATTATTAGTGGCCATCATCATGGCTTTCGTAAGCCAAGATGCAGAGGAGATCTTTTGTCTTAGGTTACACATATTAGAGACAATATAATTGAATATTTTTGAGCGAGCGGCTGCTCTTGATATCTCCAAAGCATTCAACCGTGTTTGGCATGACGGATTATTAACTAAGCTACTCGCTTATGGTACGAGGGCGACCTTTAAAATTTTTATAAACATCCACTATATTGCACTATTAACATGTAACATTACCATTGTTGTAAAATTTGACATTTGTTATTGTTAAAACAGTGGCAGTTTAGAAATTAGCCAAGTAGTTCGTTTAGAGTGAGCTTTAAAAAAAACCGTGTTGTGAACAAATGGAAATTTCACATGAAGGTTTTCGTTGATTGATTTTTTACGATTTTAGTAAAGGCCTAACTCAACAACAATGCCTCGAATCGCTTCGTTCAACTTTTGGTAATGAATCATTATCAGAAAAGACAATTGAATTGCAGAATTTCGCCATGGTCGTGCTTCCGTCAACGGCGAATTTCGTGAAACTCGACCAAAATCGGTTTTTGCTCCAAAAAATACCGACGCTGTGCGCAACATTATTGAAGAGGGTCGGCATGTGACTTACCGTGAGGCATCCTTAGGAATATCGAAGACCGCTGTACATTCGATTTTGCAGGAATATTTAGCTGTGAAAAAGAATTTTTTACTGAAATCATACAAAGAAATTTTTTGTATTTGTATGTACATTTTGTACATACTGAAATTATTTTTATTTTGATAGTTCATATCAGATGTTTTCTATTTTCTGTTTTTGCTTCAAATATTTATTTGTATACTGGGTGTTTAAATATATCATTACATTTACATGGCGAAGAAGTTACTAACGACAACGGAAGAAGAATTATAGAGATATGTGAACAAAACAACCTTACAATATTAAACGGACACTACCAGCATAGGGATATTCATAAATATACGTGGAGACAAACAACAAGAGATTTGAAAAGTTTTATCGACTATATGATAATACGACAGAGATCTAGATTAAACTTCCTAGATGTAAGAGTCCAAAGAGGGGCTTCATGTGGCAGCGACTACTACCTTGTGAAAGGAAAGATAACCTCACGAACAACACGGGAAAGCAAACTAGAAGATACAAGTACACAGCCCACAACAAGTGAAACAACAATAAGATATAATACAGACAGCTTACAAAATGAAAGTATCAGAAATCTATACAAGAGTAGACTGGACCAAAAGATACAACGGACGGGATTTGTTAATATAGAAGAAGAATATAAGTATATAAAGGAATGCCTACACGCAGCCGCACTGGAAGCATTAGGGTACCAAGAGAAAAGGGAAAAACAGCAAAAACAATATTGGTGGGAATGAAGAAATTAAATACGAAATTGAAGAAAAACGGAAAAGCTATCACAAATACTTCAGTTCAAAGAGCACAAACGACAAAGTAAAATACAAAGAATCCCAAGCTAGAGTACGCAAAATGATTAGTGACAAAAAGAACAACCAATGGGAAAAGATATGCTCAAGACTCAACACTTACATAGGAGGAAGAAAAAGCACAGAAAGCTGGAGACTTCTTAAAAATATGAGAACAGAACGGAAAAGAGAAATCTTCTCACCAATGACACCAGAAAAATGGAACCAATATTTTACAAATATGCTAACAGAAGATAGACCAGAGTTCAAAAGTACCCAACATGGAAACCCAAATATAGTTATACGAGGATCCCCAATAAGGATAACAACATCAGAAGTTAAACAAGTATGTAAAACGCTAAAAAATGGTAGAGCTCCAGGACCAGGAAACATCCCAGGAGAGATAGTAAAAATACGGAACTGAAAAAGCTATTTAGCGCTTTGAGGAACTTATTCCAAAGATGCATTAACACATCAGAAGTACCTGAGGAATGGAAAATATCATACATATCAACAATTCATAAGAAAGGAGACAAAAATAATTGCGATAACTATAGGGGAATAACGGTTACAGGATCTATTAGCAGAATATACGGAAAAATACTTAAAATTAGCATAGAAACGGAATACGCGGACGTAGAAGCTGAAGAACAGGCAGGCTTTAGAGCAGGAAGATCCACAATAGACCATCTCTTCTCACTGACACAAATCCTAGAAAAGAAAACCGCTTTTGATCAGGAAGTCCATGTCTTGTTTGTCGATTTAAAAAAGCCCTACGACAGCGTGCCCCTAATGAGATTGTGCAAAACAGTACAACAGAGTAATGTAAGCACCGAAATAATTAAAGTCGTAAAATCCTTATACCAAGACACAAGAAGTAGTGTGAGAACCAAATATGGTATAACAACAGGGTTCCAGGTCACAAAGGTTCTCAAACAGGGCTGCTGTATATCACCAACGCTATTTAAAATCTATTTGGAGAGTGCACAGAAGAACTGGAACAGGAAATGCAGCAGTATGGAATTACCACTGGATGACGATACTACATTGTACACGCTGTCATTCGCAGACGACCAGATAGTGGTCGCTCAGGACATCGATGATATGGAATACATGACACGAAAACTTATGGAGGAATATGAAAAATGGGGCCTAGAAGTCAATATTAAAAAGACCGAGTACATGTGCGTCGGAGGACAACAGCAGGACTTGAAACTGGCCACAGGACACAACATCAAACACTGTGCCAGTTATAAGTATTTGGGAACGAGAATATCTAGGGGACGGAACACTGGAAGAAGCAATATTCGTGAAGAATATCCAAGGAAGAAAAGCGATTGCAATGCTTAATAGTATACTATAGGACAAAAACATAACCATTGAAAATAAGAAGAGAATTTACAACTCAATAGTGAAAAGTATAATAATTTACAGCTCCCAGGTGTGGCCATTGAAGGAAAGAACAGAAAAAATACTAAAAGCTACAGAAATGGATTTCTGGAGACGAGCAGCCAGAAAATCCTGGAAAGACCGCATACCAAATGACACGATAAGACGAGCTTTAGAAATAAAGCACGATATAGTGGAGGAAATCAGAACCCAACAGCTGGTATGGTACGGACATGTACAGAAAATGTCACAAGACCGACTACCTAAAAAGATTTTCAATTGGAACCCTCATGGAAAAAGAAAGCGAGGAAGACCACGCCAAAGCTGGAGAGCAGGAATCAACAAGGAAGTACTAGAGAGAGATCTGGAGGAGGAGGGATGGAGAAACCCGGAGGAGTGGAAATTAGGCATCGGAAGACGGAAGACGTTATAAAACCGATTGATATATATATATATATATATATATATATATATATATATATATATATATATATTTACATTTATTGTTATTTTAGTAAGTTAGTATATATATATATATATATATATATATATATATATATATATATATATATATATATATATGGCTGATTTCGTTTGTATCAGTTCTGTCATTTACAGCGTTTTTTTTTTTTTTTATCTCGATCACTTCCTTGATTTGTAGTTTTGTATAGTGTGAGTCTTTGTTTATGATTTTGGTATCTTTATAATTAAAATCATGTTTATGTTCGGTTACATGTTTGTTTAGTGCTGTAGATGCATTATTTGTGTATTTGTGTCCGTTTATTCTGTTTTCAAGTAATTGGTTACCCATTCCGTTATATTTTTTAGGACAATCCATACATGGATTCGAGTACACTACATTTGCCTGTTTCATGATGGAAGTAGGAGTTTTTAAATTTGTGAACAATGAAGTTAATTTATTATGAGTTTTATGACTCACTTTAATGTTGTGTTTTTTTAATGTATTTTTTAGTTTTTTTTGATAGTTCCTTGGTGTATGAGAGTGGCAAATATTTTTTAATTTTTTTGTTCTTTTGTGGCTATGTTGCTTTTTAAATTATTATAAAATTTTAATCTGGAAAACAAAATAATAATAATAATAATAATAATGAAACACTCGATAACATGTTCGACAAAGAAACATACAAATATCTAGGCTTCCAACAAAGCACCAAACTCAACCACACTCACATCAAAACAGAGCTCAGAACCGAATTCCAAAACAGACTGACGAAACTTTTACAAACAAAACTCAACTCTAAGAATCTCACTAAAGCTATCAACACGTTCGTTATACCTATACTCACATATTCATTTGGTATCATCAAATGGTCACAAACAGACATAGAAAATATTCACATCCTTATACGATCTCAATTCACCAAATACAGGAAATTACACCCCAACGCATGCAAAGAAAGACTTACCATCGAGAGGAAGGCAGGAGGAAGAGGAATTATAGACATCAGATCATTACACACAAAACAAATACAAGCACTTAGGAAATTCTTTCACACCAAGCAAACCAGCCTCCATACAGCAACAGTCAAAGCAGACAAAAACTATACCCCACTCGACTTATCCCGGGTAGACCACCCAGCAGATACACACAGTCACACCCAATTACAACAGGAAAAGATGAAAACGTGGTCAGAAAAAACACTCCACGGAAAACACAGATACCACATAGAACAAGACCACGTAAATAAAAAACAATCATACACCTGGTTGCGGGATGGGCAGCTATTCCCGGAAACAGAAGGCTTCTTACTTGCTATCCAGGATAAAGTAATATTAACCAGAAACTACCAAAAGCATATCATCAAAGACTCAACTATTACAGAAGACAGATGCAGAAAATGCCACCAGCAGAAAGAAACGATCGAACACATAACAAGCGGATGTAAAATATTAGCCGGAACGGAATACACAGCCAGACATGACTCAGCGGCAAAAGTAGTTCACCAAGCACTAGCCACAACATACAAGCTCATAGAAAACACAGATACCTACTACAAATACACACCAACATCCGTACTTGAAAATATAGATTACAAACTCTACTGGGACATCAGTATCCATACAGATAAAACAGTCTCCGCTAATAGACCCGATATTACTTTTCAGTGCAAAAAAGAAAAAGTCACCTATCTAATTGACATAGCTGTCCCCAACGACACAAACATCCAAACGAAATACACAGAAAAAATTTCCAAATACACAGACCTTGCAACGGAAATAAAAAGGCTATGGAAGCAAGAAAAAGTCATCATTGTCCCCCTCATTATATCAGCCAGAGGCCTTACACCAACAACATTCACACCACACTTAGTACAATTAGGACTCAACACAAACATACACAAAAACATTCAGAAGTCAGTGATTTTGAAAACATGTAACATTGTCAGGTCATTCCTTAATACACAATGGTAATGCGTTTGTGCTGACTTGGTTTGCGCCCGTCAGCCAAACATGGAACCACGTTGACCAAACGTGAGAAACAAAAACAAAAACAATCATCATAATAATAATAATGATGACTTTATTGTATAATATACAAAAGGCGAAGTTGAAGCTTGGCATATCTTAACCTATCCTAACCTAAAAATTATTATATTACTTATGTATCATATATAATTATGGGGTATACATGTACTGCAGACATATTTCGGATGTATCATGTAAACATAAGAAAACAATTTATAAAAATAATGATATAATTTTGCCAATTTCATTTTTAAATTTCAAGCCTTTGAGACTTTTTAAATTATCTGGAACTTTCTTATAAATGCTATAGACCTGGTAACTGAATGATCTTTGATATTGTGCTGTTCTATGCAAGGGTGGTGATATTTGTTGTTTATGCCTTAAGTCTAGGTTATGAGCATCATGTCTAAATTTAATTTTTTGATACAAGTAATTTGGGCGCATTTTACAAATTATTTTATTAAATATTACTAAACTATGAAGAAGTTTCCTTTCTTTTATGGAGCGCCACCAAACTTCTTTCATCTTTGCAGTCACACCCCTATCGTATTTTCTTATACCACCAATCAGCCTGACACAGTAATTCTGAATGCGCTGAATACGCCGAGCATCCCATTCCAGGATACAGGGACCATACACTGTATCACAAAATGTGAAGTGGGACAAAACTAAGCTATCGCATAATAGTTTTTTCAAATTTACACTTAATAAATGACGCTGGCTATATATAAGTTTAAGATTAGTAAACGCCTTTTTTATGCAATTATTTTATATGTGCTGTGAATCTCAACTCTATATCCATTATCAAACCCAAGTTCCTAGCATTATCCAAGTTTTCTAGCCGCTCAGTACCTACAATAATGTTTAAATGGTTAGAATATTGCTTTCTCCAAGCGGTACGTCCAAACAATAGCAACTGACATTTTTTTGGGTTTAGTACCAAACAGTGTTTTTCGGAGGCACTCACCAAAAGTGCAAGATCCTCGTTAATTTTATTATTACCCTCAATAATTTGTTCAGGCTTGAAAGACAAGTAGATTTGTGAGTCGTCAGCGTAAAGATGTAAATCTGAATATTTAAGATAGGTACAAAGCTGAGATGTATATAGAGTGAAAAACAGAGGCCCTAAGATAGACCCCTGTGGAACACCATTACAGATTTTTATTGGCTTGGACTCGTGTCCATTTAGTTTTACACACTGCAGTCTTCCTGCAAGATAACTCTCAATCATAAGACAAGCCTCACCACTAAACCCAAGATATCTTAGTATAGCAATAAGCAGATGATGATCTAGTCTGTCAAATGCTTTGGAGAAGTCCAGCAGAACAATCACAGTAAGCTCACCACGATCGGTAGCCTCGGTCACTTTTAGAAGAGCAGTGGTACAGCTGTGATCTTTGCGAATTTCTGACTGTGTTGATGGTAACAAGTTATGGGTTTCGATGTATCTACGTATTTGAGCATCTAGGACTCTTTCAAGGATCTTTGACATAGTTAGTAAGATGCTTATGGGTCGCAGGTCTTTTAGTTCACTTGGGTTGGAGGATTTTGGAATCGGGAGTAAAAACGAGCTTTTCCACCGATCAGGAAACGTTTTGGTTTCTATACAACTGTTGACCAGGTGCAAAACAATGGGTACAATATATGGACAGCAATTGCATATCATTTTAATTCCAATGCCGTCAGTACCATACCAAATACTTCAGATATTAGATAGTAAAGCAACAAAATAAAGTTAAAAATTTAATAAAAAAGAAAGAACAAAACAATAGTAATGAATTACCATCTTACTGGGTGGAAAATTTATTAAACACTCACATACCAAATGAAATATCTAAAATTCTTTCATTAGGTCCAAATTTCACGGTTGACACTACAAACGAAAAAGACTTGCCAATAACAGAGTACATAGCTTCTATAGAGTTAGTAATAAAAGATAAATTAACAAAGGAAAAACATACCATTAGACCTAACGTAAGAAATATAATCACAAATTACAAAACAAAAAAAAACATCAAAAAACTTCTGAACCCAACAAAAAAAATTTATTAAGGACAATCCACAAATAACAATACTTAAACCGGACAACCGGATAAAACTGTTATATTGAACACATCCGATTATGAAACAAAAATGGAAAGCCTTTTAAATGATATCAATACATACAAAAAATTAAACAGTGACTCCACTAACGTTTGCCAAAAAAAAAACTATTATCTAGTAAAAAAAACTACTCAATGAGAAACAGTTTAAATGAAAAAGACGCTAGGGCACTGATGATACACAATGCAACACCACCAAAAATTTACCGCTTAACTAAACTGCATAAAAAGGATATCCCTCTAAGACCAATCGTAACATGTAGACAATCACCATTATACAACCTAGCAAAATACCTAGCAAACTGTCTAGCAAATATAACAGGAGAAAATTACCATTTTATCAAAGACACTTTCGGTTTCAAAAATTTCATCGATACGATACGAACTCCCGAAAACTACAAACTCTTTTCTCTCGATGTTACATCGCTATACACAAATATTCCAAAAAACCTAGTTCAAAAAGTCAAAGTCAAAGAAGAAAAATGGGAAAAATTAAAAGAATACACAACACTGTCAGAAAGCAATTTTCTTGAAGCAGTAGAGCTCACTATAAACACCAATTATTTTCAGTATAAAGATACATTCTATAAACAAATAGATAGATGCGCAACGGGGTCACCAATATCATCCGTCATGGCACAATTGGTGATGGAACACCTAGAAGAAAATGTTATAAAAAATCTAAATATGAACATTCTATTCTTTAAAAGATTTGTAGATGATTGTTTGCTTGCAGTAAACAGCGAAAAAATTGATGAGATCTTACATAAATTTAACAGTTTTCACACAAAACTACAATTCACGTCTGAACTAGAGGAACATGCTAAAATAAATTTTTTAGATCTAACACACACAAGAAAAAAATAGTATGATCCAGACAAAATGGTAAACAAAAACGACATGGTTAGGAAGATATTTGAACTTTTATTCGAGCCATGTAATGGCACAAAAGATCAGTGTTATTGTAGGTTTAATAAATAGAAAAATAATCTTACTACCCCAGAACTTAGACCAGATATACTAAAAAAAGTAAAAAATGTCTTAATACAAAATGGCTTTCAAGAAAGAAACATGAATCGCACAATAAAAAAAGAACTTTTATTTATTTTATAATATTTTAAAAACACAAAAGAACAAAAAAATGAAAAATATCTACCACGCCCATACACCAAGAAACAATCAGAAAACCTAAAAAATACATAAAAAAAAACAACATTAATGTGTGTCATAAAGCTCACAATAAATTAAGTTCATTGTTCACAAATTTAAAAAGTCCTACTCCCATCATGAAACAGGCAAATGTAGTGTACTCGATTCCATGTATGGATTTTCCTAAAAAATATATCGGAATAACTAGCCAGTTACTTAAAAACAGCATAAACGGACACAAATACACAAACAATGCATCTAGAGCATTAAACAAACATATAACCGAACATAAACATGATTTTAATTATAAAGATACCAAAATCTTAAACAAAGACTCAGACTATACAAAATTACAAATCAGTCATATATATACTAACTTACTAAAATAATAATAAATGTAAATGATATATTTAAACACCCAGTATACATATAAATATTTGAAGCAAAAACAGAAAATAGAAAGCATAAAGCAACCGTAAAGTATGAGGCTTTGAAAATGCCCAAAAAATTGGGTAAAACGTCAGAAGTAAAGTAAATAAGTAAATAATTGTTTCATGACCGAACCTAAATACCAAATAACAGGAGAATCATGTAATTAATAAAAATAATATTAATTTATATATATATATATATATATATATATATATATATACATAGCGAAAGCCGGTGAATCATTGAGTATTTGAAATCTTAGAAATACGAAAACACCTACTTTGAAACAGATCGTAGCTCATCGTTTCCAGCCCCCCTTTCTTGAGACCACTGTTAATCTTGACTCGAGTTTAGATGTAAATACGCGGACCTTTAAAAAATCATGAGGCTTAAAGGAACCACTTCAGACTTTGTAACGTTAATCTGGGAACTTTTGGAACGCACCATGTATTTACAGGTAATAGGCAATATATTGTAAAAAAAACTGTGGATTGTGCCTTTTTTCAAAGAGCCCGGTAACCAACTCAAAGAATACCCCAACTTAAAAAACACCCTTCGTATATTATCTTTAAAATTTCCACTATTCTTTTCGAAAAACTGACCTAATTAATATTTCAACAAACTTTAGACATCTCCGTATAAAAATAGAGAATATTAAAATCCAAATACAATAAACAAAATTCACATATTCCAAATTCCGATGCGTTTCCTTTCGATGTTCCCTCAACATGTTTACAAAACTGTAAACTTCTTACTAGTTGCGTCTCCCTATTTCTCCACGTTTCCTGACCTCCCCCAAAAACCGCAAGATCGTGTATGAGCCCTCAAAATTGGGTTAGAGTATAATTTGATATGCGAATGTGGATATATCACTTACCGTTTTGGTTGTTAAAGGAGAGTTATTGAGGAATTAATAAGAAATAAACATTCAATTTTACACTTTGTCCATATTTTTGGAAATTACAAGCGTACTCTTTGCGTAACAAATACTAAGCACGCATTATTTGACGACTACTTTGCAAGAAAAGAAATACTCAAAATACCTCGAATTCCAAAATTAAGGAGGTCATTTTTCAGACTCTGAGACTATACTTTTTCGAAGGTTTTTGGGTACACTAAATCTAAATTCGACCTTAGAATTGCTCCATCACATCAGATTTTCAAGATATCCTACACAGGTTTTCGCTATATTCGGGATATGAAAGTACTACTCTTCCCCATCAAAATGCATTTTGAATTTATCTGATATCTTATTTCTTCTCGAAGAAATCATATTTCTAGTAGCAACAACGAGTGTCTGCTGTCAATTCTACAGTTACTTAGACTATTTAATGTTATCCAGATCTCAAAGGAGTCAAACGCTTTCTCGTAATCTTAAAATAATACTCGTTTGACTTTATTATTAAGGTTTTTAATACTCGAAGGGGGTTCATGTACCGTACGCTGTTTAGACCTGGCCACTTCAATTAGGACACTTAACCGACTCGCCACTTGTCAGCTTTGCCTAGACCACAACATAAGTAAGGGTACCTTAAGTAGCATACTGAATGAAGAAAAATTGCATCCATACAAATCCATTCTATTGCAAGAATTATCTGAAGGCTAGTACGATAGACGCGTTGAATTTTGCGTGGTCATGATGGAACGAATCAATAATGATTCTAACCTAATTCATAATATTGTTTTTTCTGACGAGGTCACATTTTGTCTTAACGGAAGAGTTAACAGACATAACTGCCGGTAATGGTCTACTGAGAATCCCCACTGGATAATCGACAGTCATTCTCAAAGACCACAAAAGATAAACGTGTGGGCTGGGATTTGTGGACTTCATATCATTGGTCCCTTTTTTGTCGATGGAAATCTTACAGGGCAGTGGTATTTACAGTTACGTCAAGAGAAAGTTATTCCAACTTATGCAGGTCTTTTTCCCAATGAAAATAATTTGGATATCCCTAACAGGAATCTGTGGTATCAACAGGACGGAGCACCTCCTCACTATGAAATCAATGTTCGTAGATATTTGGATGCGATTTTTCCTAATCGATGGATAGGCAGAAGAGGTACTGTAGAATCGCCTGCAAGAAGTCCCCAACTTTACACCACTCGATTTTTTTTATAGGGTCATTTGAAAACCAAAGTTTACCGAAGTCGACTTGAAATTGCAGAAGATTTACAACAAAGAATTCAAAATGAATTAGCACAGATCACCCCGGATTCTCTGCAAAACTCCGTTCAAGCGATTTATGACAGATTGGGTCATTGCCTCGCTGTTAACGGTAGACATTTTGACAATTTTTTTGTCTTTTTTTTGTTTTGAATTTCAAATGACAATAATTCCAAAATAGTTCAATTTAGACATATGGTATGTTAAGACAAATAATATCTTTAGAATTTTTAGTAGGACTCAAAAATAAAATAATATACATGGCTTTCAATTTAAAAAAATCGCGTAGATAGAGAGTAATTTCTTCGAACTGACACTTCAAAAGATTTTATTGTAGCTTTTATTGAAACATTTTTTTGATACACCGATTAGTAAATGTTGTGGAATCAGTATTCCATACTTATGAGGCACCCTGTATAAAAAAACCTGGCCAAGGACAAGTCGGACTTGTTCATTTAGTGTTCCGTACGGCAATTGCTTTTTAAAAGAGTTTTTAACAAAGTTTGTTTCCGATCTTATAACCTTGAAATTTTTGTTTTTTTTATACATCAGATAAATTATGAAAGGTAATGCACTCGTGATAATTTTCGTTAAATTTACACCTTGTGGAGAATATTCTAGAATTTTTTCAAAATTTTTTGATCAGTAGTTTTCGGGATAGAAGAGGAAGACAGCGATTTTTGGCAATTTTCTAAAAATAAAACGAAGAAAAGTGTGCGCAAGTATTACATCGCACATATTTTTTAACTCGTGTTTTTCATTTGGCATCCCACTCGATGAAATGGTAAATTTTTTTTTCATTCCCAAAACTAACCCCCTAAGTCAAAATTTAACTTTCAAGACTACACGGCTCTGGTGGGGCTATTAGTTCCTATATTTGTGCCAAATTTCAACTTTCTATCTCAAATAGTTTCGGAGAAAATCGGGTGTGACAGACGGACAGACAGAAGGAGAGGCACCGAGGTGATCTTATAAGTGTTCCGTACGAAACACTAGAACCAGTATTATTGAAATTTACATGTACGTAAATTTCCTCTCTTGTTTTCTCCTCTTCCTTTTCCTCAGTAAGTACTATCACAACTTGGTTATTTTAGACATATTTCAATATTACATGGTAAACATAAAACATTGTTCTTGTTTTCTGGGTTGGTCAGCGTTTATGTATATATATATATATATATATATATATATATATATATATATATATATATATATATATATATACATATATCATGTATAATGTACTGTACGTTGTTTAGACCTGGGCATTTCAACTAGGAGACTCAGCCGACTCGAAACTTTATGAACTTTATGAACTGTAGACACTTCGCAGATAACTAAGCGTTTCTTGGACTAATCACATACCAAATGATGAAGCTTTGCACAGATGAGATGGAAAGACAACTTATAGTTATTATTGAACAGCGCCGTTCATTGGTCATATATTGTATTCTACACCAAAAAACTATTCCGAGGATAGTCGGGAGGCTGCACGGGCTAAGTCGAGAACGACATTCGTAATTCCCCAACATTAAAAAGCGTGTTGACAATTTTATTTTTCTCCTTTCCATCAAAAAGTATTTTCACCAAAATTTAGTGAAACACCCTATTCGTGTGGGGATACACATTGGCGTGTCTAAAAACACGCCGATGCGTATCCCCGCAAAAACTTTCTAAAATACTTCCGCCCCTTTTCTAATAAGTCATAAACCTTCCTTAAGTGGGTACTAAAAAAGATATATAAAGTTATATAAAACGAGCCTCAGGCATCGTTATTTTCTCAAATTCGAGGCCTTATTAGCATTTTTACGGTTTGCCGGGGATATAAACGTCTCTTATATCCACGAGAACGGCGCTGTAAAAGCTAACAACTGCCTGAAGACTTTGTTATCTTATCGGGCCGGATATGACGTAATCAAATATGGCTGACAGTTCCGGGGGGAACATTTTAATATGCAGTCAGGATTTCTTTAGCTATAGCCAACTAAAAATGTATCTCTATTCATACTATTACTGCTACTACCTTGTAATATTGAAATATGTCTAAAATAACCAAGTTGCCATAATACTCACTGAGGAGAAGGAAGAGGAGCGGACCAAATTTACGTCCAGGTAATTGTCAATAATTCTGGTTTTAGGTTCCGTATTGAACACTTATAAGATCACTTCGGTGTCTGTCCATCTGTCTGTCCGTCTGCTCACACCCGATTTTCTTTGAAACTATTTGACATAGAAAGTTGAAATTTGGCACAAATATAGGAATTGATAGCTCTATCAGAGCCGTGTAGTTTTGAAAGTTAAATTTTGACTTAGGGCTGCTCGGTATATATCACCACTACACCAAACACTTTATTTTTGCACTCGACGCGCGTTTCACTAACCATGTTAGCTTCATCAGGAGTGATGATTGACTGGTCAATGATGCTAATATAGTTAGCGAAACGCGCGTCGAGTGCAAAAATAAAGTGTTTGGTGTAGTGGTGATATATACTGAATAGTATCATTGTGCCAAAGATTCCACATTCCCAACTTAGTTTGACTTAGGGGATTGGTTTTGGGGTGTGCAATCGGAAGTGAAAAAAAATTTTACCAGGTCATCGAGTGGGGTGTCAAATGAAAAACACGAATTTAACAGTATATATGATGTATACTTGCTCACTCTTTTCTTTGTATTATTTTTAAAAAATTGCCAAAAATCGCTGTCTCCCCCCCGTTAACCGGAAAAGTACTGATCAGAAAATTTTGAAAAAAATTCTAGAATACTCTTCACAAGATGTAAATTGAACGAAAATTATCACGAGTGCATTCCTTTGATAATTTATCTGGTATATAAAAACAAAAATTTCAAGGTTATAAGATCGGAAACAAACTGTTGAAAACTCATTTAGGGTAAAAATTTTTTTATTTTAAAAGCAATCATCGTTCGGAACACTAAATGCGTAAGTCAGACTTGTCCTTGGTCAGGTATTTGTTATACTGGGTGTGTATGGAATAATGATTCTGCAGCATCTATTAACCGGTGTATCAAAAAAATGTTTAAATAAAAGTTATAGGGTGTTATAAGGCGCACATGTTGACGTTGACAGTAAAATCTTTTGAAGTGTCAATTCAAAGAAATTACGCTATCTAAATTGAAAGCCCTGTATATTATTTTATTTTTGAGGCCTAGATATTATTTGTCTAACATACAATATGTCTAAATTGAACTCTTTTGGAATTATTTTCATTTGAAATTTAAAATTAAAACAAAAAATTATTAATAAATACTCTAGGTATGTCTACCGTTAACAGCGAGGCAATGACCCAATCTATCATAAACAGCCTGAACAGAGTTTTTCAGAGAATCTGGACTGATCTGTGCTACTTCATATTGAATTCTTTATTGTAAATCTTCTACAGTTTTAGGTCGACTTCGGTAAAGTTTGGTTTTCAAATAGACCCATAAAAAAAAATCGAGTGGTGTAAGGTCGGGACTCCTTGCAGGCCACTCTACAGGACTTCTTCTGCCTATTCATCGATTAGGAAAAATCGCATCCAAATATCTACAAACATTGATTTCATGGTGAAGAGGTATTCTGTCCTGTTGATACCACAGATTCCTGTTAGGGTATCCAAATTATTTTCATTGGGAAAAAGACCTGCATAACTTGGAATACTTTCCTCTTGGAGTTACTATAAATACTGCAGCTATGTAAGATTTCCATTAATTAAAAAGGGACCAATGATATGACGTCCACAAATCCCTGCCCACACGCTTATCTTTTGTAGTCTTTGAAAATGATTGTTGATTATCTAGTGGGGATTCTCAGTAGACTAGTACCGGTAGTTATGCCTGTTAACTCTTCCGTTAAGACAAAATGTGACCTCGTCAGAAAAAACAATATTACGAATTAGGTTAGGATCATTATTGATTCGTTACATCATGACCTCGCAAAATTCAACGCGTATATCGTAGTCGTCTTCAGATAATTCTTGCAATAGAATGGATTTGTATGGATGCAGTTTTTCATCATTCATTATGCGACTTAAGGTACCTTTACTGTTGTGGTCTAGGCAAAGCTGACGAGTGGTTGTATGGGGATTTTCTGTAATTTCCAATAAAACATCTAAGTTTTTATCATCAGATTTACAACAAAGAATTCAATATAAAGTGGCGCAGATCACCCCCGATTCTCTGTAAAACTCTGTTCAGGCTGTTTATGACAGATTGGGTCATTGCCTCGCTGTTAACGGCAGAACTTTTTAGCAATTGTTACCTTAAAATTAAACCTAGAGTATTTATTAATAGTTTTTTAGTGTTCCGTACGGAACACTTATAAGATCACTTCGGTGTCTGTCTGTCTGTCTGTCTGTCTGTCTGTCTGTCTGTCTGTCTGTCTGTCTGTCTGTCACACCCGATTTTCTCCGAAACTATTTGACATAGAAAGGTGAAATTTGGTAATAATATAGGAATTGATGGCCTCATCAGAGCCATGTAGTTTTGAGAATTAAATTTTACCTTAAAGGGTTAGTTTTGGGGGGTGAAGTCGGAAGCGAAAAAAAAATTTTTTTACTAGGTCATCGAGTGTGGTGTCAAATGAAAGCTTGTGAAAACACGAGTAAAAAATATATATATAATATTATACTTGCGCGCACTTTTCTTTGTATTATTTTAAAAATTCGCGAAAAATCGCTGTCCCGGACCTTATCTCGAAAAGTACTTATCAAAAAATTTCGAAAAAATTCTGGAATATTCTCCACGGGGTGTAGATTGAACGAAAATTATCACGAGTGCATTACCTTTAATAATTTATATGGTATATAAAAAAAACAAAAATTTCAAGGTCATCAGATTTCAGTAAAGATTGGAAACAAACTTTGTTGAAAACTCATTTTGGGTGTGTTTTGTGAAGTCACTGATCATTTTATACCACCGTAACATAATTTTGACTTAAGGGGTTCATTTTGAGGGGTGAAATCGGAAGTGAAAAAAATTTTTTTTTACTAGGTCATCGAGTGTGATGTCCAATGAAAGCTTGTGAAAACACGAGTAAATATATATATATATATATATATATATATATATATATATATATATATATATATATATATATACATATATACATATATATATATATATATATATATATATATATATATATATATATATATATATATATATATATATATATATATATATATATACTCGTATATAATGTAATACTTGCGCACACTTTTCTTTGTATTACTTTTAAAAAATCGCTGTCCCCTACCTTATCTCGAAAAGTACTGATCAAAAAATTTTGAAAAAATTCTGGAATATTCTCCACGGGGTATAGATTGAACGAAAATTATCACGAGTGCATTACCTTTAATAATTTATTTGGTATATAAAAAAAAAAAAAAAAAATTTCAAGGTCACCAGTTTTCAGTAAAGATTGGAAACAACCTTTGTTGAAAACTCCTTTGAGGTGTGTTTTGTGAAGTCACTGATCATTTTATACCACCCTAACAAAAATTTTTATTTTAAAAACAACGTACGGAACACTAATTGTGCAAGTTCAACTTGCACTTGACCGGTTTTTTTTATCTTATTTTTATTTTAAATTTCAAATGACAATAAATCCAAAACAGCTCATTTAAGACATCTGGTATGTTAGACAAATAATATCTGGAATTTTTAGTGAGACTCAAAAATAAAATAATATACAGGATTTTTCACTTAAAAAAAATTTATTCGAACTGACAGTTGGAAACATTTTATTGTCAAAGTCAGCATGTGCGTCGTATAACACCCTATAACTTTTATTTAAATATTTTTTTGATATACTAATGCATAAATGCTGTAGAATCGTTATTCCATACATATGGGGCCCTCTGTATATAAATTGTTCAAAATTTTGTGTACGTATGCAAGGAAACTGTTGCTTCCTAAGATCAGGCCGCAGTAGATGCTCTTTCGAACTTCAACATTTTTATTTTGGTACTTGTTATGTACAACTTACATAAAATTATGCAACTGGCACGTCCAATGTAATAGTAAAAAATAATATTAAAATAAAACTATACAAAATAAATAATAAATATATATAATAAAAAACTATTTTTAGTCAATTTCCACTGGTTTATTTAAATTGCGATGACGCGTTTCGCTGTCGATGCAGCTTCTTCAGATCTATATATTACAACTGGCAACGCGTATCGCAATTTAAATAAACGAGTGAAAATTGACTAAAAACAGTCCTTTATTATATATTTATAACTAGCAGTGCCCGCGGCTCCGCTCGCGTGAACTTGCTTCACTACTATCTTCACTGCTTATTCCTTATATTAACTAACGTAATAAAATATCTGCCATTATTTCCCCTTATCTCCCATTATTTCTCCTAATCTCCCATTATCTCTACATAACTTCCATTATCTAGGCTTATCTCTGCTCATCTCCCATTATTTTTCCTTATCCCCCATTATTTCTCCTGATCTCCCATTATCTCACCATAATTCCCATTATCTAGACTTATATCTGCTTATCTCCCATTATCTCACCTTACCTCCCATTATCTGGGCTTATATCGAATTATATAGAACATATGTATAAATTTATAAAAATACGTAAATCGGATAAGTGGTTCTCAAGTGATAAGCGCACTAACGGATAGACAGACAGACAGAGAGACGTTGCATTTTATATGAAATATAGATATTCTTTGCTACATTATATTGTTCCATATTTAATGGATTAGCATGTTTAAAAAAAAAAGCACGTAAATCGGATAAGTGGTTCTCCAGTGATAAGCGCACAAACGGACAAACAGACAGAGAGACGTTGCATTTTATATATATTATAGGTATCCTTTGCTACATGATATTGTTCCATATTTAGTGGTTTAGGCAGTGTATTGCAAGAGAACACGCTAGCGGCAAACTTTTTTCCGATTAGATTCACTATTATCGTCACTGCTTATTCCTCATGTTACCTAAGGTTATAAAATGTAGCCTATAACCTGGCCAGAGAACATATGTATGTTTAAAAAAAAACACGTAAATCGGATGAGTGGCGCGCTAACGGACAGACAGACAGAGAGACGTTGCATTTTATATATATTGTAGATACAGATTATTATTATTATATAACCTGGCCAATGAATATAGATATGAATTTAAAAAAAGACACATAAATCGTATAAGTGGTTCTCGCTTGATAAACGCACTAATGGACAGACAGACAGACAGTGAGATATTGCATTTTATATATATATTATAGATTATAGATATTCTCTGCTACATAATATTGTTCCATATTTAATGTTTTGGCTGCGTATTGCAAGTCAACGCGCTAGCGACAAACTTTTTTCCTACTTCATTCACTATTATCGTGCTATCTATCGTAATAAAATATAGTCTATAACCTGGCCAGAAAACATATGAATGTTTAAAAAAAAGTACTTAAATCAGATAAGTGGTTCTCCAGTGATAAGCGCACTAAGGGACGGACAGACAGAGGTACGTTGCATTTTATATATATATTATAGATGTAATAAAATATAACCTGGTCAGAGAACATATGTATGAATTTAAAAAATCGCGTAAATCGCATAAGTGGTTCTAGAGGGATAAGCGCACTAACGGACAGACAGACGGAGAGACGTTGCATTTTTATATATATTATAGATATAGATTATTATTATTTTTTATATAACCTGGCCAAAGAATATATGTATGAATTTAAAAAAGACACGTAAATCGGATAAAGGGTTCTCGCGTGATAAACGCACTAATGGACAGACAGAATGACATTGAATTTATATATATATATATATATATATATATATATATATATATATATATATATATATTGTAGATTATAGATTATAGATATTCTCTGCTACATAATATTTTTCTATATTTAATGGTTTAGGCTGTGTTTTGCAAGGAATCGCGCTAGCGGCAAAGTTTTTTTCGACTTTATTCACTATTATCGTCACTGCTCATTCCTTATGCTACCTATCGTAATAAAATATAGCCTATAACCTGGCCAGAGAACATATGTATGTTTAAAAAAAAAAGTACGTAAATCGGATAAGTGGTTTTCCAGTGATAAGCGCACTAACGGACAGGCAGGCAGACAGACAGACAGACAGAGAGACGTTGCATCTTATATATATTATAGATGAATTTCCATCAAGTAGAAGCTACAACCATCCAAAAAATAATAAATATACAATAAAAACGAGTTCTACATAGAGCTCTTTGTACCTCTTGTCAATTAATTATCCTAAAACTTAAGTTTATAATTAAAAATAAATATAACCAAACAAGAGTAGCATAAAAGGGCAAGCGAACACAAAGAGTTGTAAATAAACAAAAAGGATAAAACAAAAACTATACTTGAAAACTGCACAGTACAAAGTTAAGGTCAAGGGTAAACTACATTTACTTCAGATTTCTGCCTTTTAACCTATTCCTGATAATATTCGTGTTGGTATTTTCAGTTATTTCATGAATTTACGAATGGAATAGTATGCATTTCCTACCAAAAGTTGCTTTATTTTGATCTTAAATTGGCTCACGTTCAAGTTTTTGATGCCTATCGGTAACTTACATAATATTATGCATTATAGTGCAATGAGTTTTCGGAAATAATAGTTCTGTATCTCGGAATTATTAAAACCTTTCCGTTTCTGGTTTGGTAGTTATGATTTGCCGTTAACACGATATATTCGCTAACGTTTGATTTAATATATATTAGACACTTAAAAATATGAATATATGGTACAGCTAAAATCATAAAATTTACGAAAATACTTTTACATGGCTCAAGCGCACACAGAGTAACAATCAGCGGTGAGATTCTTTTTCGAAGTATAAAAATTCTAGACCAGGGGTCGGTAACCTTTTAACTAAGGGAGCTTTTAAATTCAATGTATTGAAGATCAAAATCATTAATGTCCATCCATGAGAAAAGAGATATGTCAAAGCAACTGCTAGAAAAATCCATCAAATCTGGTTTGATTAAAAAAGCGAACATAGGTCCATGTTTATCAAAATCCTGACCCCCCTCTCGATAAACTCCTCTTTTAAATTAGTCATATATTTAAGAATTTCGTCTATTAGTGCACCATCGTCGACACTGGATATATAAGTTTTTAAATTTGGAAAATATTTATATGTGTTTGTAGTAATATCGCTGATAAATAAATTTATTTTTAATTTGAATGATTTCCAGGATTCGTATAAATCCAGAACTGTTTTGCCTGAACCTTGTAACTTTAAGCTGGGATCACTGGTTTGTAATATCAGTAAGAAACATTAACATACAGATCCAGTTCTTATCTTCTAGTTCAGGATAAGCATCCACTTGATTTTTTCCAACAGGAACGATTGCCGTCTTTAATACTTGCCGAAATTAAAGCCAAACCAATGCATTCGGTAAAATTATAAATTACAAAATATATATTTTGTAGTTTTTGGTAATAATACCTAGTGACCTATATAATATATGGTTTTTGTTTGTATCGTTAAAGTAATACTGTCTTCGATTATTTACTTAATTTCGAAACATGTCACAGATTACAGAACTAATGTGTAAACTTTGAATAGGTACGCGTGCTATTCAAAATTACTTGGCGTGCCAGAGATGGCACGCCTGCCATGGGTTGCCGACCCCTGTTCTAGACGCTTCAGTACACTTACCCCAAAGCATGCTACTTTCGGAAATATGGGAATATACTAATTCATAGAAAATATGCAGTAAAGCATTTGTATTAAGCACTCATTTCAATTCAAGGATTGCAGAGTAAACATTTTTACCTTTCAAGGTTTTTGATGAGTGGGTCAAAGGTTCACGATTGTTGAAATTCAAATTAGCTTTATTCTCTCACACCTACTAATCATCTTATCCATGGCTAGGCTCCATTTTCCATTGACTTCCTATGGAGCAACAGCGGATACCGTTATGGATGTGTCCTCCACATACATTTTAACACCACGGTCCGCCATAAGTTCTGGTAAATCATTAATGTATACGAGGAATAAAACGGGCACCCCAAATTGAGCTTTGAGGGACCCCCAAACCTAGATCAAATTTTTCAGATTCTTTGCTATTACACATTTTTACTTTACTTTTCCTCTAATACTCACCCTTTCCAGTTTGCTTATTAGGATCCTTTTATTTAGTAAGTCGAAAGCCTTAGTGAAGTCAACCAGACGTATATACCAAAAACTAGCAGGCACAGTCTGTACAGGATGCCCTGAAAGAGAAACATTGGAAAGAATATTGTATTTTTTGAAGAACTGGGTTATTACTTCGTAACATATTTTTTCGAAAATTTTAGAAAAAACGCTAACCGCGAATATTGGTTTGAAATTTTCAGCCTTATATTTTTCTCCACTCGCTGCTGCTATTCTTGACAAATCTGGAAAAGTGCAGGAGTTGATTAATAATATTTAGTGCGATTTTTTTTTCAATATCCAAGAATTCTTCTTAAGTTCTTTCATAACCGAAACTAACTCATATTTTGTGACGTTAGCACAAAATATGAAGTTCCCATAGTTACGAGAGGTTGCCTAAAGAATTGACATGTTTGAGACAAAGATACTTTCACATTTTTCTTGTCCTGCAGTAAAGATATAGTGACCAAAGTCATTTGCTAATAATTTACCATCAGAAATAGTTTTCTTCTTTATATTTACATTTATAATGCAGTGTTTACCCCTGTTCTTCCCTAGAATATCTTTAACAGCATTCCATATTTCTTTAGTAACATTGTCGGCATTACTTATTTAAAGTTTATCAAAAAATTTCGTTCGTGTCTCGTATTAACTTTTTATATTTAGTTTTTCGGTCTTATATCGTTTGTTATTTCTCTGAATTATTTGAGTTTTTTGATTCTCGATATGTCTTGATTAGTAGCTTCGTTTCATTTTTTATATTTTGGTTAATCTAGTCATATTGTTAGCATCAGACAATGGAGTCGATAAGATATTGAAAAGCATTGTTAAGATCTTCCTCCTTAGTCAGCACCCCACAATTGGCGATCTTGGGGTGCTTGATACTAGTTAATGTCATCAACTCAACGTGCCTGAGATCTCTCCACACTTTTTTTTTGGGTTCATTGTCTCCATTTTATCAGTTATCTGTACTTCTGGCGACATGTCCTGCCAGCACAATTTCAATGCGGCCGCTCTCCTGACGACATCCCCTATTTTAGTTTCTTGTCTAATCCAGGCATTACTTTTTCGAACTTTTAAAGCAATTTCCAGTATCTTTCTTTCGATTGCCCTCTGATTGATTCTGATCTTGCCCAAGATTGACCTTGTGGACACTCATATGTCTGCGCCACACGTTGTCACAGGGAGAATGCATTGATTGTAAATTCCAGATTTTAACTTCACGAATACAGCAAGACGACAATATACAGTCCGTCAAGTCCCTGACACACCGTCAATTTCGGGTGACTTTGTCTATCGAGCCACGTTTTAGCTCGTCGTCGACATTTTTTGTATCGTTAAAATGATTTACCCACTTCTTCACAAACGATACCGACTTCTTAATATATTTAGCTGCCGCAGAATGTGTCATTTTAGAACTCTTTGGATGAGAACAAAGAAAGAGTACTGACTCATTTTGAATTTTACGTGATTTGGACGAAAGTTCGGAATCAACCTGTTCTAGAATGCGGCGTAGACAAAGGATCTCTCTATCGATTTTTTGATGAATGATTAAAATCGCATCTACCATAAATGAATTATCGGGGTCAGATAACGATAGAACTATTGTAAAATAATCTACGGAAAAAGCTAGCTAGTTGGTTGAAACTTTAGCTTAACACTTGACTCTCGATTTTCAGAAATGCAGCCTAATAGAACAACCAACACGCGTCTCCTGCAATAATTCGTGAGGAAGAACTCACATCGTTCTCTTTTGTGAAATTTCCCTCCTCGCCTGTTTCTGCTCTGAATTTTAGTATTTACTATGCAAGATTTTTTTATCCTTTAATCTTCGTGCATAATCTTGAAAATTGCAGTTTAACTACAGCTTCAGCTTATTTGGCAAATACTGAGATCTTCATCTGTCGATTCGGATCGGCCCTGTATACAACCTGTAAAAAATTCCGTCTTAAGAATCTAATTATGTAAATAGGACCTCTGTTCGCTAAGGCTTTTTCCTTTCTACTCATTTACATAAAATAATAAGTATTTAGTCGAGGCAGAGTGAGAAAGACAATCTCTTTCGCCATCGTTCTCTGAAATTAAAGTCTATCTTTTGCGTAACTTTTTAGTCTCTAACAAAAAGAGATTAAAATGATAATTACAAAAGGGCGAAGAGGGTTTAGTTTGGCAGTCAGGTCGCAAGGTTTTGTTTCCGGTCGATTTAAGGAACATAATATAAAGCGGTGAAAATTTTTACAATCAACAAATAAATTGGTGACTTTCTAACACTGATGTTGATTTGTGCTGATCTTAACGGGGAGTCCATCTATTTCAGGGGTGCTCAAACGGTCGATCGCGATCGACGAGTCGAGTGCTTTTTGAGTCGATCTCGAGAAAAAAATTCCGATATAGAACTATTCACAGATTTTGTTTTAGGTAACTAAAACAAAATGTAATGAATAAACTACTAAAATTTATTCGATCCACAATTAGGCCAGAATAACCCCCTCATAACTTTCTTTTATCGTAATAACCCTCTGCTAGCGGCAAAAGGCGGCTTTATCAAAGGAACGCGCGGTACTTGTCAAAGAAAAGCCGCGTTTTTGATTCCCGCCGATTTTTCTGGAAACTTCGGGCGGCGTGTTTGACGGGAACATTCGAGACTTCATTCGCGCCGATATAAATGTTGCGCCTGCAGGAATAGGAGTCAGTCTGAGTTGTAACTTGAAGGCGATACATCGATACAAAGTTTATTAATAAATAGTCCAAAATGAGTGCGGCGAAGAAAAGTAAAACTTATCATTTTAATAACGATTGGGAGGAAGAATTTTTCTTTTGTATGGTAAAGGATAAGTGCATTTGTTTCATTTGCCGTGCGTCAGTTGCAATACCTAAGCGTGGGAACTTAGAAAGGCATCATAAAACGGTTCATAAAAAACTATGAAAAGGATTTTCCGTCACAGAGTGAATTAAGAAAACGAAGTACGTGATTTAATAACTTGTTTGAAAAAAGAACAAACCATGTTCACAAGACCAGCTAAGCAATCAAAAGCTGCAACGATCGCGTCATTTAAAATATCTCATATATTGGCGAAACACAAGAAACCATTTGATGATGGATTGGTTGTGAAGGAAGCATTTATTGAAGCGGGTGAGACTTTATTTGGAGATTTTAAAAATAAAACAGAGATTATGTCTGCTATTAGAGAACTTCAGTTATCTCGTCCGACTGTCACAAGGCGTGTTGAAGTCATGAGTCAGGACATGGCAGATAAACTAAAACATGATATCATGGAATGTACATACTTTTCTTTACAGTTCGACGAATCTACCGATATGACAGACACTGCCCAGCTGTGTATTTTTATTCGAATGGTATTCAATGACATGTCGGCTAAGGAAGAGTTTTTGACAATGATTCCTCTGAAAGGAAAGACCCGTGGCGAAGATATATATGACGTTTTCTTCAATTTTGTAACAAATTGCAAGTTACCAACATATAAACTAGTGTGCGTTACAACCGATGGAGCACCAGTAATGACTGGAAAAAAAAACAGTTTTGTGGCATTGTGTCGAGCTAATGATGATTTCCCTTCATTTTTCTCCTTCCATTGCATTATACATCAACAAGTTTTGTGGTCAAAAGTTCTAAACATGGAGGAGATTATGGGCATTGCACTAAAAATTGTGAATTCTATCCGTGCACGTAGCTTGCAACTACGGCTCTTTAAATTGCAGTTGGAAGATAGTGAGTCAGCTGAACACACTGATTTAGTTCTTCACACGGACGTCAGGTGGTTGAGTCGCGGAAAATTCCTACAAAAGTTTCAAGAATTATTGCCCGAAATAACAGCTTTTCTGGACGAAAGAGGTGATGACACTCAGATGCTGAAAAACGGAAAATGGCTGACTGATTTGGCATTTTTGACAGACATCACAATGCATTTAAACACCATTAATTTGGAGCTTCAAGGTAAAGGAAAAACTATTATGAGATGATTAGCGCAATAAACGCATTCAAAAGTAAATTGCAACTTATGATAGATTAACTGAAAAGAAAGGATCTGAAAAATTTTCCGTCTTTGAAAGCAAGGATTCCTCATTTGAATTATGATATTTATGAGGCAGAATTATCAAATATTTTGGGCCAATTCGAAATATGTTTTTATGATTTCAGTAAATTGGCAAATATCGCATCATTTATGAGTTATCCTTTTTCGTTTAAAAACATTGAGGAATTAGCTACTGAAATAGCAAGTCAGTTTAACATGGACTCATGTTCTGTTGAAAATGAGTTAGTGCAGATTATATCAGATATACATCTCAAAGCCACAGCATCTGATGCAAAATTCTGGTGTTTTATATCTGAAGATGAACATCCGAATCTAAGGCAAATCGCCCTTCAACTGACGGCAATGTTTGGGTCAACTTACTTGTGCGAGTCTGCATTTTCTGAAATGAAGATAGTTAAGTCAAAATATCGCAATCGACTAACTGACGAACATATGTCACCATGCTTGCGATTAGCACTCGGTAATTACATACCATCTTATGAAAAGTATGCTGAGGACATGCAGTGCCACGCTTCAACATCCAAAGTCACTCTTTAGTTAAGTTTAGACACTAGAACTCGTTTTGTAAGAACCAATAAACTCGCAATTTTGAATAATTATGAGTTTTTTCATTGAAATTTTAGAGCAGACTTGAGAGAGAATCTTTGAAAAATCAAACGTTGGTTTTATTTGTAAAAGAAAGACCTATTGTTTTTTTTTTAACAGGTTAGTTAATGTCATAACGTATTGACCCGCGACACGGATAACAGTTAATGCTTATTATTTTTAATATTTATTATACATATTGCCGGCTGTACGTTAGGTATTCTCTGGAATGCTGGATTATATATTTTACCGGTAATTATATATATATATATATATATATATATATATATATATATATATATATATATATATATATATATATATATATATATATTATTACCATGAGATCTCGAAATAAACTAAATAATTACAATAAAGCAGGTCAGCCATTATTGAATTCCATTTTTGTTTCTTATATACTTACTTTTTCAAATGTAATTTCTAAAAATAATTATTCGTTTAGAATTCTCGGATATAAAGATGCTTGAAAATCAAATTGTAAGAAATACTACAAGCGAAAGATTGAGGGCGTGGAATTTTAACAGAAAACTCAATTTTCCAGTTTGTAAATTTGACGGTCTGAAGTTTCTTATTTCTGAATAATTTTCTTTAGATTATTTGTTCCTTGGGGCTGTGAAAAGTATGGAAATTCGTTGAAATTCTTAGAAATATCGCCCTTACTGGCTGTATAATAAGAAATATATTTATTTTGATTTCTCTGGAGATTTCGTTAAGTTTCTTTTGAAAGTTTGCTCTGTGTTACATGGCGTGAGTATATTTTTTAAAATTTATTTAAAACCTTAATTAATATTTATTCAAAATGAGATTATATAGGTAGATGTCGGCAGTTTTGGCGACATAACTTAAAATTGGTAAATTTCTTTAGACGGTACTTTCCTTGTAAATATACGTTTCAAAATAATTACTTAACTTGAATTTCTAACATTAAAAAATAATTTGTGCAACATTTCAGCGCACAAGTTGATTACTAAGAGCAGGAAAATGCTAGTAGTTTTTCTAATATTTCATTTTTTTTTTAAAAAATACTAGTTTTCAGGTTTGTAAAAAATTGCCATTAGCGCCATTGTTTCTGAAGGTGGAATACTCATAATTGGTACGAGTATTCTATAGAGATGAAAAAAAAGATATATGTAAAGAAATTTGAGTTAGATGCTACAGGGTGTCCAAAATAAATTTATGCATTTAGGCTATTTTAAACTGAAAAATCGTACCACACCCTGTATATTATTATTTTTTCTGATAGATTTTACAAAAACCCTCCAACTTTTATTAAGTATGTCATATACCTATTTCTAATAGTTTTCGATTTATTTTGAATTTTTCAATTTTTATCCTTGTTTTTAATACACTTACGCTTTTGTGAAAACATAAACAAATAGTTAAAAATAATTTTAGTATAGTTTAATTTACCTAATGATTAATTATTATAACGAATAAATATTCAAAAATATTCCCGTCTACTTGAATACACATGTTTAGTTGTTTTACTATATTTTCCTTTCCTTTCCTTAGCATAAAGGGCGTTATGATCCTGCACGCATCCCGTATCCTATTTTCCATATCTACTGGTGTTGTAGGGGGATTCACATAAACACGATCTTTAATGTAGCCCCACAAAAAGAAGGCTAAAGGTGTTAAGTCACATGATCGAGGGGACCACTGAGTGAATCCGTCCCTACCGATCCATTTTTGTGGGTAATAATTTAATTAAACTTCCTGGTGGTAATGAGCAGAAGCTCCGTCTTGTTGAATCCACATTTGTTTCCTTTCAAAGTTATCAACTTCTTCAAGAAGCTGGGGTAATTCATTTTGCAAAAAATTTAGGCCCGTTAAGCGGTTTACGGAAAAAATATGGACCAATAATTCGAAAATTTAATATTCCACACCATACATTAAGCGACCAATGGTTTTGGTTTTGAACTTCCCGGACCCAAAATGGATTAACTGTTGAATGCATGCATGCAAATGCATGTTATGGCTGTTACCGGCTCCATTACTGCGAAAAGTAGCTTCATCAGAAAACATTCTTTTGGATAAAAAATTTGGATCGGCCTCTATGGTGGCACAAAAGTTTACTCGTCGTTCAAAATCACGGTCTTCAAGTTCTTGTTGTAGTTCTATATAAAAGCGATGATACTTGTATTTTCTCGTGGTGCGATTAGCCGTAGATTGGGATGTTCCAGATAAGTCAGCTAGTTGACGGCTGCTGACCTGGGGATTATCTTCAACATAAAGTAAAATCTCTATTCCTTTTTCCTCACTGGTAGCATTCTGGTTTACTACTTTCCGTTTCGTATACTCAACGCTATCACTACCATCAAACCGTTCCATTAAGCACTGAAAAGATTTTCTAGATGGTATACGTGTATTAGGGTACTTCGCTCCGTAAACCCTTACTGCCAAAAGACAATTTTTTCCCGCCTTGCCCGGTATATAAACCATATCAATTAATACATTTTTAGGAAAATCAATAACTATTATCTTTTTACGTCACTTACTACAACAAATTAAACTATTTTACTTGCTTAATATACATGTCAAAATTTGACAATGCCTACATTTTTGTTTTGTCTTGGCAACTATGATGTTATAGCGTAAGTGGGTTAAAAACAAGGGTAAAAATTGAAAAATTCAAAATAAATCTAAAACTATTAGAAATAGGTATATGACATACTTAATAAAAGTTGGAGGGTTTTGTAAAATCTATCAGAAAAAATAATAATATACAGGGTGTGCCATTTAAGAAATTTGAGATTTTTTAATTTAAAATAGTCGAAATGCATAAATTTATTTTGAACATGTTGTAGCATCTAACTCGAATTTCTTTACATATATCTTTTTTTTCATCTCTATAGAACTCTCGTGCCAATTATGAGTATTCCACCTTCAGAAACAATGGCGCTACTGGCAATTTTTTACAAAACCGTAAACTAGAATTTTTTTAAAAAAATTGAAATATTAGCAAAACTACTAGGTTTAGGTATATAACATTATTAATAAAAAAGTTTTAAAATTTTACGCGAAATTTAAAAATAAATTAGAAAATAGGATGTTCCACTTAAAAAAAACATATGTTATATCGGCCACAGTTTTTTGAAGTACCCTGTATTCTCAAAAATAATTTTAAACTGTGCACCTTAACATTCCCTAAAACTATTGTATTTAACATTTTTTCGTCATTTCCGAAACAAATGAGACAATGAACTTTACTCTATCGTTGACTCACCCTGTACATAATTTTATTGTATATGACGAAGTATCACAGTTATTATAGATAACACGTGATTGCGTGCGACGAGAAGCAAGCGAGAAGCTACGTTGCCACATTCATTGTACCCTGAAAACTAAATTATTTCGCGTCTTTCTCTATCATAATGCTCTCTGTGTCTTCTCGCAAGAATACATTAACTTTTTTAGAAAAAACTGTGGCCTGGATTCTTGTAGCATTAAATTTTACTTGGTTACTGTCACCCCAAGATAGAATTTCTTGCAGGTCTTGGTGAAGTGACGACTTCCTGCCATCTGCGAATATTTGCATAACTTCGAGAGTTTAAAGTGAATGAAGAAATAAGCTTAATATCATCTGCAAACCTGTATATTGGATTCCTGGTCATTTCCAGCAGATTGCTAAAGTAAATGAGAAAGGGAGTAGGAGACAGTATGGAGCCTTGGGGCGCAATGGCGCTGGTAGTGAAAGTATTAGCAGGAAATTCGTTAAAGCCCTAAAAAAGCGAGAGATGTAAGAATTTAGAAAAAAAAAATGGTACAAGGGCTATATCTTAACGAAGAAGACAGATAACGCAATAGATTCAACAGATCAAAAGAAGCAAAACTGTCACAGCCTTCCAAACAATCACGCATCTTTAATGATCTAAAAAAAAAAACGAATTAATGATAAATTGTTATTTAATCTCCATATGTTAATAATGAAATTAATAGTACCAAGCCACACAAAAACTTTCAATTTCTAAAAAACAACTACAAAAGTACCTTTTTTTATTGAAATCAAACGAACCCTTCATGGTACAACTTACCACTATTCATGTCAACTAATTATCTGTGAACCATATGGTGGCCTGAAAATTGATTGGAAAGTTATTTTTATGGTTGTTTGGTACTGGGATATCAATGAAAAAGATCGGTTATTATTGTGGTTTTTTAAGATTCGTTAAGGTCCTTCTTTCTTGGTAGAAATTAATATTAATAATGAAAAAATGATGATACGAAATGAATATGTAATTATAATTTTTTTTTCTACGTAATAAATAAAAAAGTTTTTAAAGAAAGGAGTATTTTGAAGTTAGTATACTTGTTTTAGTATACGGGGTCTGTCTTAAAAATTTCTGGGCCTAACAATGGAAGACATTTTTTTTAACATGAAATATGTTTTATTTTTCAATATAATCTCCTCAAGTGTGATTTGGGAAGGTCTGCAAATTATCCATCGACGGTTGCAATAGCTTCGTCATTTGATGTAAAACACTTTCTAGCCAGGAATTTTTTCAGGTTTGGAAACAGTTAATATTTAGAGGGAGCCAAATCTGATGAACACGCTGGAAGTTCAAGCAATTCGTTGAATTTTGCCATTGTCAGATCACTTGTATGAACACATGCAATGTCTTGATGAAAAATGAATCTTTTCCTCTTTAAAGCAGGTCTTTTTTCACGAATTTTTGCATTCAACTGACCCAAAAGGTTACAATAATCATCATCATCCTCATCAATCAGCCCTTTGCGTCCACTGCTGAACATTGGCCTCCCCCATCTCAGTCCACTCTCTCCTCTCCTGGGCTTTCCGCATCCAGTTACCACACAGTCTCTTAATATCGTCGGTCCAGCGTGTGGGAGGTCTACCCCTATTACGCCTGTCGCTCCTAGGTCTCCACTCAAGCAGCCAAGCGAGCGTTAATCTTCTCTTCAATTCGCACGCTTGGTTGTCCTTTGTGATGCGAGTCTCATGACCAAGATAGGTATATTTGTCCATTAGTTCTACCTCATTATTACCGACATTAACTGTTCGCTTCGAACCAAGTTCGTCATATATTTTGTTTTAGAAGCATGCATTTCGAACTTCACCTCCGCACATACTTCTCGAAGTTCTTGAAGCATTACTGCAAGCTCTCCAAGACTGTCAGATGTCAGGACTATATGGTCTGCAAAACGTAAATTTGTCAGATTTTGCCCATCTATGTCAAGGCCTTTTCCTTCTCAGTTGAGTTTTTTGAAAGCTTGTTCTCAAACTGCAGCGAATAGTTTAGACGACATCGTGTCGCCTTGTCTTACTACCCTACCAATTGGTATGGATTTGGTGTTTTCGTGGAGTTTCACCGTCATACAGGCATTTTTTGTAGATGTTGTTAATCAACTTTGTTTAACGATAGTCAACACGGCACTCTTGTAACGCTTTTAATACTGAGTCCAGCTCGACCCTATCAAAAGCCTTATGGAAATCTATAAAGGCCAAAGCAAGTGGTCTGTTATATTCAATGCTTTTCTCAATTAATGACTTAATACTTTGGTTCCGAATCGCACCTGGAAGCCAGCCTGCTCCCTTGGTTGGTAGAAGTCCAACTTATTATCAAGTCTTGTAGTTATTATCCTAGTGAACAATTTGTAGAGACAATAATATTCAGAGTTAATTGTTTTACCTTTCTGAAGATAATCGATCAACAAAACACCTTTTTAATCCCAAAAAACTGTTGCCATAACCTTCCCTGCTGATGGAGCCGTCTTTGCCTTCTTGGGTGCACTTTCACCATCTTCAATCTAGTGTTTCGATTCTTCTTTTCGCTCTGGTGTATAGTGGTGGACCTAAGTTTCATTAGCAGTTATGAAACGATGCTTGAAATTGATTTTATTTTGGTTAAAACAATCCAAACACGCTTGAGAAATACGCATTCGAATGCGTTTTTGGTCAATTGTCAGCAAATGCGGTACCCGTCTTGCACAAAGCTTTTTCATGCAAAATATTTCCAATTCATTCTTTTGAGATGCCTATGGCCTATTTCGCGCACTTCCATTTGTCGATCATCTAACACCATATCATGGACTTGCTGGATGATTTATGGTATTGTAGCAGTTTCTGGACGACCTTCGCATGTATCATCTTCGAGGCTTGTACGACCAGATTTCAAAAGAGCAGCCCATTTTTTCACAGTAGAAAGTGAAGGTGATGCATCCTTATACACTTTTAGCAATTTCGGATAAATTTCTGTTGATATTAAATCATCTAAAACAAAGAATTTAATCACTATACGATATTTAATTTTTTCTATTTTCATAAAATCAATGACACGCCAATTTTAAACAGCTGCGACTTCTTGAATGAACTAACAGATCGAAATAAAATTTTATAGGTGTTTATATAAAGGATGGAACTTTCAAATACAATTATGGTTTCACAGTTTCTAAAGCCATCTATATGTCAGGCAGAGAACTTTTCAGACAGCCCTTGTATTATACTACACATTTAATAGGTAACCAAATTAATTTTTTTAAAAGACAATACCACATCTCTCTTGTTTAAGCTCACGTACCCCTCTGGAAGGAATTAAGCGGATTACATCCATCGAACACGTTCCATGAAAAATACTTGAAGAATACACTCAAGTCATCTACTGCTCTTCGATGTTCCAAGGAATGAAGGTTGATGGTAAGTTCTGGATCTCCTCTGGATCCTAGTTCGAAATAATATTCCTACCTTTTCAGAAACTTCCTTTGATATGTACACAACATGTTTATACCAAGATATATTTGCTCTGAAATTAACGCCCAGCAAATTGGGTGACGATTCTAGAGGAATGAAGTGCTCCGACATAAGTATATCGAGATCAGCAACGTTAACTTTTTAGAAAAAAAAACTGCGGCCTGGGTTTTTGTAGCATTAAATTCTACTTGGTTACTGTCACCCTAAGATAGAATTTCTTTCAGGTCTTTGTTAAGTTGATGTTCGAGAGTTTAAAGTGAATAAAGAAATAAGTTTACTATCAACTGCAAAGCTGTAGTTTGGATTCCTAATCATTTCCAGCAGATCGTTAAAGTAAATTAGAAAGGGAGTAGAATACAGTATGGAGCCTTGGGGTGTTGATAGTGAAGGTTTTAGAAAGAAATCCGTCAACTGCCGCTTGTTTTTCATACCAAACACGGTCATCCCTAATGATTGGGTTACCCAAAACTTTACACTGGCATTCAAAGATATTGGCGTGTGGGGCAAAGGTTTTCGGAGGTTGAAATTCAATATACTGTTTTTTTTTTATTCATTTAAAATTAGCTTAGTTCTTTTACACCAACTAATCATCTTATCCATCGCTAGGCTCAGTTTTTATTTGACTTCCTGTGAAGTAACAGTAGATAATGTTGTGGATGTGTCGTCGGCGTACATCGTAACCCCACGATGCCCAATAAAATCTGGTAAATCATTGATGTATACGAGGAATAATCTGTTTCCAAACAAAAAGAAATGGCCAGTAGGCAAGTGTCTAGCTCGCGGAGGGGATGCTGAAAAATAAATAAATAGGTTTTGATAAAAAATTTTTGGTTTTTACTTTTACACTGAGTTTTCAAACGGCTTTCACAAGTAACTGTAATATCTACCCTGGAATGGAATGTACAACTCAGTATATATCACCACTACACCAAACACTTTATTTTTGCACTCGACGCGCGTTTCGCTAACCATGTTAGCTTCATCAGGACCGATGATTGACTAAAACTAAACTACAAATCTACCCTATTTATACTTAGCCTAACCCTTGAATTACTCAAGCGGAACTAATGACATAGGCAAGGCCCTCAGTTCCGGTCAAGTACCCAGTAGAGGGGACTATAAGGAATAGGCCCTCTGTCTTTATTTAAACTACTTTTACATTTTATGATTTCCATACTTTCGTATGCGTTCAACAATCTTCTATCAGACACATTTTTTTATTAATCTTAGATTATCTAATGTTACAGTATGATCAGCTTCAAGGGCATGTTCGGCAAAGCTAGACTTTTCTGTTCTATTGTATCTTAAGTGTGCTAAATGTTCTTTAAATCGTGTTTTAATTGACCTTTTAGTTTGCCCAACATACTTTTTGTCACAATCATTACAACTAATTTCATAAATTCGACTTTTCTCATAATTAGGAATCTTATCTTTGGGATTTCCTAAGATATTCCTCAGATTGTCTGATGACTTATAGACTAAGGTGAGGCCTACCTTATTAAATACCTTATTGAGTCCCTTGCTATATTTCGGATTATATGGTATGGAGACATATTTGGTGTTATTTTCTTCGCGTGTAAAAAAGGTGGAATTCTGAATATTAAACCTAAATTTATGTCTATTTATTAGCTTATTCACTAAGTCATCGTCGTAACCATTAACTCTAGTTATATTTCTAATACGATTCCTTTCTTTATTGAAGTTTACTCTGTTCAGAGGGAAAGTGACCAAACGATGAACTAAAAAATGTAATGAGGCTAATTTATGTTGTTTGCAATAAAATGAATCATTAGGAATATATCTATCTGTTACTGTATCCTTCCTATAGATATCAAATTCTAATCTATTATTATTTTTAATAATTAAAATATCTAGAAAAGGCAATTGTCCTTTGTTCTCAACTTCGTAAGTGAATTTAATGGAATCATACCGGCTATTTAATTTAGAAACAAAATCATTAATATTTGCTCTCTTTGTATCAAAAATCGCGAAAATATCATCCACATACCTATACCATACCCTTGGGAAATATTCGAATTCTTGACTGGCTTCGATTTTAAACTTACTCATGAATAAATTGGCTATGAAGGGTGACAAGCAATTACCCATAGCTGTTCCTTCTTTCTGAACATAAAATTGATTGTTATATTGGAAATAATTTTGTTCCATACAAAGTTTAGATAATGTTAAGTATTCACGAATAATTTCGTCTTCAAAGTCATTCATTCTAAGTAATTCTTCGAGATATTGTAAAGTTTGTGGAATTGGCACACTTGGGAACAAAGAACTAACATCAAAAGAAATTAAGACTTCACCTTCATTAAGAACTAGATTTTTTGTTTTATTAATGAATTCTAACGAATTCTTCACTGCGAAAGTATTTAATGGTAACTTCTCAAGTTCTTTTGATAACCATTTGGATATTAAATATGTGGGTGATCCGACCGATGAAACAATGGGTCGCATTGCTTTTCCAGGTTTGTGAATTTTGGGTAAGCAATACAATTTTGGTATGGTCGGATTACTCACATTTAATTTAAATTTTAGCGAATCGGAGACAAGGTTCTTACATTTTTTTAAAGAATTTTTAACCTCTGATATCATTCTCGGTAATGGATTTCTTATTACCTTTTCATAAGGGCCAGATTCGATAAGATTATCTACGCGTCCAAAGTAATCTTTCTTATCCAATATAACAACCTTATTTCCTTTATCCGCTTTTAAGTAGAAGACATCTTTCTTTTTCAATCCTTTAACTACTTTTATGTTTTTTCGTGAATTAGAATTTGTGTTGTTAACTATGTTTTTCGATATTTGATTGCGATATGCTTCATTAACAAAGGATTTACTATTTTCTGGAAGTGTACTAATGGAACTTTCAATGTGAGCAACTATTTATGATAAATTATCTCTAGGAGGGGGTACTGCAAAGTTAAGACCTTTGTTTAAGATGCGAATTTCATTTCGTGTAAAGGATTGAGATGAATGATTTTCTACAATATTTACGAGTTCCCGAGGACTATTCTTCTTCGGTAAGAGCTTTTTTAATTTTTTACTTAGAATAGAGAATTTCTTTTTATATTGAATATCAATAACTAAAAACATTTTCCTCTGGAACTCGCTCTATACTTCATATTCAATATTGTTTAATCCTGAAGTAAGTTTTTTGAATATGCCGTATGATTCTACTTCTAACATTATTATTTATTAAATATTATGTTTGCAATTTATATGTATTTTATTTTTGTATTTTTTTTTTTATTTTTAAAGATACCCGTACCAATCCTATGGGAATATATTGTAGTCCTCGTCGTTCTGAATAAATGTCTGCATGGACATAACATGATTCTATGAATGGATTTTCGCGCTACGGGTCTTCCACTCTCAGAATCAGCCCATGTGTTGAAATTTTTTTTTTTATGGGTCTAGCACACGTGCTGCAGTGAAGTCCCTAAAGCGCTCCAGGAGCGGCATGTGTGCGGAAATATAAATATTTCTCCGTATTTATGAGTGATTCAATGGCCTGCGTGCGTGAATTTATATTCGCAGGACCGAGCGTATTTTTGTCAGTATTTGACAAAAATGATTAACTATGTCTGTCCACTGCGAGTCAAAAAAGGCGAGGAAGGGGAGAGGGAGTATAGACCTTCTGAAGTGCAAATGCCGTCAGGATCAAACTCTTATAGTTACAGTATATTTTTTTATCAAATACTGACAAGAATACCCTCGGTCCTGTGGATACAAATTCACGCACGCAGGCCATTCAATCACTCATAAATATGAAGAAATATAAGTATCCAACACATAAGCTGATTCTGTGATTGAAAGGCCCGTAGCGCGAAATCCAAATATTAGCCAAATACACAGAAAGACATATTCCCATAAGATTGGTGCGGGGTTCTTTTATATTGTCAATCAGCTGTGACTAGGACGATTGCAAGCACGTGTAATTTAATTTAAAGGATTTCCAGATGTCGTCACAATTTTTTAAAGGTAAATAAATCGACAGGCATTAATGATTCCAAATATATTCCAAAAAATTTATTGAAGGTTGCACGATACCACAAGGTAATTGTTAATTTTAGGTATTGATATTCATTTTGATTGAAAAAGTATTTGAAAGAAGAAATTATTAATTTTTGGGTGGCTTAGGGGTTATACTCCCACTGGTTACATAGGATAGTACCGTAATTTCACTACTCCAATAATGACTGTCATTTTGAATAGAGCTTTAGAACTCTCTAAGCTCAAAAAACAACTAACTAGGTTCTTATATTCTACGCCAATGGAATTAAAATTTTATCCATCCAATCCTAATGGAAGAAAACTTCTTGAAGGGTCCCCTAATATCGCCATTAATAAGTCTTTACAGGGAAAATTAAGGAAAGTTTTTCGTTAGTCGTGGAAAGAAGAAAACGGGAGAGAGAAGTACAAAACGAAAATTAATGGAAAGCAGGATGAATTATGGAGTCAGTGCAATTAACAAAGAAAAGGGAATTTGAAAAAGATGCTGGGGCGGGCGGGGGGAGGGAAGGTGATTTTGCGCTAGTGTGAGTTCGAGTTTATCGTTTATTACTGGTCAAACTGAGAAAAAATTATACATGTACAGTGGCAGGCAAAAGTGGACTTTCTCTATATTATTAAATTTAGGAAAAAAGTGAATTTATAGGTAAATTCCGCATCACATAAAACCCAAAAATTATTTTGCAGTGCCGATTGACATTTGTCGGTTGGCGGGAAATTTGAATTATTTCAAGTCCAAACTTCACTCTGTTTGGTAAAATATCGACAACATTTATTAGGAAAAAGTGTTTAGAATTGTATTCTATGGAAGTCTGAAAAATTTTAGATCGATTGGACAAAAAAACATTTTGTCATTTTTTGACCAATAAAACTATGCTCAGTATATATCACCACTACACCAAACATTTTATTTTTCACTTGTGAAATTGAGAACAAAGAACAACTGCCATTTGCCAGTATTCTGAGCCGTAAGTCAGTATAGGTTCAACTATTAGGGTAATATGCCAGTGTTTTCGTTTTTAATGTAATCTTCGGTGACCACAATAGCGAGTTTACCAGGTGTACAAGTATGAAATGCGGATTTCAGACAACAGATGGTGCACTAATGTAGTTTGTGCTATAAAGATTTGACACTGTGCCATTTTATTGTGCCATCGACAAGTGTCAGACGCGCACGAGTGATAAATTGGAAAAGTGTGTGCATAGTGTTGTGTTGTTGTGTTCAATATGTCGAAATTTATACCGAACAAAGAGCATTCGTCGATAGCATTGATTTTTTGTTTTCATTTGAAGAAAACTGCTGTTGAGTCATACCGATTACTTCGAGAAGCTTATGGTGAACATGCTCCATCGCAAGATACGTGTGAACGATGGTTTCGGTGTTTCAAAAGTGGTGACCTCGATGTTGCAGACAAGGAACGTGGAAAACCGCCCAAAAAATACGAAGATGTGGAATTGCAAGCATTGTTGGACGAAGATGATTCGCAAACACAAAAACAACTCGCCGAGCAATTGGGCGTTAGTCAACAAGCTGTTTCCAATCGGCTACGAGAGATGGGAAAGATTCAGAAGCCGGTAGATGGGTACCATGGGTAGATGGGAACGACAGGCAAATGGAAAAGCGCAAAAACACGTGTGATATTTTGCTCGCTCGGTACAAAAGGAAGTCGTTTTTGCATCGTATAGTTACAGGGGATGAAAAGGGGATTTATTTTGAGAATCCCAAGCGCAAAAAATCATGGGTAGACCCAGGCGTACCATCCACATCGACCGCAAGACCGAATCGCTTTGGTAGAAAGACGATGCTCTGTGTTTGGTGGGACCAGAGGGGCGTGGTCTATTATAATCTGTTAAAACCTGGGGGGAAACGGTTAATACTGAACGTTACCAACAACAATTGACCGATTTGAACCGTTCGCTGCTTGAAAAAAGGCCAGAATAACGGAAAGAGGCAATACAAAGTCATTTTTCTTCATGACAATGCTCCATCACATACGGCAAAACCAGTTCGCGACACGTTGGAAGCACTCACCTGGGAAGTTCTACCCCCTGCGGCTTACTCACCAGACTTGACTCCTTCCGATTACCACTTGTTTGCATTGCTGAGCAGCGCTTTGGTTCGTACGAAGATGTGAAAAATGGCTCGATGAATGGTTCGCAGGGCCCAATGATATGACGTCTACAAATCCCTGCCCATACGTTTATCTTTTGTGGTCTTTGAGAATGAGTGTCGATTATCTAGTGGGGATTCTCAGTAGATCAGTACCGGCAGTTTTGCCTGTTACCTCTTCCGTTAAGACAAAATTTGGCGTCGTCAGAAAAAACAATATTATGCATGAGGTTAGGATCATTATTGATTCGTTTCATCATGACCTCGCAAAATTCAGCGCGTCTATCGTAGTCATCTTCAGATAATTCTTGCAATAGAATTTCTAGTAGGACTGAAAAATAAAATAATATACAGGGCGTTCTATTTAACAAAATATAAGATATTGTCATTGTCAACGTCATCATGTGCGCCGTATAACACCCTATAACTTTTATTTCAGCATTTTTTTATATACTAATTAATAAATGCTGTGGAATTATTATTCCATACAATCGTACACCCTGTATATATATATATATATATATATATATATATGTATATAGATGGTATTAACAATTTAGGCCTATTGTCATTGTAGCATCGAATTTTTAAAACCCCGGTATATATCTCAAAAAAAAAGAGACAACCACCCAATAAAGACCCTAAAATGGATCTCCCCATCTTAGATAGAATCCAGATAACTTGAGCCAGATTAATGAAAGTATTTTCAAGTGGCAATTTATCTTAGAATTAAGATTAAGACGTCCCGAATAGCAGCCATCTTAATTTGTCACTCGTCTGCGGTGCCAGCGGCCATCTTTCTTCTTCTTTTTTGCGCTGTTTTCGACTGTTTCAGCTTGTCTTCTTCTTGAGTTTAATGGAGGGCGTTTTTACCAGGGCTCGAATTTGCCCACTAAAACTTTTCGGCCGTAGTTAACGGAAAAAAAATTATATTTTTTCCAATCAAATTTTTCAATAAAAATATTGGACAGCTCGTTCGAATCGAGCATCGAATAGCACATGTCCTGATTTGTTAATTTTTTTTTTATGGGTCTAGCACACGTGCTGCAGGGAAGTCCCTAAAGCGCTCCAGAAGCGGCACGTGTGCGGAAAAAGCGATTCACGTTGTTCTTGAATCGCTTGAATTGTTAGCGATGCCAAAAGTCACAGCCACCTTACTTGGTATATTATTATAAAAAATTGTATTCAGTTCATTAACAAAAGATTCCACATATTTTCCCTACTTTCCAAGTATCTGGATGGTTTCGAATCGATGAATTTGGTTATGTTTTTCTGATGTACCCTAACGAAATTAAGCGGAAATCGGCAAGATAAAGTTACAGCACAGTAAACGGTAATTAGGCGGGGCCATATCCGCAAAATACGCAGCATGAGGAAGACCTTTCCATTCCAAGAAAAGATAACATTCCGCGTCATTTTGTCACGTGTGGCCTGGCGACCAGAACATTTACGAACCGGAAGACGAAAGTCACCACTTTAAAATTGTTGGTAACATATTATTTTCGTTTTTTTTTTTTTTTTTTTTGCGCAGCTTCGAATGCTAATTTTTGCATTTTAAATGGAGTGCCTCAAATGCTATCGCTATTGCGACTATATTCTGAGGTTATGTGAATAGCAGCACGGCATGATTTCGCTTTTTTAGAATTGGTACTTCAACACGTGAAAGCGGCGGAAAAGGGTTCAAATGTGAGGCAGAATTTTGAGATATTTATTTCAAAGGTTCCGATTTAATTTGTATTCCTAATATTTCCAAACCTTATTAATTTACGGTTAATAATATTTATTTTCGAATACAGTTTTATATCCGGCCTGTCTTCCCTGAATATTCTAGTCGGCCGTAATCGTATTCTTTTCTTCCCACGAGCTCCTGCCGTCCCGTCCTGCAAATTTAAATTGTAAATGGATTTCTCGGGGATCTATTGATTTTTCTCTTTTCTTTCCCGATTTTCTTTCCTTGTCTTGTTCTCTCCGGCTTTTTCAGAAGACGAATGTCTTAGAAAGACGGAACCTGAATTAAAATTAATATTTTTAAAAATAAAATAAACTGATTTCAAACAAAAAGTGAGAAAAAGTATAAAATAATAACTTTCTTTATTTTTAAAAAGTTGGTATCTCCCTGTTCATATAAAAAAATATATAATTTCGAATAACGAAGAACCCTGGTATTAATTCAGGAAGCTACGGAAGACGATGGTAGGATACAACGAATTGTAATAAGTACGCATACCTAATACTCCATTTTCAGTTCTTTTACATTAACTAAATACAGGGTGTACTCGATGAAAATTATTCCATGCGTATCCCAAAATACAGAGGCCAAAACCTTCCCAGCCGACTGTGGTGTCTTTGGTCGGTACAGGCGGCTTTCACCGGCTGCTGTCCACTCAGCTGACTGCCGATTTGATTCCGGTGTATAGTGGTGAATCCATGTTACAATCATTGTCATATATCTCATGAAAAAAATCCTTTTATTGTGCTTAAACAGGTCCAAACAGCACTCAGAATCATCAACACGTTGTTGATTTTAGGCCACTGTGAGCAAACGAGGTACCCATTTCGAACAGAGCTTTCTCATGCCCAAATGTTCATGCAAAATATGACAAACACGTTCGTTTGATATCTTTAGGGTGTCAGCTATCTCACGCAATTTCATTTTACGGTCATTCAAAATAATTTTGTGCATATTTTTGATGTTTACCAGTGTAACTACCTCATTTGGGTGTCCAGAGCGTTCATCATCATTTGTGTCTGTACGACCGCAATTAAATTCAGCATACCAGTAAATGACGAGTGATTTTCCAGGGATAGAATCTCCGTAACACTTATCACACTGAAAAATTAAAGAATAATGGTATGTTATAGAATAGTAAATTGGAACAACAAAACCAGTAACAGTGATATAGCCCAAATGGTGAAATACTCCAGACCGAACAGAGGGAATTCAGTGCCGAGAAGAAAAAACTAATTTTAAAAGGATAATAATAGTCAAAAAAATCATGGGGATTCATTAGAAAACTCACATCGAAAATATAAATACAATAAATGTACAGCTTATGGAAATGGATAAGTGAAAAAGAAATCGAAAAAGATAGATATAAATATTTAATTGAAAGACCTAGACCAGGGGTACTCAAACGGTCGATCGCGAGTGCTTTTTGAGTCGATCTCGAGAAAAAAATTCCGATATAGAACTATTCACAGACAGACATGGCAGATAAACTAAAACATGATATCATGGAATGTACATACTTTTCTTACAATTCCACGAATCCACCGATATGACAGACACTGCCCAGCTGTGTATTTTTATTCGAATAGTATTCAATGACATGTCGGCCAAGGAAGAGTTTTTTGACAATGATTCCTCTGAAAGGAAAGACCCGTGGCGAAGATATATATGACGTTTTCTTCACTTTTGTAACAAACTACAAACTACCAATATATAAACTAGTGTGCATTACAACCGATGGAGCACCAGCAATGACTGGAAACAAAAACGGTTTTGTGGCATTGTGTCGAGCTAATGATGATTTTCCTTCATTTTTCTCCTTCCATTCGCGCCGATATAAATGTTGCGCCTGCAGGAATAGGAGTCAGTCTGAGTTGTAACTTGAAGGCGATACATCGATACAAAGTTTATTAATAAATAGTCTAAAATGAGTGCGGCGAAGAAAAGTAAAACTTATCATTTTAATAACGATTGGGAGGAAGAATTTTTCTTTTGTATGGTAAAGGATAAGTGCATTTATCTCATTTGCCGTGCGTCAGTTGCAATACCTAAGCGTGGGAACTTAGAGAGGCATCATAAAACGGTTCATAAAAACTATGAAAAGGATTTTCCGTCACAGAGTGAATTAAGAAAACGAAAAGTACGTGATTTGATAACTTGTTTGAAAAAAGAACAAACCATGTTCATAAGACCAGCCAAATAATTAAAAGCTGTAACGATCGCGTCATTTAAAATATCTCATATATTGTCGAAACACAAGAAAACCATTTGATGATGGATTGGTTGTGAAGGAAGCATATATTGAAGCAGGTGAGACTTTATTTGGAGATTTTAAAAATAAAACAGAGATTATGTCTGCTATTAGAGAACTTCAGTTATCTCGTCCGACTGTCACAAGGTGTGTTGAAATCATGAGTCAGGACATGGCAGATAAACTAAAACATGATATCATGGAATGTACATACTTTTCTTTACAGTTCGACGAATCCACCGATATACACTGCCCAGCTGTGTATTTATATTCGAATGGTATTCAATGACATGTCGGCTAAGGAAGAGTTTTTGACAATGATTCCTCTGAAAGGAAAGACCCGTGGCGAAGATATATATGACGTTTTCTTCAATTTTGTAACAAACTACAAGCTACCAATATATAAACTAGTGTGCATTACAACCGATGGAGCACCAGCAATGACTGGAAACAAAAACGGTTTTGTGGCATTGTGTCGAGCTAATGATGATTTCCCTTCATTTTTCTCCTTCTGTTGCATTATACATCAATAAGTTTTGTGTTCAAAAGTTCTAAACATGGAGGAGATTATGTGCATTGCAATAAAAATTGTGAATTCTATCCGTGCACGTAGCTTGCAACGGCGGCTCTTTAAATTGCAGTTGGAAGATAGTGAGTCAGCTGAACACACTGATTTAGTTCTTCACACGGACGTCAGGTGGTTGAGTCGCGGAAAATTCCTAGAATGGTTTCAAGAATTATTGCCCGAAATAACAGCTTTTCTGGACGAAAGAGGTGATGACACTCAGATGCTGAAAAAAACGAAAAAATGGCTGACTAATTTGGCATTTTTGACAGACATCACAATGCATTTAAAACACCATTAATTTGGAGTTTCAAGATAAAGGAAAAACTATTATTGAGATGATTAGCGCAATAAACGCATTCAAAAGTAAATTGCAACTTATGATAGATCAACTGAAAAGAAAGGATTTGAAAATTTTCCGTCTTTGAAAGCAAGGATTCCTCAGTTGAATTATGATATTTATGAGGCAGAAGTATCAAATATTTTGGGCCAATTCGAAATACGTTTTTATGATTTCAGTAAATTGGCAAATATCGCATCATTTATGAGTTATCCTTTTTCGTGTAAAAACATTAAGGAATTAGCTACTGAAATAGCAAGTCAGTTTAACATGGACTCATGTTCTGTTGAAAATGAGTTAGTGCAGATTTATATCAGATATACATCTCAAAGCCACAGCATCTGATACAAAATTCTGGTGTTTTATATCTGAAAATAAATATCCGAATCTAAGGCAAATCGCCCTTCAACTGACGGCAATGTTTGGGTCAACTTACTTGTGCGAGTTTGCATTTTCTGAAATAAAGATAATTAAGTCAAAATATCGCAATCGACTAACTGACGAACATATGTCATCATGCTTGCGATTAGCACTCGGTAATTACGTACCATCTTATGAAAAGTATGCTGAGGACATGCAGTGCCACGCTTCAACATCCAAAGTCACTCTTTAGTTAAGTTTAGACACTAGAACTCGTTTGTTTTGTAAGAACCAATAAACTCGCAATTTTGAATAATTATGAGTTTTTTCATTGACATTTTAGAGCAGACCTACCCTTACCTTGACTAAAAAAATGCATATTGTGCGGAAAACTAATATCTATGCCACGATACACCCTACCTAGACGACAATCCTGCATCACACTTACTTGCAGCCTCTCAGAGTCGATCGATCGTAGTCTAACAATATTGAGGTAGATCGCCAGCAGTTCAAGTTTGAGCACCCCTGACCTAGACCACTCCAAGCTTAAGACACATATGGTACAGATAAGCGATAAACTGATAAAAAGGCTCCATAAGAAACACAAGAGAACTTCTACAAAAATGAATGGGGCAGTTAAACTATCTGGCATGCTAGAAGAACTTTTTAATAGATATGAAAATTTCACACGTAAAGATAAGTTGGAAATACACTAACACATTATAGAGGGAGGAAAAAGGATATTAATAACTACCTGTGGTTCCCTCTACCGATTTTTTGTTGAATCACTAGAATTGCATCAACCAAAAATGAATTATCGCGGACACGTTCTTACTTGACAAACTGTACATAAGATATTTTCATGTCTGCAATACGTCTAATTCCATAGTTAACAACTTATTTCTTTAACTCTACTAATTTTGACGCTAATATTTTTCCTACACTTTTTACATTTTACATTTGGTTATCTCATTTTCTTTTTTAGGCACATTAGCCAGGCAAGGAAAAGTAACCCCTTCACATAAATAATGCGGCAAATTTACCGAGGAAGAAAACTGGCTAACAGTCCAGATTAAGGGGGTTTTATAAACCTGAAGTTGGCGGCATTAAGAGAAACTTCAAGTTAATCCAGCAACACGCCATATAAGAAAGGATTAACAAACGTTTGTGAACGAAAGTGGTGTAATAAATATATGCTTTGCACAGTGACGGTTTTTTTCTTCTAGATTTAGTCTAAGCTAAAATGGAAAAATCGAATCGAAAAAATTTTCTGTGCTTCAGCCTCCGAAATTTTTCTTCTGATTCTTGAACAAAAGGGACTCGCAGGACGCTAATTGTAACTCGACGAAACATAGCTTCCGATACTGTCTTAAGCTCTGCTAGCCTTGTGGACTGCGGTTGTGATGCAACAGTAAATTTTTTCTTTAATACGCGGCTTGAGGTTTTGGAAAGTTCTTCTGTAATCCTCTTTATTAGTTATATAGTCTTAGTCTATATATTGAATAAACAAAATTCCTTAGCAGTCCTAAAAAACCAGTGCTATCAAATTTCCCAAAAATGACTGAATTTTCGCCTCCTTTGGAGGTGGAGAGTCTTTAGAAACCCATTATATCGACTCCTGCCGCGTGAGAGCATCTCAAAACAACATACAAGTGTCATCGTTCTCTCAAACGCCAAATACTCTTAGAATTTTCGTTAGTCTCCGGTTTCTGTTTTGATTTTAGGAACTTGGAGATTCAACGTACAGATACCTTATTTTCCCAAAATTATCGTAGACAATACTAAAAACTGCTGTTTCGGATATTCCAACTTCATTAGAAAGCACTGAAATCTTCATTCGTCACCCTGATAGCAGCAATCCTCAAAAAGCCCGATGGTTTCCTCAGTTCTTACTTCAACCAGTCTTCCTAATCTCAGGTCATCCTGAATTAGGTCTCAGCCCCATCAAAGCTATTTAGAAAATTGTACTTGGAAATAAGATGGACCTTCATTGTCTTGCACTTGACATAGTATTTCATTAATAACTTTTAATCCAATTCAATTTCAATTTAGTAAAAGACCTTCTCACTTTCAATAATATCGCAAGTTATGCAAAAGGCTATCAATCAGCATCTTCTAAAATATTTAGAAGGATTCAATAATGTTAGGCATTAAGCAAAGATCAACAGAAAATTTTCTAACTTATGTAACACATGTTTGGAATAACGCAATTGAATTGGAGAGAACTGGAAAATCTCGAACGGTTGAACTTCATATATCCAGGCTTCGACTATGTTTGGCATGATGGATTATTGGCTAAGCTACGCTCTTATGGTGTAGCTGAAAAGTTTTGTGAATAGCTCTCGTTTTCCCCCAGAGAGCTGTTTTTACGAGTGGCAGTAGACGGAATTCTCTCGAATACCTTTACTATCAATGCTGGTGTAGCTCAAGGCTCAATACTGTCTCCTACTCACCTTCTAATTTAAATTAACGATCTGCTGGAGAGGACCAGGAATTCAATCTACAGCTTTGACAGTACGTTTATTTCTTCATACACTTTGAATGCTCGAACATCGGCTACTCACGCAAAAATCCGCGGATAGTAGGAAGTCGTTCAACTTAACAAAGACCTGTAAAAAAAATTCTTGGGGTAAGAATAACCAAGTAGAATTTTAGCGCTACAAAAAAACAAAAGACAATTTTTTCTAAAAAGTTAACGTTGCTGATTCCGACATAATTATACCTCATTCTTCTAACATTGTCACTCAATTTCCTGGGTGTTAATTTCGGGGTAAATATCTCTTGGCATGAATAGGTTGCTTGCATAGCAAAGAGGGCGTCTCAAAGGCTGGGAATGTTATTACAAACTAGAAAGCTTTAAACTCGACAAGTAATAATTCTATACAAATCTTAAATTCGACCAACGACGAGTGCTTCCATGTTTGGAGTTGTTCTCCCAACATTTCCTCAGTAGAGCTTGAAACGCAATAAACAAACCCATACAAAATGTCATCAAAATACTTAAATCAGTGATAATAATTTGACAATGAAGCAATCTTTTATTAGGTCATTTTCATGATCAGAAAGATAACTTAAAAACAACTTTGTACATACGCCTTAACAGCACCTAATTCTCAGCTCAGCTTTCAAAATAAATTGACAATATACAAACAAATAATAAGACTTGTGTTGATGTATGCTGCGCCGGTATGGTGCAGTATATCAGATACACAGGTAGCTCGAATAAAACGAATGTAGAATAGGATACTCAGATGTGTAGCCTCCACGGGACGATACACTAGAATAGATGATCTACATAACCTACAGAAAAAAAAGACAATACACAACCGACATATCAGATAAATTCTACAGACACAGAACACAAACATCATCACTGAAACACGACCTTACGCTCGAGGTGCATAATCCGATACACAAACCATTGTATTCAAAATTGCCAATTTATTTTGAAGACCTGGCTGAACAAAATTAAAGTCAGTCCAGTTTACATGCGAGAAAAAAAACTGGACTGGTAAGACACATAAAGTAGCAACGAAGATGACTGAACAATTCACCCAAGTAAATATAAATGTAAATAATTTTAGAGTTAATTGTACAGTGTAACAAACAATAGTGTAGTGAAAGTGAAGTGAAAATTCACAAAAAAAATAGTTATAAAAATCATACATCAACGTAATCTACATGTATTCGGCTTGCAATATTGTAAATATATAAGAGTGTAAATAACTTAAGAACGAATGAGTGAGAAGGAAGAATGAATGACAGACGTATAAAAGAGGGAGAAAAAAAAAGAAAGCGAATGCAAACAGTAACAAAATAAGGCCACTGGCATGCACACGCATCTACAAGAATTAAGTAGGGTTTTTTTTTTTTTTATGGGTCTAGCACACGTGCTACAGGGAAATCCCTAAAGCGCTACAGGAGCGACACGTGTGCGGAGAAAGCGATTCACGTTGTTCTTGAATCGCTGTAGATTGTACTCGATGGGAAACACAGTCCTGGGCAAACTATTCCAAAGGTATGATGTTCTCCATATAAAAGACTGCTTGAAAAGCGTTGTACGAGGAGTAACAAGCTGAACCTCACACGAATGTGAAGCACCAGCGCGACGTGTACTCCTAACATGCACCGCTCTGGGAGGAATTAAGCGGGCCACATCCTTCGAACACTTTCCATGAAAAGTACTTGTAGAATAGGCTCAAGTCGCCAACCGTTCTTCGATGTTCCAGCGAATCAAGGCCGTCGGTCAGTTCCGGGTGTCCAATCAGACGAACAGCTCTTCTCTGGATAGAATCCAACAAATGCAGTGTATGTTTGGGAGCGGAGCTCCAAACATGGGAGCAGTATTCCATAGTTGGTCGAATTTGAGCTTTGTAAAGAATTAACAGTTGTTGTGGAGTGTAAAGCTTTCTGGTTCGAAACAATATTCCCAACTTTTGAGAAGCTCTCCTTGCTATGCCTCCAACATGTTCATGCCAGGACATATTTGCTCCCAAATTAACGCCTAACAGATTGAGTGACGATGTTAGAGGGATGGAGTGGCCCGACATAACTATGTCGGGTTGTGCAACGTTAACTTTTTTAGAAAAAACTGCCGCCTGGGTTTTTGTAGCATCAAATTCCACTTGGTTACTGTCACCCCAAGATAGAATTTCTTCCAGGTCCCTGTTAAGTTGAATGACTTCCTGCTGTCTGCGGATATTCGTCTGAGTAGTCGATGTCCGAGCATTCAAAGTGAATGAAGAGATAAGTGTACTGTCATCTGCAAAGCTGTAGATTGGATTCTCGGTCTTTTTCCAGCAGATCGTTAATATAAATAAAGAAGAGAGTAGGAGATAGTATGGAACCTTGGGGCACACCGGCGTTGATAGTGAAGGTGTTAGAAAGAAATCCGTCGACTGCCACTCATAAAGAACGCTCTCTGAGGAAACATGAGAGCCACAAACAGAACTTTTCAGACATACCATAAGAACGTAACTTAGCCAACAGCCCATCGTGCCAAACACGGTCAAATGCCTTGGATATGTCAAGAGCAACCGCTCGAGATTCTCCAAATGTTCAATTGCGTTGTTCCAAACATATGTTACATAAGTCAGAAGATCTCCTGTTGATCTATTTTTACGAAAGCCATATTGGTGATCACTAATAATGTTGAATCCTTCAAGATATTTTAGAAGATGCTAATTGATAGCCTTTTCCATGACTTTCGATATTATTGAGAGTAGTGCGATTGGTCGGTAGTTATTTGGCAAGGTCTTCTTGCCTTTTTTAGGTATCGGCTGAACTGTGGCACATTTCCAGCAGGAAGGAAATATTCCCTTTCTGTAGGATAGGTTGAAAAGTCTACAGAAAACTGGTGTTAGTTCCCTTGCACAGTTCTTGAGAACTATGGCAGGTATTCCGTCAGCGCCAGAAGCCTTTTTGGTGTCTAGCTTCATCAAAATACGTTTTATGATACGCTGTCTGAAGACAATATCGGGCATCCTTGACTGCACTATGGGAATAGTAGGTGGTGTTTTTCCTTGGAAATCGACAGTAGAATGTGAAGCAAAAAGTTCAGCCAACAAGTTCGCTTTCTCAACAGGTGTCGTTGCAATAGAGTTATCTGGCCGTGTGAGTGGTGGTATGGTAGATTTGGTGAAATTTTGACTAACTGCCTTAGCGACTGACCAAAAGGACCTGGAATTGCCGGGACAAGCGAGAAGTTTGTTTCTAATCCGTTGATTGTGTACCTCCTTGGTTTCGTCGATAATTTCTTTGCATCTGTTCCTGGCACAAACAAAGATGTTACGATTTATGGTGTTAGGATCTTCACGCCACTGTCGGTGATGTTTAGAAGCAACAGCTTCTTTGCATTTTAGGTCAAACCAAGGGCATTTCTTCGAAAAAGGGATGTAAGCCTCCATACCGGCCAAAATAACATTTGTTTAATGTTTTTCAACGAAAACATGAATAACTATAAAGAAATAAAAATAAAAAATAATAAACAACAAAAGGCTTTTAAATTAATAAGAAGAAACGCCATCCTGTAAAGATATCTGAAAATGATGCAATAAACACCCAAACGGTAGGAGGGCAAAACACCTGCCAACCGAAAGGTTATTGTATAAATGAATATGTTACTCAATCTATGGTATTTATACCACATAAGTCAAACTTGTAAGCCTAAGTAAACTCATATGTATAAACTTGTAATTAGTTCTGAATTTCATACATGTGCATTGTATCTGGTGGAGTCTGTTTCTAAGACAACAAAATAAATATTGATCAATGAGCAAGCATTTTGTGTTTTATTTAAAGATTCTGGATACTTTTTTTACAGAAGGTAGGTGTGGATGTTCCGTGGTTGCGTGTAAATTATTGGACTCTTTTAAAGACAAATTGTTTCAATCCATTCATTTTAGTTACACGAACCATATAGGTAGAATGGAGTGAACATTAATTTTTTATTGCCAAAACTGCATAGACATGGATTTAAAGAAAAAATAGTTGGATTATTGGAACAATAATTGAAGAAAGGACAAAGGTATCAAAATTTACAGGCACATATCTAAAGTTAAAAATATGGACACATGGCTACCCCATGGTTCTATGCATTCACATTTACTGTTCCTTTGGTATATCAGTGACATACCCGAACATATCACTAGCAATATAAAATTATTTTCGCTGGTGCTACAACAGAGTTGGGTCTCACACAACCAGAATGAACTATCACTTAAAACAGAAGAGGTCGTAACCTGAAGTCAGGTGCCAAGCAAATAATTTAATACTTAATACTAAAGACAATCTGTGAATATTTGCAGTTTAATGAAGTTACCTTGTTCACTTCATTACTATTCTACTGTCAAAACAATTGAATAATCAGACAACTTACAAAAATCTACTATGTGGATGCGGGGCGATTTTTTCAAAAAATCCCTCTTTCCAGTCCATTGAAACTTGGTAGTTTTAACTGTTATTCAGGTATTTTAAAAAGGAGACAACCGCAAAGCATCTCCTCCCCAGTTCTTCCTTGACAACGCTACCTAGACTGCATGGCCCCTCGAATTTTTATTGGAGTATAAGTTTTGGTAGTACCTACATAATCGCCATATCCTAAGTACGACATCTGACATTGTTTTGTAATATTTATAAATTTTTTTCTTGCCCGTTCATAGAACTTCCTTATCTGAAAAATGATTAGACTAGGAAAAACATAGTAGTCTGCAAAGTATCGCAAGTTCTGGCTGCACGTCCACATAATGTAAGGTTTATTTTATATATATATATATATATATATATATATATATATATATATATATATATATACATATATATATATATATATATATATATATATATATATATATATATATATATATATACCATGTCACCAGTCAGCGATTGACTGAAAATTGTTTACCTTACTTTACAGTCAACCGTCGACCATAACGTATCGAGAATGCCAAATAACTCTTGGGCGAAACTACCAAGAGCAACACTGATTTACTCCCGAGCCCAGAAGATAAAGAAAGAAAATTTTTTCTCGAGTATTTCCTCACTGTATACAAGTATGCCTTATTTGTCTAATTGATTTCTGTTTTTTTTCATTTATTTTTTTATCTTTTATTTATTTTTTCTCTCTTCTTCCTTCTTTTTAGTTTAATTTTATCCTCTTTTTTTCTGCTTCCTTCTTTTTTTTTTAATAATAATTTAACAATGTCATTTAAAATTAATAGATGTTGCAGATTAATCGGCTATTGAGGCTGTGATTTAATTTTCCTGAAAAATTTTACATTATGATTTAATTTCAATCAGTATATGTATATATATATGTATATATATATATATATATATATATATATATATATATATATATATATACATATATGTAGTAGTGGTTTTTCGGGTATCCCGTGTTAGCTTAAAGTCCCTTGATGGACGGTTTCGCTGATGTTTCGATGGAATCTCATCCATCTTTTTCAAAACGTTGATCACTGGTCGGTGTCTTGGCGTTGAATGTCGAGACTGGCTCCAAGGGAGCCGGTTTTATGTGCTCAGGGCGTGGCTCTATTGGTTGGACGGATCGGGCCAATAGAGGCTCGGCTGTGGCTCCGCGTTGTCGGACCTGTGGTTCTTTGTAATATTTCTGTTAATGAAGTAACATGTGGTTGAATTGTTGCTTGTCTTGGTTGGACTTGGTACTGGGATAAAATATGTTTACAAGAGTTTGGTAAACGTTGGCTATCATCCCGATTATCTAAGTTGTAGGGCCTCTTTTCTATGTCTATGGCTTCTTTGATTACCCTAGTGGATAGGTTATCACTTTTTTGTAGGATTCTGGTTTTGTCAAAATCAATTTTGTGGCCGGTATTGTGTGCATGTTGTGCTAGAGAAGAGGTGATGGATTTTTGTTTTACGGCGTTTTTGTGCTCGTCTCTTTTGGCGCTAATTTTCCTGTTTGTTTGGCCTATGTATGAAAGACCGCAGTCCTGACACGGAATTTCATATACATCTTGGTCTTCTAAGGCTATAATGTCTTTTGGTGTAGGTAAAATATCTTTAATTTTTTGATTGGTTGTGTAAATGGTCTCAATTTGGTGTTTTCCTAGAAGTCTTCCTATTTTGTCTGTAATGCCTTTTATATATGGGAGAAATGCTTTTGTAGTATATGTCTTTCTTTCCGGTTTGTATTGAAACCGTCCATCAAGGGACTTTAAGCTAACACGGGATACCCGAAAAACCACTACTACATTTCACACCCGTGAGAACATTCGTCAATACATATATATATATATATATATATATATATATATATATATATATATATACATATATATATATATATATATATATATATATATATATATATATATATATGTATATATATATATATATATATATATATATATATATATATATATATATATATATATATATATATATATATATATATCTATATATATATATATATATATATATATATATATATACATGTATATATATATATATATATATATATATATATATATATATATATATATATATATATATGTATATATATATATATATATATATATATATATATATATGTATATATATGTACATTCACGGATGGTGGAATGTAATACATTACGCTGCTCAGTTAGCTTCGAGCGGTAGCAGCAGCAAGATCACAGTATCGAGCAGCATCAGCAGCAAAAGCGCTTGAAAATACCAAATGAGGTTTTGGGCGAAACGTCGTGCAAATTCATTGTTAGATGAACTGATTAAAACCCGGAATTGTAGTCTATTATATGTTACAATAGAGGTTTTCACGGTTGGTGGAATGCAATACATTAAAATTCCGAGTTTCAATACGTTCGTCTAACAATAAATTTGCACGACGTTTCGCCATTTGGCATTTTCAAGTGCTCCTGCTGCCGCTGCTACTCGATACTGTGATCTTGCTGCACCACATGTCATTATTTCTTTAGTGTCGCTTTTTTACTATATTATTGAGATCCGCTATATAAGATAAATTTTTTGCAATCGGTGTTGCTACAAGGAGGTGCCAGTTCCAATATATTCAGAAATTTCCATAACACTCTATATATATATATATATATATATATATATATATATATGTATGTATATATATATATATATATATATATATATATATATATATATATATATATATATATAGAGAGAGAAAGAGAGAGAGAGAGAGAAAGTTTCTAAATAGCTAGTTAAGAAAAAACTAATATAATTTTAAGGTATAAAGAAAAAATTAATTTAAATTCAAAGAATGTTATTTCTTCTTCAGATGAACAATGGGCAATCATTTTACTTCGTAACAACTTACTGTACGTAGCATTAGTACTAAACCTAGTACAATCCGCTCAACCAACACAACACAGCATCTTGCCCGTTACTGACGATCCTCAAAGGCTACTCTCGTTCAATACTTCTTTACCTTATTTTCTCGAGTCGGCGTTCTTTTCCCCTCCGTCCTCTCGCACAGCCGAGCCGTCTCAACGCTCTATCCCCCCTTTTTTTGGGCACCTTCGTAACGGCTGTGCCCTTCTACTGCCACACGAATCTCAAGTGGACGCGGGAACGTGTCCAATGGTTTTTTAGAGAAAGTAGGGGAGTACGGTGTGTGTTTGAAGTGGGGAGTATTTTAATCGGAATTTGGGAATGACGTGAGTTTTTTTTATTCATGTTTAAGTGAGGCTTGGAAGGGGTCTAAAAGATAATTTATTTCGATTAAGATACATAAAACTACATATAAATGTCAAACTTGTAGGATACAGCCAGTGAAGTTAAAGAAAAAAAACTTAGGATTTTGTTGCTTGTTGTTGTTTTGATTTGGATAAAAGTTTTTTCAGGGATCTATAAAGTTGAGTGTAATTCATTTTACATTCAGAGAGGGCACATTCCATCGTATTATTTTTAAAGATAAATCCGTATCGCCTGAAAACAATAGGTTTATTTCATTTTGAGTGTTATTGTACCAACAGGAAGACGTACAGACAGACCAACGGATTTTCGATATTATTGAGAGAAGGGTGGCTAATCGGTAGTTATTTGGCAACGTTTGCTTGCCTCTTTTGGGTATCAGCTGAAAGCTCGCGCATTTTTTGAGTAGTATGGCAGGTATTCCATCAGCGCAAGAGGTTTTTTTGGTGTCACAAACACCTTCGGACAAAAAACTCACCTCAGACGGTTGATGAGCCAGCAGGGTGCGAACCAAACTCAGTAAATGATAATGCCGCTGACTTGAAAAAATTAATGAAGGTTGCGGCATTAGTCGGAAGGTGTTCGAACGTGGAGAGGATAACAAATTTTCATGTGCCATGTTCGGACAGTTCCAACCGGGCACCGTGGTACTCCTAATATACGAGGGTGCTTTTTTAAATTATTGAAAATGTCGTTATGCAAGAAAATTGTTTGGTTTTTAAGTACTATTCTGACATTTTGGAGGGATTTCTTGCGTTTGGCAGTTTTTATGGTTTTTTTTTCTTTCGAGACATGAGTGATTGTAATTTGGATAAATTTTCTCAATAAAGAGAGAAATGGAACAAAGGTTATTCATGACAGAATGTCCCAGGTGTACAGTAATAATGGCTCATCTTATTTTTAGGTTAAATACTTATCTGAATAGTCTTGTTGGAGCCGTGATTTAATTCAGGATAACTTCATGTCAAGAATATCTATTAAGATACTTGTTGAGGAATTGCCGCTGTCAGATCGATGGATGAAAATCCAAATTTTTATCGAACTGAATCACAATAGCAACGAGGATTACAAATTTCATTTTTGTTAGAAAAGAAAAAAATAAAACACATAAAAAAGGTTTTTGGTTTTTAGGTAGGCATACAAAAGAAAAGGGAGGGTGTTTCAAGCAGAAACTTTTTAATAATTTAGGGTTTTTTAGTGCAGAAATAAAAAGGGTATGAGGGTTATTCTGGAAGGGTTTTTAGGGTTTTTGTCTTGGGAGAAACTCATTTTAATATTTAATAAAGGCTAGGGAAACGTGAGACTTTTTGGTATATTTAAAAAAAAAAGCGTACGGAAGAAAAGCTATATATACTGGGTGATTGCAAAAATTCGTGCTCGATTTTCATATATGGCAGAAGCATACACTTTTGACTGATGTTTCTTTTATAATCATACTAGCCGGGCCCGCGACTCCGCTAGCGTGGACTTGATTCACTACTATCGTCACTGCTTATTCCTTATGTTACCCAACGTAATAAAATATCTCCATTATTTCTCCTTATCTCCCAATATTTCTCCTTATTTCCCATTGTCTCTACATAATTTCCATTATCCAGGCTTATCTCTGCTCATCTCCCATTATGTCACCTTATTTCCCATTATCTAGGCTTATCTCGACTTATCTCCCATTATTTCTTCTTATCTCCCATTATTTCTCCTTATCTCCCATTATCTCACCATAACTCCCATTATCTAGACTTATCTCTGCTTATCTCCCATTATCTCTCCTTATCTCCCATTATTTATACTTATTTCCCATTATCTCACTTTATCTCCCATTATCGAGGCTTATCTCGACTTATCTCCCATTATTTCTCCTTATCTCCCATTATCTCACCTTATCTCCCATTATCTAGGCTTATATCGAATTATATAGAACATATGTGTAAATTTATAAAAACACGTAAATCGGATAAGTGGTTCTCGAGTGATAAGCGCACTAACGGACAGACAGACAGACAGAGAGACGTTGCATTTTATATATATATATATATATATATATATATATATATATATATATATATATATATATATATATATATATATAGTATTCTTTGCTACATGATATTGTTCCATATTTAATGCTTTAGGGAGTGTATTGCAAGAGAACGCGCTAGCGGCAAACTTTTCTCCGACTTAATTCACTATTATCGTCACTGCTTATTCCTTATGTCACCTAATAAAATATATCCTATAACCTAGCCAGCGAACATACGTATGTTTAAAAAAAAAGCACGTAAATCGGATAAGTGGCTCTCCAGTGATAAGCACACTAACGGACGGACAGACAGACAGACGGACAGAGAGACATTGCATTTTATATATATTGTAGATTATACATTACAGATATTCTTTGCTACATAATATTGTTCCATATTTAATGGCTTAGGCTGTGTATTGCACAGGCACGCGCTAGCGGCAAACTAATTTCCGACATCATTCACTATTTTACGTCACTGCTCATTCCTTATGCTACCTATCGTAATAAAATATAGCCTATAACCTGGCCAGAGAACATATGTATGTTTTAAAAAAAACAGTACGTAAATCGGATAAGTGGTTCTTCAGTGATAGGCGCACTAACGGACAGACATACAGACAGACAGACAGAGAGACGTTGCATTTTATATATATTATAGATTATTAACTGGCAGTTATCTAAATGCGTCGTCAGTTAACATAACCTTAAAAAAAAGTTTATTTAAAATAATTTGTGTGCAAGGTTAACATTCAAAATGGAAAATGAAAAATTACTGTTTCCGTGTTATGTTATATGAATCTAAACAGGGAGTGAGTGTTGGGACTGCAACAAAAAATACTCAAGACGTTTATTTGGATCGTGTTCCAGCTCTTAGGACAGGTAAAAAGTGGTTTGGTCGATTTCGAAATGGTGGCTTTAATCTAAACGATAAACTTCGCTCTGGGTGATTTTCCGGCATTGATAATGACTTTACCCGTGACTTAGTGAATAATAATCCACGGATTATCACTGAAGAGATTGTTGGGAGACTAAGTGTTGACAATTCGACTGCATTTGGTCATTTAAAGCAACTTGGATACAATTATTGTAAAACAACTGAAAATAGACAGAAGTCCATATTCCAGCAGTTTACTAGCTGTTCTCTTGTCTGTCAAATCCATCCTGAGACGTGTTTCGCCGTATCACGGCTCGTCAGTCAGGCTAGGATTGACAAACAAGAGAACGGTATCAAGTGGTACTTATCCCAGAAGTTACGGAGCACGATAGTAGGATACAACGAATTGTATTAAGTACGCATACCTATTACTCCATTACTACCTGCTCTTAAGACGTTGACTGTGTCAACCACTCTGTCGGTTCGAAAGCTGCTGTGTCAGCTTTCGATGGAGTAATAGGTATGCGTACTTAATACAATTCGTTGTATCCTACCATCGTGCTCCGCAACTTGGATACACTTCGAACTCGATATATGGGTTCTGCAAGACAGAACGGAACAAACTGACGGGTGAGGAGAGAAATGTTCAGTTCTCTCCTCACCCGTCAAAAAAACGAACCTTTCTTGATATAACAACATAATAAGGAAAAGAAGCTGGAAGCATGGAAGTGAAAGAGCAGAATCTATTGCAAAGGCTGAATTGCATCCAATAAAAGTATTGTTATATGTCTGGTGGGATTGCGAAGGAATATTTTTTTATGAGCTTCTTCCACGTTGTCAAACAATAACTGCGGAGAAGTATTATGAGCAACACACCTAACTCAATGTTGAAATCCAAGCAAAAGTCCAAATTTGGTTAATCGAAAAGGCATCATCCTTCATCATGACAACGCTAGACCACATGTTGCTCAACAAATACTGCAAAAACTTAGGGAGTTAAAATGGTATATTCTCCAGCACCCACCGTATTCCCCTCACCGTGCCCCTTCAGATTTTTATCTGTTTCGTTCTCTGCAAAATAACTTGAATTGCAAAAAATTTGATTTTATGAAAGAAGTCAAAAATTACCTTTGAAAAAAAAAACTACTCAGTTTCTACAAAAAAAGAAATTCAAAAATTTGTAAAACGATGGAAAACAATTATAGAAAATGATAGAGAGTACTTTTTTTTTTATTAATAAATACTATTTTTCTTGAAAATGTGTTATATTTAAGTTGGATTCTAATCGGGCACCAACTTTTGCATTTACCCAATAATATAGTTAAAATTTTTCATTCATCATAATACACCAAAAATTCAAATGGATCTTTTGAATTTGGAGCACGAATGCCTTTTATTAATTACACGGGTATACAAAAAAAAATTCTTTGTCTTTTAAGTGGGACGCAGGTTTTTTAAAGTATTTTTTTATGCTGAATCCAAAAAAATCATAAAAAAAGACATCCCCTCGAGGTGTTTTTCAGAAAACACACTTAAACTTACCAGAAAGCTATTAAATTGAAAAATTAATAATTAATAATGTAAAACGGTATAATCATCAAAATTATGGAATAAAATTATTTCGGACATCTTTAAATGTTCTGAATCTACATTTATCATAAAAACTTAAAAATATTAGGTTTTACTGTTCATGTTTAACCAAAAAGACGCACCTTTAACTAAGCTACGTAGCAAAATGCTGTTTAGAATAAATATGTGCAACAGCTAAATCAAAAAATTCTTTTTAATTTTTATTAATATTGAACAAAACTATTATTTTATTGCATTTATTTACTTAAAAAAGCATTTTACCAACCACATAGCACCCTTGTAAGTATTAAAAGGGAGATTCTTGTTCAAACTGAACATAAAACTTTTATTATTTTTTGATGTCAAGTCATGATTAAGAATTTCAAAAAACACTGAAAATAATAGTTTTGTTTAATATTAATAAAAATCAAAAACAATTTTTTAATTTAGCGGTTGCACATACTTGTTTAAAACAGTATTTTGAATATATAATAAAAGACTGTTTTTAGTCAATTTCCACTGGTTTATTTAAATTGCAATGACGCGTTTCGCTGTCGATGCAGCTTCTTCAGATCTACATTTTACCCTGTCAAGTTAGGTTTAATGTTCACAATTTTATATAATTTCTTAATTATAATATTACAACTAAGTTGGGAATGTGGAATCTTTGGCACAATGATACTACTCAGTATATATCACCACTACACCAAACACTTTATTTTTGCACTCGACGCGCGTTTCGCTAACCATGTTAGCTTCATCAGGAGCGATGATTGACTAGTGTAGTGGTGATATATACTGAGTAGTATAATATTACACCTAATTAAATTACATTGGAAAACTCACATAGATTTGGAATTAGGAAAATAAATTCAATAATGGTGAATTGCTTAAATCTATCTGGTCGTTGAGTAAAGTACCTGTAATCCTAAATCGATTTATTTGCATTGTCTCTAAAAGGTTTAGTTTTAAACCTTTTTGTTGGGTGTATAAAATTTTGAAATTCTTGTATTTAACAAGAAAATCACTCATTTAGTGTGATTTTCTGTTAAAAGATGATTAGCATATGTTGAATTAGATTTTCTATGGATGAAACTTTTTTCGTGTTATGTAATTCTTTGTATAAATGTACGTCCAGTTTGTCCTATGTATGTTTTAGGACATGATCCACATGTTAATTGATAAACCCCTGATTTATTGTCTTTATTAATTTGTGGTTTGTAGTTTTTTAAGATATTTCCCTATAGTATTGTTAGTCTTGTAGCTATGTTGATATTTTTCCTTTGGTTTGCTGAAATAGGTTAAGCATTTAAATGTGGTATTTCTGTCCTTAAAACGTGGGTATATTTCTGAGATTGCCTTGTTTCTAGGTTTTTTTCCTAATGATATTATTGATTAAAGTAACCGAATAACCGTTGTTAACGACTACTTGTTTTATGCAGTTTAATTCTTTAGTAAAATTTTCCTCTGATAAGGGGATATTAGTTAGTCTATGTATAAAACTATGATAAGCTGCGAGTTTATGATGGTTAGGGTGGTGAGAACTATTGTGAATTGTAGTATCTGTATGACAAGGTTTGTGATATATTGCAAATTCATGTTTTTTCCTGGTTTTACTGATTGTTAAGTCTAGGAAATTGATTTTCCCTTCGACTTCTTCTTCCATTGCAAAACTGATATTTCTATGTAAAGTATTAATATACTGTAAAAAGTGAGTTAATTGTCTCTCCGTACCTGTAAAGCATACAATTATATCGCCTACGTATCAATACCAGTATTTTTTTTTTTTATGGGTCTAGCACACGTGCTACAGGGAAGTCCCTAAAGCGCTACAGGAGCGACACGTGTGTGGAAAAAGCGATTCACGTTGTTCTTGAATCGCTGTAGATTGTATTCGGTGGGAAACACAGTTCTGGGCAAATTATTCCTAAGGCATGATGTTATCCATATAAAAGACTGCTGAACAAGCTGAACCTCATACGGATGTGAAGAATTAGCGCGACGTGTACTTCTAACATGCACCGCTCTGGGAGGAATTAAGCGGGCCACTTCCCTCAAACACTTTCCGTGGAAGTACTTGTAGAATCGGCTCAAGTCAGCTCGATGTTCCAGCGAATCAAGACCACCTGTCAGTTCCGGGTCTCCAATCAGACGAACAGCTCTTCTCTGAACAGAATCCAACAAATGCAATGTATGTCTGGGAGCGGAGCCTCAAACATGGGAGCAGTATTTCATAGTTGGTCGAATTTGAGCTTTGTAAAGAATTAACAGTTGTTGTGGAGTGTAAAGCTTTCTGGTTCGAAATAATATTCCCAACTTTTGAGAAACTTTTCTTGCTATGCCTGCAACATGTTCTGGCATGAACATATTTGCTCCCAAATTAACGCCCAACAAATTGAGTGACGATGTTAGAGGAATGAAGTGCCCCGACATAACTATGTCGGGTTCAGCAACGTTAACTTTTTTAGAAAAAACTGCCGCCTGGGTTTTGTAGCGTTAAATTCCACTTGGTTACTGACACCCCAAGATAGAATTTCTTCCTGGTCTTTGTTAAGTTGAATGACTTCCTGCTGTCTGCGGATATTCGTCTGAGTAGCCGATGTCCGAGCGTTCAAAGTGAATGAAGAGCTAAGTGTACTGTCATCTGCAAAGCTGTAGATTGGATTCTCGGTCTTTTCCAGCAGATCGTGAATGTAAATGAGAAAGAGAGTAGGAGACAGTATGGAGTCTTGGGGTACACCGGCGTTGATAGTGAAGGTGTTAGAAAGAAATCCGTCGACTGCCACTCGTAGAGAACGCTCTCTGAGGAAACATGAGAGCCACAAACAGAACTTTTCCGACATACCATAAGAACGCAGCTTAGCCAACAGCCCATCGTGCCAAACACGGCCGAATGCCTTGGATATGTCAAGAGCAACCGCTCGAGATTCTCCAAAGTGTTCAATTGCATTGTTCCAAACACGTGTTACATAAGTCAGAAGATCTCCTGTTGATCTATTTTTACGAAAGCCCTATTGGTGATCGCTAATAATGTTGAATCCTTCAAGATATTTTAGAAGATGCTGATTGATAGCCTTTTCCATGACTTTCGATATTATTGAAAGCAGTGCGATTGGTCGGTAGTTATTTGGCAAGGTCTTCTTGCCTTTTTTAGGTATCGGCTGGACTGTAGCACATTTCCAGCAGGAAGGAAATATTCCCTTTCTGTAGGGTAGGTTGAAAAGTCTACAGAAAACTGGTGTTAGTTCCCTCGCACAGTTTTTAAGAACTATGGCAGGTATTCCGTCAGCGCCAGAAGCCTTTTTGGTGTCTAGCTTCATCAGAATACGCTTTATGATACGCTGTCTGAAGACAACATCGGGCATCCTTGACTGCACTATGGGAATAGTAGGTGGTTTTTCCTTGGAAATCGACAGTAGAATGTGGAGCAAAGAGTTCAGCCAACAAGTTCGCTTTCTTAACAGGTGTCGTTGCAATAGAATTATCTGGCCGTGTGAGTGGTGGTATGGTGGATTTGGTGAAATTTTGACTAACTGCCTTAGCGACCGATCAAAAGGATCTTGAATTGCCTGGACAGGCGAGAAGTTTGTTTCTAATTCGTTGATTGTGTACCTCCTTGGTTTCGTCGATAATTTCTTTTCATCTGTTCCTGGCACGAACAAATGTGTTACGATTTATGGTGTTAGGATTTTCACGCCATTGTCGGTATGCAAGATGTTTAGAAGCAACAGCTTCTTTGCATTTTCGGTCAAACCAAGGCTTGCCGTTGGAAGGGCATTTCTTCGAAAAAGGGATATAAGCCTCCATACCAGCCAAAATAACGTCAGTATAGACAATTATTACTATTGTTATTATGGTTATTAAATATCATTGTTTCAATACTGTTCATGAAAATTTCGGCAAGTAATGGACTTAATGGACTCCCCATAATTAACCCTTCCTTACTATTGTAGAACGTATTGTTAAATGAAAAATAATTTTGTCTTAGGCAAGTTCTTAATAAATTAATTATGTCCATTTTTATAACTTCATTTACTTTGTTTTTTGTTAATAGGTTCTCTATTAAAATTATTGTTTCGTCTGGGGGACACTTGGAAATAAGTTTTTGACATCGAAAGAGACTAATTTAGAATTACCTAGTATTGTTATATTCTTAACTTTATTCACGAGTTCGTATGAGTTTTTGATACTATATTTTACACACCCAACAAAAAGGTTTAAAACTAAACCTTTTAGAGACAATGCAAATAAATCGATTAGGGACTACAGGTACTTTACTCAACGACCAGGTAGATTTAAGCAATTCACCATTATTGAATTTATTCTTCTAATTCCAAATCTGTGTGGGTTTTCCAATACTATCAATCTAATTTAATTAGGTGTAATATTATAATTAAGAAATTATATAAAATTGTGAACATTAAACCTAACTTGACAGTGTAAAATGTAGCTCTGAAGAAGCTGCATCGACAGCAAAACGCGTCATCGCAATTTAAATAAACCAGTGGAAATTGACTAAAAACAATGTTTTATTATATACGAGGCATGTTTTTTAAGTAAGTACCGTTTTGCGATTCCGCCGCCGCAGCGACACGGTCGGCGTTCCGCGCATGCGCGCTGGTAACCTACATCTCATGTCTACGCACTGACGCCTACAGTCTGATTCTTCATTGTATACGTTGTTTACTGAGTGTTTAAGATGCCTCCGACAATCGTGAGTCCCGCCGATTGTGAAGTACGGGCTGTTATACGATTTCTTAGTGCTAAAGGCGTAAAACCGATCGATATTCATCGTGAGATCTGTGAAGTTTACGGACAAAACATTATAAGTGATGGAATGGTAAGGAAATGGGTGAGAGCATTTAAAGATGGCCGCACAAATGTGCATGATGAAGAACGGAGTGGGCGTCCTTCGGTCGTTAATGAAGATTTGGTGTAGAAAGTGGACGAAAAGGTGAGAGAAAACAGACGCTTTACAATTTCATCATTGTGCGACTGCTTTCCTCAATATTCTCGTAGTGGTTTGTATCGCATTGTGACCGAGAACTTGAATTACCGGAAATTGTGTTCACGTTGGGTTCCAAAAATGTTGACGGATTTGCACAAAACCCAACGTTTAGGCAGTGCATTGACTTTCCTTGAGCGGTACCACAATGAAGGTGAACATTTTTTAGACCAAATTGTTACTGGTGACGAAACATGGGTGGCCTACGTCACACCAGAATCGAAACAACAATCCATGGAATGGCGACATTCATCATCACCCAAAAAAGTGAAGTTTAAGCAAACAATTTCTGCCCGCAAAATCATGTGCACAGTTTTTTGGGACAGAAAAGGAGTATTGCTAGTGGAGTTTCTACCTCGTAATGAGACAATCAATGCAGCGTCTTATTTTGAGACATTGAACAATCTGCGTCGTGCAATCCAGAACAAAAGACGTGGCAAGTTGAGTAAGGGTATCGTTTTGCTGCATGACAATGCCCGTCCACATGTGGCTAATCGGACCAAAGATCTCATCAAATCTTTTAAATGGGAAACTCTAGATCATCCTCCATACAGCCCTGATCTGGCGCCCAGCGACTACCATTTGTTCCTGCACTTGAAGAAGCACCTGGGCGGTCAGCGTCTTCAAGACGATAACGAAGTCGAAACATTTGTGATACAGTGGTTAACAAGTCAGGCGGCAGAATTTTATGAGGAGGGTATTCAAAAACTGGTGCCACGTTATGACAAGTGCCTCAATATTCACGGAAATTATGTAGAAAAGTAGATTAAGGTACAGGCTTTCATGTAAAAATAAAATTATAGCGATATCTTTGCACGTCTTTTTTTAATTCCAAAACGGTACTTACTTAAAAAACATGCCTCGTATTTATAATAAATTTCCATCAAGTAGAAGCTACAACCATCCAAAATTTGAAACAGTATTTTGCTTCATAGCTTATTTAAAGGTGTGTATGCGTGTTTTTTGTTAAACCTGAACACTAAAAACCTAATATTTTAAAGTTTTTATGATAAATGTAAATTCAGAACATTTAAAGATGTCCGAAATAATAGGTTTATTCCATAATTTGAATGATTATACAGTTTTACATTATTTATGAAAATATATTTTTTTCAATTTAATAGTTTTCTGGCACCTTCAAGTGTGTTTTTTGAAAAAAACCCACGGTGGATATATTTTTTATGATTTTTTGGATTCAGCATAAAAAAATGCTTAAGAAAACACGTGTCTCACTTAAAAGACAGAGATTTATTTTTTTTTTTGTATACCTGTGTTATTCATGAAGACTTCATTTTCGAAATAACATAATTCATGTTTATTTGTAACTAACCTAACTTCCTACTAAAAAAATATTTTCAATATTTTGTTTAAAAGAAACCTTCTGCTATGGGTAATTACTGATCACCCTTTATGGTCAATTTATTCAACAGTAGGTTTGAAACCAAGACCAGTTAAGCATTTGAGTACTATCCAAGGGTGTGGTGTAGGTATGCGGCTGAAGTACGAGGATTGATTGATTGATCACTCCGGTAAATTTTTCTGAAATGGTGGGAAATTTTGTTAAGCGGCATGACTGTTGGTATGCGTGATTCTTGTAAAGTTTCAAACATATGCATATGTTTGTTAACAACTACCATAAGTGGTCGCTGCTAGACGTTTCATAGAAATGGGTAAATACATATCTGGAAAAATTTATTTAAAAAAGTAAACTGCGTCTCAGATAAAAATTAAACTGAGGGAAGTTCATGGGGATCCTACACCAGCACTTACAATCATTTATTACTAGATAAATTAATTTAAACGAGGCCGTACGAGCAGTGCAGGTGCTGCATATTCAAGACGCCTAAATGAGGTTTCTTCTGAAGAAATGGTCTATAAAATTTATGATATCGTGATGGAAGATCGTCGCATTAAGCTTCGTGAGATTGCTGACATGGCATCTCACATGAAAGGATACATAATACGAGGATGGATTGAAAAGTTTGCGGCCTAGTCAAGAAAACAAAATAAAATACGTGCAAAAATATTTTTATTTTTCGATGTAATCTCCACCTAGCTCTATGCACTTCTTCCACCGGCTTTCCAAAGCTTCCACAACTTTTTGGAAAAAAGATTCCTCAAGGTCTTCAAAATATCGGTTAACTGCAGCTTCGACTTTTTCATTTGATGAAAATTTCTGGCCACCGAGGTGTCTTTTCAGGTTTGGAAACAGATCAAAGTCCGAAGGTGCCAAATCAGGAGAATAAGCTTGGTGGAGCAGCAATTCGAAACCACAATCACGAATTTGAGCCATAGACTCAACAGGTGTGTAAATGTGAGCGTTGTCCTGATGAAGCAAAACTTTCTTCCTCAGTAATCCTGGGCGTTTCTCTTTAATATCTTGACGTAAACGACGCAAAAGGGTGCAATAGTAAGTAGAGTTTAATGTTTCGCCTTTCGGAAGGTAGTCCACCATAATGATACCTATGGCATTCCAAAAAACTGACGCCATCAGTTTTCCAGCCGACAGAATTGCCTTCGCTTTCTTGGGGGTCGCTTCTCTAGATTTTTTCCATTGCTTGGATTGTTGTTTTGACTTTGAGTATAGTGGTGAACCCAGGTTTCGTCCATTGTCACAAACCCTGTTAAGAAAATCTTGCGGATCAGCCTCAAACATTTCCAAACAGTCACCAGAAATCGTGAGTTAAATTCGTTTTTGTTCAACTGAAAGCAATCTGGGGACCCACCTAGCGGGAACCTTAGAAAATCCGAGTTCGTTGGCAATATTGTTTTGTGTGTTCGTTCATACGAGATACTTATAGTGTCTGCAATCTCCCTAATAGTTAATCTACGGTCTTTCAATATGAGGTCACACACTTTGTCGATGTTTTCGTCAGTCGTAGACGTCATGGGCCGGCCGGAGCTAGGATCATCTTCGATGCTTTCTTGTCCACGTTTATATTCTGCAACCCATTTTTTCACAGTGGTACATGACGGAGCAAATTTCCCTAGTGTTGTTTTCATATCATCGTGGATCTCCTTTGGTGTTAATCTTTTTTTAAACAGGTACTTGATGACCGCGCGTTGTTCAGTTTTTTCCATTTCTCCAAAAACGCTGTACTTGGTCTCACTAAACTCGTTCTAACCTAAAAACCACAAATTCTACAGCAACAAAATTTTACACTGTGAAAACCAAAGAAAATATGAACTTATTGAGGGTACTATAATAAAAATATTATAATTATTTTTTGGTGAGGCCGTGAACTTTTCAATCAATCCTCGTATCCCGCATGAAGTTCTAAAAATGAAAAAGCTGAATGCGCGATGGGTGCTGCGCTTGTTAACTGCTGACCAAAAACGCAAGAGGAAGGACACTCCATTATTGTATTTGGAAAAGTTGTAGTGCCATCCGAATGACTTCTGGCGTTGTTTTGTGACTGTGGAAAAAACGTGGAACGGCTGTCAACAGTGCACTGAAAAAAGAGAAGACAGTTTTATCGGTGGGAATGGTGATGTCGACTGTATTTTGGAACTTACAGGATATCATCATGATTAATTATTTAAAAATGGACAAAACACTGACTGGCTCTTACTACGCCCTCTGTTATTAGTCGGTTCATCAAAATCCTAGCATAAATACCAGGTGTACAAGTATGAAATGCGGATTTCAGAAAACAGATGGTGCACCAATGCAGTTTGTGCTATAAAGATTTGACACTGCGCCATTTTGTTGTGTCATCAAGTGTCAGACGCTCACGAGTGATAAATTGGAAAAGTGTGTGCATAGTGTTGTGTTGTTGTGTTCAATATGTCGTTATACCGAGCAAAGAGCATTCGCGGACAGCATTAATTTCTTGTTTTCATTTGAAGAAAACTGCTGTTGAGTCATACAGATTACTTCGGAAGCTTATGGTGAACATGCTCCATCGCAAGATACGTGTGAACGATGGTTTTGGCGTTTCAAAAGTGGTGACTTCGATGTTGCAGACAAGGAACGTGGAAAACCGTCAAAAAAATACGAAGATGTGGAATTGCAAGCATTGTTGGACGAAGATGATTCGCAAACACAAAAACAACTCTCCGAGCAATTGGGCGTTAGTCAACAAATTGTTTCCAATCGACTACGAGAGATGGGAAAGATTCAGAAGACCGGTAGATGGGTACCACATGAGTTGAACGACAGGCCAATGGAAAAACGCAAAAACACGCGTGACATTTTGCTCGCTCGGTACAAAAGGAAGTCGTTTTTGCATCGTACAGTTACAGGGAATGAAAAGTGGATTTATTTTGAGCGCAAAGCAAAAAATCATGGGTAGACCCAGGCGCACCATCCACATCGACCGCAAGACCGAATCGCTTTGGCAGAAAGACGATGCTCTGTGTTTGGTGGGACCAGAGGGACGTGGTCTATTATGAGCTGTTAAAACCTGGGGAAACGGTTAATACTAAACGTTACCAACAACAATTGACCGATTTGAACCGTTCGCTGCTTGAAAAAAGGCCAGAATACCGAAAGAGGCAACACAAAGTCATTTTTCTTCATGTCAATGCTCCATGACATACGGCAAAACCAGTTCGCGATACGTAGGAAGCACTCAGCTGGGAAGTTCTACCTCATGCGGCTTACTCACCAGATTTGGCTCCTTCCGATTACCACTTGTTTGCATTGCTGAGCTGTGCTTTGGTTCGTACGAAGATGTGAAAAAAATGGCTCGATGAATGGTTCTCAGCAAAAGGGGAAGATTTTTACTGGCGTGATATTCACAAATTGCCAGAAAGATGGGAAAAATGTATAACAAGCGATGGAGCATACTTTGAATAAAGCACTTTTTTATCATTCTTCCGAATTTAACATGTTTTTTTAGAAAAAAAATCCTCATTTCATACTTGTACACCTGGTAGTCTGGTTTTTAATCTAAGATTTAGTCAATCCTTGATGCTGATGATGTTGACATGCTTAGCGAAATCCTCGCCAAGAGAAAAAATAAAGTGCTTGGTGTAGTAATATATGCCTCATTCTATTATTTTTGTTAATATAGTCGATTTAATGTCGTTTTTCTAAAATTAAGTCCATTTAAAGACTAATTAACAAAATATGTTTATGCTGCTCTATTTAAAATAAAACGAACTTTTCAGTGTTTTTTACATCGCAGCTTTTCCCATATTCCAGAAAATTACGTATAAATTTTAAATGAGAACTTTATAAATTAAAATTTTACTAGCTCTACGTATGTTTTGTAAAGCTTTATTAAAGCGTTTTTTTTTTTTCATTTTCTTTTTCCGAAATGTTTTGAGTTTAGTATTACTTTTTTATTGTGTTTCTTCTCGTATTTTGTAGGAAAATATAAATTTTAGACGGAAATTTTGGAAAATATGTTTTAGTCTGTCCAGTGAGTGATTTTTTTTATATTCGAGGGTCTTTTTAGTGTTCCGTACCAAAATTGAAGAACGGAACACGTAGGGAATTATTCCCGTGTCTGTCACAGTCAATTTTCTCCGAAACTATTTGACATGAAAACGTGAAACTTATTACAAATATTGGAATTGATGGCCTAATCACAGTCGTGTAGTTTTGAAAGTTAAATTTTGACTTAGATTTAGTTTTGGGGGGTGAGATCGGAAGTGAAACAAAAAATTTCATGGTCATTGATGGGATGTCAAATTAAAGCTTGTGAAAATACGAGTTCACAAATATATATGATGTAATACTCGAGCAAACTTTTCTTCTTATTAATTTAAAAAAAATGCCAAAAATCGCTATCTCCCCGTCCTTTGAATAGTCTCACTGAAAATGTGTTATACTCACATGGGGTGAAAAGTCCCAGTCCCAGTCCGTGGGATGGTAGCACGAACAAAAAAAATATATGATATTCTGTTAGTGTCAACTCGCAGAAGATTCGTGTAGAATTTTCATGACATTTCGTCTATTAGTTTGCGAGTTGCAGCTGTTTGAGCGACGCTACTTTTGATTCTTGCGAAACGACAGGACAAAAAGGACTTCGTGCGTTGATTTTTGATTGGAAAAGAAACAGCCAGGACCCAAAAATTACTTGAGAAGTACTATGGCATATCTGCTTCATCGAAAGCAACTATATGTTGATCGTTTAGTAAAATTAAATCCGATAATGTACGTTCCGGACGTACAAATGAGACGGTTATTCCAAAAAACACAAGAAAACAACCATATTGTTCTAAATGACCGCAAAGTGAAAGCGAGGGGGATAGCTGATATCGTGACGATAACAGCAGAACACGGGAGACATATTTTGCATGAATATTTACATAAAAAAGAGCTACGCAAAAACAGTAACGTGTTGAATATTTAGTACGCTGTTTGGCACTGTTTCGGCGTAATCCAAAGGAGTTTTTGCATAGATTCGTAACAATAGACGAAACACGGATTCATTACTATATGCTTAAGTCCAACAGGCAGTCTGCAGAGCGGCTGGAACCGCATGACAGCCGACTGAAGCGTCCAACAACACAAACATCAGCTGGAAAAGTTTTTTTCAAGTATTTTTTGGTATGCGCATAGAACAATAGTCATCAATTATCTTGAGAAGGAGCGAACAATCACCGGAGACTATTAAAGTGGTTTATTGGACTGTCAGAATGGTGGAATTAAGAAAAAATGACCGCATTTAGCGGAGAAAAAAGTATTGTTTCACCAAGTTAAGCACCAGCCCACGATTTCATAAAATCGAAGGTGAAATTGGACCAATGGGGCCATACATTGCTTCTTCATTCGCCATACTTACCAGATCTGGCCTTCAACGATTATTATCTCTTTCCAAATTTGAAAAAGTGGCTCCAAAGAAAGAGATTTGCCTCAGATTCAGGAATCGAATGGGAAACTGAGAGTTATTTAAAAGAGCTCGACAAATCGTACTACTAAAGGTATCCAAATGTTGGAACATCGCTAGAGTAAGTATATCGCTCTTGAAGGAAACTATGTTGAAGATTAAAATCGATTTTTAGCAAAAATTTCGGGACTTCTTACCTCATGATTAAGTCTAATTCAAAGTTTTTGAACTATGCTGAAAAATCTAAAAGGTGTGTTTTCTTCCAGTATTTTCAATTATTTATGTTTAAGAATATAGGGGGTTATTAGGGTGGGATTAGAGGGCCGTTATATATGTATTCGTCAACTCAAGAAATCTATAAATTATGCTATTTATTCACAAATTTAATTTTTTTTACTTCTTTTAAAACCATTAACTAGCCTTTAAAATCATTAGTCTACACTCCCCATTTCTAAAAAAGGAAAATGTGTATACAAAAGACGAAGTGCACCATATTTTAAATTTTCCACCAAAAGAGAAATAAATGAATACAAATAGTGCAGCATTTAATACAAAGTTATTAATGATGCTATATTTCTAAGTAGAATTTCTATCTAGAGCTCCGGACCTCTTTTATTTTGCTTGACGTCACTCTTGGAAGGACTTTATAAAAGCTTTCGGCCTACTATGGAGTTTTGGAATCACGTATGTGAAGAACCACTTGAGTATTCATTTACCGAAATAATCGAGATCATTTGATTGTTAAATCAGGCGTTTAAAAGATAAATGCATTCTACTCCGTACATAATGGATGAAGTGCTATATACGAGTATGTACAAAATTTGTCATCGTTATCGTGCCAACTAATAAAAAAAAAATACGTTTGAGATCAGTTGTAACTTTAGGAATAAAAAAAAATAGGAGAAATGAAACTAAGTTACCAAAAAAAAAACTTAAACAGGCTGAAAAGAAAAAGTGATTAAAAGTCTGATATATCTTCTGTAGATCGTCTGTTAGAACTGGGGTAGAATCACACTTCTTAACTCCGTACACAAAAAAAATGGCTCAAATCATGCAAAGCCGCCTGTTAGCATCTATAGAATCCATACTTAGAAAAAAACCGAGGCGGTTTCAGACCCCATTATTTCTGCATAGATAACATCAATACCATCAGAATCATTGCTGAATAATCTATTGAATGGAACTTACCACTTTACCTAGTTTTTATAGGCTTCCAAAGAGCGTTCGATATCAATATTATACTCACCAATTTAGAAAACATTCATTAATGCCTCTGGACATTCCTGCTTCCAGCAGGAATATCCAAGAAAATTATCACTATAATACAAGAAGTATACAACAACGCTTCTTGTACGGTGCTTCATAACAGGCAAATAAGCAGTTTGCTTATTTGCCTGTTATGAACTATCTATTTTCATCTCAGCCTATGGCCTGAGGTGAAAATAGAGGTTAGTAAGAGGTATACTTTATCTCCTTTAATATTTAGTATTGTTTTGGACTGAATGCTAAAGAAGCACTGAAGAATGTGTGAAGCATACGTTGGACTCTCACGTCATCTTTAGCTGATCTAGAGTTCGCAGATGACATCGGTCAACAATCACATAACAACATGCAAAAGATGGTAGAACACTTAGAACGTGAATCAAGAATATGTGGACTTTCAATAAATGAGGCCAAAACTAAGTCCACTAGAATTAACACCAACCTAAATACACCATCCAGTATCTCTGGATCTGATGCGGAGGATGTCGAGAAGTTCATATACTTGGGCAGTATAGGCGTGATAACAGTAACAATGAATCACCGAAATTATGACCATAAATAATGAAAAAGATTAAAAAGTTTCTAAAAAATGTTCTAATTTTTATATTAAACTAGCCGGGCCCGCGGCTCCGCTCGTGTGAACTTAATTCACTGCTATCGTCACTGCTTATTCCTTATGTTACCTAACGTAATAAAATATCTCCAATTATTTCCCCTTATCTCCCAATATTTCTCCTTATCTCCCATTATCTCTACATAATTTCCATTATCTAGGCTTATCTCTGCTCATCCCCCATTATTTCTCCTTATCTCCCATTATTTCTCCTTATCTCCCATTATCTCACGTTATTTCCCATTATCTAGGCTTATCTCGACTTATCTCGCAATATTTCTCCTTATCTCCCACTTTTTCTCCTTATCTCCCATTATTTCACCCTAACTCCCATTTTCTAGACTTATCTCTGCTTATCTCCCATTATTTCTCCTTATCTTCCATTATACTTATTTCCCATTGTCTCACCTTATATCCCATTATCGAGGCTTATCTCGACTTATCTCCCATTATTTCTCCTTATCTCCCATTATCTCACCTTAGCTCCCATTATCTAGGCTTATATCGAATTATATATATGTATAAATTTATAAAAAAACACGTAAATCAGATAAGTGGTTCTCGAGTGATAAGCGCACTAACGGACAGACAGACAGACAGAGAGACCTTACATTTTATATATATTATATTCTTTGCTACATGATATTGTTCCATATTTAATGCTTTAGGCAGTATATTGGAAGAGAACGCGCTAGCGGCAAACTTTTCTCCGACTTGATTCACTATTATCATCACTGTTTATTCCTTATGTCATCTAACATAATAAAATATATCCTATAACCTGGCCAGAGAACATACGTATGTTTAAAAAAAAAGCACGTAAATCGGTTAAGTGGTTCTCCAGTGATAAGCGCACTAACGGACAGACAGACAGAAAGAGAGACGTTGCATTTTATATATATTATAGATATTCTTTGCTCCATGATATTGTTCCATATTTAATGGTTTGGCATGTTTAAAAAAACAGCACGTAAATCGGATAAGTGGTTCTCCAGTGATAAGCGCATAAACGGACAGACAGAGAGACGTTGCATTTTATATATATTATAGATATCCTTTGCTACATGATATTGTTCCATATTTAGTGGTTTAGGCAGTGTATTGCAAGAGAACGTGCTAGCGACAAACTTTTTTCCGATTTCATTCACTATTATCGTTACTGCTTATTCCTTATGCTACTTATCGTAATAAAATATAGCCTATAATCTGGCCGGAGAACATATGCATGTTTTAAAAAAAAAAGTACGAAAATCGGATAAGTGGTTCTCTAGTGATAAGCGCACTAACGAACAGACAGACAGACAGAGATACGTTGCATTTTATATATTTTTATAGATGTAATAAAATATATATCTATAACCTGGTCAGAAAACATATATGTACGAATTTAAAAAATCACGTAAATCGGATAAGTGGTTCTCGAGGGATCAGCGCACTCACGGACAGACAGACAGACAGAGACACGTTGCATTTTATATATATTATAGATATAGATTATTATTATTATATAACCTGGCCAAAGAATATATGTATGAATTTAAAAAAAGACAGGTAAATCGGATAAATGGTTCTCGCGTGATAAACGCACTAATGGACAGACAAACAGACAGAGAGACATTGCATTTTATATATATTATAGATTATAGGTTATAGATATTCTCTGCTACATAATATTGTTCCATATTTAATGGTTTAGGCTGTGTGTTGCAAACGAACGCGCTAGCGGCAAACTTTTTTCCGACTTCATTAACTATTTTACGTCACTGCTCATTCCTTATGCTACCTATCGTAATAAAGTATAGCCTATAACCCGGCCAGAGAACATATGTATGTTTTAAAAAAAAAAGTACATAAATCGGATAAGTGGTTCTCCAGTGATAAGCGCACTAACGGACAGACAGACAGACAGAGAGACGTTGCATTTTATATATATTACAGAAGTGAGATTAATATTATTTTTGTTAAGATAAAAATGGCGGGACCATTGGAGCAGTAGGTAATGAAACCTACTATGAATCCGGTGGTCGGCGCTTCGATTCCGCCAGTCTGCTTGGGTGTTTGTGATTTTGTCCCATATATATAGATTATATATATTAAAATATACAAACTGCACCGTTTCTCAATTAATTTGTGGTTTTAAACTACCGAGTTAACTAGTTTTGTGTTACAAAAACTAGAACCAAGAAACGTTAGCGATGGAAGAAGGATTTATTAAGGCAAATAGCTCTAATTTACCTAGAATTGATTTTTTGATGTTTGGAGAGTTTCTTGTGTCAAACAAAGACTTTTGCTCAGCAGAATTTAGAAATATCAAAACTTCTATGTAACTATATAAGTAATCTGTATTAAAACTACAATTTAAAACTCAAAAACCCATAAAAACTGCACTTTATTTCTACGTCATGGTTTTATTAGTTTTAGGTTAGGTTATGATTGTTATGAAAATGTTGATATATACTGAATGTAATTCTCCATATCATTTGCCAACTGGAACAAGAATAAAGAGTATCCATTAAATAAACAGTAGTGGATGATAACGTTAAAGAAATAAAACCTAACCTCAATAGTGATGTGACTATCTAAAGGTATTATTTAGATAATTAACAATTTCTCAAACAAGATAATTACGACACACCTCATTTATAATAATAAAATATTAAGTTAAAACTTACATCAAAATGGTCTTCACAAAAATAAATTGACGAATTTGAAGAAATAACTGCTGGGTCTCGCCGTGCAAGAGTCAGCCACTTATTTCTTATTATTTTCTTGTTTCGAACGTCAACAAATAACTGGTTAGTTGAGTTTTATCGACGTGTTCTTACACTGAGGGACCGCACACCACTTATACAATTTAGAATTCATTTTAGACACAAAAAATAACAAAATTATTGTATAGACACTGTATACTTCACAGTTGTTGACATGGAGTTTACAAAGGCGTGACGTCACGAGCAGATGCTATGACACCTGCTAGCGTTTTGGCGTGAAATTCAAAATTAGGTTAAAAAATGCCAATTTTATGCTAGAAAACCTGTAATTTGTCCAGAAATATATATTTTTTTGGAAATAGTAATTCCGTAAGAACATCGTGGAAAAAGCTCAGCAAGCTTTTAGCCAACTAAAACTCTCTATAGACATCAAGACAAATCAACACAGACACCAAGCTGAGGATATTTAACAGCAATGTTAAACCGGTGTTAATATATGGTTGTGAAACCTGGAAAGTGACAAAACCCTTAACAGACAAAATACAAACTTTCTGTAACAAATGTCTGCGTTGAATTCTCCGCATATTCTGGCCAAACACTATTCTTAATAAAGACCTCTGGCATCCCACACAACAATAGGAAATACACCGGGATATATTACTACGCAAATGGGGATAGATAGGTCACACGTTGCGAAAAGCTCGTGACGATATAACAAAAAGCTCCCTAGACTTGCATCGACAAGGACACAGAAGATGCGAACGCCCAAGACAAACGTGGAGAAGACCTACATGGAAGAACTGAGAAAAGCTAACACTACGTGGGCAGAAACAAAGAAAATAGCAGTCAATAGAACACCTTGGCGAATCTTCACAGAAGCTTCATTTAAAAGCTTAAGGATTTAATATATATGGAGTTTTGGAATCACTTATGTGAACAACCACTTGAGTATTCGACTACCGAAATAATCGACGTCATTTGATTGTTAAATCAAGTGTTTAAATGATAAATTCATTCTATTCCGTACTTATTCAATCAAGTGCTAAATATGTACCAAATTTGTCACCGTTATCGTAGTAGTTAATAAAAAAAAAAGTACGTTTGAGATCAATTGTAAAGAAAAAGTGACTAAAAGTCCAATATAACTGTAGACTTAAAAACATATTACTTACCTGCTTATAAAAGGATGTGTATAGAAATTTAAGCACATAGTCTAGATGTTGTGGCATCACTGTGGATACCCCTTTTTTGTAAAAATTTTCTCAGGTGACAGTGGCCAGTGGTAACTCCCACCACTAGTTTGGTTTCGGCCCTAGTTATACGAAGGACGTTAGTTGTTTCTTTTAGTTACTTTATAATCGTTGCCCTAACTATACAAAGTGGAAACGAGATTATGCCGAATGAACAAGTTTTGTTATTAAAATTTGCTTGTTCTTTTGTGCCAGGTTAGAAACTTATCAATATACTCTTGTAGCGACTGAAGGGAAAGGAGCTGTTTTCATTACTTTCACTAACCGTCGTACGTGTAAGTTCGTCATCACGTCTAAGTTGTTGTGGCGGCCCATGGCTCCGTGGAGTAGTGTTTGCGTGCGGTAAGTAAGGTCTCGGGTTCAATCCCGCCAGGTCGGTATACTTTTATTTAAGTATATACGGCCTGGCCACGTACATTGAGAGCAGTTGTTTGCAGAAATGCAGTAACGTACGTGACAGCACTACCACGTTGTCTAAAACGTGTCGTGAAATACAAAAGGTATGTTTCGGCATTTGGACAACGTTGATGGATATTACGACATCCCCGCCGTTATCCTTAATATATATAAAAGGGGAAAATCACTACTCAGGCGGGGAGGTGAACAATAAAAAAAAAAACCGGTCAAGTGCAAGTTGAACTTGCACAATTAGTGTTCCGTACGTTGATTGTTTTTAAAATAAAAATTTTTGTTAGGGTGGTATAAAATGATCAGTGATTTCACAAAAACACACCCCAAATGAGTTTTTAAACAAAGTTTGTTTCCAATCTTTACTGAAAACTGGTGACCTTGAAATTTTATTTTTTTTTTATATACCAAATAAATTATTAAAGGTAATGCACTCGTGATAATTTTCGTTCAATCTATACCCCGTGGAGAATATTCCAGAATTTTTTCAAATTTTTTGATCAGTACTTTTCGAGATAAGGTAGGGGACAGCGATTTTTCAAAAGTAATACGAAGAAAAGTGTGCGCAAGTATTACATTATATATATATATATATATATATATATATATATTTTACTCGTGTTTTCACAAGCTTTCATTTGACACCACACTCGAGGACCTAGTAAAAAAAATTTTTTTTCACTTCCGATTTCACCCCTCAAAACGAACCCCTTAAGTCAAAATTTATGTTACGGTGGTATAAAATGATCAGTGACTTCACAAAACACGCCCCAAATGAGTTTTCAACAAAGTTTGTTTCCAATCTTTACTGAAATCTGATGACCTTGAAATTTTTGTTTTTTTTTTATATACCATATAAATTATTAAAGGTAATGCACTCGTGATAATTTTCGTTCAATCTACACCCCGTGGAAATTATTCCAGAATTTTTTCAAAATTTTTTTATAAGTAGTTTTCGAGATAAGGCCCGGGACAGCGATTTTTCGCGAATTTTTAAAAATAATACAAAGAAAAGTGCTCGCAAGTATAATATTATATATATATTTTTTACTCGTGTTTTCACAAGCTTTCATTTGACACCACACTCGATGACCTAGTAAAAAAATTTTTTTTTTCACTTCCGACTTCACCCCTAAAACTAACCCCTTAAGTCAAAATTTAATTCTCAAAACTACATGGCTCTGATGAGGCCATCAATTCCTATATTATTACCAAATTTCACCTTTCTATGTCAAATAGTTTCGGAGAAAATCGGGTGTGACAGACAAACAGACAGACAGACAGATAGACAGACAGACAGACAGACAGACAGACAGACAGACAGACACCGAAGTGATCTTATAAGTGTTCCGTACGGAACACTAAAAACATCTAAATAATGGGTTGCTATTTGGAAATATTTATTTATAATTCATAAAATCATTAATTGTCGATTTCTGGAGGAACAGATCTATAGTAGGCCTCATTCAAAGTATGAAAACTACACATCATGGCCTGGGCGCGAAAAACAAAAGCACCATCGCCGGAGCATTTTAAGAGAAAACGCGGAACAAAATAACGAAGATGATAAATTTCAGACCATATTTTGAAAGTAAGCAGTTTTAGCAATATTATCTGACGGTATTTTTTTGATGTTTTAAATCATCACCGCAGTACCAAGAAATTACTTTTGCAGTGTCTTTAATGAGCTACTAAATTTCATAAAAGATACATTTTGTTTTTGGACGCAACGGGTGTTTCGCTAACTATTACAGCATCATCAGGCGCAATGACTGACTTATCTTAACTGGTCTATTTATAACAGGATTGTAATTACTCAACCGATCAACCTCAGACGCCGGCTTAGCTCAGATCAAAAAAACCAGGACAGAAAACTGTAAAGAATAAATCGTTGTACTTAATCCGACTACCGGACTAAAACGTAAAAGTATTCTAAATAAAAACAGATGACCTGTTTTTTACAATCCTCTGTACTCACTATTTACCAGAACCGCCGTCTGCGATTGTTGGGCTTCGTTTTAATAATTGAGACTCCTAGTATAAATGACCCAGTTTTTAATCTTAGGTTTAGTTAATCATTGCTTTTGATGATGTTAACGTGTGTAGCGAGATGGGCACAGAATGCATAAATAACGGGTTTGATTAGCGGTAATAATTGTTATGTAGCTATAGATTTCTAAACCTAAACGTAGCTTTTTTTTTATGGGTCTAGCACACGTGCTGCAGGGAAGAAGTCCCTAAAGCGCTACAGGGGCGACACGTGCGCGGAAAAAGCAATTCACGTTGTTCTTGAATCGCTGTAAGTTGTACTCGGTGGGAAACACAGTCCTGGGCAAATTATTCCAAAGGGATGATGTTCTCCATATAAAAGACTGCTTGAAAAGCGTTGTACGAGGAGTAACAAGCTGAACCTCATACGGATGTGAAGAATTAGCGTAACGTGTACTTCTAACATGCACCACTCTGGGAGGAATTAAGCGGGCCACATCCTTCGAACACTTTCCATGAAAATACTTGTAGAATAGGCTCAAGTCGCCAACCGTTCTTCGATGTTCCAGCGAATCAAGGCCGCCGGTCAGTTCCGGGTCTCCATTCAGACGAACAGCTCTTCTCTGAATAGAATCCAATAAATGCAGTGTATGTTTGGGAGCGGAGCCCCAAACATCGGAGCACTATTCCATAGTTGGTCGAATTTGAGCTTTGTAAAGAATTAACACTTGTTGTGGAGTGTAAAGCTTTGCAACGCGAAAGTTCTCTGCTAGACAATAAATGTCCGTGATCCTATTTGTATCCCAAGGAGACAAATTAAAACCTTCTACCGGACAAATCGAAGCGGCAATATGAAAATATAAATTGACAATTTAAAGGATGGCCTAATATAAATTAAGTAATGAAAATCTGTGAGGAAAATTGGCATATTTTGCGGAAAAGTTCAAGGAAGTAAAACATGCTTCATTGTGCTTAGTATAGTTTATAACAGGATCAACACTTAACACTAAAGAAAACATGAATATCAGAAATTTTACCAAATTGTTATCATATTTGAAAAAAATGTCAGTTGGATTCTATGTTAAGAAGTGTAAAATTTTAACATAAAAGTAAATTGGTCAGTTGGCAGACAATGAAATCTATTTAACGAATAAGCTAAACTTTTTAATTATTGTTTTGTATAAAGGATATTGTCAAAAGTTTTCAGTGTTTGATTTTGTTTCAAGTTTGGGTATTTCGAATTCCTTTTACCGTGAAGAACTCACTAAAATGAACAAAATAAATAAAGAAAAAGCTAAACAATAGTATTATGAGTTTAGAGAAGGCTCTTTGAATGTTCACAAAGAACACAATTCAAAAACTATTGATCATCCAGCTTATACTCCTTATCTCGCACCTAGCGATTATCATCTTTCTTATTTCAAGAATTAGCTAACATCTCAACGATTCGAGGAAACTGGAGAGTTAAAAACCTCATTGCAAAAGTGGCTGAAATTCCAGGCAGCAGAATTTTGGGCGAAGGATTGTACAGGGGTGATTATTTTTAGACGTATAGTGCTTGTCAAGGAGTATACTGGCGTATTTGATATTTGGTAGTGAAATGGCTGGTGGGCGCCTCGACGACAAACAATTTTATTTTTCATTTAGATATCTTTTGTAAAACTGCACTGGAAAAGCCCAATTTTTGGCAGCGCCCTCTAAAATATTATTTTTTGGTCATCGCGGTTGCCATGGATCGTATGCCACGTTTGGAGCTTTTCAAACCATTTATCTAGTAGGCGGCTGTCATACTTCAATGTGACAGTAATTATAATAATATGAGTAACTATGCTGTTGCGGTTTTTTCTTTAATAAAATATTCTTGAACAATAAAAAACAAGAATACTTTATTTTTAATAAAACCACAAAAACATTTGATTCTGAATTTGATTATTGTTGTATGAATTCTCATCAGTTCATTAATATTAATTAAATAATTTTTTGTTAGGTTTGCCGTTGCTGACAAAATGACTTCCATCTGTCCATAATATTTGATTCAGAAAATAACGTTCTTGGTCATATTTAATCATCATTTCTACTACAAAACTCAGTCATCATTCCAAATCAAATTGTGTTAATAACTGAAGATTATGCATTTTATAGTCATGATATTCGTTATCTTTAAGAGATCTCTGAATAGCCCCATGAGATCAACTCAAATGACTGCTTGCTTGTCTGATTGAATTATATGGAACGTTTTGAAAATATTGCTAATTACGGCTACTTTTTCATCTGGTAAAACAGATTTTTGTTTAGAAATACCTTTCTGCCCAGAAAATTCATCCATGTTGCTCCTCAAATTTCATTCCAATCGACAGAAGATAGTGTGATCCAGGATATATTTATTGGAATAACATTCTCGATACAGTCTTCCCGCTTCCCGAGAATTTCTTCTTGCTTTTCCATAAATAAGAATCATATCTACTTTTTCAGCGTGGGAAACCACTTTAACCAAAAGCTGTTAACACACTGTTTACTCAGTTTAACTCCACTGAATTGAATAGGTGTGCGAACGAGAGCTGTCAGATTAAATTATGACATCCGCCTACTAGATAAATCGTTGGAAAACCGTCAAACATGGCATACGGCCCATGGCAATCGCGATGACCAAAAAATAATATTTTAGAGGGTTTTTGAAGCATAACTTTTTTGCGAAACAAATTAGAAAAAAATAGTTTAAGGAAAAAATGTTGAAAAATTAAGGCTTTCCAATGCCGTTTAACAGAAGGTACGTCGACGGAAAAAAAGTTTCTCGGCGTCGCGGCGCCCAGCGTCGTTTTCACTACCAAATGTTAAATACGTCAGTATACTCCTTGATATCCACTATACCATTCTATATTTAAAAAAAAATAAATATCCTACAATTTTCCATAAATCGGGGCCTGACGTCTAAAAATTATCACCCTGTACGTAGAAAAATAAAGTAACTAGGTATGTATTGGAAACCACTACTAAAGTTCTATATTTTTCTTCATTCATTCTCATTTTATTCACCACTCGCCCTTCCTGTGCCGTCTCCTCACGAGTGCTGGCGTTCCATATAGCTAAATGAACTTTAAAAACTACTGCACCCGAAGTACATCCTAACCACCTTCGCATATCTTTCAGCCAAGAATTTTGTCGTCTTCCGATCCATTGTTTGCCCTTTATTTTACCTTCAATAATAAAACGTAGCTGTTCGTATTTAGGCCCTCTCATTATATGTCCAAAGTATTGAATTTTTCTTATTTTTTTGGTTGTTTTCTTTCGCTTTATTCATTCTCACTAGTACCTCTGTGCTTTTTATTTTCTGCATGCGGGAGATGCAAAGAAAATAAAAAAATATTGTCGGTGAAAAAAATATTTACGCATTGACATTAACGCGAAAGCATTGTTATTTTTTTACAGTTTCAAAAAAATTTCTTTGCTAAGCGATTCACCATCCAAACTTCGCGAGCGACTGTCTCCAGTCCGTCATGGACCTTAGCCCTCGTCTCTACAGAAGTATTTATTATTATGACATTAAAAAAAATATAACCTAATATAACGGCTTTTTTACATACATTAACTATGCAAAAACTCCAAAAAATTTTCTACAAAAGCGCCAAGGTTCAAGCACAATGGAGTCTATTTATTTGATAAATTACTTTTTGTTTTAGATATTACTTTGCTTATACCAATCCCCTTGATGAATTTCTTTTCGGGGGGCGCCGTGGGGCGAGGGGGGAGGCGAGGGAGGAGGCGGTAAAACTGCCAAGAAAATCGGATGATTAATCAAAAATATTTCTCTGGAGGAAAATGTTTCTGCTTGGATTACTCCAGTCTTATGTTTTAGGTTTATAAATGGTGAGTCTTTTTGGTTTATTACTAAACTCATTTATTCTGTTGGAAATTTTAGGAAATTCTGGCAACGTAAATTAATTTGTTTGCGTCACAGAACGTAACAAAGTAAAGAAACTGGAACAGAACAACAATTAAGGAGATGTTATTGGTGATTCTATTATAAGAAGAAATTTCAATATATTGAAAAGTTTCTTCTTATACAAATAAGTTAAAATTCTTTATTTATCGTTCACCTTCCAGCCTCAGTAGGGATTTTACCCTTTTTTTTATATCCTAAGGATATTGGTGAGGATGTCGTAATACCCGTCAACGAGGTCCAAGTGCCGAAAAATACATTTTTGTATTTCACAGCCCCTTTTAGAGAACGTAGTGGTGGTGCTGCCACGGACGTTGTTGCGTTTCTGCAAACAACTACTACTTATGTACGTGGTCAGGCCAACATACTTAGAAATATATCGATCTGTCGGGCTTGTAACTTGAGACCTTCTGCGTCGCAAGCAATTACTACGCCACGAAGCCACGGGCCGCCACTAAATGATAACTACTCGATAAGGACATTACCAAGGAGCAGTCGTGCTCAACTTACCGAAAGATCCCTCCTATGTAAACCATCTATAATATATAAAATGCAACGTCTCTCTGTCTGTCTATCTGTCTGTCTGTCCGTTAGTGCGCCTATCACTGAAGAACCACTTATCCGATTTACGTACTTTTTTTTTTTAAACATACATATGTTCTCTGGTCAGGTTATAGGCTATATTTTATTACGATAGGTAGCATAAGGAATGAGCAGTGACGTAAAATAGTGAATGATGTCGGAAATAAGTTTGCCGCTAGCGCGTGCCTTTGCAGCCTAAACCATTAATATGGAACAATATTATGTAGCAAAGAATATCTGTAATGTATAATCTATAATATATATATAAAATGCAATGTCTCTCTGTCTGTCTGTCTGTCCATTAGTGCGTTTATCACGAGGGAACCACTTATCCGATTTACCTGTCTTTTTTTAAATTCATACATACATTCTTTGGCTATATAATAATAATCTATATCTATAATATATATAAAATGCAATGTTTGTCTGTCTGTCTGTCTGTCCGTTAATGCGCTTATCCCTCGAGAACCACTTATCCGATTTACGTGATTTTTTAAATTCATACATATGTTATACCAGGTTATAGGTATATATTTTATTACATCTATAATATATAAAATGCAACGTATCTCTGTCTGTCTCTCTGTCCGTTAGTGCGCTTATCACTGGAGAACCGCTTATCCGATTTTCGTACTTTTTTTTTTTAAAAACATACATATGTTCTCCGGCCAGGTTATAGGCTATATTTTGTTACGATAGGTAGCATCAGGGATGAGCAGTGACAATAATAGTAAATGAAGTCGGACAAAGTTTGCCGCTAGCGCGTTCTCTTGCAATACACAGTCCAAACCATTAAATATGGAACAATATTATGTAGCAGAGAATATCTATAATATATATAAAATGCAATGTCTCTCTGTCCGTCTGTCTGTCTGTCCGTCCGTTAGTGTGCTTATCCCTGGAGAATCACTTATCCGATTTACGTGCTTTTTTTTTTTTAAACATACGTATGTTCTAGGTTATAGGATATATTTTATTAGGTGACATAAGGAATAAGCAGTGACGATAATAGTTAATCAAGTCGGAGAGAAGTTTGCCGCTAGCGCGTTATCTTGCATTACACTCCCTAAAGCATTAAATATGGAACAATAACATGTAGCAAAGAATACAATATATATAAAATGCAACGTCTCTCTGTCTGTCTGTCTGTCCGTTAGTGCGCTTATCACTCGAGAACCACTTATCCGATTTACGTGTTTTTGTAAATTTATACATATGTTCTATATAATTCGATATAACCCTAGATAATGGGAGATAAGGTGAGATAACGGGAGATAGGAAGAAATAATGGGAGATAAGTCGAGATAAACCTCGATAATGGGAGATAAGGTGAGAAAATGGGAGATAAGTATAAATAATGGGAGATAAGGAGAGATAATTGGAGATAAGCAGAGATAAGTCTAGATAATGGGTGTTATGGTGAGATAATGGGAGATAAGGAGAAATAATGGGAGATAAGGAAAAATAATGGGAGATAAGTCGAGAGAAGCTTAGATAATGGGAAATAAGGTGAGATAATGGGAGATAAGGAGAAATAATGGGAGATAAGGATAAATAATGGGAGATGAGCAGAGATAAGCCTAGATAATGGAAATTATGTAGAGATAATGGGAAATAAAGAGAAATATTGGGAGATAAGGAGAAATAATGGGAGATATTTTATTACGTTGGGTAACATAAGGAATAAGCAGTGACGATAGTAGTGAATCAAGTCCACGCGAGCGGAGCCGCGGGTCCGGCTAGTCATGTATACAACAAAAAATAGTTGAGGCGCAGTACACTCTTTCGCCCCGTCCCATATGCGCAGAAATACAAAAATAATCCTACTGCGTCGTTTTTTCAAATCTGGCAACGTTACATTTTTTACTCTGATCGAGAAACGAGTTGTTTATGTTGAGTTTTTAGTGTTTTAGAGTATTTTTCGAGGTTATATTTATATTGGAGATTTTTAATAGTGCATAAATTATGACTTCACGATTAAAGAATGGCAGATTTGTTAAAAAAAAACTGATGAAAAAATAAATATACCATTAGCAAGTATGTCTGATGCAAAAAAAAACGGAAAATTAAATAATGCAATTTAAAAATTCCTGGTGAGAACAGTATAGTTTCATTGAGAGACTTAACTAGAAATCTTAAATGCATCTGCTGCAGAAGTGTTTTAGATATGGAAAAATTGAGTGATTTCAAAATGGTAGGGCTTCATTCAAAGTTCCCAATAAAATGTGACAACTGTACTAAATGTAATTTAGTAATTACTGGGGTGATAAGAAACCAAGCCTCTGATATTAACTAATATGCTACTTATTTATGTTGAATACTAATAAATATTTGTTATAAATATTGACTTTTTATTTACGATAACCCATGTTTTTTCTATATCTGTGAGCCTTACGCATTTATTAAAATCAGCTATGCGTTGACGGTTTTTTCAAACTTCCCGCGCAGTGCGGCGTTGTCAAGTCGCTGGGGTTCGTATGTTAACAATGCAAATTTTAACAGTCAACATTTACAAATTTAGTGCCGTAACGAGTATTGAAATTTTTTCTGTGTACAAATAACATTAACAAATATGTATATTCAAATTTTATAGATAATCATAAGAAAATTTATTTTCTTGGGGACGCACAGTGTGTCGCGTAGAACATGCTAGGTGGACAAAATTTATGTTATGATTTCCAGGAAATCTTATTTGCAAAACGTAAACAACACCACCAAACCCCGAATTCCGAGAAAAGGTTGTTTATCAAATTTGCAAGTGGCGAGTCATAAGCGTCAGAAGTCAGGTAATGAGTTTAATGCAGCTCTTTCAATCAATCAGTTGCAATTAAGCGACACTTTCGTGCACATCTTATAGTGACATATTGTAATATTGTGAAAGTTTTTGTGATGAATATTAATACTGAGGATAAGTACTATTTTTTAATGTATTTTTTTAATCAGAATCTATTAATTTGAATTTTTAGTATTTTTTTTAAATAGCCTATATATTTTAGCGTGTTTTTTAAAAAAAAAAAACTTTGAAAGTTCAGAATATACAGACATTCACCTCTATCCGGGCTAGTTTTTAGATATTACACAGAAATAACTTTATTCTTCGTAAAAATACACATATTGTTTAGCACACTTCAGTACAACATGTTTTTTTTTTTTTCTTTTTTTCCAGAACACGTTTACTCTATTTCAAGGGTAGCCTTTTTTGAGGAGTGGTTCAAACACACGAAGAATGAAAAAAACTCGCGTGTATATGACTTTCGTTCTTCAAAATTTCACTTTGGTGACATTACTGAAAGCAGCCAAAAAGAAATAAAGTTGAAGATATCCAACTTGTCTAATAAGTTTGGTGCCAAATGGTTGGCTTCAGGAAAGTCGAAGGAGCGTTTTTTTAATTAAAAATAAGAATTGGTTGGATGAAGCAGACATACAGTTTACTGCTAGTTCTTTTGCGCCACAACCTTCAACATCAAGTGAGAATGTGACTCCTGCAGGAAGACCTCGCAAAGATTTCGAGGAATCGTCGTTTAAGACGAAGAAACGTCGCGTCGTGGATCTCGTAGAATCCCGAAGTGTCAGTGAATTGGTGACTGCTGCCGAAATTGCTATGCGTTCAGCAGGGCAAAGGAAAATTGCCAATGTGATTAGAGACATTAGTGAGAGCCCAGATTATATTATTAAGTCTAAAAATACCAGTTCCGTTAATCCTAGGCAATTAAGTAGGGACGAAGCCTTAGCTTACTATATAGATTCTAAGTCAACAACGCATTCTTACAAACAAACTAGGAAGTGGTCCATGAAGGCGGGACATAATGTGTTTCCGTCATATTTTAGTTTAAAAAAGTCCAAACATGCCTGTTACCCTGCAGAGGAGTACATTGCTATAACAGAAACTCGTGCTGAAATAAATTTGCAAGCCTTATTAAATAAAACAGTGGAACGTCTAGTATTAGCACAGAATGAAGTTATCAGCAGTGTGCTTCCAACAAGTTCATCGTTTACACTTGTTAGTAAATGGGGATGTGATGGAAGTTCTGGGCACAGCACATACAAACAGAGATTTGAGAACACTGAATATACAGACGAGTTTCTTTTCGCATTTTCTTTAGTTCCCCTTAAGTTATATGATGGGTTCAAAATTATTTGGCAAAATCCTCGGCCTTCATCAACTTTGTATTGTCGCCCAATCAAATTTATATTTGCCAAAGAAACGAACGACTTCACGTTAGTGGAGACAAATAGATTGTTGGAAGAAGTTAATGCTCTTCTTCCAACACTTATCAACTTTGGTGATTCTCAAATCTCTGTAAAACACGAACTTTTGCTGACAATGACAGACGGAAAGGTGTGTAACGCCTTAACAGAAACTAGTTCATCCCAAAAGTGTTTCATCTGTGGCGCCACCCCCAAGACGAAGAACGATGAACCCGCGATGTTTAACAGCAATCAAGAACATTTTGGCTTTGGTTTATCTACACTTCATGCTTGGATTCGTTGCTTCGAATGTCTTTTACATATCAGTTACAAGTTGAATATTAAGAAATGGCAGGCTAGAAGCAACGAAGACAAAGCAGATATCAAGGTTCGTTCCGAGGAAATCAAATTGAAATTTAAGAACGAGATGGGACTCATTGTAGATAAACCAAAGCTAGGATTTGGTTCTTCAAATGATGGAAATACAGCCCGTCGCTTTTTTAAAAATGCTGAGATGAGTGCTCAGATCACAGGGTTGGATGTTACAATTATAAAAAAGTTTGATGTTATTTTGAGAACATTGTCTTCTGGATTCGAGATAAACTTAGTTATATTCAAAAAATTTTGTCTTGAAACCAGAAAACATTATCTTAGTCTCTATTCGTGGTACTGTATGCCTGCTACTGTGCATAAAATATTAATTCACAGCACAGAAGTCATCAAAGCGGCATTGCTTCCAATTGGGCAGCTTTCCGAAGAGGCTCAAGAAGCACGGAACAAAGATTGCCGCAGATTTAGGGAGTACAACACCCGCAAGTGCTCGCGTGTTGCCACGAATAGAGACTTACTGTGCATGTTAATTATAACATTTGATCCTATGATCAATAGCCTTCGAGAGATTCCCAAAAAAAAAAGCCGGAAAAAATATGTACAGATGTATTAAAGTTAATTGTAAGCCCTAGCATAGAAGAGTCAAGATTGGAATCGTCATCATATTGTCGCATAATGCCACACAATGATGACGATCATACAGTAAACAACTCATCAGAAGACTCTGATTATGATTATTAGGTTCAGCTATTTTTAGTTATGTAGTGCTTGTACTAAGCATGTAAACCTTGACTTCTAAATTTTTCTTTATCAATAAATGAGTATTTTTATTTTACATATAATTACAGTCAGTGTCATTATGCTAAATTTATTACAGAGCATTTATAACATTTATTTTAAAATTAAACAAAAACAATTTTTGACTGGAATTTTCAAAAACAATTTTTTTTTGAACCGAACAGCAAGAAATATGTATCTTAAAAAAATCAAAAACATTTTAAAATACCAACTACTTATGTATGTATAATGCACAAGTTACCTACCTGAAAGGCAGGTATTATTTGAGTTTATCCTTTTTGTGTCAATAAAACTAAGTAATATGGATTAATTGTTTTATTTTTAATTGACAAATGCAATAAATGATTTTTCATCTGGTTATTATTAAAAATAATAATACAGTGTCTTTCATTTAGTTGCACATTCAAGTTTGTAGAAAAATTCATGCACATACGCAGAATATTTTGTTTTTGTTATACAATGTTTTGTGCAGCTGGACAAAAAATACAGGTAAGCGAAATGCAGCTAAATGAAAGACACTGTATTATAATTTTTAATTCTAATAACCATACAAAATACCCTTGCCCTTTAGTTCCGTTATCTACCTGCTAAGCTGATGCATTCCTACCGCGATATACAAGGGTGGCTGTATTACACAAATTTTATCGATATTGAGTACCTGCGGTAAATTGTGAATAAAACCCACATTTATTAACCGATTTTCATGATTAGTACCTTATTTTATTTTCCAGATACGTAGCTGTCAGAAAAATGTATAATATTTTGTTTTTCTTTTGTTATTGCGCTTTTTTACCGAAAAAAAAATAATGAATTTTACACGAAAAAAATTTTTTTCTCTCCATTAATTTCTAAATAACTCCAAAACGATAAAAGATAGAAAAAATAATATTCAATCAACCTTAATAAAATTTTGTTACGCATTTTTTAATGTTTTATTTATAAAAATCTGACAAGATGTTCCCGAGTTATCGTTAAATATGTCTGCGTAGCTGACTAATTTAGGGGAAAAAATTAGCCACGCCCATAAAAAAAACCAACGCGATGAATTTTTTCTTAAAATAACTTAATATGCCTAGAATATACATAAACAATTGAAATAAGTGAAAAAATAATTTTGTCCAGCTAACTTGTACTAGTCGACATACTGTGGGACGTCTTTAACATAACACTAGGTTCAAAAATTTAGGGGACTATTTTTTACTTAAAACGTCCCTTTGCTATCTAATAACGTATTTATTTTTTATGTTGGTAGAACTGTTATTAACATTTGACAAAAATGTAACTATATGTTGGCGTTTTTTAAGATGCACCCGTTCATTGAACAAAGAATTTGCATTAAATTTTGCCTTTAAACTTTTAGTCCTTAAAAAAAAAATGTTTTGGTAGTGTCTTCGTTACTGAAAGCCACTTCTGTCGTTCCGAAAAAAATAGGTTAAAAACCTAAGTAATCTTGAAAAACCTGATGTTAAAATGATATTAGATGCCAAAATTTAATTAGGTTTGTATTTCAGCAATTTCTTACTGTTCTCGCATCTATTGAACCATCTGGGGATTCGTATCATCGTATCATGGCTCATCAGCTGAACTAGGATAAAAGACAAAACAGCACTTAAAGTAAGAGCATTTACTATACTAACATGGGGTGACAAATTCCGAGACAGCATAACTTCCTTCAAGAGTGATACAGTTATTCAACCTATCTTTTAACATTTGACTATCTTTAATGTACGAGGCTGGTTTGAAAAGTCCGTGCAAAGTCCAAGAGATGGCACCACCGGCGTGTATCGAGGTCATGTTTAGTTAGTAGCATCTCTTGAATGAACGCACACCAAGTTTCAGCCCTATTGGTCTATTTCTTTGTGTGAATCAAGGAAGTCGAGTGATTTTCAAGAAATGGACGAAAAAGAATTTCGTGTGGTGATTAAACATTACTTTATGAAAGGCAAAACGCCTCAGGAGACTAAAGAGAAGCTTGATAAACATTATGGTGACTCTGCACCTTCGATTAGAACAGTTTATAAGTGGTTTCAAAATTTTCGGACTGGCCATACGGGCACAAGTGACACTGAACGTTCTGGACGGCCTGTGGAGGTTACGACTCCAGAAATCATTGATCAAATCCATGATATGGTGATGGATGACAGAAGAGTTAAGATGCGTGAGATTGCTAGTGCTGTGGGCATCTCGACTGAACGGGTACATAATATTTTGCATAAACATTTGGACATGAGAAAGCTATCCGCAAGATGGGTGCCGCGATTGCTCACGCTTGACCAAAAACGGAATCGTGTGAAGGGTTGCAAGGATGGTTTGCAGCTGTTCCAGAAGAATCCGGAGGACTTTAAGCGTCGTTTCGTCACTGTGGATGAAACATGGATACATTACTATACTCCTGAGACCAAACAACAATCTAAACAATGGGTTACCAAGGGGGAATCTGCACCAAAAGAGGCGAAGACCGTTTCTTAGGCCGGAAAGCTTATGGCGACTGTCTTTTGGGATTCGCAAGGGATAATCCTCATCGACTATCTGGAAAAGGGTAAAACTATTACAGGTGAATATTATTCATCGTTATTGGACCGTTTGAAAACCGAGCTGCAAGAAAAACGCCCGCGATTGGCCCACAAGAAAGTCCTTTTCCATCACGACAACGCACCAGCACACACCTCAGCAGTTGTGGCCGCAAAATTAATGGAAATAGGATTCCATAAAAAAGGTTTACCCCAAACACATAAGTAGTTTTTATTTTTGCACGGACTTTTCAAACCAGCCTCGTAGTACGATGTGTGGAGCTTTCTGGAAAGAGATAATAATTACGGGAGGGCTAGATCTGGTGAAGCAATTCATAGCCCAACTGGTCTAATTTTTACCATCGATTTTATAAACTTATGAGTTGGTGCATTATCTTTAGTGAAGCAACACTTTCTTCCTTGCTGAATGTTGCCTTTTTTTCTTGATTTTACCATTCAAACCGTCCAATAAACCAATATAACAGTCTCCGGTGATTGTTCGCCCCTTCTCAAGATAGTCGATATATATTATCCCAAGCGTATTCGAAAAAATACTTGCCAAAACCCTTCCAGCTGATGTATGTGTTTTTGGACGATTCGGTCGGCTTTCATGCGGTTCCAACTACTCTGCAGCCTGACTGTTCGACTCGGGTGTGTACAAATAGATCCATGTTTTGTTTATTGTTACGAATCGACATAAGAACTTTTTTGGATTACGCCAAAACAATGTCAAACAGGGTTCTGAATCTTCAACACGTTGCTAGTTTTGATCAATCGTGAGAGTGCGCAGCATCTATAGTGCACGTACCTTTTCCATATGCAAATATTCGTGCAAAATATTCCTTATGCGTTCTGTTTATCTCTCCCACTTTCACTTTGTGGTTATTAAGAACAATATGGTGGATGATTTTTGTGTTTTTTGGAGTGACTGCCTCATTTGGAAGTTTGGAACGTGGTGCATCGTCCGCGCTTGTACGACCGCATTTAAGTACACTAAACCATCGACATATAGTTGCATTCGCCGGAGCAGATATGCCGTAATACTTCTCAAGCCATTCTTGTGTTCTAGCTCTAATTTTTTCCCATTAATTAATTCTTTTTGCTTCATCGTCTTACAAAAATTAAAATTACCGTCTCTAAAACAGCTGTAATTAACAAACTAATAGAGAAAATGTCATGAAAATTTTATACGAATCTTCTGAGAGTCGGCACTAAATGAAAATTAGAGTTTTTGTTTGTGCTGCCATATCTCGGAAAGTCTCTGGAGTTTTCACTCCACTTAGTATCTAACTGGAGGGAGCCTATTATTCAAAGTGAACATCTCTCGTTCAAGCTACAGACTGGCAGTTGGCAAGGACAAGGACATAATTTGTCAACAATGACCTTAGCAGATGTGTCAGCATACAATGAAATACGTCCGAGATGATTCGATAGATTAGAAAATAGTGAATTATTTCTGAAATATTCTTACATTTCGGCAGTTAATATTAATTTTTATATACGTGGTTTGCTCGAGTGGTGATGATGGTTTTTTGAAAACTATTTGCCTTGCCAAGAATTCCTCTTCAGGTCTATAGATTGAATAGTCTCCGGCAAAGGACCGATTTTCTTTTAATATTGGACTGCTATCATTGTATCTTATAGTCAATTAGATGTTAATTTTATTCACGTTCTTGGAACTTTATTGTTCTAAATTAACGAGGAAAGGTAGTCGTTTTTTTAGTAAAAGTTATAAATTAAATGTTATTTTTCCTCGTGGTATTCTTAATAAGATATGTAGAAAGTTCTGTATTTGAAATTGTAAATTATGCTAGTTTCTGCGGAGATAAAACTGTGAAAAATAATCTATTAACTAGAAGATTAGTTCAATTTTTTTATTTTTAAATGAATTAACTAAAAAAAATAAAAAAATTACTTCCCTTTTTGAGGCGTAAATAATATTGACCATATGGTATTAAAAAACCCTATTTATTGGACAACGTATTCGGATGGACCCAAAGTTTTTTATAAATTATATACGCTATTCCTTTTTTATATAAAATTGGCCAATGAAGCGTACGAAAAAATTGAACAAAAAGTATAACATATGAGCTCCATTTAATTACACTATTATAAAAGGATCTTGTAAACACACCGTAGGTAGCTATTAACTTGAATTATAAAATTAACATTAATTGCCCAGGTCGGCAACCAAGTTGTTTTAAAAAAAGTAAAGTTTTGGAGAGGACGAATTATAGCGTTGTAGTGTTATTTCATCACTTCGGTGCCGGTCTGTCACATCCGATTTTCTCCGAAACCATTTGACATAGAAAGTTGAAAGTTGGGATAAATATAGGAACAATTATGGTCCAATCAGAACTGTGTAGTTTTGAAACGTAAATTTCGATTTAAGGTGTGCGTTTGGGGGGCCACATCCTTCGAACACTTTCCATGAAAATACTGGTAGAATAGGCTCAAGTCTCCAACCGTTCTTCGATGTTCCAGCGAATCAAGGCCGCCAGTCAGTTCCGGGTCTCCAATCAGACGAACAGCTCTTCTCTGAATAGAATCCAACAAATGCAGTGTATGTTTGGGAGCGGAGCTCCAAACATGGGAGCAGTATTCCATAGTTGGTCGAATTTGATCTTTGTAAAGAATTAACAGTTGTTGTGGAGTGTAAAGCTTTCTGGTTCGAAATAATATTCCCAACTTTTGAGAAGCTCTACTGCCTATGCCTGCGACATGTTCATGCCAAGACATATTTGCTCCCAAATTAACGCCCAACAAATTGAGTGACGATTCTAGAGGAATGGAGTGCACCGACATAACTATGTCGGGTTCAGCAACGTTAACTTTTTTAGAGAAAACTGCCGCCTGGGTTTTTGTAGCGTTAAATTCCACTTGGTTACTGTCACCCCAAGATAGAATTTCTTCCAGGTTGATCTATTTTTACGAAATCCATATTGGTGATCGCTAATAATGTTGAATCCTTCAAGATATTTTAGAAGATGCTGATTGATAGCCTTTTCCATGACTTTCGATATTATTGGAAGCAGTGCGATTGGTCGGTAGTTATTTGGCAAGGTCTTTTTTGCCTTTTTTAGGTATCGGCTGAACTGTGGCACATTTCCAGTTCCCTCGCACAGTTTTTTGAGAACTATGGCAGGTATTCCGTCAGCGCCAGAAGCTATAACTAATATACGCTATTGACTAAGAAAAAATGTGAAAATACATATTGGATCTTAGGGTATATATATGTCAGGGACCTAATTAACTTAATCTAGGTAAAGATTTTATGTTAAAAGCCATCAGTGTACGGAACAATAAATACGCAAGTCCGGCTTGTACTTGAACGTTTTGTTTTAAATTAAGCTAGAAAAAAAATATAAGCTTAAATTTTTTGTTTTAATGGATATTACCCAATGAAACCATGATGTGATTCTAATACGTAGGGTAGTTATACACTTCCTGGCAAAAGACAGTCGTATTTTGCATAAATATATACATACTGTGTATCCCAAAAAGTTTTATACAAATTTAGAAAAAGTTTACCTTACATATTACAAAAAAATGTATTCTTGATAAAAAGTTCTGCATCACATGGAAATCCATAATCAAGCATAAAAAGTTTAAAGTATTTGATGGTACGATATACAGGGAAAATAAAAAATAATGATTTATAATGAAGAGCAAAGTCTGTTTAAATATAAATACAGAGCAAAATATCAGTTAAAAATGTTAATAGGAACTGAAATATTATGCTTACTTTTAGATTTGTGGCCTTCCTAGTTAAAAACTCAAAAAAACTTCAGAAATACGTTAGTAATTGTCGGATGATTTATTGAATAAAAGAAAACGAAATCACTACAAATTTCAAATCTAGATTTAAAACACTGTTGAGCTTGAGAAGGGGTTAATTCTCGTTAATATTAAAACTTGTTTCATATCTGTAAAAAATTACTTTCTGTCAGTATTACTACAAGCCAGTTAAGTCATAGAACATATATCTTACATCATTGCCAGAGTGATTTCTGAGCGTTGCCAAGTAACTATACAATGTAGTAAGTATACACAGTACAATAAGTGGCCCCCCTACAATTTACAACAAAACTGTGAGCTGATTTCCATTTCTTACCTCAGAAAATCCCTAAGCACCGAATTTTGTGCAAATAGTACAATTATTAGAAAAGCTACTTAAGAATTGTATCTCAAAAATTACGAATTTTTGGACTAAGGTAAGTTGGGTTAAATGGGCATATTTTTATCCCACAAATCCACAGTAACTCTATGTACACGGAATACCGGGAAACCCTGTATACAGCTATTAAAGAACGAGTAATCCAATTCAAATGAATTCTATAAAATTAGGGAAATTTTTTCTCGTATTTGGTTGGGATAAGGAACAAAATGTAGCTAAAATTATTAGCAGGTATATAAATACTCTGAGAGGGTTTTTTGTAGAGGGAGAAATCGGCCTTAAGGATTCTGGAGCAGTCTGGGTCACCTTATGGGGGCCCACAAAGTGCTCCAGTTATGTGGGGCTCTCCAGCCTGAGAGGCTGGCATATCCACTAAAACTCCTTATGAGCTGGGAAAACCCTTCACCTCTTTTACATACTGATTTTTAATATGTCTAGGTGGTACCAGAGAGGTTTGAAGGTCGGCTTCGAATTGTTGTGTTATATGTTCTTTTCAGGGTTCTTGGAATGGAAGAATCTGAAAATGATGTTATTAGTGTTCCGTACGGAACACTTATAAGATCACTTCGGTGTCTGTCTGTCTGTCTGTCTGTCACACCCGATTTTCTCCGAAACTATTTGACAAAGAAAGGTGAAATTTGGTAATAATATAGGAATTGATGGCCTCATCAGAGCCATGTAGTTTTGAGAATTAAATTTTGACTTAAGGGGTTAGTTTTTGGGGGGTGAAGTCGGAAGTGAAAAAAAAATTTTTTTACTAGGTCATCGAGTGTGGTGTCAAATGAAAGCTTGTGAAAACACGAGTAAAAAATATATATATAATATTATACTTGCGCGCACTTTTCTTTGTATTATTTTTAAAAATTCGGGAAAAATCGCTGTCCCGGGCCTTATCTCGAAAAGTACTTATTAAAAAAATTTCGAAAAAATTCTGGAATATTCTCCACGGGGTGTATATTGAACGAAAATTATCACGAGTGCATTACTTTTAAATAATTTATATGGTATATAAAAAAAACAAAAATTTCAAGGTCATCAGATTTCAGTAAAGATTGGAAACAAACTTTGTTGAAAGCTCATTTGGGGTGTGTTTTGTGAAGTCACTAATCATTTTATACCACCGTAACATAAATTTTGACTTAAGGGGTTCGTTTTGAGGGTGAAATCTGAAGTGAAAAAAATTTTTTTTTACTAGGTCATGGAGTGTGGTGTCAAATGAAAGCTTGTGAAAACACGAGTAAAAAATATATATATAATGTAATACTTGCGCACACTTTTCTTCGTATTACTTTTAAAATATCGCTGTCCCCTACCTTATCTCGAAAAGTACTGATCAAAAAATTTTGAAAAAATTCTGGAATATTCTCCATGGGGTATAGATTGAACGAAAATTATCACGAGTGCATTACCTTTAATTTTTTTGGTATATATAAAAAAAAAACAAAATTTCAAGGTCACCAGTTTTCAGTAAAGATTGGAAACAAACTTTGTTGAAAACTCATTTGGGGTGTGTTTTGTGAAGTCACTGATCATTTTATACCACCTTAACAAAAATTTTTAATTTAAGAACAATCAACGTACGGAACACTAATTGTGCAAGTTCAACTAACAGAAACAAAGACTATAGAGTGATCCCATAAAATATATTGACCTTACAACTTTTCCTTTCAAGGGAAATACATCACTAATTTTGAAATATACATGATTATTCTATAAATTGGTGGCGGCCAAAGCGTGGTGGTACCGACTCGAGTTCGTATCTCAGCTCAGTAAATAAATAAAAAAAAAAACTTGCAACGTGAAGGTCGCATCTCTCGGGCAAGTAATGGCAAACCACCCATATATTCATGCTAGTAAAGCCCTCTCACTTTGGCCGTTCGGAGCCGGCATTAAATTGTAGGTCTCTTTTGTCTGTGGAACACTTAAAAACCCATCAAGCACAGACAAGAAGAATGCCATCAATTGCAAGGTGATACCAATATAATTGAAAAATAAACTATTGCTTTCAAAAGCGCCACAAATATCTCCTATTACCTATTGGTAACAAATTTTAATTCATAATATATAAAACCGGTTAAGAGCGACGTCTCCACCGCTACCTTCAAACTAAAACATTTTAAAAAAATCGATTGAACTCTCAGCACCCTCTGTCTAAAACCGAATTAACTACTCTCTTTACCCCGTTCTATTTGAATAATAATCAATATTCACCCTTACACCTGGTTTGAAACTAGACTGAACTGTTTATATCATAATTTCTTCCCTCAGGATTTTTTAAGGGGGGTACTATAGTAAAGGGGTAAATGTATTATTCGTGGCAAAATACCAAAGATATATCTTTTTTAGATTATCACCTGACTACGAGTTGAAAAATCTTGCAAAAAAATAAGGTATATACATATTTTTGAAAAAAAAAAACAAAAATTTATTTCTCAGCCTAATTTATATTGAGCATAATAAATTTGGTGAATCGAAATTACAATTTTTTTTTATTTCCTCACGAATAAAAATTGTTTTGAACTGCGTATAATACTCGTTTACAGCACAGATAACCTCTTAGTTTGACGAAAACTTCTTCCCCTAAGCCAATTTTTGACGTTAGGAACCAAAAAAAAGTCACTTGGAACCAAATCCTGAGAATAGAATGGGCAGGTAACTACTCGTATTTCGAAGCCCAGCTCCTGTACTTTTGCCATTGTAACGACCGATGTGTGAGCAGGTGCATTATCCTGGTGAAGGAGAACTTTTTGGGCATTAATCTTGATCGTTTCTGATTTAATTTACCATACAAATGGACCAATTACGTTGCATAATAAAAGTCAGTCACCGTTTTACTTTATTCGAAATAATCAATTATAATGATATCCTATGAGTCCCAAACACAGTTGATAAAACTTTTCCACTTCTTCGGTGCATTTTTACCTTCGCCAACCTGGTGTTCCGATTGCCCTTTTGTCTTCAAGGTGTAATAGTGGCTCCATATTTAAAACTACTTCGGATTTGGTTGAAATGTCTGTGCATCAACAAACTACAGTGTTCGTATCGCCATGTTTGAATTGATTTATTTAATAATAATTGGCCTTGAGAGCATGGTACATAGTCTCCATGACCGTTCTTCACTTCAGTTTCTATCTCGGGGGCCGCAGTTCATTTTTTTAAATAAAAATGTTTTATCACGATACTCGGCTTGAGCCATTTCTACGAAACATGTAACACCGATCACTTATGTTAGGATATCTGCTAACATACAACTGCTCTTTACAGATGTTTGAAACAGAACCGTCACAAGAATAACGCTTACCAATAGTCATGCTGTCTAACAAAATTTCCTGCCATTTCGTAGAAATTTACCAGACTTATCAATCCATCCTCGTATGAAGAAAAACTTGCAGAGCTGGCAGCATTGGTATAACAACTAAAAACGAAACGAAAAGAATCGTATTTTTAGAAGTTACCAAAAATGTTCTTCGTATTTGCTGAACCATCCCAAGACGCGTTTCGCCATATCACGCACACTTTTGGTAACTTCTAAAAATACGATTCTTTTCGTTTCGTTTTTAGTTTTTATACCAATGCTGCCATCTGTGCCTTCGAGCAGAAAGCTCAAGAAAGGTGCGTTTTTCTGCAATAAGTGCCAGCCGTGCTGTGCAGCTCTGCTTGAATAGACTTAGTAAGTCGCCGACAGAGTGCAGTATAAGCATCTATTTGTTATAGTTTTCCGTTAGTTACTTGGATAAAGGACTAAAAATGTGTTCTCGTATTTGCTGAACCTAGCCCAGCTGATGAGCCGTGATACGGCGAAACGCGTCTTGGGATGGTTCAGCAAATAAGAAGAACACTTTTGGTAACTTCTAAAAATACGATTCTTTTCGTTTCGTTTTTAGTTATTATACCAATGCTGCCATCTGTGCCTTCGAGCAGTAAGGTCAAGAAGGGTGCGTTTCTGCAATAAGTGCCAGCCGTGCTTTGCCGCTCTGCTTGAATAGACTTAGTAAGTCGCCGACAGAGTGCAGTATAAGCCTCTATTTGTTATAGTTTTCCGTTAGTAACTTGCAGAGCTTAAAAATTTTTTGTACATAACTACCGTCCACACGAATACACTTTGTCCAACGTTTCTCTAGTTGTTTTGTTCCATCTAAAACTAATAATTTTCTTTGCGTCTTAAAAAATGACGCTGCGGGCGATTTTCAACTAAAGTATTTTTTCAAATATATGGACAAAAAAAAGTCACAGGGTGATCAATTAACGGTATAAAGTGGGTGAACCTTGCAATTATCGTGCAACATCAAAGTTTTGGATCCGCATAAAGTAGGAAGTTGTTCTCTGATAGCCCGCTTCGTGATTTGGATCGTCTTTCCGTTCACCATCCACTTTCCAGAAGACAACTCCTTTTTCGCTTTCTTTGGAGGTGGAAAACCTTTATAAACCTATTGTATCAGCTCTCCATTCTTGAGAGGATCCAAATATAACACCCGTGAATCGTCTCCTTCAAATTTTGCGAAAACGTTAGTTTTTCATCGTGCTCCATTCGTCGGTCTCACAGCAGAAAAAACTCCGCAAGTCTAATGGTTTCTTAGTTCATGCTTCAGCCAGTCTGTCTGATTTGGTACCGTCCTGAATTAAACCTTGGCTCAATTAAAACTCTTTAGACAAAAATTTTATTGCATTGCATCATTGCCGTACACCTAGCATATTTTTTCATTAATAATTTTTGACTCATTTCCCTCTCATGGAGAACTAAAACTTTCCTCTTGCATGAGAAGTACAGGTTTCACAACGCTCTTACGCTTCAAGTTATTATTGAAAACAATAGATTTATCGAGTTACTGCATCTCATCTTATAGCCCTGATTTTGCTGTCTGTGAGGTATTTTTGTTCAAACCCCGAAGATTGAGAACTTTCCTCATATGATGAGGTGAAAGCTGTAGCGCCCTTGGTGTAGACTGTAGTTAGAGAGAAAATTTTTTTTTTTTTAATTTGGCGAGTTTTACTTTATAGCTAAGTAGATAGCCTCAAAAACCCTCGTAATATTGTTCTTATTGGTTCTTCTTCTTAGTGTGCCTTATCTTCTAAGGACGTTGGCGATCACATTTGCCTGTCCTGTTTGTCCACTGTCGTAAGTAAGTTTTTCAACCCGGAGATGCGGCGCCTTTCTGGTCCTCGCCCATCGATATATTTATTAAGTTTCAGGAGCTCATACTTTTGGCTTTTCATATTATGGTTAAAGTAAGTGCTTTTCCCTTTTTTAACAGCTGGAATCAACTCTCGTTCTTTTCCCATCCTAACAAGTATTTTCTCGTTTGTGGTATGCGCTGTCCAAGGAACACGCAGCATTCGGCGATAGCACCACATGATGACTGCATTCTTTGTTGTGTTGTCTCTGTTGCAGCTTCTATACCATATAACATGACCGTGAACGTGTAGCATCTTTGCACTATTGTTCGAGTTTTTAAGTTTAGTTGGCAGCTACAGTGTATGCTGCGCATACTCTGTAACTGCAGCTTCGTGCTTTTTCAATTCTTGAGCGTATTTTAATAGAGTGGTCCCAATCTTCACTAATTACGCTTCCTAAGTACGTTATTTTTGTTACCCTTTCAAGAGTTCGTTGATGTACTTTAATAATTATGGCAGCATTGGTATAACAACTAAAAACGAAACGAAAAGAATCGTATTTTTAGAAGTTACCAAAAGTGTTCTTCGTATTTGCTGAACCATCCCAAGACGCGTTTCGCCGTATCACGGCTCATCAGCTGGGCTAGGTTCAGCAAATACGAGAACACATTTTTAGTCCTTTATCCAAGTAACAGCACGGCTGGCACTTATGTGTGCCGCTCTGCCTGAATAGACTTAGTAAGTCGCCGACAGAGATATAAGCATCTATTTGTTATAGTTTTTCGTTAGTTACTTGGATAAAGGACTAAAAATGTGTTCTCGTATTTGCTGAACCTAGCCCAGCTGATGAGCCGGGATACAGCGAAACGCGTTTTGGGATGGTTCAGCAAATACGAAGAACACTTTTGGTAACTTCTAAAATACGATTCTTTTCGTTTCGTTTTTAGTTGTTATACCAATGCTGCCATCTGTGCCTTCGAGCAGTAAGCTCAAGAAAGGTGCGTTTCTGCAATAAGTGCCAGCCGTGCTGTGCCGCTCTGCCTGAATAGACTTAGTAAGTCGCCGACAGAGTGCAGTATAAGCATCTATTTGTTATAGTTTTAATATTTATGTTTGTATTAGGATTCTTACTGACCACCATTGTTTTTGTTTTGTTCATATTCAGTTTCATTCCATACTCTTCACATGCATCAACAGTTCCATTCATGAGTCTTTGTAGGCCTGTCCGCTAGAATGACAGTATCATCAGCGTAGCGGTGGTTATTTACACACACACCATTAATTGTAATTCCATCTTTTTTATCAGAAAGTGCTTTATTAAAGATTTTCTCCGAATAGATATTGAATAACAGGGGTGACAAAATATAACCCTGACGTACGCCTTTATTTATTTTTATTTCTTTGGACATGCGATTCTCAATATTTATTTTGGCAGTCTGATTCCAGTATAAACTTGATAATATTTGTAAGTCTTTGTCATCAATTTTACACGATTGTAGTATTTCCATCATTTTCTCATGATTTACCATATCAAAGGTTTTTTGGAAATCTATGTAGCATAAATAAATATAAGAGTTGACATCCCTACATCTCTCAATCAGAACGCGGATGGAGAATAGTGCATCCCTTGTTCCTAGACCGTTCCTAAAGCCGAATTGTGTTTGTCCAATACGTTTTTATCTGTTTTTTTTTTTGTATACTCTTTGGTGGATTATTTTAAGGAAGAGTTTTAAGATGTGGTTCATTAGACTTATATTCCGGTATTCCTCGCACTTTCTAGGGTTATTCTTTTTTGGCAATGGTATAAAAATTGATATCAACCAATCGTGAGGTACATTACCTGTGTTGTATACGCTGTTGAAGAGGTCCTGTATAATGTCCATATGTTTTTCAAGAAATATTTTAATGATTTCTGTAGGTACCAGGTTACAAGTATGAAATGCAGATTTCAAACAACAGATGGTACACCAATGCAGTTTGTGCTATAAAGATTTGACACTGCGCCATTTCGTTGTGTCATCAACAAGTCTCAGACGCGCACGAGTGATAAATTGGAAAAGTGTGGGCATAGTGTTGTGTTGTTGTGTTCAATATGTCGAAATTTATACCGAACAAAGAGCATTCGCGAACAGCATTAATTTTTTGTTTTCCTTTGAAGAAAAGTGCTGTTGAATCATACCGATTACTTCGAGAAGCTTATGGTGAACATGCTCCATCGCAAGATACGTGTGAACGATGGTTTCGGCGTTTCAAAAGTGGTGACTTCGATGTTGCAGATGAGGAACGTGGAAAACCGCCAAAAAAATACGAAGATGTGGAATTGCAAGCATTGTTGGACGAAGATGATTCGCAAACAAAAAAAACAACTCGCTGAGCAATTGGGCGTTAGTCAACAAGCTGTTTCTAATCGGCTATGAGAGATGGGAAAGATTCAGAAGCCGGTAGATGGGTAACACATGAGTTGAACGACAGGCAAATGGAAAAGCTCAAAAACCCGTGTGACATTTTGCTCGCTCGGTACAAAAGGAAGTCGTTTTTGCATCGTATAGTTACAGGGGATGAAAAGTGGATTTATTTTGAGAATCCCAAGTGCAAAAAATCATGGGTAGACCCAGGCGCTCCATACACATCGACCGCAAGACCGAATCGCTTTGGCAGAAAGACGATGCTCTGGGTTTGGTGGGACCAGAGGGGCGTGGTCTATTATAAGCTATTAAAACCTGGGGACACAGTTAATACTAAACGTTACCAACAACAATTGACCAATTTGAACCGTTCGTTGCTTGAAAAAAGGCCAGAATACCGAAAGATGCAACACAAAATCATTTTTCTTCATAACAATGCTTCATCATATACGGCAAAACCAATTCGCGACACGTTGGAAGCACTCAGCTGGGAAGTTCTACCCCATGCGACTTACTCACCAGACTTGGCTCCTTCCGGTTACCAATTGTTTGCATAGATGGGTCACGCACTTGCTGAGCAGCGCTTTGGTTCGTACGAAGATGTGAAAAAATAGCTCGATGAATGATTCGCAGCAAAAGGGGAAGATTTTTACTGGCGTAGTATTCACAAATTGCCCGAAAGATGGGAAAAATGTATAACAAGAGATGGAGCATATTTTGAATAAAGCACTTTTTTTATCATTCTTCCGAATTTAACATGTTTTTTAGAAAAAAAAAATCCACATTTCATACTTGTACACCTGGTATACTATCTTCTCCTACTGCCTTTTTGTTTTTAAGCTGATTTGCTGCTGCTAATATTTCGTCTTTATTTATGGGGGGGGGCCGTTGTATTAAGCTTATTTGTATTATGTTGTCTAGTTGTGTCTCTTGGTTCTGCTAAATATAATTTAAATTTGGATTAAAGTAAACGACACATTATGGTTTTTTCCTAGTTCTTGGAAATCTCCAAACATTTTAGTGTCATCGGCGTAACTCTTGGATGTAAGCTTCAATGAAGAGTGCCTATTAAGGAATTATGCAGGAGATTACGAAACAATTGTTATGCTCAAAAATGATTAAGTAATTATAAGAGTCACTAAAGTCCATTGTTCGAGTAAATCATTCAGCTCATGAATGTGAAACGAAAAATAGAGAACTGCTATTGCTGACAAATAAAAATCCCTCTCAGTAGTCAAAGTTTAAAAACGTCATGCGTCAACCAGCAATAGAATTAAATGTGAAAACATTTGGTCCCGTACTATAAACATACTTCTTGGCGCGTGCCGTTCCCGAGGGCAGACTCATACAAATTTTTTACATGACTGAGGGTATATTTTTACAAGAGGGGTGAAAACGACCATAAGGGCTGTTTTGATAGGCCGTTTTATATGTAATTCTTGCCATAGCACGTACTGGAAGTGTGTATAAAAGATTTTTTGTGGCGTTTAGGCACACGTTTAAGTTCTTTTTATGTGATGTTTTTTCATTTAAGAAATTGTTTTAGAAGGTTGTAAAGAGAAATGGAGTGTATTCGGAAATTAATTTAAAAAACCTTTAGGATCAGTGTAGATGGAGATTAATTTGTAGATGATTAAGTAGATTTGGATGAACAAATGAATGATTTGTGTTTTATTTATTAATAGTACACTTCATATTTACATCAGGGGTGCTCAAACTTGAACTGCTGGCGATCTACCTCAATATTGTTAGACTACGATCGATCGACTCTGAGAGGCTGCAAGTAAGTGTGATGCAGGATTGTCGTCTAGGTAGGGTGTATTGTGGCATAGATATTAGTTTTCCGCACAATATGCATTTTTTTAGTCAAGGTAAGTGTAGGTCTGCTCTAAAATTTCAATGAAAAAACTTATAATTATTCAAAATTGCGAGTTTATTGGTTCTTACAAAACAAACGAGTTCTAGTGTCTAAACTTAACTAAAGAGTGACTTTGGATGTTGAAGCGTGGCACTGCATGTCCTCAGCATACTTTTCATAAGATGGTACGTAATTACCGAGTGCTAATCGCAAGCATGATGACATATGTTCGTCAGTTAGTCGATTGCGATATTTTGACTTAATTATCTTCATTTCAGAAAATGCAGACTCGCACAAGTAAGTTGACCCAAACATTGCCGTCAGTTGAAGGGCGATTTGCCTTAGATTCGGATATTTATTTTCAGATATAAAACACCAGAATTTTGTATCAGATGCTGTGGCTTTGAGATGTATATCTGATATAATCTGCACTAACTCATTTTCAACAGAACATGAGTCCATGTCAAACTGACTTGCTATTTCAGTAGCTAATTCCTTAATGTTTTTACACGAAAAAAGGATAACTCATAAATGATGCGATATTTGCCAATTTACTGAAATCATAAAAACGTATTTCGAATTGGCCCAAAATATTTGATAATTCTGCCTCATAAATATCATAATTCAACTGAGGAATCCTTGCTTTCAAAGACGGAAAATTTTTCAGATCCTTTCTTTTCAGTTGATCTATCATAAGTTGCAATTTACTTTTGAATGCGTTTATTGCGCTAATCATCTCAATAATAGTTTTTTCTTTATCTTGAAACTCCAAATTAATGGTGTTTAAATGCATTGTGATGTCTGTCAAAAATGCCAAATCAGTCAGCCATTTTACGTTTTTCAGCATCTGAGTGTCATCACCTCTTTCGTCCAGAAAAGCTGTTATTTCGAGCAATAATTCTTGAAACATTTCTAGGAATTTTCCGCGACTCAACCACCTGACGTCCGTGTGAACAACTAAATCAGTGTGTTCAGCTGACTCACTATCTTCCAACTGCAATTTAAAGAGCCGCCGTTGCAAGCTACGTGCACGGATAGAATTCACAATTTTTATTGCAATGCCCATAATCTCCTCCATGTTTAGAACTTTTGAACACAAAACTTATTGATGTATAATGCAACAGAAGGAGAAAAATGAAGGGAAATCATCATTAGCTCGACACAGTGCCACAAAACCGTTTTTGTTTCCAGTCATTGCTGGTGCATTGCTTGTAGTTTGTTACAAAATTGAAGAAAACGTCATATATATCTTCGCCACGGGTCTTTCCTTTCAGAGGAATCATTGTCAAAAAACTCTTCGTTAGCCGACATGTCATTGAATACCATTCGAATAAAAATACACAGCTGGGCAGTGTATATCGGTGGATTCGTCGAACTGTAAAGAAAAGTATGTACATTCCATGATATCATGTTTTAGTTTATCTGCCATGTCCTTACTCATGATTTCAACACACCTTGTGACAGTCGGACGAGATAACTGAAGTTCTCTAATAGCAGACATAATCTCTGTTTTATTTTTAAAATCTCCAAATAAAGTCTCACCTGCTTCAATAAATGCTTCCTTCACAACCAATCCATCATCAAATGGTTTCTTGTGTTTCGCCAATATATGAGATATTTTAAATGACGCGATCGTTGCAGCTTTTGATTGTTTGGCTTGTCTTATGAACATGGTTTGTTCTTTTTTCAAACAAGTTATCAAATCACGTACTTTTCGTTTTCTTAATTCACTCTGTGACGGAAAATCCTTTTCATAGTTTTTATGAACCGTTTTATGATGCCTCTCTAAGTTCCCACGCTTAGGTATTGCAACTGACGCACGGCAAATGAGACAAATGCACTTATCCTTTACCATACAAAAGAAAAATTCTTCCTCCCAATCGTTATTAAAATGATAAGTTTTACTTTTCTTCGCCGTACTCATTTTGGACTATTTATTAATAAACTTTGTATCGATGTATCGCCTTCAAGTTACAACTCAGACTGACTCCTATTCCTGCAGGCGCAACATTTATATCGGCTCGAACGAAGTCTCGAATGTTCCCGTCAAACACGCCGCCTGAAGTTTCTAGAAAAATCGGCGGGAATTAAAAACGCGGCTTTTCTTTGACAAGTACCGCGCGTTCCTTTGATAAAGCCGCCTTTTGCCGCTAGCAGGGGGTTATTACGATAAAAGAAAGTGATGAGGGGGTTATTCTGGCCTAATTGTGGATCGAATAAATTTTAGTAGTTTATTCATTACATTTTGTTTTAGTTACCTAAAACAAAATCTGTGAATAGTTCTATAACGGAATTTTTTTCTCGAGATCGACTCAAAAAGCACTCGCGATCGACTTGTCGATCGCAATCGACCGTTTGAGCACCCCTGATTTACATAAATAAAACGCAGTTCATAACAACGTCAATGTGTTGAGGTTACAGTCGGTCAAGTAAGAATTTGATCGACTGTAGTCGGTAGCTTGTAGTCGGTAAAAGACATTCTTTTTTTTTTGAGGTTATTGTTGGCACCCAACAATGCTTTGTGGAAAAAGATTCATTTCTAACCACACTGATGTTTAAATAATCCTTTAAGAACATGAGTGTTGCATTTTCTATGTAAGTAATTTCAGAATCCTCATTGGCCGACAGTATGGTGGCGAAAAGTGAGTTGGATCCTGCAAAATAACTTTCTAACTTTAAAAAATGTTGGTGTCAACTGCATCTTCTTCTTGCATTTTTTGCTTAAATTGCGCTTGTTGCGATCCGTCACATCCCCATTTCGAAATGAGTGTCAATGGTTGATGCCCTTCTAGATTTAATTCTTTTAGTACGTCCAAATATATGGCCAAACGTTTAGAAGTGTGTTCCAATAAATGTTGTAAGTTAAATTCAGCACATGTGTCAGTTACCCGATAAGCTTCTTCCAAAGGATAGAAAGTCCTTTTTGCTTGCTGTAACACAGTATAACTCAGATAATACTTCTTGTTGCTCTTCCTTATTATTTCATACTGTCTCTTTGAGAGGTCAGTTTCTACAAACATTGAGAGGGCGTTTATTGGATTTAGTTGTGACTATTTTTTATGCTGCTTTGATATTCTGTATGCTTTCTAGTTGCTTGGGCTGTCTGGGGAGAGTTAGTTATGTCTTTTAGAATACTGGATTCAATTCTCTCTCCAGAACTTTGAAGAGATGTTTGAGCAGCATGCATTATTACTTTTTTTAGCTACAGCACTACGTACTTCTTTTGTTTTTCTACGTTTGCCCATCTCATTTGATTCTTCAAATGAGTTCGTTGGTCGACCAAAAGAATGGCGTTTTATCCTAGGTATGTCAAATTTTTCATCTTTTTGTTATTCTTTTTAAGAAAAGCTTCTGCTTTTTTGTGCCTTTCTGTCCACTTTTTCTTGAATTGTAACTTCAAGTAGGAGAACTTATGCTTCACTTCCTTCCATTGCTCATCACAATATTCATCTCTCGTTAAAATATAACTCTCGAGGTATATCAATTTCTCTTTAAAATTTGGCTAGTTTTGTTCCTGCATTTCGTCAAAAAGTGGTCTACGCATTGCTACTCGAGAACCTAAAGTACCCTCAGATCCTAGAACAAAATAAAAACTGTTTAAATTTAAAAAAATAAATAAATATGAAATACCACGTGGTTTTCACCGTGTAATTTAAACACCGTGAAAATATCGATTTCACGGAAAATCACGGCTAATATTGATATATTTGATTGGTGCAAATACTCTTTTTTCTGTTAAAACCAATAAAATCACTACGATGCACCCTGAAATATAACAAATATCTTTTTAAACACCGAGTTTTCGTACAACAATTTCGAGTAAAATTTTCTACCTTTAAAACATTACTAATTTTGTTTAAAAAATACATAAAAATGATCAATATGTATGCGCTCTTACCTGTAATATTCAAATCCATCACAATTTTTTTTCAAAATAAACTTCAAAAAAGAAAAAAACACTTTTTTAAATAACTGTTTTGTAATGAATGCCGGGAAGAGAAACGAACACTCAGAGCGACGATGAAATCCCGACTGAGACTCCGGCGCGCGCGCTGTCAAACAGGTAACGGAAGGGGTTGCCTATTGTTCCATGCCTATTCAACATTAGCAAATAGCAAATTTTTTCTAGCTGGGACAAGTTTTAGGAAATCGATTTACGGCCGCCTAAAATGTTGAAATACCCTGTGTCGCGTGGGCAGAGGAAAATATAAATCGAGTCTGGAGCAATGTAATTCTTTCCGATGAAGCTTTATTTTGGGGTCAATTTCCACTAACCGATTAGTTCAACACACCGTAAAACACCCTATGAAGATCCATGCTTGGGTATGTCTCTCGAAAATTTTTTTTATTTTTACCTACAATATGGACATGAAGGCATTAGTACAGACCGCCAAACGGTAGTTTTTCGATTAAAATGAAGAGTGAATTCTTCAAGATGTGTGAAGCAGCTGTCATGGGAAATTCGGGCAATCTTTGCCCCAAAAATACGCGGAAAATTTCATCGAAAGTATTCCCCGAAGAAGCCAGGCGATCATCGACGCTGATGGAGCCTCGACGAGCTAATAAATCCTTAGCATTTTAATCGCAATCCTTTACTGTCGATAAAAAAAACTTTTAAATAAATACGGTTTTTAATAAATAATGTGGGACACGTTCTCACTGATCGAAGCGCACTGGAGTATTTAAACATGCATTGTTTTAAAATTCTCTAGAGGTGGCAATTTTCATTCGATTTGAATTTCTTTTGTTTATAAATGTCGTGATTAAATAAGAAAGAGATCCCTGATGGCTTATTCTGAAAATAATAGACCTCAAAATGTTATTTTATATATACTTATATAAACTCCTGGACAAAATTAATGCAACAATCTGAAAATTAATTTATCTTTTTCTTATGTCAGTTTTAGAGTTTATCGAGTATTCGAATAGTAGGCTATGCATATTTTGTTTCGTTGTTCATGACAGAAATCAAAACAATTCGTTTAGATTTACAGTTTTAAAGAAATTTTAGAAGATAAACAATTTTCTGTAATAATGCGATAGATTTTCTTTAAAAGTAAGCTTATAAATTGTTCCCTTTTTCAAAGTAATACGTTTTTGACCCCGAAGAATTAGAAAAATGAATCGAACAAGGAATTTAACTGAACACGAAGTAGTGCGAGCCTCAGTTTTATTGGACGAGGGATATTGTCAGAGTTATGTTGCCAATTTGTTAGGCAAACATCGTTCCACATAAGTCGTATGGTAAGACGCTTGAATGAAGTAGGAAACTTATTCTAGAAGGCTAGGGCAAGGGCGAAAACGATGCACTAGCGACCTAGATGAACGTTTTATAAGACAATATGCTTTAAGAAACAGGACTGTCACTAGTTCTATAATAAGAAACGAACTCGAAGCTGTTCGCAATGTCACAATTTCTTCTAAAACAGTTAGAAGACGGTTGAATGAAGCTGGATTAAAACAGTAGGAGACCAGCTACTGCGCTCTTGCTTACTAAAGAGAACAGAGTTGCCAGGTTACGTTTTGCTCGAAATCACGAAAACTGGTCTGTGGATGATTGGAAACAAGTTTTCTTCACATATGAAACTAGGGTTAGTCTAAAACATCCAGATGGTCGTGAGCAAGTATGGCGAAGACCAGGAGAGAGGTTTGCTCCTTGCAATATCTCTGCAAGGATTCCATTCGGCGGTGGCTCTGTTATGTTCTGGGGTGGCATCTGCTTTGATGCTCGCACAGAGTTAGTTCCTGTCCGTACGAGATCCATGAATGCTGACTACTATCTTGAGAATATTGTAATAGAACATGTGAAGCCTTTCGGTCATTTTGTGGGGCCCAATTTCCTGTTTATGCAAGACAACGCTCGACCTCACGTGGCTAGGGAGGTACTCGATTATCTTAATCAAGTTGATATACCGATTATGCAATGGCCACCAAAAAGCCCGGATCTGAATTCGATAGAACATGTATGGGATCACCTTAAGAAAAATGTGAAACGTCATATACCTGCACCTAGAAACCTGAGGGAACTTGAAAATGCAGTTATCACAGAATGGGAGCAAATTCCTCAAGATTTTATCCAAAACTTAATTAGAAGCATGCCTAGGCGCATAAACGCTGTCATCCGAAGTAGAGGAGGCAACACACGCTACTAGTGTCCCAGTTACACCATTAATTTTGCTACTAGTGTCCCAGTTTATTTTTTTCATTATTATATAATTTCAACGATTTTGTTATCAGGTCTTAAGAATAATTTTAATTCGAATCTTATAGAGAAATTTGGTAGCTAATTCACTTTTAAAGTATCCGAATAAGTTTAGTGTAACCAATGTTCATAAAAAATTATTAAAATTAATTCATTATAGAGATTTGTATGATTTAATATATTGTTGCGTTAATTTTGTCCAGGAGTATATATATATATATATATATATATATATATATATATATATATATATATATATATATATATATATATATACAGTCCCTGGCCAAATTATTAGACGCACTGCAAGATTTCATGTAAAATATTAATTACCGAGTGATATTGTACCGTTTTATTATTTTAAATTGATTTGTTTTTTATTTTTATATTATCCAATCAATTACCTATTTATTTGACATAAAATAAAACAGCATTAATTTAGAAAAGCATAAGTTTATTAAGTTTTAAAGAAAAGTGAAATTAATGTTAGTAAAAGTCAATATTTAGTTGAGCCACCTTTAGCCGCTATCAAAGCTTTAATTCTGCGCGGCATGCTATCAATGCAAGATTGTACTGTCTCCTGCATTTGAGGATGATGATTCCACACATGAATAATCTTTTCTAGGAGCTGGGTTTTGTTGGTAATCACATCTTTAGCCACTTCTCTTTTCATCAGCTCCCACACATTTTCAATGGGGTTCATATCAGGGCCAATCCAACAGACGGATATTTTTTTCTGCCAAAAAAGCTTTAACAGACCGAGCAGTGTGGCAGGGAGCCCCATCTTGCATGAAAGTGAATGGTTCTACATTTGGAAACCATTCTCTGAGCTGCGGAATCAACCGATTTTGTAATACTTCTTTGTACTGATCTTGCCTCATTATTCCTTTGACGACGTACAGACGTCCAGTGCCCTTGCCGCTGATGACTGACCAAATCATCACTTTGGTGGGATGTTTAACCGTCGGGACGACACAATCAGGATGAAACTTTTCTCCATGACGACGACGCACATACTGAGCTTTATTCTGCAAAATTTCGAATGTGCTTTCGTCACTGAAGCAGACCTGTCAAAAATAGGAAAAATATATAAACTTCCATGTTTATTTGCTTTATTTAACTGAAAATGATAATAATGTATCAATTATTGATTAAATTGCTGTATCTTACCGATCTCCAGAAGTCTCCATTGTTTGGCCCACTTCAGGCGCTTTGCTTTCATTGCAGCTGTTAACTTGGGCTTCCTGGCGGGGCGACAGGCCTTAAAATCTAATTCTTTCAATTTTCTTCGAACAGTGCGCTCAGAAGCATTTACGCTAGCATCCTGGAGTTGTGATTTTATTACCTTTGTGGTAGCAAATCTGTTTTCTACACAAATTTTCTCTCTGACCGTGGAGTGAAAATTGGTTTTCTACCGCATCTTTTCTTTCTTTTCGGGCTTAATTCCTTCCCTGACTCAATTTTCTTTTTTATGCGTCGTACACTAGCTTCAGAAACCTGCAATCTTCGTGATATTTCTCGGTTTGTAAATGTTTTCGCAATCACAAGGGCCTTCACTTCAGCTTTTTTACGTGGTGAAAGATCGCCTTTTCTACCCATAATGAAAATAGTCCAATTACTTTTTTAAAACACTGCATACAAAATAAACTAATAACTGAGTAGTATAAAACTGTTAAACAAACAATCATAGTCCATAAAGCCAGAGAAACACGTCCGTACCTGACTCGATTCCGATCGCGACTGATACAGGTTTGTACTTATTTACGTTCATGTATCACTTTGTCAACACAGTGTTGCCATATGTTAAAAATAAATACAAATATGTAGTCTCTACAACAATTCTTTTAAATAAAAATCAATAATATTGTAGTTTAAATATACCATTATTGCATAAAAACTCTTAAGAAACATAAAATTACTAAAAAAAAATACAGTGCGTCTAATAATTTGGCCAGGGACTGTATATATATATATATATATATATATATATATATATATATATATATATATATATATATATATATATATATATATGTATATATATTATATATATATATATATATATATATATATATATATATATATATATATATGTATATATTATATATATATATATATATATATATATGTATATATTTATATATATGTATATATTTATATATATATATATATATATATATATATATATATATATATATATATATATATATATATGTATATATTTATATATTTATATATATATATATATATATATATATATATATATATATAAATATGTATTCAAAGTTAGGTTTTAAAAATTCGAAATGGCGGATATGGCTGCCGAAAATTTTTAAATTTAGTTAAATTCTGTTTTTCAGCCAAATATTCTGAAAGATGGAGTGTACGGGTTTTTTGGGTTGCTAGGTATGTAAAAATTATATACTTCGGCTAAAAATGTTCTAATTTTAAGAATTTAGTCAATCTTGAGTATATTTAGGTTTTTTCTGTAGTTTTTCAAATCAATTCAAAAACCGATGATATTCTTTAGAATCAATTATGAAAGGTAAAAATATAACCTAACAAAACCAGTTTACACAAAAAAAGGAAATAAACCAAACCTAACACAATGCAGCCTACACAATGGAAAGGAAATTTTACGTCAGTTCAGCAATGTTAATTTTTTTAGAAATATTGCCGCCTGTGTTTTTTCAGCGGAAAATTTTATTTGGTTACTGTAAAACGCTCCATGTTAGAGCATTTCTGTATGCTGTTTGTTTAGAGGAGTGGCGATAATATATGTTGTTGGGAAGAAAATAATATCTAACATATATATTCTTAGTACGATCATTTCTTTTTGGTAAGGAATATTTTGTTAGTTTTACGGCTTAGGAACGTAAATAAAACTTAAAATTTATAGTCAGTATAAATTTACATTTTATTAGTTTTTGCTTACATAGTACTGTTTTAATGGTTTTATCTGGAACTATAATAATATCCAAAGCCGGGATTTGCTCTGGAAAGAAGTTGCCAGGGGTAGTATAAGAGATGCGAGAAATACCCTTCCGCCAGTGGTCGAAGTTTGATAATTTATGAATGAAAAGGTGTTTTTTTTTTTTGTTGAAAATTTTATTCATATTATAATAGCACTATTCTGATTTTTGTAGTTTGATAACGAAAAATCATCTCCCTCTATCCAGTATTCATCGCCCATGAGTGGACATACGCGTTCTCCATTTTTCCCTATTACTGACTGCCCAGGGCTATGTTACTTCATGTTTCACATACTGACACAGTCATACACAATAGTTCATCCCACCCTTATACTCACAAAATGGCAGCTTTTAACTCTTTCTTACATAGATTGTTACATATCCCTATGACTAAAACTAATTTTATCAAAGAATTCAATATAATCAAACAAATAGTAATTAATAATGTATTATTATAAATAATATCTTGAATAAAAAATCCTTTAAACAAGTAATCTCTCTAATTTATCCCACAATTAATGACAAAAAATGAAAATTTATTATACTCACATACACAGGGAAAATAACTAGAACAATTTCCAAAGATTTAATAAAAAAGAACAATAAAATAGCATTCAAAACCAATAATTCCTTAGGGAACATAATTTTGAATAACAAAACCAAATCTAAGAAATCCTTAAAATCAGGAGTTTATTTATTAAATTGTGGATCTTGTACTAAAACCTACGTTGGAAAAACTGGTAGATCTTTTGAAACTCGCATTAAAGAACATAAATATAGTTATTTAAAAAATAAGAACAATTCACATTACGCAACCCATATAATAAACGAATCCTATAATTTTGATGATACGTTAAAAATCCTACATGTAGAAAATAAATCTAAAAAATTAAATTTGCTTGAATGTCTTGAAATTAACAAACGGAAAAACTCCAATCTATTATTCAAGGAACAGGTAGACTTAAACCATTCACCCTTACTTAATTTTTATTAGTTCTCTGAAATAGTACCACAGATTTGCATTCTTAAAATAATTCTGTTTGTAAATAATATAATAAAATGATTAGCATAATCTTAGGTAATTAAGGATAGTTTTAAGCACTATATAACCAGGATTACTACCAAATATTTTTCTTTCTTATTTACTTCTGAAGAAGCCATTGTATGGTGAAACATTTGTCAAGTGACTTTAAATATATTGGAAATTAAAAAACTAAATGATGACGTAAGGAATATGAAGTAACATAGAATTATATAAAAAACAACATAGTGTTGTTTTTATATAATTCTATGTTACTTCATATTTCTTATATCATCATACCTTCTTAGTATGGACCAACTTGGATTTCTTTTTTGTCCTTGTCTTTTCATTCTTGTTACATGTCCACTTCGTCTCAATTTTAACTTTAGTATTATGTTTTTGATATCCCCTATTTTGTTACATTCTCTAATATATTCTATACATTTTTTATCCTTTAACATTATATTTGGGATTAGCATCTTCATAGCATTGAGTGTGTTGTATCCTACTCATTATTTTCTTTGTAATTCTCCACGTTTCAAAAACATACAGTAAGACGAAGACTGAGCTTAGGAGGCTCCCTAGGTCATTGTGGCTTGCCTAGAATGCCCTTCTAATGGGATGCTCTGGTTAAATCGAAAATGTAAAAAAGCTGTTGCTTCTAAACATACCTACTATGGCGTCAAAAATCCTAACGTCATTAATAGTAATATCTTTGCTCGTACCCAGAACAAATGCAAAGAAATTATCGACGAAACTAAGGACGTATACAATCAACGAATTAAGAACAAAGTTCTTACCTGCGCCAACAACTTCAGATACTTTTGGGCTCGCTACAGCCATTAGTCAAAATTCCAATAAATTCACTACACCACCACTTACACGGTCAGATAATCTGATTGTCACAACACCTGTTGAGAAAGCCAACTCTTTGCTTCACATTCTACTCTCGCACACCACCCACTATTCTCAATGTGTTGTCAAGAATGCCCGATATTGTCTCCAGAGAGCATCTCATAAAACGTGTTTTAATGAAGCTAGACACGAAAAAACTTCTGACGCTTATGAAATACCTTCCACAGCACTCAACAAATGCACCACCCTGCTGAGAATGCGTTAAAGTTCAGCCCTTATCCAAAAAAGGCAAGAAGACATTGTCAAACATAGCGATACTTCTTTCAATAATATCGGAAGTTATGGAAAAGGACGTCGATCAGCATCTTTTAAAATACCTGGAAGGATTCAATATTATTACCGACCATTACCATATGGCTTTCGTAAGCAATTTTGGAGAATCTCGAGCGATTGCGCCTGATATATCTAAGGCATTTGGCCGTGTTTGGCATGACGGAATGGCTCAGCTATATTCTTATGGTAAGTCTCAAAGGTTTCGTTTATGGCTCTCGTATCAGGTTTATCTTTTTACTCCTCGTATAACCCTACTCAACCAGTCGTTTATATGCAGAAGCTCATCCCTTTGGATTTATTTGTCTGGGACTGTGCTTCCTACCGATTATAACTTACTGCGTTTTAAGACCAAGGGAATCACTCTTTCCGCAAACTCCTCGGTCCTGTAGCAACTTAGAGATTTCCCTGGAGCAGGTGTGCTATGCCCATTAAAAAACAAAAAAAATATCATCTTTGATAGCTGTCATTAACCGGTTTGCCAGCTCCCTCCATCTTGTCTTCTTACAGGTTACTTACAAGAATTACATAGGTTAATATTTTTCAAACCCTGAGATCAAACTCTACTTTTTCGAAGGCTTCTGGTGTACTGAATCTAAATCCGGCCTCAGAATTGCTTTTTCGGGACATCCTAAACTAAAAATGCAAAAACACCGATTCCTAATTGTGAGAAAAGTGAAATTTATGAAATTAGTTGTAATGATTGTGACGAAAAGTATGTTGGGCAAACTAAAAGGTCAATTAAAACACGATTTAAAGAACATTTAGCACACTTAAAATACAGTAGAATAGAAAAGTCTAGCATTGCCGAACATGCCTTTGAAGCTGATCATATTGTAACATTAGATAATCTAAGATTAAGAAAAAATGTATCTGATAGGAGATTGTTGAACTCATACGAAAGTATGGAACTTATAAAATGTAAAAATAGTTTAAATAAAGACAGAGGGCCTATTCTTTATAGTCCCCTCTACTGGTTACTTGACGGGAACTGATGGTCTTGCCTATGCCACTAGTTCTGCCTAAATAATTCAAGGGTTAGGCTAAGTATAAATAGAGTAGATTTGTAGTTTAGCTTTAGTCAATCATCGCTCCTGATGAAGCTAACATTGTTAGCGAAACGCGCGTCGAGTGCAAAAATAAAGTGTTTGGTGTAGTGGTGATATATACTGAGTAGTAAAAGTTGTGTATTTTTGCTAGAGAAACATGTTGCCGTCATAAAAAATATGGATTCCTATTTAAAAAATCAAAGTTGATCTGGAAATGACTTTCAAAATAATCCTCCAAGGTCATCACAATTATATCGTTTTATTGCCCCTTTAAAATTCTTCAACTTTTGTCTGAAACTTTTTTTACTAAAACTTGACTTACGAAAATTAAGAAGCCTGGTACTTTAAAATGGAACACCATGTTTGATAACAAATAAACAATGTTGCTACTAGAAAGATGATTTCCCTGAGAAGAAATAAGATATATGAAAAATTCAAAATGCATTTTGATGAGAAAGAGTAGTACTTTCATATTACATCGAAAAAATTAATTCGCGGTGTGATATAATGCTAAATATAGCGAAAAACCGTGTTTTTTTGAATTTTTAGGTTAGGATATCTAGAAAACCTGATGTGATGGAGCAATCCTGAGGTCTGATGTGGATTTAGCGCACCAAAAACCTTCGGAAAACTATAGTCTGGTCTCCGGATCTGGAGTTTTGTCCAATTTTGTCGGCCTGTGTTATCCATCTTTTTCCCCAGTATACTATCTGTTCCATTTATTCGTTGTTTACCGTTGATAAAATCACGGACCATACTAATGGTGAAAAGTACAATTTCCCAAATTTAAAATCGCAATGATATTTCTTTGAGCAATCCTTTAGACATTACTCTGTGCGCAGGTCAAAAATAAACGATTTTCCCGTGAAAATTTCCCTTATTTTCGCTTCTAAGGCGTTTCTTATTTTCCTCTCAAGGCGGAGCCGACGAGAGAAAACGGCAAAGATGGCTGCGAAATGAAAAGCTGCTCTCGGGCCACGACGCGGCTCTCGCAGCTTTTGATCTCTCGGAAAATAACGACGACGGGGAGACTGGGGAAGAATGTATAAAAGTGGAGGGAAGAGGGCGAAAAATGTTGGTGTGGGTCGATAATAACGCGAGGGTTAAGAAGGGTAAATAAAATCTAAAGAAATATTAACAATAAAATAAAGAATTAACTACGTTTTCTCCAAAGAATAAAGAGTAACTTAAGTTGTTTTACACCTTTTTCCTTTTAAGAAGATTTTTGGTGACAACACATCTTATTACTGAAATCTATATACCCCTTTGTGGCATTTATTGACTTTATTAAATCTCCTTTTAGAATACTGTTGATTGTTGTGGCCTCTGCTGCTCAACATTTGTAGGGCTATCATAACATCGCTTTCCCTTTCATCGACAGACAAAGTTACGAGAGTAGCAAGAAATCACGAGCTGCTAAATTAGGTGAATACGATTGTTGGATTTGTTCAGAAATTACCTCACAATGATCACAAGATCGGGTCAATTCTCGTCAATAAATCACGAATTGAATTTTATCATCATCAGCTTATAGTGCCCACTGCTGGACGAAAGCCTCCCTCAAATTTACCACTTTTCTCTATTCTGCGACGCTTGTACTCAATTTCCAGCCACTCTTTTCAAATCATTAGTCCACCGACTTGGTGGTCTACCTCTACTTCGATAGGCTTCGGATCTTGGTCGCTACTCTATAATTCTCTTTGTCGATCGTCCATCCTTGAACCTAGCAACATGCCCAGTCCCGTTCCATTTAAGGTGCAGAATGAATTTGAGTCTTGTACCACCGTTCTCTTCTTGATAATGTGATTTTGGATGTGGTTGTAGGTCTAATCTTTTGGTCAAGATATCAAGCACAGTTAATTCCCGAATCTTTAGTCATCTTCAAAGAAATGATGGGCTCATTAAATGTTACTTTTATTTAGTCCACGTTTTGAATATTGCCATTTTTCGTTGTCCTCAAGCCTTTTAAGCAATTAAGAATATGTTAGGCATTCTTCATCAGAAATATATCATAAAAACGTATTTCGAATTGGCCCAAAATATTTGATAATTCTGCCTCATAAATATCATAATTCAACTGAGGAATCCTTGCTTTCAAAGACGGAAAATTTTTCAGATCCTTTCTTTTCAGTTGATCTATCATAATTTGCAATTTACTTTTGAATGCGTTTATTGCGCTAATCATCTCAATAATAGTTTTTCCTTTACCTTGAAACTCCAAATTAATGGTGTTTAAATGCATTGTGATGTCTGTCAAAAATGCCAAATCAGTCAGCCATTTTCCGTTTTTCAGCATCTGAGTGTCATCACCTCTTTCGTCCAGAAAAGCTGTTATTTCGGGCAATAATTCTTGAAACCTTTCTAGGAATTTTCCGCGACTCAACCACCTGAGGTCCGTGTGAAGAACTAAACCAGTGTGTTCAGCTGACTCACTATCTTCCAACTGCAATTTAAAGAGCCGTCGTTACAAGCTACGTGCACGGATAGAATTCACAATTTTTATTGCAATGCCCATAATCTCCTCCATGTTTAGAATTTTTGAACACAAAACTTGTTGATGTATAATGCAATGGAAGGAGGAAAATGAAGGGAAATCATCATTAGCTCGACACAATGCCACAAAACCGTTTTTGTTTCCAGTCATTGTCATGTCCTGACTCATGACTTCAACACGCCTTGTGACAGTGGGACATGATAACTGAAGTTCTCTACTAGCAGACATAATCTCTGTTTTATTTTTAAAATCTCCAAATAAAGTCTCACCCGCTTCAATAAATGCTTCCTTCACAACCAGTCCATCATCAAATGGTTTCTTGTGTTTCGCCAATATATGAGATATTTTAAATGACGCGATCGTTGCAGCTTTTGATTGTTTGGCTGGTCTTGTGAACATGGTTTGTTCTTTTTTCAAACAAGTTATCAAATCACGTACTTTTCGTTTTCTTAATTCACTCTGACGGAAAATCCTTTTCATAGTTTTTATGAACCGTTTTATGATGCCTCTCTAAGTTCCCACGCTTAGGTATTGCAACTGACGCACGGCAAATGAGACAAATACACTTATCCTTTACCATACAAAAGAAAAATTCTTCCTCCCAATCGTTATTAAAATGATAAGTTTTACTTTTCTTCGCCGCACTCATTTTGGACTATTTATTAATAAACTTTGTATCGATGTATCGCCTTCAAGTTACATCTCAGACTGTCTCCTATTCCTGCAGGCGCAACATTTATATCGGCGCGAACGAAGTCTCGAATGTTCCCGTCAAATACGCCGCCCGAAGTTTCTAGAAAAATCGGCGGGAATCAAAACGCGGCTTTTTTTTGACAAGACTTTGAAAAAGCCGCCTTTTGCCGCTAGCAGGGGGTTATTACGATAAAAGAAAGTGATGAGGGGGTTATTCTGGCCTAATTGTGGATCGAATAAATTTTAGTAGTTTATTCATTACATTTTGTTTTAGTTACCTAAAACAAAAATCTGTGAATAGTTCTATATCGAAATTTTTTTCTCGAGATCGACTCAAAAAGCACTCGCGATCGACCGTTTGAACACCCCTGTCTTAGAACAATTCCCTGTCTGGTACCGAATCTATTGTCAAACCGACTAAATTTAATTAGTTACGGATTTCACATTCACAACTACATTGAGAAGATAGTAAGGTTAAATCAGGAATGGAAGATCTTAAAAACTAAGTTTAGCCACTACAGCATGTGCTTAAAATTATTGGCATGTTTTTCAACACCTTTAACAAAAATAAATTGAATTTTTATTAGAAAATAAAAACCAGGCAAATAAAATTGTAACAATCATTTATTTCAATCGACGTACTCTCACCAAGCGTTCCATCCATTTGTAAAAACGCACTGTCACTCTTACTACTATAAATAGATATCTGACTCAAGGAGAAGTACTATATAAACAAATATGGCATAATAGAAAAGTTAAAAATAACATATTACATTTTCAATAGACAGGGTCGTTGATTATAATTGATTGGACCAGCACTCTCACTAGCTTGTTTGAAGAATTCGGCAAAAATGTTGACACATGCACACAGAAAGATTAAGAAAGAAAAATATCACCTTGGTAGAAAATAAGTCATTGAGTATTGGCACAATAGTCTTCGATTTTTTTAGTGTTCCGTAAGGAACACTTATGGGATCACTTCGGTGTCTGTCTGTCTGTCTCTCACACCCGATTCTCTCTGAAACTGTTTGACGTGTAAAGTTGAAATTTGGCACAAGTATAGGAATTGATTGCCCGATCAGAACCGTGTAGTTTTAAAAGTTAAATTTTAACCTAAGGCGTTAGTTTTGGGAGGTGAAATCAGAGGAGAAAAAACAAATTTTACGTAGTCATCAAGTAGGGTGTCAAATGAAAGCTTGTACACGAGTTCAAAAATATATATGATATAATACTTGTGCACACTTCTCTTTGTAATATTTAAAAAAAGTAGCCAAAAATTTCTGTTCCCTATCTCAAAAAACACTGATGAAAAAATTTTGAAGAAATTCTGGAATATTCTTTATAAAGTTTAGATTGAGCGAAAATTATCACGAGTATATAACATTAGATACTTTATCTGGTATCTCCTTCTTATATGTGCCATATCAGGTCCTCCTGACGTTCGCCTTATTCATCCCTGTTTCCTGCTACTCGGAATAACTCTTCGACGCTATGGATTCCCGTCCCATTTCGTATGTTTCTCAGCCAAGAGGCCTGCTTCCTACCAATGCCGCGCCTGCCCTCAATCTTTCCCTTGATTATGGGCTGCAGTAACTGATAACACAGGGGAGAACAGCTGTTTTGGTGTCGAGGTTTTTTTGAGCTGATTCTATATCAATTTGATGTCCTGAATTCAAATAACGTATTCATTTGTACCTAGGAGCTCAAATTTTTAAGATATACAATTTTAGAGAAATATAAGTTACATTATTGTAACTCAAATCCGTAAGTGTAGTAAACAAAAGTAGATACGAAATTTTTATTTTAGTTATACAAAATACAATATTATGTCGTACTTACAAACAAAAAAAAAACATTGAAGAAATGAAATAGTCACTCAACACTTGGAAAGCTTCTTTTCCGCGACATTCTTGAATGTTTTTTTAAACAGTCCCTTTTTAAACTCCAGCAGTAATCTGCCATCATGTGCATGTCCCATCTTCTTTGGTAGCGGTCCTCCATAACTTTAATATCTTGGTGAAATCTTTCACCTTGTTCCTCACTCATGTCTCCTAAATTTTCTGGAAAACGGTCTAAGTGGCTGTGTAAATAGTGTATTTTAATACTCATATTGCACCCTAAGGATTTGAAACTATTAAGCATCTTGTTAACCATTTCAACATAGTTTTGAGCTTTATGTTTGCCTAGAAAATTTTCTACAACTGCAACAAATGATGTCCAAGCTTCTCGTTCAACTTGATTCATTGAATTTATGAAGGCAGGATCCTTAATTAATTGTCTTATTTGTGGGCCGTCAAATATCCCTGCTTTGAGTTTTTCTGTGCTCAACTGATGCATTTTTACCCCTATATATGCAAAACAAGACCCATTCTTATCAAGAGCCTTTACAAATTGCTTCATTAAGCCCAACTTTATATGTAACGGAGGAAGTATGATTTTTTCTCTCGCAACCAAAGCGTCGTTAATGACATTCTTTTCCCCAACGTCCATGTTTTCTCTCTGAGGCCAATCTTTTCTAACCCAGTGGTGTGTTTTGTCCCTACTATCCCAGAGGCACAAGAAACACGGATATTTCGTGTAACCACTTTGCTGCCCAAGAAGAAAGTTTACCATTTTTAAGTCTACACAAATCATCCATTGATGTTCGTAATACTTTATCTTCTGCAAGACCAATGCTATGGTATTATATTCTTCTTTCAGTTTCGTTGAGTGAGCTAGTGGTATTGAACCATATTTATTCCCATTATGTAGAAGGATACATTTTAAACTTCGCTTTGAACTGTCAATAAATAGGCGCCAATCATCTGGAATATATTCAGAAAGTCCCATTTCTTTCATGAGTCCCCTAATTTCGTGACAAAATACAAGATTGTCTTCTTGAGAAAAGAATGGTAGCAGATCTTTTTCTCTTGTACGGTAAAAGGTCATTTTGGTTCCTTGTTCCAGTAAATTTTTGTCGTTCAACCTAGAAGCCAGTACTTCAGAAGCTTTTTTCGATAAATTGAGATCCCTGGTGAGATCATTTAATTCATTTTGATTGAAGCGTTGAGGAACTGATGACGTCCCCTCATAGTCACTGTTAGTTTCATTAGCATCAGAACTTTTATTAGCATCAGAAGAGCGATCAGAGGGAAAATATTCGTCATCAGAGATATGTGGTAGCTGATGAAATGTTGGAATCGGTATTTCATCTGAGTGCGGGATAGGGCGTGTTGCCGAGTCTAAATTGGAATAAGTCCACTTACTGCGGTTATTTCGATTGATTCCATTAGTATTTACTAAACAGAAATAACAATCATTGAAGTGGTTTTTTGGTTCTCTCCAAAACCATTGGTACGCCGAATTTTAGACATTTTCTTTTCCCGGTAGTCCACTGCCGTAAATGCTCTGTACAAGTTTTACATACGAGATGCGGGGCCCACGTTTTGTCCTGATCACCAAGCTTAACTCCAAAGTATCCAAGATACGCTCGCTTTACAAAGTCAGTAATAGTTTGTCTGTTTTGTTGAAACATGTATTCTCCGCATATATAGCAAAACACATCAGGTTGATTTACACAACTTCTTCTTGAACTGGAACCTGAACTCATTTTAATTCTGTTCAATAACACAAAAACACTCTTTTCTTAACATAAAATAACACGCCGAATTCGATCTACTCTCATTAGTAAGAACGCACAAACTGACGAGACTTACCCGAGTTAGGTGATTAAAAGGGTCAGTTCAGGTACCTGATAGGCAATGGTTCCACTATTTATAGATTTACCTGGAATTTACTCAATTACAGACTGACAATAAAACCATTGTACCTACATTAATGAATATATAATAATTTTAGAACTCTCATAAATGAATATACTGAATAAAAACCACATTGGTAGATAAGTTGATGTATCTAAAAAAGTAGAGCTGATAGAGAAAAACGGATTGCATGTATAGATTTAGCGTCCCAAATATAGTTAAAATCAGCTCTAAAATCCCAGGCACCAAAACAAAATATTTTTTTGTTGCCCTGTGTAATGTTTGCCACGAAAAACATGTCTCAAATACTGTACTTTACCGTTGACATCATTTCTCTGTCTGCATGAGCTCTCTGCAATACTTTCTGATTGGTGACATAAGGTGTTCACGGAATACGGAGAAACCTTCTATGCAGCCACATCTGGAAAGGCTCCAAGCGGTTAACTGTCGCAATCTTCAATATCCATATCTTTATGCCGTTCAAGAGAACAGACCAAATATAGCATTTTAGCATTCTCTGAAGGAAGAAAGTACCGTGTTTCCCACCGAGTACAATTTAAAGCGATTCAAGAACAACGTGAATCGCTTTTTCCGCACACGTGTCGCTCCTGTAGCGCTTCAGGGACTTCCCTGCAGCACGTGTGCTAGACCCATAAAAAAAAAAATCTCTGACGCAGTTTTAGATTAATACTGCAAAAGAGGGTGAAGGTCGTTCTGACGGCTTCTATTCTGTACTTAATTTCTTTGTCAGGGTGTAGCTGGTCAGTAATGTAGCTTCCAAGAAATTTAAAATGATGAACTCTCTCAATCGTTTGACCATTGAGATGAAGATCAACATCTATGTACATACTATTGGCGGCTGAAGACCATGAATTTGGTTTTAGATATATTGATGTTAAGGCCCATATCCACTTCTGCCTGTTCAACTCTATCTAACAGGCATTGAAGGTCCTTAATCCTGTCACTCAAATTAACACGATCGTCCGCATATCTGACTGTGTTAATGAACTCTCCATTCTCCTTCACTCCATATGGTTGCTCATATAAAGCAGTTTTGAATAATTTCTCGGAGTAAAGGTTAAACAGCAACGGCGAAAGTATGCAGCCCTGTCTCACTCCCCGTTGGATGGCAACATCTTCTGGCCTGATCTCTCCAAATTTTACCGGCGCCGGCTGTTTTCAATACCGATTTCTGATTATGCGGATATCTCTTTTGTCAATTCCTGATATATGGAAGGTGAAATCGGAAGTTGAAAAAAAAATTTAGCATGTCATCGAGTGGAGTGTTAAATAAAACCTTGTGAAAATACGAGTTCAAAAATATATATGATGTAATACTTGCTCATACTTTTCTTTGTATTATTCAAAAAAAAAATTGGCTAAAAAACCACTCCCTTATCTCGAAAATTTTGAAAAATTTCTGGAATATTCTTCATAAAGTGTAGACTGAACGAAAATTATGACGAATGTATTACGTTTAATAATTTATCTAATATAACAGAAAACTATATTTCATAACGATACGGTGCAAGTTTTTAGTGTTCCGTACGGAACACTTATAAGATCACTTCGGTGTCTGTCTGTCTGTCTGTCTGTCACACCCGATTTTCTCGGAAACTATTTGACATAGAAAGGTGAAATTTGGTAATAATATAGGAATTGATGGCCTCATCAGAGCCATGTAGTTTTGAGAATTAAATTTTGACTTAAGGGGTTAGTTTTGGGGGGTGAAGTCGGAAGTGAAAAAAAAAAATTTTTTACTAGGTCATCGAGTGTGGTGTCAAATGAAAGCTTGTGAAAACACGAGTAAAAAAATATATATATAATATTATACTTGCGCGCACTTTTCTTTGTATTATTTTTAAAAATTCGCGAAAAAATCGCTGTCCCGGGCCTTATCTCGAAAAATACTTATCAAAAAATTTCGAAAAAATTCTGGAATATTCTCCACGGGGTGTAGATTGAACGAAAATTATCACGAGTGCATTACCTTTAATAATTTATATGGTATATAAAAAAAACAAAAATTTTAAGGTCATCAGATTTCAGTAAAGATTGGAAACAAACTTTGTTGAAAACTCATTTGGGGTGTGTTTTGTGAAGTCACTGATCATTTTATACCACCGTAACATAAATTTTGACTTAAGAGGTTCGTTTTGAGGGGTGAAATCGGAAGTGAAAAAAATTTTTTTTTACTAGGTCATCGAGTATGGTGTCAAATGAAAGCTTGTGAAAACACGAGTAAATATATATATATATATATATATATATATATATATATATATATACATATATATATATATATATATATATATATATATATATATATATATATATATATATATATATATATGTATATATATATATATATATATATATATATATATATATATATATATATATATACATATATACATATATATATATATATATATATATATATATATATATATATATATATATATATATATATATATATATATATATAATGTAATACTTGCGCACACTTTTCTTCGTATTACTTTTAAAAAATCGCTGTCCCCTACCTTTTCTCGAAAAAATACAGATCAAAAAATTTGGAAAAAATTCTGGAATATTCTCCACGGGGTATAGATTGAACGAAAATTATCACGAGTGCATTACCTTTAATAATTTATTTGGTATATAAAAAAAAAAAACAAAATTTCAAGGTCACCAGTTTTCAGTAAAGATTGGAAACTAACTTTGTTGAAAATTCATTTGGGGTGTGTTTTGTGAAGTCACTGATCATTTTATACCACCCTAACAAAAATTTTTATTTTAAAAACAATCAACGTACGGAACACTAATTGTGCAAGTTCAACTTGCACTTGACCGGTTTTTTTTTAAATTATTTTAATATAGTTTTCAGTACATTACTGCTACTGCGTCGCTGCATCGAGACAAAATAATTTTATTTTATTCGTTTATAAGTAAACAAATATTTAATTAGTAAATATTTATTTTACACTTTTATTACTGGATTCGAGATTGAGCTAGATTGATTTTTTGGCAATTAGGTAGCTAAGATGCTATAACTATTATACATTATTAAAAACTCATTCTCGGTACGGAACACTAATTGCGCAAGTCCAACTTACACTGCACCGGTTATTTATTGTGTAGGGTATATTTTTCATAAAAAATGTAGAAACGATACGGAAGATTATCATAATAAACTATAATTGTCACTCTGTGTCTTTGAAAATAAAGTTTTAACATGAGATCAGTATTTATAGGTTATCTAGGTGTCTCTAAGGTATCATCAGCATATCGCGTGTTTTTAATGAGTACTCTATTAACTCTTACTACTCTTGTTTCTTTTATCATGATTACAGGTTGCCACTTTAAAAATATAAAGTTTTGTTATATGTAAAAAATATATACTGGTTGAGTTGTACAATGGATTAATTATTGAAATCTGAAATTTTAAAAATACGTGTACCCTGATGACTGTCAATTTTCGACGAAGGTGGCATCTGCGGAGAAAGGCAGTTGGAAGAGCGCTTGAGGAGGACCAAGAGTCCAAAAACCGAAACGGAAAGGCTTAACATAACAAACTATAGTCACTTTAATTACTGAGATCCAAATAGTAAATAATAAAATACGTCTAAAATTTCCCATATTTGTTTTATACGAATACAAACACAGACAAACACCTACAGGAATAAGATTTTAAGGGAAACGAAATACCTCATTTCTCACTGTTAACCGCCGAAGGGGTTTCGTGGAAGATTTAGTAGAATCAGCCGTTTTAAACACATAAAGTGCTAACTCTAGTAAATTAAGGCTGCAATACAAAACACCTGCGATCTTGTAACGGAATTTTCTGGCTACAAATCTTAAGAAATTGGAGAAATTTCTGGAAATAATCGCGTAAAATTTATATTACTATAGAAATATGGTTCTCAAGCTTTTACGAGTATAAATTAAGACGGAATATTAAAATTTATTACCCCATACTACTAATCAAAATGCAAGTTACAACAACAACAATTATTTTTATTTTTGTACTAAATAATGCAAGGTTTTAACCAATATATGTTAAATATTTGCAGTGCTATCATATCGCTTTCGTTTCATCAATAAACAAAAGTAGGACAAAAGAGAGAAATTGTGGGGTACGAAATAACGAAATAAGGTAAATCTGGCAACTACCAGGTGTACAAGTATGAAATGCCGATTTCAGACAACAGATGGTGCACCAATACAGTTTGTGCTATAAAGATTTGACACTGCGCCATTTTGTTGTGTCATCAACAAGTGTCAGACGCGCGTCAGTGATAAATTGGTAAAGTGTGTGCATAGTGTTGTGTTGTTGTGTTCAATATGTCGAAATTTATACCGAACAAAGAGCATTCGCGGACAGCATTAATTTTTTGTTTTCATTTGAAGAAAACTGTTGTTGAATCATACCGATTACTTCGAGAATCTTATGGTGAACATGCTCCATCACAAGATACGTGTGAACGATCGTTTCAGCGTTTCAAAAGTGATGACTTCGATGTTGCAGACAAGGAACGTGGAAAACCACCAAAAAAATACGAAGATGTGGAATTGCAAGCAATGTTGGACGAAGATGATTCGCAAATACAAAAACAACTCGCCGAGCAATTGGGCTGTTTCCAATCGACTACTAGAGATCGGAAAGATTCAGAAGCCGGTAGATGGATACCACATGAGTTGAACGGCAAATGGAAAAGCGCAAAAACACGTGTCACATTTTGCTCGCTCGGTACAAAAGGAAGTCGTTTTTGCGTCGTATAGTTACAGAGGATGAAAAGTGAATTTATTTTGAGAATCCCAAGCGCAAAAAATCATGGGTAGACCCAGGCGCACCATCCAAATCGACCGCAAGACCGAATCGCTTTGGCAGAAAGATGATGCTCTGTGTTTGGTAGGACCAGAGGGGCCTGGTCTATTATGAGCTGTTAAAATCTGGGGAAACGGTTGATACTAAACGTTACCACCAACAATTGACCGATTTGAACCGTTCGCTGCTTGAAAAAAGATCAGAATACCGAAAGAGGCAACACAAAGTCATTTTTCTTCATGACAATGCTCCATCACATACGGCAAAACCAGTTCGCGACACATTGGAAGCACTCAGCTGGAAAGTTCTACCCCATGTGGCTTACTCACCAGACTTGGCTCCTCCCGATTACCACTTGTTTGCATCGATGGGTCACGCACTTGCTGAGCAGCGCTTTGGTTCGTACGAGGAAGTGAAAAAAAATGGCTCGATGAATGATTCGCAGCAAAAGGGGAATATTTTTATTGGAGTGGTATTCACAAAATGCCCGAAAGATGGGAAAAATGTATAACAAGCGATGGAGCGTACTTTGAATAAAGCACTTTTTTCATTCTTCCGAATTTAACATGTTTTTTTTACAAAAAAATTCCGCATTTCATGCTTCTACACCTGATAAACCGTCTTATGAATTTTTATACAGAAACTGCCTCACAATGATTGTATGACCAGGGCAAATTCTCGTCAATAAATCACAAATTTAATTTTCGTAGGTCCAATCTATCGATAAAAAGGTCAAGCCTAATTAATTCAGGAATCTTCATTTCTCCTTTAATCAATCCCAAGGATAACTTTTGGGACTCCCTTGATGAAATCAGTTGCTCATTCAATGGTAACTTCATTCGGTTTCCACTTTTCGTTGTCCTCAAGCAGACATGGGTCCACTATTAGGATCCAGAAATAAAAAACCGACGAGGAAGTGGAAACATGCCCCAAGGAGTTTAGCTTACAGAAATCAACAAGAAAGTTTCTTGCTTTGGTTTTTGGATACAAGGATGGCATACTTCTTACATATTACAAGAAACACGGGAAAAGAGTAGGAAAACTGCCTAAAGTTGTGCTGTTTTTGCAAGAAAATATGCCTGTTCACAATCACTGTTAGTTTCGTAAAAAACAAATGAATTTTGAAACCATGTAAATTTAATTCAAATGAAGAAGTAATAAATATTATTGAAGATTGGTTTACAAACTAAGACAATGAGTCTTTTTGAAAGGTTTTAAGTTACCTTGTAACCGTGAGAATAAGTGTATAAATTGGAGACAATATTACGTTGAATAAACAATTTTTGTTTTTGAAATGTGTTTTTCCTCTCTATGCTAGGCATATCTAGACATTGACAAACCAGAATTGTAAAAGGAGTAGAGGGTTTTCCTAGCTCACAAGGAGTTTTAGTGGGTATGCCAACCCTTCAGGTCGGTGAGCCCCACATACCTGGAGCACTTTGGGGCACCCTTACGGTGACGCAGACTGCTCCAGAAATCCATAAAGCGGATTTCTCCCTGTATAAAAAAAAAAAAAAAAAACTCTATGCTAGGCTAGAAATTTATCAATACACCTACGCATATATCAGATTATTTAAGCAATCATTACTTATACGAGAATTAACATTTGTATAGCTCCACTACTTGTGCCACAAGAATATGTTTTAATTTCAGAAGGAATATTTACATTATTATACCTTGAAGTAAGTTTAGACGAAGACAAGATAGAAATAAAAATGAAAAGACATAAAACTTATATATTTCAACACGAAAGTATTAAAGAGCTTTATCAAAGAAGATTACACAATGAATTACTTACACTGGAACCAACCGAAGATATAGAGCAAGAATATGAACGCATTAAAAAAGTGATCCACAAGGTGGCACAAGAAACTTTAGGAGAGTATAAGTGGGAAGAAAAAAAACATGCAGATATTAAATAACAGAAGAATTAAAAGAACTAATAGAGGAAAAAAATAGATTACACCAAAAATATTTAACATACAAGTCAGAAACTACCCGGGCAGAATACAGGGAAAAAAATAGAGAGGTACGTAAGAAAATAAAAAAAGAAAAAAAATGAATACTGGGAACGAAAATGTGCACAGATTGACACGTATATTGGGGGGCACAATCGACAGAAGTGTGGCAAACCATCAAAAATATGAAAACGAACAACAAAGAGAGGGCCGTAAATTTAATACCCCTGGAAGAATGGAAAAATTATTATGAAATATTACTAACTGAAAACAGACAAGAATTCCTTAGTATAGAGGACAATGAATCAGAAGACACAGACTGGGACGAAATAACCATGGAGGAAGTACAAGCGAATCTAAAAACGATGAAGAATGGAAGAGCGGCCTGACCAGGTGATATCTCTGCAGAAATGATTAAAAATGGAGGTATAACCATGTGGAGAACAATAACTAGCTTAATTATTAATTGTATATCACAAAGAAGAATACCCACCGAATGGAAAAAAAGTTACATTTCATCAATCTATAAGAAAGGAAATAGAAAAGACCCTAATAATTATAGAAGTATATCCGTTACAAGCACTATGAACAGACTGTACGGTAAAATATTGCAGAATAGAATAAGAGAAACAATTAAAGGAAAGATATCCGAAAACCAAAGCGGATTTACTCCGGGCCGGTCGTGTATAGACAACTTGTTTACTTTACAACAATTGATAGAAAAGAAGGTCCAAAAAGATGACGAAATACATATGACCTTTATAGATCTTAAGAAGGCATACGATAGTGTACCGAGAAATAAACTTTGGCTTGTCGTGAGAACAGCAGGGATAAAAGAAGGGATGATAATAACAATAAAAGAGTTATATAAAGAAAATATAGGATATGTGAAACAAAGACGCTATCTCTCGGAAGGAGGAATCCACATTACAAAAGGTCTAAGACAAGGGTGTTGCCTTTTACCAATCTTATTTAATATATTTGTAGACAACGCTCTAAAGAAATGGAACCGCACTTGCCAAAGCATGGGCATCCCCATTAGTGATAAACACCTATTACACAGGGGAACAGCTGTTTTGGTGTCGAGGTTTTTTGAGCTGATTCTATATCAATTTGATGTCCTGAATTCAAATAACGTATTCATTTGTACCTAGGAGCTCAAATTTTTAAGATATACAGTTTTAGAGAAATATAAGTTACATTATTGTAACTCAAATCCGTAAGTGTAGTAAACAAAACTAGATACGAAATTTTTATTTTAGTTATACAGAATACAATATTATGTCGTACTTACAAACAAAAAAAAAACATTGAAGAAATGAAATAGTCACTCAACACTTGGAAAGCTTCTTTTCCGCGACATTCTTGAATGTTTTTTTAAACAGTCCCTTTTTAAACTCCAGCAGTAATCTGCCATCATGTGCATGTCCCATCTTCCTTGGTAGCGGTCCTCCATAACTTTAATATCTTGGTGAAATCTTTCACCTTGTTCCCCACTCATGTCTCCTAAATTTTCTGGAAAACGGTCTAAGTGGCTGTGTAAATAGTGTATTTTAATACTCATATTGCAGCCGAAGTATTTGAAACTATTAAGCATCTTGTTAACCATTTCAACATAGTTTTGAGCTTTATGTTTGCCTAGAAAATTTTCTACAACTGCAACAAATGATGTCCAAGCTTCTCGTTCAACTTGATTCATTGAATTTATGAAGGCAGGATCCTTAATTAATTGTCTTATTTGTGGGCCGTCAAATATCCCTGCTTTGAGTTTTCTGTGCTCAACTGATGCATTTTTACCCCTATATATGCAAAACAAGACCCATTCTTATCAAGAGCCTTTACAAATTGCTTCATTAAGCCCAACTTTATATGTAACGGAGGAAGTATGATTTTTTCTCTTTCTACCAAAGCGTCGTTAATGACATTCTTTTCCCCAACGTCCATGTTTTCTCTCTGAGGCCAATCTTTTCTAACCCAGTGGTGTGTTTTGTCCCTACTATCCCAGAGGCACAAGAAACACGGATATTTCGTGTAACCACTTTGCTGCCCAAGAAGAAAGTTTACCATTTTTAAGTCTACACAAATCATCCATTGATGTTCGTAATACTTTATATTCTGCAAGACCAAAGCTATGGTATTATATTCTTCTTTCAGTTTCGTTGAGTGAGCTAGTGGTATTGAACTATATTTATTCCCATTATGTAGAAGGACACATTTTAAACTTCGCTTTGAACTGTCAATAAATAGGCGCCAATCATCTGGAATATATTCAGAAAGTCCCATTTCTTTCATGAGTCCCCTAATTTCGTGACAAAATACAAGATTGTCTTCTTGAGAAAAGAATGGTAGCAGATCTTTTTCTCTTGTACGGTAAAAGGTAATTTTGGTTCCTTGTTCCAGTAAATTTTTGTCGTTCAACCTAGAAGCCAGTACTTCAGAAGCTTTTTTCGATAAATTGAGATCCCTGGTGAGATCATTTAATTCATTTTGATTGAAGCGTTGAGGAACTGATGACGTCCCCTCATAGTCACTGTTAGTTTCATTAGCATCAGAACTTTTATTAGCATCAGAAGAGCGATCAGAGGGAAAATATTCGTCATCAGAGATATGTGGTAGCTGATGAAATGTTGGAATCGGTATTTCATCTGAGTGCGGGATAGGGCGTATTGCCGAGTCTAAATTGGGATAAGTCCACTTACTGCGGTTATTTCGATTGATTCCATTAGTATTTACTAAACAGAAATAACAATCATTGAAGTGGTTTTTTGGTTCTCTCCAAACCATTGGTACGCCGAATTTTAGACATTTTCTTTTCCCGGTAGTCCACTGCCGTAAATGCTCTGTAGAAGTTTTACATATGAGATGCGGGGCCCACGTTTTATCCTGATCACCAAGCTTAACTCCAAAGTATCCAAGATACGCTCGCTTTACAAAGTCAGTAATAGTTTGTCTGTTTTGTTTGAAACATGTATTCTCCGCATATATAGCAAAACACATCAGGTTGATTTACACAACTTCTTCTTGAACTGGAACCTGAACTCATTTTAATTCTGTTCAATAACACAAAAACACTCTTTTCTTAACATAAAATAACACGCCGAATTCGATCTACTCTCATTAGTAAGAACGCACAAACTGACGAGACTTACCCGAGTTAGGTGATTAAAAGGGTCAGTTCAGGTACCTGATAGGCAATGGTTCCACTATTTATAGATTTACCTGGAATTTACTCAATTACAGACTGACAATAAAACCATTGTACCTACATTAATGAATATATAATAATTTTAGAACTCTCATAAATGAATATACTGAATAAAAACCACATTGGTGGATAAGTTGATGTATCTAAAAAAGTAGAGCTGATAGAGAAAAACGGATTGCATGTATTGATTTAGCGTCCCAAATATAGTTAAAATCAGCTCTAAAATCCCAGGCACCAAAACAAAAATATTTTTTTGTTGCCCTGTGTTATCGTTAAACTTTGCAGACGACCAAGTAATAATAACACAAGATGCATTATTATACACAGACTACAAGGAATGGGGACTAGAGGTGAGCTTTGAAAAGATGGAGTATATGGTTATGAACTCGGAAATAGAATTTGATGTCTTAATTAACAACGATACACATGTCAAAAAAGTCAAGGAATTTAAATATCTAGGAGTACTGACTGACAACAAAAATGGTATAGGTAAAAAGGAAATACAGAATAAAATACAAAAAGCCAGGAGGATCATAGGAGCTTTTAACTTAATATGGTGGGATCAAAACATTACTACACAAAACAAAAAGAGAATTGGAAGAACAATGGTAGAATCGGTTTTAAGTTATGGTAGTGAACTGTAGGTAAGGAAAGAAGAGGATAAAAGAAAAATAACGACGATAGAGATGGATTACTTGAGAAGAAGCGCCGGAGTGTCCAAATTCCAACACATAACAAACCAAGAAATACGCAACAGAACAGCAGCAACAGAAACAATTATACAAAGAATAGAAAATAGAGGAGTAAAATGGTTTGGACACCTACACAGAATCAACGATACAAGATGGCTCAAAAGGCTCTTGACATGGAAACCCCCGGGAAGAAATAAAAAAGGACGACCACGTAGATCCTGGCATGAAGATATGAGACAAGCCATGAGGTCACGAGGAATGGACGAAGAGATGGCGGACGATAGAGAGGTTTGGAGAAGGCGAATGGGAACACAACACTTAGTTGTATAATTGTTATATATTACTTGCGTATATATACAGTTAAACCCAAATATATATATATATATATATATATATATATATATATATATATATATATATATATATATATATATATAAATTTAAAATTGAAGCACGTGCCCTGATCGATATTAAGATATTTATGTATTATTTAAACAACCTGAATCTAAATTTACACTTGATGAAATCTTTTTTACAAAGCTTATATGGAAATATAATAATATTTTCAAATTTCCATGGAAAAAATCTCGAAGATTTTTAGTGTGCCACGGCAAAATTGGAAAATGGAGCCCTTCGGTGTCGGTTCGTCTGTACGTCACAGCTAATTTTCTCTGAAACTATTTGACATAAAAAGTAGAATTTGTTACAAATATAGGAACTGATGGCCCAATCACAGCGGTGTTGTTTTGAAAGTTATACCTTAACTTAAGGAGTTTGTTTTGGAGGGTGAAATCGGAAGTGAAAAAAATTTTTTCGAGATCGTTGAGTGGGGTGTCAAATGAAAGCTTGTGAAAACACGAGTTCAAAAATATATATGATGTACTACTTGCGCGCACTTTTCTTTGTATGATTTTTAATAAAAATGCCAAAGATTACTATCCGCCCACCTTATCTCTAAGAGTATTAGTCAGAAAATTTCGATAAAATTCTGGAATATTCTTGATAAGTTGTAGATTCAATGAAAATTATCAAGATTGCATTCTTTTTTTTCTTAAAATGCCTACTCGGTTCGAATATTGGCAATCATTCTGGCTATTATTACTTTGTCCGCTGCAGCTCTGAAAAGATAGGTAGTATTTGTTGAGAACCAATTTCGCGGGTTTTTCGAATAGTGCTATCGGGTTTGTTGGAAATTATTTGAGCAACAGACTCCAGTACGCTGAAACGTCCATGTGGCAGTCATCGAGGGAATTGGTGAAGTGTGACGTGCCATGGGGCTCTATATTTTGACCTCTACTTTTTACAGTTTATACGAATAATTTTATTTCTTGTTTGAAGCATGTCAAGTCATATGCCGATGACACTCAACTCTTGTACTCCTTTTTGTCTAGTGATTGGAGAATGACTGAAGCAATGGTAAATAATGATTTAAGTGCTTTGGTGGAGTTTTCGGAGCGCCATGGTTTGCTAATTAACCCTGATAAATCAACTGTTATGATTTTTGGTAAACATAGGGACCATTTTGTAGCGTGATATCAGTATAAACATTGCTGGTCAACGTTTGGAATTGCAAAATAGTTCAAAAAATTTAGGTGTTATAATAGATACAGATTTGCGTTTCAAAGAACACGTAGGGCATATTATACAAAGAGCCTATATGTCACCGAAAATGCTTTACCCACATCGACATCTTTTGGAAGAATCTCTCAAGGTAAAATTGGCAGACTCTCTTGTTTCAAGTCACTTTAATTATTGTGATATTATGTATGGACCGTGTTTTAGATAAGGTAAACTTAAATAGAATTTAAAAAGTGCAAAGGAGCTGTTCACGTTTCATTTATGGTATAAGAAAATTTCAGTCCGTGTCGCACAAATTAGAGGATGCTAAGTAGTTGAATATGCAGGACAGACGTAGACTCCTTTTTTTGGTAATGTTTCATGTTTTTGTTGTTAATAACTGAACACCATACCTAACAAATAAAATTATTTATAGAACAGACGTTCATAGGTTAAATTTAAGATTTGGTGGACTTATATCTCCACCACCTCACTGAACGGTTCTTTTTAAAAGAAGCTTCTCCTACAATATTTATAAACTTTATAGCACTGTACCTGACACTTTAAGAACCCTTAAACCTGAGATATTTAGAAAGTGGATAAAAAGTATTTTAAACCAATTAGTTAATTAGGTTATTTTTAGTCGCATTTTTCTCTCTGTCTCTCCCTCTCTCTCTATCTCATTTAATTTTATTATTTTCTTTAATTTATGAACATTTATGCTTGATGATGTAGTTTACATGGGGTTGAACTTTGAACAGTTTTAATTGTTTTCAGCTCCTTTTTTTTTTTCTTTTTGTAGCAGAAATATTGAAATGTATAATGTAAAATGAAAAGAGGAAATAAAAATTATTATTATTATTATTACAAAAAGTTCTTCTTTCTCACATTTGATCAATGTGGTTCCATGTTTGGCTGACGGGCCAAAACCAAGTCAGCACAAACGCTATTACCATTCCGTATTAAGGAATGACCTGACAATGTTACATGTTTTCAAAATCACTGACTTCTGAATGTTTCTGTGTATGTCCGTGTTGAGTCCCAATTGCACTAAATGTGGTGTGAATGTTATTGGTGTAAGGCCTGTGGCTGATATAATGAGGGGGACAATGATGACTTTTTCCTGTCTCCATAGCCTTTTTATTTCCGTTGCAAGGTCTGTGTATTTGGAAATTTTTTCTGTATATTTCGCTTGGATGTTTGTGTCGTTGGGGACAGCTATGTCAATTAGATAGGTGACTTTTCCTTTTTTGCACTGAAAAGCAATATCGGGTCTATTGGCGGAGACTGTTTTATCTGTATGGGTACCGATATCCCAGTAGAGCTTGTAATCTTCATTTTCAAGTATAGATGTTTATTATTATTATTATTATTATTATATTATTTAGCCAGGAGATACGTCTGCGCCCTGGTCCCCTTTTTCCAAAAACCTTTCTTAGGAGTATTTGCTGCAGTAATCCATACCTGTGGAAATTTCTCAATATGTGTCCTAAATACTCCTACTTTAACAGTTACCTATAAGTTTCACTTTCTTATTCATGCGACGTAAGACGCCCTCGTTGATAATATGGTCAGTATAAGAAATTTTCAAAATTCTGCGATATAAATATAAATTAAATGCTTCAAATTTCTTAAAAGTGGTAAAAAAGAACACAGAAGACAACATCTTAGGAGTCCTATTTTTGTGCTTAATTTTATTGCTGAGCTTTTGAAAAGTGATGTCATTTTGGAGAATACTGCTCTATCTTTTTTGATACGCCAACGAATTTCCTACGAGTAATCCCACTGTTCGTTTATCATGGTACCTAAATATGAATATTGTGCAGCTCTTTGTATTTGTTGATTTTTAACCATACTTTATTTTTCTGTTATTAAGTTTGATGCCGTATCGATTACTGACTTCGTTTATTTTTGTCATAAGATGTTGTAGACCCTTTAAGTTCAGCCGTAACTACCTTATTTTCAGAATAACGAATATTATTTATTCGTTCCCTATTAAGCAGTATTCCTTCATCACCTCTTCCAGTGTCTGTCTAAAGATTTGCTCAGAGTATATATTAAATAATAGTGGAGACAAGACACAACCCTGCCTTACTCCACGCTAAATCGATGTTGCTTCTGAACGTTCCCCTTCTGCCTTAATAAATGACAGTAGAGGTTGCTAATAATCCGCAGATCCTTTCCATTTAGCCCAAAGTCTTTCAGAATTCCCACCACTTTATGATATTGGACTATATCAAAGGTCTTTTGGTAGTCGATCAGGCACAGACATAAGTCAGAATTGACGTTTCTACATTGCCAAATCAAAACCTGCATAGAAAACTTACAGAAATTTTAAGCACTTTAATGAGGATAATTTTTATACTGACCTACAGCGCGTATCGATGACATTTATTATATTGAGGATATTTAGGATAAGGTCAGATTTATTAATTTTCATTTATCAGGCGTGTTTAGAGACCATTGTCCTTTCAGAACGGTAAGAGTAAACAAGCCTCCAGCTCCCTGGCTAACACCTGCTTTAAAAGCACTAATGATAGAAAGTGACCGAGCACTAGCTCAGTTTAAGAGAAATAAAACTCAGGAGAGTCATCAATATTATAAAGAAATGAGAAATCTCACACTTTACTGTGTGCGTCGTGAAAAATTGGGATATCTTGCATATTTAGAGACACAAAAAAATGCAAAATCATTATGGAGGGGACTTCAGCAATGCAATGTTCACACGGGTTCAAAAGATACCCTTCGTTTGCCTGCACATTTGGCCAATGTAAATGATATAAATGAATACTTTTTGAGCGTTTTCCGAAAGTCTGACAACTGTGCTGGTAAAATACATTATTACAGTAACAATAAGAGGAATTTAGATCTGAACTTTAATTACCTAATGGAAACCCCTGAGTCATTTTGCAGATGTGTTAATAATACAAAGTCCAATGCTGCTGGAAATGTTGGTTTGACACTTTTTATGCTTAAACTTAGTTTACCTGTTATCTTATATCATCTAACCCATATAGTTAATTGTTGCCTGGAGAGTGGGTATTTTCCGGAGAGCTGGAAAGAGTCTATTGTGTGCCCTGTTGCTAAAGTTAAAAATCCTTTAACCGTCAGAGATTTGCGTCCAATTAGTTTGTTACCAGTTATGTCAAAAGTCTTGAAAAGGGCAGTACATACACAGGTTTCAGAATATCCCTTTACTAATGGGTTGCTCCCTTTGCATCAATCTGGCTTCTGGAGGGGTCATAGCACATCAACGGCTTTATTGAATTTAACTGATAGCATAATCAGAGCTATTGATAAAAATATGGCTGTTATATCAGTCTCGCTGGATTATTCGAAAGCCTTTGATGTGCTGGATCATAACCTACTTTGTGCTAAACTGCACTATCTGGGCTTCGCTGATCACTCCGTACAATTTTTGTATAGCTATTTGTCGGGTAGACAGCAGAGGGTGCAAATGAATGATGTTTGTTCAACTGCTGGTAAAATTATCTCGGGAGTGCCCCAGGGTTCAATACTGAGTCTGCAGCAGAAAATTTAAATCAGGATCTCATGGCTTTGTCAGTTTACCCGGATGAACATAATTTGAGGCTAAATCCAGACAAGACGCAATTTTTATTGTTTGGCAAGGAAAATCGGCGACCAACCTTGAGCATGGCATTAAGACTGAGACTGGCTGATCAGGATTTGCTGTTTTCTGATTGTGTCAAGTATTTGGGTCTTTGCATTAATACACATCTCAGATTCAGAGAACATGTTAGGGTACTTCTACAAAAAAGTTATGCGAAAATGAAGGTTTTATATGCAAATCGTTTTATTCTGAATTTTAAGATGAGGAAAAAATTGTGTGAGTCTTTGGTCTTGTCTTCATTTCATTATTGTAGTATTGTGTACCATCCTTGCTTGGATGCGCTTTCAAGGAGACGATTGCAGTATGTACAGAACGTCTGCTGTAGGTTTATATTCCATTTGAGAAAATATGATCATACATCTTTAAAAATAAATAAGTTAAAATGGTTAAATTTTGCTAATACTGTGCAACTGCACTTCGTAATACTCTTAATGAGGCTCTTAGGAGCTTCAGTTCCGATTTATTTAAGGGAGAAGCTAGTATCCCGAAATTTGGTGCATGATAGGTATATTAGACGGCTTGATCGTTTGACTATGTCTCAGAATGGCACTGCCTTGTTTCAGCGCAGTTTTACATATAATGCAGTAAATATATACAATACCATGAACCCAGAACTGGGAAGAGCTGTTAAATAAGCAGAATTCTCAGACGTAGTTTATTTGTATTTTGTATCTTCTCGATTATTGATTTTACTATGTTAGTATATAATTGCTGCTTCATTTTTGTTTGTAAGCGCGTTGTGTGTTGAAGAGGTTATATGTAAGAGTAACCGATGGTTAAATCTCGCCTCTTCTACTACACGATGTGTGTGGGTAATATGTACTCACATCACATGTAATTAACATCTTAATAAAGACGATATTTATTTATTTATTTATTTAAAATAAGACCTCTCTGGTTCCCAAGGCATTACGAAAGCTGAATTGTGTAGCTGACATATTGTTAAGTGTATTACGTTTGATAATTTATCTGATATATAAAATATTTTTTATGAAATGTGTTAGTAATAGTCTATCCAGCTATCTAAATAGTATTGGGCCTATACAATTAATAAAACATAGTAGTTCTACTAGAGACAGAACCTTGATAGACAATGCGTATTACAATTTTCCTAATGATAGAAGTTTACGTGCTAGAAAATTTGTTTAGCCATCGCAAACAAGTTTGTGTCCTAATCTTAGATATTGCTTCTTGAAAACTCATTTGGAGCGTGCTTGGTGAAGTCACTGATCATACCTCCGTAACAAAAATATTTTGTTTTTAAAGTAATCAAGGTACGAAACTCTAATAGCGTAAGTACGACCTGCACTTGACTTGTTTTTTTGTTTTTGAGATTTGTTTGTTCTCTTTCTGTTGGATCAGAAACTTGTCAATACGCCTACGCATATTTCAAAGCATTTAGACAATTATTACGTAAAGAGAATTGAACATTGGTATAGTTTCACTACATGTGGCACAAAAACCTATTTTAATTTCAGACAAAATGTTTATAGGTTGTGTGCGTGTATGTGTATTTTGGCAGTGGCTAGGACTAACTGGCTAGCTCCTCTGTTTTTTTTTTCCTTTCATTTATTTCTTTTTTTTTTCTTTTCTCTGTTTAGTAGCCACCACAAAAATCAAAAAAAAGGGTTATTTGTTCATGATATACAAACTACTCTTATTTATATATATTTTCTCTTTTATTTTTCATTCGCTTTTTTTTATTTTTATATAGAGATATCAATCGGTTTTATAACGTCTTCCGTCTTCCGATGCCTAATTTCCACTCCTCCCGGTTTCTCCATCCCTCCTCCTCTAGATCTCTCTCTAGTACTTCCTTGTTGATTCCTGCTCTCCAGCTTTGGCGTGGTCTTCCTCGCTTTCTTTTTCCATGAGGGTTCCAATTTAAAATCTTTTTAGGTAGTCGGTCTTGTGACATTCTCTGTACATGTCCGAACCATACCAACTGTTGGGTTCTGATTTCGTCCACTATATCGTGCTTTATTTCTAAAGCTCGTCTTATCGTGTCATTTGGTATACGGTCTTTTCTGGATTTTCTGGCTGCTCGTCTCCAGAAATCCATTTCTGTAGCTTTTAGTATTTTTTCTGTTCTTTCCTTCAATGGCCACACCTGGGAGCTGTAAGTTATTATACTTTTCACTATCGAGTTGTAAATTCTCTTCTTATTTTCAATGGTTATGTTTTTGTCCCATAGTATACTATTAAGCATTGCAATCGTTTTTCTTCCTTGGATATTCCTCTCGAATATTGCTTCTTCCAGTGTTCCGTCTTTAGATATTCTCGTTCCCAAATACTTATAACTGGCACAGTGTTTGATGGTGTATCCTGTGGCCAGTTTCAAGTCCTGCTGTTGTCCTCCGACGCACATGTACTCCGTCTTTTTAATATTGACTTCTAGGCCCCATTTTTCATATTCCTCCATAAGTTTTCGTGTCATGTATTCCATATCATCGATGTCCTGAGCGACTACTACCTGGTCGTCTGCAAATGATAGCGTGTACAATGTAGTATCGTCATCCAATGGTAATCCCATACTGCTGCATTTCCTTTTCCAGTTCTTCAGTGCACTCTCCAAATAGATTTTAAATAGCGTTGGGGATATACAGCAGCCCTGTTTGAGACCCTTTGTGACCTGGAACCCTGTTGTTATACCATATTTGGTTTTCACACTACTTCTTGCGTCTTGGTATAAGGATTTTACGGCTTTAATTATTTCGGTGCTTACATTACTCTGTTGTAGTGTTTCCCACAATCTCATTAGGGGCACGCTGTCGTAGGCCTTTTTTAAATCAACAAACAAGACATGGACTTCCTGATCAAATGCGGTTTTCTTTTCTAGGATTTGAGTCAGTGAGAAGAGATGTTTTTTATTTTTCCTTTTTCTTTTTTTCCTTGCTTCATTTTTTTTTTTTCCTTTTTTTTTCTTTCCTGCTGTAACCAAAAGAAAAACAAAAAAAAAATAAAGAAATAATAGGTTATTTGCTCATGACATATATTATTTGTACTTTGTCTTCTTTTCCTTTCTTTTTTCTTTTTCTTTCTTTTTTTTTCCTTTTTTTCATTTTTTTCCTTTTTTTCCTTTCTCCTTTATGTTTTTTCTTTCCTTTTCTTTTTTAGTGTTCCCTACGGAACACTTATAAGATGACTTCGGTGTCTGTCTAACTGTCTGTCCGTCTGTCTGTCTATCACACCCCATTTTCTGCGAAACTATTTGTCGTAGAAAGTTGAAATTTGGTAATAATATAGGAATTAATGGCCTCATCAAAGTCGTGTAATTGTGAGAGTTAAATTTTGACTTAAGGGGTTAGTTTTTGGGGGGTGAAATCGGAAGTGAAAAAAATTTTTTTTTACTAGGTTATCAAGTGTGGTCTGAAATGAAAGCTTGTGAAAACACGAGTACATATAAATATATATATATATATATATATATATATATATATATATATATATATATATATATACATATATATAATGTAGTACTTGGACTCACTTTTCTTTGCATTATTTTTAAAAAGTCGCGAAAAATCGCTGTCACCCCACCTTATCTCGAAAAGTACTGATCAAAAAATTTTGAAAAAATTCTGGAATGCTCTCCACGGTCGGTGTAGATTCAACGAAAATTATCACGAGTGCATTACCTTTAATAATTTATTTGGTATATAAAAAAAAACAAAAATTTCAAGGTCATCAGTTTTCAGTAAAGATTGGAAACAAACTTTGTTGAAAACTTCTTTGGGGTGTGTTTTGTGAAGTCACTGATCTTTTTATACCACCGTAACAAAATTTTTTATTTTAAAAGCAATTAACATACGGAACACTAATTGTGCAAGTTCAACTTACACTTGACCGGTTATTTTAAACCTTAATTATTATAATTTGAGGTAGGTTTAAAAACTAAAACACGTGCCCTGATCGATATTAGGATATTTATTATTTAAACAACCTGAATCTAAATTTAGACTTGATGAAACATTGTTACAGAGGTTATATGAAAATAACAACAATAACAATGTTTTCAAATGGAAATAACGATATTTGAAAGCACAGAGTTTACCTGGAAGGTTCTTTATCCTCAGAATTTATAATATTTTATGATTTATCAGCAAACACAAATGAAAATGAACTCATACAATATGTTGCAAAAACTTTACCTTATAAATTAAGCATATCGTGGCTTATATGTGTTTTACGAAAATTTTTTCAAGACAATTCAATTTTCATGTTCCTCCAACTTCTTTCGCCATTGTCTACGAATCGCAAAGGGGCACAGCCTCATCTATATTATGTAACAGTGCCACATTAGATATGCAAATGAACACGGGGCCTCGTCGACAACGTTCCTTTAGGCAACATACTCGACTAATTGCCAACTTCTTAACATCGTTTATACTTACTTTGCTACGCCGTGCACGTTGCTTTGACAAATTTACTTCTCTATACCATTCTCTATAGTCTATGTTATCCTTAATACAATTTTATATGGTCTTACTATGCTATTATTTGAGATAGAACTCGTCTCGCCTGATTCTGCGTTCTTTAGTTAAAACGGATTTGTCTTCGAACATGGTAAAAGTATAATTTTAAATGACGAAAAAATTTGGTGTCTGGTTGCTGCGACTTCGTGACATGTAATAATCGAAGCTAATCAAGAAAGAGCCTTAGCAGGACTTGTGTCACTACTACAGCTGATGTGTAATAAAACATCATTTTTGGACTGAATCTGCGGTTGGTTGTTTATAAAACATTTTAAGAATAGTGTAAAATAAAAATACTTGGCATTTAATGTTTTAGAATGATGTATCTACATTACAATGGTTTTGTTTATATATTCAAATGCACCTGTATTTTTCCAGTATGCCCCAAGTACCCCCGTATGCCCCAAGGCTCCATACTGTCTCCTGTTCTCTTTCACATTTATTTTATTTTATTTTTATTTTTTATTTTATTTTTTTTATTATTTTATTTACGGACAAGCCAATTACAATAGTAATATAAAAAAAAACAAAAAAATGCTAAAACAAAAAACACAATGCACATATATAATTCATAACGTGAAAAAAGGAGAAAAAAAAAATAAGCATTACAACAGTTTAACGCCTCAGATCCCGATCGCATTTAGAAGCGCTTTAAATTTGCTAACACTACAACTGAAGGGATCAAGTGCTGTAATTGGCACATTCTCGTGAGAGGACTGTAATAGCCATAATTAGCACTATAAAATGAAATACTGAGCAGTACACTGCCACGAGTCCTATGAATAGTATTAAGTTGGACGCTCTCCAAAAGTGGTGGGCAGGAAATAAAGCCATTCAGGAGTTTATATAGGAATAAAACATCTGCAAGATCATTACGCTTCTCCAAAGTAGCCAAGCGTTCATAATCACTCCATAGTCAATATGAAAACCAAGATTTCTGAGACCCAGTCTCAGAATATTATTAATATGGCCACGAAAATTAAGTTGACTGTCCAAAAGCACACCCAAGTCACGAATCTCCGACACCGACTTAAGCAGGGCCCCGTTCAAACTATACCAATGACGCTCAATATTATGCTCCCTACCAAAGGAAATGCAGAAACACTTTTTAACATTTAGACTTAAGCCATTTCTTTCTGACCAGTCGATTCAGATCTTCCTGCAGACGCGTAACATCGTTTACACTTTCTATTCCTCTGTACAATTTTAGGTCATCCGCAAATAAAAGATATTCAGAATTGTTGAACATCTCACCAATATCATTAATGAACAAATTAAAAAGGAGAGGCCCACAGTGTGAACCCTGCGGGACACCTGAACATACCGATATGTTTCTTGAAATATGATTTAATATAAGTATACACTGGCTACGTTCAATCAAAAAACTCTTGATCCACTTAGTCACGTTCGTGCCGAATCCCAGGGCTCGAAGCTTTCCTACCAAAAGTTCATGATTAACCCTGTCAAACGCCTTTGAGAAATCAGTGTATACAGCATCAACCTGCATACCTCTCTCAAACGCGTCCAACAGATACTGCTCGTAACTTAGTAAGGTTGTGACTGTGGATCTTCCCCGAGAAAAGCCGTGCTGCTCGTATCTCACAAAGTTCCTACAAATCCATGAAAGTTGATCCGCGACAAGCTTATCAAAGAGCTTCGGTATAGCCGACTGAATACAAATACCCCTGTAATTGGTTATATCCTCACGATTTATAAATGGGTGTCAAAAAGCTAGTCTTCCAATATTGCGGAAAAACGCAGGAGTCCAACGACAAACAGAAGATATAGCGTAGTGGTCTGCTCCGGGAAAACACACATTATCTCAGGAATGCTGATGGAATCCCATCTGGGCCATGAGAATAACTCATCTTAAGCTGATTAATGCCTTCAAATACTTCGGCCAATGAGACCCTCACAACGTTCACGTCCAGTGCGTTATCAATATTACAGGCTGAAAAGTCACAGTCCTCTCTCATATAACTAGCCGAAAAATGACGCGCGAACAAATCCACGATGCTATTGCCATCATTAGCAAGTGAATCCATCAAAAAAATGCTATGTGGATACGAAGTACACCTTCTGGAATTGTTAACGTGTCTCCAAAACAACGCAGGGTTGACTCTTAGGTCATCGTCAACTCTAGACAAATATTCTTTATAGCAAGCTGAATGAAGACGTTTACATCTATCACCCAATAAAGAAAACTCTTGGTATGAGGTGAATAAACCGTTTTGTTTATACTTTTTGTGCGCAATTTTCTTTTGCATAACCAGTGTTTGTAAGTCTGCAGTTGGAAAATTTGTTGTTTTAAAGCGTTTCGAAAAAAAAACCGGTACGATTTACATTAACGATCTGCTGGAAAGGATCAGGAATCCAATGTATCGCTTTGCAGATGACAGTATGCTTAATTTTTTCTTTCATTTTGATCACTCAAATTGTATTGAAAAAAGGCCTCATTAACTGTAAAGTGTAGAATAATCTTCTAATAAATCTGAAATATTTAAAGGCCAGGTATTTTCATTTCACACGATATAATTTCATTTAAGATTAAGGAAATTAAAGCAACACTCTGTACACTTTCACCAATTACCAGCCTATTCTTCAATAGACACGCACAATAACTATCCCCTTCCTATCGCTCAATCTCCCCATAATTTAGTTCATCTACTGACCATCAATCCCTTAAAAAAACCAGTTGTCATTCTCACGCAATTCCTGACCCAAACGGTGACATTTCGGGACTAAACCGCTTTTTAAAAGTCTTTGATATCTTTTTTCCCTTTTTTACCCTTTGCTGACCTTTGGAACTGGTTTTGATAATGACCAACGGACTGTCTTCATATTTAGAGCATTGCTCTATGTAGGTTTATTTTATTGGGAACTATGGGGTAAATCAGGGAATACTGTTCATATAAATATACGGAGGAAAATAGCTACGAGGACTTGGCAGTCCATTAATAAAATGAGTTTAGTTACATTGCTATATTCTTTACATATATCTTCTATCTAGAAATATAACGAAATATTTTTATGAAATTAAACGCGGCATTATTCTACTTATCTATCTTCTTGCTCGCTTTTCCAAGATGTCTTATTTTATTACCAAGAATGAATGAAATAAGCTCCCCCTATCCCCTTTACAAAGTTAAAACTCCAGCTAATTGTATATTCCTAATGACGAAAGTTCTCCACAAAATATACAGACCGAGCCAAAGTTTGATTCATTTTCTAACTTTCTAATTTGAATTGTAACGCAGACACATCCAGTTTATTTCTATAAACTTCGCGTTTCTACTGCTATTGTAATTATAAACTATTTTACAAAATTTGCCAACTTAAAATTTTGTAGCGCTGCAGGGAGAAATATAAATATACGTGTTGGCGAAAATTTTACAATAGCTAGTCCAATATCGTTTCATTCACTCCAATATCACAATGTTAGCTCACAATTCCTAAGTCCTTCAATGTATTCTTAATGAGTTTAAGGGAGGCATCTAATCTTAAACTGATCTAAAATTACATTTTTTTTAGGATGTAAATAGGCAAACATTTTTGGAATTAGACTGATTTATTTGTTCTTGCACGTGTAAGAAAATTTAAATAACACAGCTATACAAAAAAAATTCTTTTTCTTTTAGGTAAGACACGTATTTTTATAAGTGTATCCTTATGTTGAGTCTAAAAAGATCATAAAAAAAGACATCCACCGTGAAATTTTTTCAGAAAACACACTTAAAGTTGCCAGAAAACTATTAAATTGGAAAAAAAAAAAAAATACATTTAAATAAATAAAATGTAAAATTGTATAACACAGGGGAACAGCTGTTTTGGTGTCGAGGTTTTTTGAGCTTATTCTATATCAATTTGATGTCCTGAATTCAAATAACGTATTCATTTATACCTAGGAGCTCAAATTTTTAAGATATACAATTTTAGAGAAATATAAGTTACATTATTGTAACTCAAATCCGTAAGTGTAGTAAACAAAAGTAGATACGAAATTTTTATTTTAGTTATACAAAATACAATATTATGTCGTACTTACAAACAAAAAAAAACATTGAAGAAATGAAATAGTCACTCAACACTTGGAAAGCTTCTTTTCCGCGACATTCTTGAATGTTTTTTTTAAACAGTCCCTTTTTAAACTCTAGCAGTAATCTGCCATCATGTGCATGTCCCATCTTCCTTGGTAGCGGTCCTCCATAACTTTAATATCTTGGTGAAAGCTTTCACCTTGTTTCTCACTCATGTCTCCTAAATTTTCTAGAAGTGGCTGTGTAAATAGTGTATTTTAATACTCATATTGCACCCTAAGGATTTGAAACTATTAAGCATCTTGTTAACCATTTCAACATAGTTTTGAGCTTTATGTTTGCCTAGAAAATTTTCTACAACTGCAACAAATAATGTCCAAGCTTCTCGTTCAACTTGATTCACTGAATTTATGAAGGCAGGATCCTTAATTAATTGTCTTATTTGTGGGCCGTCAAATATCCCTGCTTTGAGTTTTTCTGTGCTCAACTGATGCATTTTTACCCCTATATATGCAAAACAAGACCCATTCTTATCAAGAGGCCTTTACAAATTGCTTCTTTAAGCCCAACTTTATATGTAACGGAGGAAGTATGATTTTTTCTCTTTCAACCAAAGCGTCGTTAATGACATTCTTTTCCCCAACGTCCATGTTTTCTCTCTGAGGCCAATCTTTTCTAACCCAGTGGTGTGTTTTGTCCCTACTATCCCAGAGGCACAAGAAACACGGATATTTCGTGTAACCACTTTGCTGCCCAAGAAGAAAGTTTACCATTTTTAAGTCTACACAAATCATCCATTGATGTTCGTAATACTTTATCTTCTGCAAGACCAAAGCTATGGTATTATATTCTTCTTTCAGTTTCGTTGAGTGAGCTAGTGGTATTGAACCATATTTATTCCCATTATGTAGAAGGACACATTTTAAACTTCGCTTTGAACTGTCAATAAATAGGCGCCAATCATCTGGAATATATTCAGAAAGTCCCATTTATTTCATGAACCCCCTAATTTCGTGACAAAATACAAGATTGTCTTCTTGAGAAAAGAATGGTAGCAGATCTTTTTCTCTTGTACGGTAAAAGGTAATTTTGGTTCCTTGTTCCAGTAAATTTTTGTCGTTCAACCTAGAAGCCAGTACTTCAGAAGCTTTTTTCGATAAATTGAGATCCCTGGTGAGATCATTTAATTCATTTTGATTGAAGCGTTGAGGAACTGATGACGTCCCCTCATAGTCACTGTTAGTTTCATTAGCATCAGAACTTTTTATTAGCATCAGAAGAGCGATCAGAGGGAAAATATTCGTCATCAGAGATATATGGTAGCTGATGAAATGTTGGAATCGGTATTTCATCTGAGTGCGGGATAGGGCGTATTGCCGAGTCTAAATTGGGATAAGTCCACTTACTGCGGTTATTTCGATTGATTCCATTAGTATTTACTAAACAGAAATAACAATCATTGAAGTGGTTTTTTGGTTCTCTCCAAACCATTGGTACGCCGAATTAGAGACATTTTCTTTTCCCGGTAGTCCACTGCCGTAAATGCTCTGTACAAGTTTTACATACGAGATGCGGGGCCCACGTTTTGTCCTGATCACCAAGCTTAACTCCAAAGTATCCAAGATACTCTCGCTTTACAAAGTCAGTAATAGTTTGTCTGTTTTGTTGAAACATGTATTCTCCGCATATATAGCAAAACACATCAGGTTGATTTACACAACTTCTTCTTGAACTGGAACCTGAACTCATTTTAATTCTGTTCAGTAACACAAAAACACTCTTTTCTTAACATAAAATAACACGCCGAATTCGATCTACTCTCATTAGTAAGAACGCACAAAACTGACGAGACTTACCCGAGTTAGGTGATCAAAAGGGTCAGTTCAGGTACCTGATAGGCAATGGTTCCACTATTTATAGATTTACCTGGAATTTACTCAATTACAGACTGACAATAAAACCATTGTACCTACATTAATGAATATATAATAATTTTAGAACTCTCATAAATGAATATACTGAATAAAAACCACATTGGTAGATAAGTTGATGTATCTAAAAAAGAAGAGCTGATAGAGAAAAACGTATTGCATGTATAGATTTAGCGTCCCAAATATAGTTAAAATCAGCTCTAAAATCCCAGGCACCAAAACAAAAATATTTTTTTGTTGCCCTGTGTAATCATTAAAATTATACTGGTTAACACTAGTCATGCCATACGAACTTTGATAGCTAATACTGTTTTAGCTAACTACCCTCATTATTAAACTACAGTTGTTTTGTTTCAATTAGCCGCAGTTTTCTTGTGCTCGGTAATACTTATCAGGTGTATGCATAACTTTTTGCCGGTTTTTGTGGTAAAAAAGAAAACACGTAATTTTGAAGGGAAATTCATTTTTTATTTATTCAAAATATTGGCCATTGGCTTCTACACACTTCGCCCATCTTTCAGGTAAATTATGAATACCATGCCAGAAAAACTGCTTGTCTTTTGCGGCAACCCATTCGTCGAATCATTTTCCAATTTCCTTGAAATTGCTGAAGTGCTGCTGTGCAAGCGCGTGCCTCATTGATCCGAAGAGATGATAGTCAGATGGCGGCAGGTCGGGAGAGTACGTCGGGTGAGGAAGGATGTTCCATCCAAGCGATTTCAAGGTGTCTTTCACTGGTTTTGCTGTGTAAGACGGCGCATTGTCGTGTAACAAAATCGCTTTGCTATGTCTTCTGGCCCATTCCGGTCGTCTTTCGATTAATGCGTGATTTAAATTAATCATTTGTTGGGTCATCATCCCGTAACGCCTGCAATTCCTCGTCTTCGTACTTTTGTGGTCTACCAGAGCGCGCACTATCTTTCACATTGAAATCACCACGTTTAAATTGTCGAAACCATGTCTCACATGTCCTAATCGATGGAGCGTGTTCATCATATGATTCTACCAGCAAACGATGACTTTCCGCAGCATTTTTCTTTTGATTAAATAAGAAAAGCAATGCGTGCCGCAAATGTTCTTTTTCAGGCACAAAAGTCGACATGATCACTGAACGATACAATACAGACGCTAATGTTTGGCGGACTCAACTTGTGTATGTTGGTTAGGTTTTCAGACGAACAAACTGACGTATCTATCAAATTCATACACTACGTACTGTTCGCTGGTGCCATCTCTTAGTGAAACCGGCAAAAACTTATGCATACACCTGATATAACTAGTACTACGGCAATAAAAGCAAAGGAACGTTCGCGAAGAAATAGTCATAAAACTATTTGTCTGTGATTTCATCAAAATATTGTGATTTATTAACTGCGTTAACATGTCGAGAAAGTGTAGTAACGATCCTAACTTTTTTTGTTATGTTTGTGGTGAACTGACTTTCAAAAAACAAATACGAAATTTCACAAACCTAATCTTGGAGAGTTATCACCGGTATTTTGGTTTCGCTGTGGCCCATCGAGACAAATCCTGGGCCCCTCATATTTGTTGCATAACGTGTATGAAGAATTTAATCGATTGGAAGAAAGAGTCCCGTCATATGCCGTTTGCTGTACCCATGATTTGGACCGAACCAAGAGATTACATTTCGGGCTGCTATTTTTGTCTTACTGACGTAATGGTATAAATTCCAAGACAAGACAGTTATTTACCCTAATTTACCTTCCGCCATAAGACCAGTCCCTCATAGTGAAAATTTGCCTATACCAGTTGCATCTGCGTCCGTTGAGATTGACGATACACAATCCTCCACTTCAAGCCAATGTGTTGATGAGGACGATGACTCTGAGTTTAAAGAAATTCTAACCAAGCCACACTTGATAACTCAAGGAGACATAAACGATTTGGTTCGGGATTTAAATTTGTCAAAAAAGCAGTCAGAACTATTAGGATCTCGATTAAAAGGATGGAATTTGCTACATCATGAAACTAAAATCAGCTATTTTCGAAATCGTGAACCCAAATATGTTGGCAGATGACTGCTGGACAATCAAAAGGGACCAACCGGGATCTAAATTTGCTAGAAAATCTTAGATCGTAACTTCATAATAAAACTTTTTTACATTTTTGATTTGGTAGGTCATTGTTTTTTTGAAATATTTTAAATTACTTAAGCGAATAAAATTCTTGGCTAACAGATTTTTTTTTTAATGTTTGTTTTTACTCCCAACCACCTATTAAAGTAAAAAATATCATAAAAGTCCATGTGGCACGACAAAGTTACAATTTTGTTTACCAGTGTTATGGAATAAAACTATTATTTCGGACATCTTTAAATGTTCTGAATTTACATTTATCATAAAAACTTAAAACTATTAGGTTTTAGTGTTCATGTTTAACAAAAAACACGCATACACCACCTTTAACTAAGCTACGTAGCAAAATGCTGTTTAAAATAAATTTGTGCAACCGCTAAATTAAAAAATTGTTTTTAATTTTTATTAATACCGAAAAAACACTCACTCACTTGTTCGCTCAGTCACTCACTCACTCGCTAGCTCACTCACTCACTACCTCACTTACCCACTCTCATTCCTTCATATTCACTCAATCAATCTATCCACAAAATTTACTTCTGCAATTGTCAAGGGATATACATTAGACTGCATTTTGCAATCTTTTTTTCTTACGCCCCCACTTCATAAAACAGGCATATTTGAAAGGTACTTACACTTACAATTTAGTTAAAACTTATAACAACCTACCGGACATTCTGAAATCTAAATCAGTCAAATGTTTTAAAAAGCATTTGTTATTGCAGAATAATTGAAGAATTTACTGCTCCTAAAAATGTAAGTTTTCTAATCTTAAATCATGGCTTTCTGTAACCGACATAACATTCTTTTTTTTTTTTTCTTTTGTTTGTTATTTGGTTGTGCATCATATAATTTGGTTGTGCATTATTATTATTATTATTTGGTTGTGCATGTGTTAGTGTGTTGCTGCCTAGGGGCAAGTGTAAAGACAGATGGACATATATTTTGCTTCAGTTAAATTAAGTTTTTTTTTTTTTCTCTTATTTTTTGTTCAGCTGCACTCTGTCCTTTTCCCTGTATATTGTACACTTTGAATAAAATTTTTTATTATTATTATTATTAAATAGTAAACGGATATTTTTTTTTCGACACTAAACACTATTCCTCATGTTTTGATATCCATTTCGAATTTTGAAACCTAAAAAACTACTAGAAATGATAGTATTGTTGGAAAAAAAAAAAAAACAATCGTGTTTAGCTGTTGCATTTATTTACTTAAAAAAGCATTTTACCAACCATATAGTACCCCTGTAAGTGTTAAAAGCGAATTTTTTGTTAAAACTGAACATAAAATCTTATTTCTTGATGTCAAATTAGGATTAAGAATTTCAAAAAACACTGGAAATAATAGTTTTGTTCAATATTAATAAAAATTAAAAAAAAATTTTTAATCTAGCGGTTGTACATATTTATTCTAAACATCATTTTGCTAACTTAGTTGGGAATGTGGAATCTTTGGCACAATGATACTACTCAGTATATATCACCACCACACCAAACACTTCATTCTTGAACTCGACGCGCGTTTCGCTAACCATGTTAGCTAGCTTGATGATCGCTTAGGATCATCATGGTTAGCAAACGCGCTCGTTCAAGAATGAAGTGTTTGGTGTGGTGGTGATATATACTGAGTAGTATCATTTTGCTAAGTAGCTTAGTTAAAGGTGGTGTATGCGTGTTTTTTGTTAAACATGGTCACTAGAACTTAATATTTTTAAGTTTTTATGTAATTGTAGATTCAGAATATTTAAAGATGTCTGAAATAATAGTTTTATTTCATAGATTTAATGATTATACAGTTTTACATTATCTATTAAATTGTATTTTTTCAATTTAATAGTTTTTCTGGCAACTTTAAGTGTATTTTCTGAAAAAAACCTCACGATGGCTGTCTTTTTTATGACTTTTTTTGGATTCAGCATAAAAAAATACTTAAGAAAACTCATGTCTCATTTAAAAGACAGAATTTTTTTATTTTGTATACTTGTATAATAATTTCTGCACAGGAACATAGGCACTGGCAACTTCTCGTGGTCCTTGCTAAGAATGAATGATATTTTTGTCAAATACTGTTATTCATAACTGAAAGTCTGGAATAAATTTTGCAATTATATTCCCCATGTAAGTAGGGGTTTTTTCTTTTTTAAGTTATCTACCTACTTATGAAAGAAAACTTGCAGAGCTGACATTTTATCTATTTTTGAAATAACTACCTTCTACAGTTTGTTCACGATTTATCTATTGTTTCATGTTGTTTAAAAAAAAAATCTTTTGTTTGCGCCTCTAAAAACTACGCTACAGCGGCTTTCGACTCATCATCTGAGGAAAATTGTATATCATTAGGGCCTTTTTTGATGTTGGATCAAAAAGAAGTAGCAGGATGCTAAATCAAGGCTATAGGTAATGATTTAAACTGTGCCTTTTGGACCTACCAGTTGTACAACATCAAAGACTTTTCTAGGAGACAACTGAGTTTTTGCCTTGTTTGGAGGTAGGGGCTGTTATTACAACTTTTTCTCTTATGCCACCCTTTGTATCGACTGCTTCTTGGGTGAGTCCGATGAGATGTCTCGTCGCTTATGACAATTCGTGAATAATATCCTGTATTTTGCTATTATTCTCGTAGTATCCTTCATAAAACATCGTTTTTTAAAAATTTGTTCATCATCAGACAAGTGGTAAGCATGATTTAAATTTTAAGTTTCCCAAAAACCCCAGTTACAGGAATTAGGACTCACCTTCTTTAGCATATGAGTTGGGCATATGAGGGCTAGCTTTTAAGTTTTTATAAAAGCAATGAAAGAAAAAAAAAAAATTTGGTTCAAATCGTTTTATTGTTTCTCAAAATATTCGCCTTTAAGATTTACACACTTTTGCATGCGTTCGAACCAATTCTCGAAACATTTTTTCCACTCTGAAGTTGGTACCTCAAAAACATAGTTTTGTAAGGATTTGATAGCTTCTTGAGGTGATGAAAATTGCTTTCCACCCATTTTTTTTTACGTTCGGAAACAAAAAGAAGTCGATAGACGATAAATCTGCTGAATACGGGCAATGAGGCATTAATTTAATGTTTTCCTGATTTTATCAATGACTTCTGTCAAATAAATTTTTATATATCATTCAGCATTAACTGTTCTTCGATCTTCTAAAGCAATGGTTGCCACTTGTCCAGTATAACCAAAGAAATAAACGATCATTTTCTTGGAAGTGCTTCGCGAACTAACCGCTTTTGTTGGATTCGGTTCTTCTTGGAATACCCAAATATTTGATGGTTGCTTAGTTTCCGGCTCGTATGAATATATCCAAGTTGCGTCTCCTGTTAGAACGTTGTATACGGATTTTGCATGTCCTCGTTCTTTACGAAATTTATCGCTGAGGGAAGCACGACCATGACGAAATTTTGCAAACCAAATGTAAACAGTTGAACGAAGTGATTCGAGGCATTGTTGTTGAGTTAGGCCTTTACTGAAATAGTAAAAAATCATCTAATGAAAACCTTCAAGTGAAGTTGCTATTTGTTCCCAAACTGTTTTTTTAAACGCTCACTGTAAAAAAATTACTAGACCAATTTCTGAACTGCCACTGTTTTAGCAATAACAAATCTCAAATTTTACAACATTGGTAATGTCACATCTCAATAGTGCTATCTAATAATCGTTTGTAAAAACTTAAATGGAGGCCTTCGTATAACGCTTACTCTGCTGCAGTAGTTTGCTTCCACCCAGCATTTCCACCTTCAGCTGTTCTAATTTTGGCGGAAAATTCAGGAGAGAGCCAGCGGACGGGAGTATTTGATGGGCATTAAAGCCTGTATTATTTTTGAAATTATATTAAAAATATACTCTTTTAGTAAAGTAGTAAAGAAAATCAAAAGCTATTCTACAGAGTTCTTAAATCATTCAGGAAGGACCAACCTATAACCGAATTATATGTAAAAAACAAAAACCAAGAAATCCTAACAACAGAGAAAGCAATAATGGAAAGATGGAAAGAATACTTTGAAGAACTATTGGGGGGTAATGAAGAAAAAGATAATTCAAATTATGAAGAATTGGAACAACAAAATATGGAAGAAACAGAAGATAGGGAACAAATAAAATGGATGGAGTTGGAGGAAGTTATAAGAAAACTGAAAAATGGAAAAGTCTCAGGCAGCGATAAGATAACGTCTGAAATGATTAAATACATGGAGAGGAAAGGAAAAACAATATTGTTAGAAATAATTAATAGTGCATGGGAGGAAGAAAACTTTCCAGCCGAATGGGGAATATCGTTTATTGTACCAATCTATAAATAAGGAGAACACAAGAATTGTAATAATTACAGAGAAATTACTATACTGAACACAATTGTCAAAATTTATGAGGGCATTATTAATAACAGGATAAAGGAAGTAATAGAACCACAACTATCGGAATCGCAAAGTGGATTTAGACCAGCAAGAAGTACACAAGACCATATATTTACACTGAAACAGAATATCGAAAAAAGATCAAAACAAACTAAAAGTCTACACCTTGCTTTCATAGACTTAAAAAAAGCATTTGACAGTGTACGGAGAAATAAAGTGTGGAGAAGCCTAGAAAACAAAGGAATAAACAAAAAGACAATAAGAATAAAAAAGGGAATATACAGCAACAATGTGCAGTATGTAATGAAAAACAACATGAAGTCGGAGGGATTTACAACACAGGAAGGTTTGCGGCAAGGAGGAAGCTTGAGCCCAACATTGTTCACTGTATACATGGATGAAATAATCAAGAAATGCGAAATAAAAGTGAAAAAAATTACAATAGGATACTGGAAGCTGAAAAGAATCGAAGTATCTGAAGTGGCTTTTGCTGCTGATATTGTGCTGTTGGCGGAAAATAAGAGACAATTACAAGGAAACCTCGATATTTGGAATAAAGGGTTTAAGGAAGAAGGTATGGAAATCAATGTAGATAAAACAAAAGTAATGACAATGGGAAACCAACAAACAAACATTTACATAGAAGGGAATAAAGTACAACAAGCGGAACAATATAAGTATCTGGGAGTGATAATGGATGAAACTGGAAAACAAGACAAAGAAATTGATGAAAGAATCGAAAAAAACGAACAAACTTTATTATGCAATAAATAATAATTCGGAAGAAAGAGGTGACGAAATAAACAAAAATAAAAGTGTTCAAGGCAATTTTTAGGACAATCCTGACATATGGATGTGAATCATGGACCCTAACGGACAGGCAGAAAAAACAAGATACAAGCCGTCGAAATGAAATACCTTAGAGCAGTACAAGGAGTTACACGGAAGGACAGAATAAGGAATACAGAAATAAGGAGAAGGCTGAGAGTACAAGCAATTATGGAATATATACAACAAAGACAGCTGGGATGGTGGGGACTTGTACAGAGAATGAAGGATGACAGACAGGTGAAACAAGTGTATGAAGCCCGAATATAGGGAAAACAGAAGCGACCTAGACAAACCTGGAATGGAAGTATTGGAAGTATACTTGAGGAGAAGGGAAAATCCTGGAAAGAAGCAGTGAAAATGACAAAGGATAGAGACAGATGGAAGAAGTTTATATATGGAGATTGAGGGGGAAGAAAAAGGAGAATGTATAACTGCCCTACACCATATGGTAGAAGGGATATATATATATATATATATATATATATATATATATATATATATATATATATATATATATATATATATATATAAATATATATATATATATATATATATATATATATATATATATATATATATATATATATATATATTTTCTCTTTTCATCTCACTCAGCACCTTAAAAATTACGCCCCGTAGAAAATAACGCAAAAATCACCCTGTAGGCACAAACGGAAACCAAAACTTATCTAAAAGCACATTAGGTGGTTGTTAAAACTGGACAAAATAAGCTTGTTAAAGTCCAGCTGCGCCTCACAATAAAAACTAGTTATAATTTTGTTGATGTGGAACTGACCAGTGTCCAGTTTTCAGATTCCTGTTTTAGCCCTTACAGGCCTGTGGTTTACAATGGATATACTGTATTAAAATTACGCATGTACGAGTATTTTATAACTGTTTTACACGGCGAAGTAAATTTATTTTATAAATTATATAAGGTCTCTGTTGGGAAAAACTACAGAGTTAGTTTTAGTTTTTGTTTAAATTTAAATTGTTTTCAGCAGTTAAAAGAAGAACAGAAACAATGCTAGTGGTATTTTTAAGAAAATCATATTATATCATATTATTTTTAGTTGTTATGTATTATGTGTAAAGTTCATTCATAACACGTAGAGGCTGAAAAGTTTTTTGTCTGACATATAGATGTCAGGAGGAAGATGAGAAAATCAAAGAACTCTTAGAGATACCGGGTGAAATGACGATAGAACACGCAAAAAAGATTACAAACAGGAAAGTACCCTGGCTAGATAACATGCCAAATGAGCTACTGAAATATGGAGGGCAACAATTAATGGCAGAACTGACAAAACTATTCAATAAAATATTATCAACCAAAGAATTCCCTAATGAATGGAGAAAAAGCATAACCATTCCTATATTCAAGAAAAGAGACAAGAAATTACCAGAAAATTATAGAGGTATAACTCTGTTAAGCTCAACCATGAAGCTCTTAACAAAGATCATAGAAGCAATAATAAGTGAGCATGTAAACATATCGGAAGAACAACAAGGCTTCAGAAAAAATAGGTCAACCGTAGATGCCATCTTCATAGTCAGACAAGTAGTAGAGAAGGCCATAGAATACGGAAAACTTCACTAAAGCATTTGACAGAGTAAGACTAAAACACGTAGTTGATATCTTAAAAAGAAAACATGTGCCAAAAACATAATAGACATCATAAAACAACTTAACCACAATACAGGCACTCACATCTTAGTTAATGAAAGCTGACAGAGGAAATACAAACGCCAAGCGGAATCCGACAGGGGGACTCTTTAAGCCCGCAACTGTTCAACTTAATAATGGACGAGATAATAACCCATATCAGAGACATGGAAGAAGGATATTCACTTACAACGGGTAAAATCAACATTGTATGTTATGCAGACGACGCTGTGATCGTGGCAGAGAACGAAGACGACTTACAGCGACATGCAGGTATCCAAACACAAAAACCAAAACCCTCGTTATATCTAAAGAGACAATAAGCAAAAAAAAACAAAACAATAGAACAAGTCATGTCATTTAACTACCTAGGCATACAAATCACCTCATGCCAAAATAGAATAAATGAAGTGAAGGACCAAGCAAACAAAGCCAACCGAATATCAGGCGCACTTCGGGACATCATCTGGAACAATGCCTTTATGAAAAAAAAAGGCAAAAGTAAGGATATACAAAACATGTGTCAGACCCACACTAACATACGCTATATTTCAGGATACACACTAAGACATAGGAAAAGAAACACAGACATAAGACATGAATGCGAAGTGGAAAACATAATCAGATGGGGACATAAACTTAGAAAACCTTGGAGCGATCACGTGGAAAGAATGACTGAGGAGAGACTAGCGAGAATCGCGCAAGATGATAAACCACGGACACGACGACCCCTGGGAAGACCTCCAAAGAGATGGCTCGAATCAAGGACATCAACATCTCAAGAAAACTGATGAGTTGGAAACTACAGGCCTGAGGCTTACAGTACGTGAAAGAAGAACAAGAAGATATAGATGTCGCACTATTCAAAAATCCATATGATTTTTAGGAAGTACCAACCTTCAAACGATACGTGTTAAAATGACATTTCGACGATTAGTTTTTAAGTTACAGTGGTTCTGGTATTGTGGTGGATTTGATGGGAAAAGATACCGTTCAAGCAAAGCATTGGCTTGATGAGTAATACGGGGACTCTGCACTTGGTATATTACGTACTATTTAAGGATATGCTGAATTTAAACGCGTTGTACAGATAGAAATGATGCCGCACGCTCTGGATGCCCAAATGTGGTGGTTACACCGGAAAACATCAAAAAAATCCACAAAATTGTTTTGGATGACCATAAAGTGAAATTGCGTGAGACAGCTGATACCCTAAAGATATCAAAAAAACGTGTTGATCATATCTCGCATGAACATTTAGGCATGAAAAGACTCTGTTCGAAATGGGTACCGAGTTTGCTCACAGTGGACCAAAAACCAAACCAAAAACAACAACGTGTTGATGAATCTGAGCGTTGTTTGGACCTGTTTAAACCTGTGACAATGGATGAAACAGAGTCCACCACTACACATCGGAATCAAATCGGCAGTCAGCTGAGTGGACAGCAGCCGATGAAAGCAGCCCTAAGCGACTAAATACACAGCAGTCGGCTGTAGACAAGGCGAAATCGGCGCCATCGTTGGAAAAAATTTTCTAATTGAATTTTTTTTCATAACCTTCTCCAGGAGATGCCCCTGAAAGAGGATCAACATGTTGCCGGGCGGTAACCTGGTCCGAATTTGTTTAAACAAATTTTTTTTAAACAAAGTCCAAAAATTGAAATTTTTTCGCCCCGGAATAAGTTTTTTTTTAGGTAAACTGGACCATTTTGAACAAAAAATGTCTCTTGTGAATTTTCTCTAAAATGCGCCGTTTTCGAGATATCGGCGATTTTAGGTGCGAGAAAACGCGAAAATGGCCACTTTCACCTCCCAATATTGGGGTCAAAAATTAAAATTTTCAATGTTGCCAAGTGTCCAAATTAAAGTTTGAGATCTCTTCTACAAATTACCGTAGGAAATATTGCAATATCTTTATTTTTAAACATTGTTTTTTAACAGTTAACAAATTGCGTTCGAGCGCCCGCGGCTGCATCGAAACTGTATACATAGATATATACGCAACGCCCGTACGTAGGCGCACGGAACTGTATACGCACTGCGATGCTCTATAAAGCTTTGTTTCTTGATTTCTTATTAAAATTAATATATTTGAAAAGTATGTAAAAAATATTTATTTATTAGAGTAATTGTTATATCAAATTTAATTATTATAACAAATGAATATAAATAAAAATTCAATATTCGATTAGGATGGTAGAAGAATTAAAACAATTTTATGAAATATAACTTATATATATTTAATAGAATTTTCGCAAATATTTAAATTACACCCACACATGAGTATACAACTTACGTTGTTGCTTTTGCAATTACATGCATTAGTTTTACAATTTTTTGTACATTTACATTGCCTAATTAACGAATCTGGTATCGAATTTTTTAACATGAATTTGGGTAACAATTCACCTGTTTCTATAGTGTAACCAAATTCTGTTGCATCTAAATGTCGATACCGAGAATACAATGACATTTTCCATATGTACGTTTGTAGTGAAGCTCGTGAAATGTGCAATTTTAAAGCATCGGATGTACATGGAATTTTTCCAAAATTAATACCCATCCCACAAGAACGTTCTAAAATTATTTGTCTAGCATTATCTGCTGTTTCTCCAGCTTTATTCAAAATTTTCAAAATAATTACACATGTACATACTTGTAAGGGCGGAAAAGAAATGAATAAACTATTAAAGTGTCCGACTCTTATTTAAGCAATAGCATGTTTGAACTTTTGCATGATACTTCACGTTACAGCGAGTTGCAGCGCGTATACAGTTCCGCGCGCCTACGTACGGGCGTTGCGTATATATCTATGTATACAGTTTCGATGCGGCCGCGGGCGCTCGAACGCAATTTGTTAACTGTTAAAAAACAATGTTTAAAAATAAAGATATTGCAATATTTCCTACGGTAATTTGTAGAAGAGATCTCAAACTTTAATTTGGACACTTGGCAACATTGAAAATTTTAATTTTTGACCCCAATATTGGGAGGTGAAAGTGGCCATTTTCGCGTTTTCTCGCACCTAAAATCGCCGATATCTCGAAAACGGCGCATTTTAGAGAAAATTCACAAGAGACATTTTTTGTTCAAAAATTTACCTAAAAAAACTTGTTCCGGGGCGAAAATTTCAATTTTTGGACTTTGTTTAAAAAAATTTGTTTAAACAAATTCGGACCAGGTTACCGCCCGGCAACATGTTGATCCTATTTCAGGGGCATCTCCTGGAGAAGGTTATGAAAAAAAATTCAATTAGAAAATTTTTTCCAACGATGGCGCCGATTTCGCCTTGTCTACTGGGAAGGTTTTGGCTTCTGTATTATATATAACCATCAATAGCGAATATTACGTAAAGTTATTGATGCGTTTGAAGACAGAAATCGCAAAGAAACGGCCCTAAATGAACAAGAAAAAGTACTCTTTCATAAAGACAATGCACCGTGTCACAAGTGAATTGAAGTTCGAATTGCTTCTTTATCCACCGTATTCTCCAGATTTGGCCCCCAGCGAATATTATCTATTCACAGACCTCAAAAAACATGCTTTCGTGAAAGAGATTTGGCCCTACTGAAGACGTTATCGCCGAAATTGAGTCCTTTTTTGAAGGCAAAACAAATCCTTTTAGAAAAAAGGTATAGAAATGTTAAAAAAGCGTTAGACTGATTGCATCGCTTTTGAAGCAGACTATATTGATGAATAAAGTCGAATTTTCCAAAAAAAAAATTGTTTTAAGTAGCTAAACCAAAAACTTTTCAGCCTACGTGTTAATATGCGTTAAAAAACTGCATCTTTCACTGACATCATGTCTACTTTTCATGACAATCGAATGAATAGAAGCTGAAATATTGAGTCTAAGTTTATATTATATACATAAATTATAGGTAGATATTACAAGAGGAGTTATAATATTTCTATAGTACGATTGTTACAGAAATTTGTTCATCTTACAAATTTTCAGATATTTGAAGTTTCAAATATAGTATGTACTTCAAAAAAATTGAAGATATTTTACAAGAATGGTGATGTTACATCTCAATAGCGCCATCTAGTGGTCGTTTGTTAAAACTGAAAAGGCGGCCCTCGTATGTGATCTTTTTTCCTTTGTTTGAAGGAGCGTTAATCTGATATTTGACACTTGAACCAGTGCTCGCTTTTTTATAGTATCGTGAGTGTAAAACCAAGTTTCGTCTAGGTAAATAATGGATCCATTTTCGGCTCTGTATCTTCTGATAGATTGCAAATATTCAAACCTCAATTTAATTTAAATTCCACTGGTTACGACAACCGTATATGTTTAAATGAACTTAACAAATTAATTTTCGGCCACTACCTTTCATTAATTAGAGGAATTACATATAAAATGGTTTTGATAATCCTGCGATTTCTGTTTCAAGATTATCAAGCAATATCCATTTTCTATCACAAGTAAATGTACTACAAAAAGTTCTTTTCTTCAAGTTGGTGAGTACGGAGAGAACAATATCGAAGCGTTTATTTTGTCTTCCGGGTAGCTCATAAGGGATACAACAACATTCTTAGCGAAAACTTTCTAAACAATAAAAAGAAGCTTCTTTCAAATTTGTTTGATTTTATGACATTTTTTCAGTGCCAATTTTTCACAAAAAGTCTGAATTAACATCATAAGCTGAGAGAAATACATCAGTCACAAATTAATGGAATTAAAATTTTGAATATCTTCTTCAATTAAAAGATATTCTAAAGAAATTAGTGAAGTAGACTTCATTCTTGAATTGGTGTTGAGAAAGTAAATGCTAACTTTACTTTTCTCACTAAAAAATAATCCAAGCGTTACTACACGATTTTTTAAATGATCTACATATTCGCTAAATAAGGAGAAATTAATCACACGAGTGGCAGTCCTTTCACAGTTAATAGTGGCAGTCCTTTCTAATACTTTCACTATCAACGCCTATGTGCCCCAAGGCTCCATAGTGTCTCCTACTCTCTTTCTCATTGATATTTACGATCTGCTGGAAAGGACTAGGAATCCAATTTACAGCTTTGCAGATGACAGTACGGTTATTTCTTCATTTATTTTAAATGTTAGAACATCGGCTACTCATGCAAATATCTGCACACAGCAACATGATAAAGACCTGGAACAATTTCAATCTTGGGCTGACAGTCATCAAGTAGAATTTAACGCTATAAAAACCGAGGCGGAGTTTTTTTCTAAAAAAGTCAACGCCGCAGATCCAGACATAGTTATGTCGGGACACTCCATCCCTTTAGCATCGTTACTCAATTGGATGACCTTGATAAGTCTGTTTTTTTTATATATATACCAGATAAATTATTAAAGATAATGATCTCGTGATATTGTTCGTTTAATCTACGCCTTGTGGAGAATATTCTAGAATTTTTTTCAAAATTTCTTGACGCGGGGAGGGGAGAGACAGCGATTTTTGGCAATTTTTTAAAAAATAATACAAAGAAAAATGTGCGCAAGTATTATATTGTATATATTTTTGAACTCGTGTTTTCAGAAGCTTTCATTTGACACCCCACTCGATGACCTGTTAATTTTTTTTTTTAACCCCCAGAACTAATCAGTCAAAATTTAACTTTCAAAACTACACGGCTTTGATCGGGCCATCAGTTCCTATATTAGTGCCAAATTTCAACTTTCTATGTCAAATAGATTCTGAGAAAATCGGTTGTGACAGACACACGGACAGACAGACAGACGGACAGACACCGAAGTGACCTTATAAGTGTTCCATACGGAACACTAACAGTTTAATTAAAACTTAATAAAACTGCGGCACTACCGTGTATGAAGAGACAATAACAGGTGGTAAAGGCAGTAACCCTCCATAAAATTAGTATACGAAAAAAATTTTATTAACAGCGTATGGTTATAAATCATTACAGGCCAACTTAACCAAAACTTATATTTTAACCTTACACGTATATCGACACACCCTATATATTAACGTTGTCACCAAACATAGTTACAGAAACTCATCCCTTCGGACCTAACTACACAGTGGTCACTCGGAAAAAGAAAACCTGTTTCTTTCTTCACGCTACCCCGTGAGAACGTTGCAAACTCAAGGAAGGGTCATTCTCGGGTCACTGCGATCCGAAAACCTGCCTTCATTGAAATCGAACAAGCCGTGGTCAAGAAACAATCGCAACCCCGAACAATCGACGATCGTAGCTGTCCATCCAGAGCTAACTTGTTTTTCTAGTTTTTATTAGGCGATATGGTAATTTTTGGCCAGTTTGATATTCATATGTCTTTTTAGTCCGGCTTTGAGTTTTATATCGAACACATCGTGGATAAAAAGTTTTGAAAAATGTGATTCGGTTTTGAAATTCGTAATAATTTATTTTAATGGTGAGTTCATGAATATTTTTTTTTGGGGTACGAGTAGTAGTGCTATTAGCAATTTTATATGAGATAAGTTTAGGTGATCTGGAAAAGCCCTAGTATAAAAGTCAGCCCAACTGCAACGTTCGCCATTTTTTATAAGAACGAGGCCAATTTATCAAAAAAAATTGCTAAAATATTCTAAGGATATTTTTCCAAAATTTCGTAAACATTTATTTGTCCTGTTTTTTTTTAGTGTTCCGTACAGAACATTTATAAGATTACTTCGGGGTCTGTCCGTCTATCTGTCTGCCTATCTGTCCGCCAGTCACACCCAATTTTCTTCGAAACTATTTGACTTAGAAAGTTGAAATTTGGTACTTCTATAGGAATTGATGGCCTCATCAGAGCAGTGTAGTTTTAAAAGTTAAATTTTGACTTAAGGGGTTAATTTTTGGGAGTGAAATCTAAAATGAAAAAAAAAAACTAGGTTATCAAGTGGGATGTCAAATGAAAGCTTGAAAAAAGACTAGTTCAAAAATATACATAATGTAATACTTGCACTTGCAAATATTCTATTATTTTTAAAAAATCGCGAAGAATTGCTGTCCACCCCTTATCTCAAAAAATTTTGAAAAAATTCTGAAATATTCTCTACAGGGTGTAAATTAAATTAAAATTATCACGAGTGCATTACCTTTAATAAACAAACACAATGAAAATAAGGATGCAACCCTCTTAAATAATCAAACAGATGTTTAGAATTCCACCCTGTTTGGCATATTTTGGAAGTGTTTTTTAGATATATTTTTTGAAGAAGGAATTTTATAAAAAGTTTTAAGAATATATTGAAAAATATTTCTTGAAATTTGGAAGGAAACTTTTTTACTGACCTGTATATACGTCCATAATCATAAAAAATATTAAAAAAAACCTGTCAAGAGCAAGTTGAACTTGCACAATTAGTGTTCCGTACGTTGATTGTTTTTAAAATATAAAATTTTGTTAGGGTGGTATAAAATGATCAGTGACTTCACAAAACACACCCCAAATGAGTTTTCAACAAAGTTTGTTTTCAATCTTTACTGAAAACTGGTGACCTTGAATTTTTTTTTTTTTTTTTTTTATATACCAAATAAATTATTAAAAGTAATGCTCTCGTAATTATTTTCGTTCAATCTATACCCCGTGGAGAATACTCCAGAATTTTTTCAAAATTTTTTGATCAGTACTTTTCGAGATACGGTAGGGGAGAGAGATTTTTCGCGATTTTTTAAAAGTAATACGAAGAAAAGTGTGCGCAAGTATTACATTATATTTATATATATTTTTTACTCGTGTTTTCACAAGCTTTCATTTGACACCACACTCGATGACCTAGTAAAAAAATTTTTTTTTTCACTTCCTCACCCCCTCAAAAACGAACCCCTTAAGTCAAAATTTATGTTACGGTGGTATAAAATGATCAGTAATTTCACAAAACACACCCCAAATGAGTTTTCAACAAAGTTTGTTTCCAATCTTTACTGAAATCTGATGACCTTGAAATTTTTGTTTTTTTTTTTAAATACCAGATAAATTATTAAAGGTAATGCACTCGTGATAATTTTCGTTCAATCTACCCTCCGTGGAGAATATTCCAAGATTTTTTCAAAATTTTTTGATAAGTACTTTTCGAGATAGGCGCGGGAGGCGATTTTTCGCGATTTTTTGAAAATAATACAAAGAAAAGTGCGCGCAAGTATTACATTTATATATATATTTTTTACTCGTGTTTTCACAACCTTTCATTTGACACCACACTCGATGACCTAGTAAAAAAATTTTTTTTTCACTTCCGATTTCATCCCCCAAAATTAGCCCCTTAAGTTAAAATTTAACTTTCAAAACTACATGGCTCTGATGAGGCCATCAATTTCTATATTATTACCAAATTTCAAGTTTCTATGATAAATAGTTTCGGAGAAAATCGGGTGTGACAGACAGACAGACAGACAGACAGAGAGACAGACACCGAAGTGATCTTATAAGTGTTCCGTACGGAACACTAAAAATTTACTGTTAACAAAAAATACCTGATTTGCAAACAGTAATGTCATTGTAATAACATAATTTTAATTACATTGTCATGTAATAAAATAATTTTAATTCAAGTTCACCGAAATTTAATGATGGGTAATTCCAAATTGTACCTGAAAATTTGTTATAAATCGTAACTAAACTACCTTAGTTTGTAGTATTACGTTTGACAACGTAGAAAACTTACGAACCTGCAGTAGCAGTTAAATAAAAAATAAATGACAACAAAATAATTCGTTTCATTTCATTTAGAAATTAGAATCATTTTTTTCAAAAATATTCATCGTATTATGTAAACTTGCGGAGGCTTCTGATAATTTTTTCAGTGTGAACTCCTGCTCAGTGCTAGCAAGAGACGATGTTGATTTCTGCGACTCTCTTGTTTCCTTCTGTGCTTCCAATTCAATAAGAGTCTTATCAGTCAGTCCTTGAGCGTGTGACTCAAAAAAATCTTCAATATTATCAGTAGTGACTTCAATATTGGGCAAATTGTTGGTTAAATTAACAATATCAGTTGTAATCCCATCAATATTCGACTGCTCTATGGTTGATGGACATTCAAGTGACTCAGAAAAATGCGGATCCAGCAATACATTTTACCCCTTGCTGGATGTTGTAACTTTTCCAGAATTCTCTCAGCTCCGTGCCATTTCTTCATTAGCTTTTACTACCTGTGAAAAGATTCTCCTGAGATAGTAGGCCTTGAATAACGCGCATCCATTGGTTGCAGCAAAGAAGTAGTTTTTTCATTATTTGTTTTTGTTTTTTGGATTCCGATTATTTCGAAAATTTCTCGTTTCTTTGTGTTATTTTCGAATTCTATGTTGATTTTCTTTGCTAGGAAGTTTCAACATGGTTTTTAATTTTATTATATTTGTTACCATTTATTCTATTTTTTAAATGTTAACTAGTCTGCGCAATATATACGGTGTTACGGCCTTTAAATTATATCTCATAAACGACGTGCTTTGTCTTTGAGTATATTTGATTTTCAATTTGGCAAAATTGTTTTTTAGGAGGTTGGGACCTTAATAGCTAACAGTTACTTTACCTTTTTAAAAATATTCAGCAGTTTTTCGAAAAGTGCTGGAATATAATGCAGTGATATACAGTTTCAATTTTTAGTTTGGTGTTTTTGGGTGTTTGGTTGCTGTTGTAATACTTTTGGTCTTCGAACACGTTGTTCGTTTCGTTTTAAGGCTGATTTTGCTTTGTCAGAATTCTGGGCCAGGCAATTTTATGCTGCGATCCTCTAGTCCAGGGGTGCTCAAACGGTCGATCGCGATCGACAAGTCGATCGCTAGTGCTTTTTGAGTCGATCTCGAGAAAAAAATTCCGATATAGAACTATTCACAGATTTTGTTTTAGGTAACTAAAACAAAATGTAATGAATAAACTACTAAAATTTATTCGATCCACAATTAGGCCAGAATAACCCCTCATCACTTTCTTTTATCGTAATAACCCCCTGCTAGCGGCAAAAGGCAGCTTTCATCAAAGGAACGCGCGGTACTTGTCAAAGAAAAGCCGCGTTTTTGATTCCCGCCGATTTTTCTAGAAACTTCGGGCGGCGTGTTTGACGGGAACATTCGAGACTTCGTTCGCGCCAATATAAATGTTGCGCCTGCAGGAATAGGAGTCAGTCTGAGTTGTAACTTGAAGGCGATACATCGATATAAAGTTTATTAATAAATAGTCCAAAATGAGTGCGGCGAAGAAAAGTAAAACTTATCATTTTAATAACGATTGGGAGGAAGAATTTTTCTTTTGTATAGTAAAGGATAAGTGCATTTGTCTCATTTGCCGTGCGTCAGTTTCAATACTTAAGCGTGGGAACTTAGAGAGGCATCATAAAACGGTTCATAAAAACTATGAAAAGGATTTTCCGTCACAGAGTGAATTAAGAAAACGAAAAGTACGTGATTTGATAACTTGTTTGAAAAAAGAATAAACCATGTTCACAAGACCAGCCAAACAATCAAAAGCTGCAACGATCGCGTCATTTAAAATATCTTATATATTGGCGAAACACAAGAAACCATTTGGTGATGGATTGGTTGTGAAGGAAGCATTTATTGAAGCGAGTGAGACTTTATTTGGAGATTTTAAAAATAAAACAGAGATTATGTATGCTATTACAGAACTTCAGTTATCTCGTCCGACTGTCACAAGGCGTGTTGAAGTCATGAGTAAGGATATGGCAGATAAACTAAAATATGATATCATGGAATGTACATACTTTTCTTTGCAGTTCGACGAATCCACCGATATGACAGACACTGCCCAGCTGTGTATTTTTATTCGAATAGTATTCAATGACATGTCGGCTAAGGAACAGTTTTTGATAATGATTCCTCTGAAAGGAAAGACCCGTGGCGAACATATATATGACGTTTTCTTCAATTTTGTAACAAACTACAAGCTACCAATATATAAACTAGTGTGCATTACAACCGATGGAGCACCAGCAATGACTGGAAACAAAAACGGTTTCGTGGCATTGTGTCGAGCTAATGATGATTTCCCTTCATTTTTCTCCTTCCATTGCATTATACATCAACAAGTTTTGTGTTCAAAAGTTCTAAACATGGAGGAGATTATGGGCATTGCAATAAAAATTGTGAATTCTATCCGTGCACGTAGCTTGCAACGACGGCTCTTTAAATTGCAGTTGGAGGATAGTGAGTCAGCTGAACACACTGATTTAGTTCTTCACACGGACGTCAGGTGGTTGAGTCGCGGAAAATTCCTAGAAAGGTTTCAAGAATTATTGCCCGAAATAACAGCTTTTCTGAACGAAAGAGGTGATGACACTCAGATGCTGAAAAACGAAAAATGGCTGACTGATTTGGTATTTTTGACAGACATCACAATGCATTTAAAAGCCATTAATTTGGAGCTTCAAGGGAAAGGAAAAACTATTATTGAAATGATTAGCGCAATAAACGCATTCAAAAGTAAATTGCAACTTATGATAGATCAACTGAAAAAAAGGATCTGAAAATTTTCCGTCTTTGAAAGCAAGGATTCCTCAGTTGAATTATGATATTTATGAGGCAGAATTATCAAATATTTTGGGCCAATTCGAAATACGTTTTTATGATTTCAGTAAATTGGCAAATATCGCATCATTTATGAGTTATCCTTTTTCGTGTAAAAACATTGAGGAATTAGCTACTGAAATAGCAAGTCAGTTTAACATGGACTCATGTTCTGTTGAAAATGAGTTAGTGCAGATTATATCAGATATACATCTCAAAGCCACAGCATCTGATACAAAATTCTGATGTTTTATATCTGAAGATAAATATCCGAATCTAAGGCAAATCGCCCTTCAACTGACGGCATTGTTTGGGTCAACTTACTTGTGCGAGTCTACATTTTCTGAAATGAAGATAATTAAGTCAAAATATCGCAATCGACTAACTGACGAACATATGTCATCATGCTTGCGATTAGCACTCGGTAATTACGTACCATCTTATGAAAAGTATGCTGAGGACATGCAGTGCCACGCTTCAACATTCAAAGTCACTCTTTAGTTAAGTTTAGACACTAGAACTCGTTTGTTTTGTAAGTACCAATAAACTCGCAATTTTGAATAATTATGAGTTTTTTCATTGATATTTTAGAGCAGACCTACACTTACCTTGACTAAAAAAAATGCATATTGTGCGGAAAACTAATATCTATGCGACGATACACCTACCTAGACGACAATCCTGCATCACAGTTACTTGCAGCCTCTCAGAGTCGATCGATCCTAGTCTAACAATATTGAGGTAGATCGCTAGCAGTTCAAGTTTGAGCACCCCTGCTCTAGTCTAATAATTTCTGATTTTTCTTGGAATAAGGGATGTTGGGAATTAAAAACTAAATATCTAGAAGGCTTAGGTGTATTATTCAATCCAAATTGTATTGTTTCTGTTGGTGGCATTAGAACGTTCACCTTGTTTATTTTTTTCTTTTTCTATCGTAAATTACATTGTTGGATGATAATTATTGAATTAGCTGAATATTGAGACATATTTAGCTTTTGATATTTCTATATGTACTACCATATATATATAAATATATATATATATATATATATATATATATATATATATATATATATAATATATATATATATATATATATATATATATATATATATATATATATATATATATATATATATATATATATATAGGCTCGACGTAAGCAAGTGTGCGCGGGCGTCATATCCAGGGGGGACGGCAAATACAGAGATTTCATCTTGTTCAAACTCTTTTTAATCAACATTATCAATGTCATTACATTTATTGCGAGACAATTCGCAATTATTAAAATAGGAGGGGGATGGGCGCGGCCACAGAAAATATATATATATATTGTATATATTACAAAAAACCTAAATTTGGAAGACATCTCGCCTTTATAAAACTTTATTATTCCATTTATCATATAAAATTCCGTGATGTTAAAATCATGTATCATGTAAAGTCAATCATTTTATGAGCACACACAATAAAAGACGCAGAAAACATCCTATCACGTCAGGCAGACGTGGATTTAAATTGCCGGCAACAGCGTTAAAAGAATCACGAAGGTCGCTGATTTCGTGTTGCCAGATTTTGCGAAAGTTACGCAGAAACATACATTTTAAATTTTGCCAGGTAAAGGTAGATTAAACTCTTAAAGAACACTGCCTGTTAATTCATCAAGTTATAACGTCAATCCCATATCCCTAATTTAGCGCCCTGTGCCTTCTTCTTGTATCAACATGTGAAGAAAGACAACTCGAGAAACGCTGAACTAAGTGTTTTTGTGTAGACGATAATTAAGAAGAAAAAATAATTCTTTATTGAGCTTTGTCATCTTTCCATCATAGCTAGGTTGACAACTTTAAAAAAACGCCCTCGTAACGTCCTTCAAAATAATTATAAAGTTTAAAATATAATAATTAATGGTCCAATTCCATCTCTCGCTAAAATATCTCCGTCTCATCAGGACTATTTCCCAAAACTATTGTGCGAAAATCACATAATAATAAATGTCTTTTCCGTGGCTGAACCCCTTGGCGAATTCAGCGGTTGATATTAAATTAAAATTAATTTATAATGTGATTAGGCTCGGAGGGGTTATGGAGAAAATTTAATCAATTTTGTGTATTAGATCCTTATAGGAAATCGCTGATTTTCGGTTAAATTCTATTAAATTTTCCCTCAAGACGAGGCGCGTCGCGATGCTATAATCCTTTAGTTAAGATTTTAGGGATTTTCTATGGAGTTTTCCAAGCGTACCAAACAGATTACCGATTTTTTTTTTTATAATAAAGAATGATCAAAGAGAAAAGAAAAGAAGACGACCGGGATATGTTTAGTATCGTTTTTAAATATCTGTAATTTGACATCATTGGCACAGTTTCCAAGAGAATCATTAGCTGAGAGCAAGCTTCAACTTTTGCGACTTTCCTATCCATACAACATTGATCAACGGATATACTCCCGGACGTACAAGGATATATATATATATATATATATATATATATATATATTTATATATATATATATATATATATAGATATATATATAACAATCCTAAGTTAAACTATTGGGAAACGCCCTTATACTCGTAAGGAGAAGAGATGAGCAATCAACGATCTAAAGGCTCTAGTATCTGCTTTTTATTTTTTGTTATCGAGCTTTCGCTGCCTAATGGTAGCTTCTTCTGGATTCTAAAAATGCAAACCAGGTACAGAAAATGAACTCAAAACGTTCTTTTTTAAAATCTGATTCAATGAATTGTAAGACTGTATGAGAAATTACTTACAAAAATTTAGCAGTTAATTCATCTCTGGGGAAGACAATAAAATTTGCATTTTTGTTAGCCAGGTAGTAGGTATGATTACAAGAACATGACAAAAGGACACTTAGAGAGTTGCACAAGTATTAAAATAAAACGTTGTCAATAAACATTAATCAAAAACACTTTTTAAGACAGAACACAACTGTAAGAAACACCATGATGTTGAAATGGTACTCCATTTTTAAAAAACCTTTTTGACATCGTAACTTATTTAGTGATATTTGAGTCCGAACCGGATATTGTTGGTAGTCTATGTCGTCATCAGGTCGACAAAAAAAAAAACCATAAAAGCATTAAAGTTATGGATGTGGTATTTTTTTTTTTGTGGATGCTACTATTAGACAAATTATTTATTATTAATGATATTTATTTTTCAAATTTTGGATGGTTGTAGCTTCTACTTGATGGAAATTCATTATAAAAATATAATAAAAGACTGTTTTTAGTCAATTTCCACTGATTTATTTAAATTGCGATGACGCGTTTCGCTGTCGATACAGCTGCATCGACAGCAAAACGCGTCATCGCAATTTAAATAAATCAGTGGAAATTGACTAAAAACAGTCTTTTACTATATATTTATTTCATTTTATAACAAAGCGACTTAAATTTGATGAATGTTACTATTACACGAGTTATTTATTATTAATTATATTAATTCTTTAATTTTATAACAAGGGACTCATAGGCTAATTTAAAATATTTGAAAGAGAATATTAATATTGGATGTTATTTATTATTTGTCATATTTAATTTTTAATTTTATAACAAGAAGACACAGAAAAGTAATTAGTAATAAAAAGCAGAAATAACAGAAAGAGAAAAGAAACGTCAACTTTACTGGAAACTAATTTTTTCTTAAAAATCGTTTTTTTTCATTGGTTTGGTATGGTTTTTTGTTAGTAAATAGGTATACCTGGAGCTCAATCCTTCTATGTCAAGTTTTTATGTAACACATTGCCAAGAAACTTCTTCTGAAGTAATTAGTCTCAACATCCAGAATGAAGCTGTTGTACTCTGTGATCTGTATTATTTACATGTAAACTCAAGCTAGTTGCGTTAGGCTTGTGTTTACTATCACTTTTGTGTAACGCTAACTTTTGTGAAGTTTGTCCAACGTGTATATATATATATATATATATATATATATATATATATATATATATATATATATATATATATATATATATAATATATATATAGTATGTACCAGTTTTTCCGTGTACATAGAGTTACTGTTGATTTCTGGGATGAAAATATGACCAACTTACCTTAGCCCAAAAATTCGTAATTTTTAACATACATTTTATGTTAGTTTCCTTAAGTAGCTTTCTCAATAATTATACTATTTGTACAAGATTCGGTGCTAAGGAGTTTTCTGAGATAGAAAAATCGGAATCAGCTCACAGTTTTGTTGAAAATTGTAGGAGGCGCCACTTATTGCACTGTGTATACTTTTAAATTACCATAACTTTTTTATACCACTCTGTATGACATTTTTAATTAAATATTCGTATTCTTCGCCTTTTTCTGTCTAAAAAAGCTCTCTTGGTAAATGTTGCTACGAGTAACAGTTTCTGAGATAGTGGGATGTTTTTATTTATTGATTGCAAATTTATCAATTTGTGGGTAATCTTTTACGCCTTTAGTCAGTTGGTTTTTACATTTTGACTGTTGTTCGCCTGTTAGTCTTTAAATTTATTATGGTTGTTAGCCTGTTTGCCTTTAAGCATGCTCCAAATTTCAAAGACTATTCTTCTGGATCTGTCCTAAGCCTGGATGAAGCGTGGTTGGAATTAAAAAATGGAAACAAACATCCCTTTATCTCCGAAACAGTTGCTCGGAGCAACACTTACCAAGAGAGCTTTCGAGTTAGCTTCGAGCGGCAGCAGCAGCAAGAGCACTTGAAAATGCCAAATGAGATTTTGGCGAAACGTCGGGCAAATTCATTGCTAGACGAACTGATTGAAACCCTGAATTTTAATGCATTACGTTCCACCATCCGTGTATATATAAATATATAATAAATATATATAAATATATATAAATATATATAAATATATATAAATATATATATATATATATATATATATATATATATATATATATATATATATATATATATGTATATATATATATAAATATATATATATATATATATATATATATATATATATTATATATATATATAAAGGGTGTTTTTTATAGAGGTATAAAACTTTAAGTTGGCAACACTTTTTAACTGGCGGCCATTTTGTCAGCTGTCAAGTGATTTATGTTTAGTTTGGTTTGGCATTTCAACATGAAGAACGCTTCCAAATTGTGCAAATTTATTTTGAAAATCATGGTTCTGTTCGAAATACGTATCGCGCACTACGTCCATTTTACGGTCAACATAATCGTCCATCAGAGCAATTAATTCGATTAACTATGGAACGTTTTCGCACCACGTTTACTCTAAATGATAATACGCATCCACAGAGACGTCGTACAGTGCGTACAGAAGAAGTCATTGCTGCTGTAGAGCGTAGCGTAGAGGAAGACCCGAATCAGTCTATCCGCCATCGTGCCCAGGAATTGGATATGTGTCCATCCACTTTATGGAAGATTTTACGGAAAGATCTTGGTTTGCGTGCTTACAAAATCCAACTCGTGCAACAATTGAAGCCACACGATCACCTAGCAAGGCGTAGATTCGGTGAATGGGCCCAAAAACAAGATTACCGTTGACCCCGATTTTCATAAGCGAATTTTGTTTAGCGTTGAAGCTTACTTTTGTTTGAATGGATACATCAATAAACAAAACTGCCGTATTTGGTGTGTGTGTGTATGTTGAGACACCGTTACATCCAGAGAAAAACTGACTGTTTGGTGTGCTTTATGGGCTGGTGGAATCATTGGTCCGTACTTCTTTAAAAACGATGCTGGTCAGAACGTTACAGTCAATGGTGACCGCTATAGAGCCATGATTACTGACTTTTTCGTTCATCAATTGAACAACCATGATGTGCAGGAGCTGTGGTTTCAACAAGACGGCGCAACATGTCACACAGCTCGTGCCACAATTGATTTATTGAAGGAAACGTTTGGTAACCGCATAGTTTCACGTTTCGGGCCCGTGAATTGGCCTCCAAGATCGTGCGATTTAACGCCGCTAGACTATTTTCTGTGGGGATATGTGAAGTCGCTAGTCTACGCCGATAAGCCCGAAACGATTGACCACTTGGAGGACAACATTCGCCGCGTTATTGCCGATATACGGCCACAAATGTTGGAAAAAGTCATCGAAAATTGGACCTCCAGATTAGACTACGTCCGAGCCAGCCGTGGCGGTCATATGCCAGAAGTCATATTTAAATTATAATGCCAGAAGATTATCTTTCGAATAAAGTAAATTTCATGTCAATTTAAAAAATTTATCTTTGTTTTATTCCATTTCAAAGTTCTATACCTCTATAAAAAACACCCTTTATATATATATATATATATATATATATATATATATATATATATATATATATATATGTATATATGTATATATACTAATATATATATATATATATATATATATATATATATATATATATATATATATATATATATATATATATACACAAATACACGTCGCGCTGGCGCTTCGCATCCGTATGAGGTTCAGTTTGCTACTCCGCGTACAAAGCTTTTCAAGCAATCTTTTATATGGAGAACGTCATCCCTTTGGAATAATTTGACCAGCGCTGTGTTTCCCACCGAGTACAATTTACAGCGATTCAAGAACAACGTGAATCGCTTTTTCCGCACTCGTGCCGCTCCTGGAGCGCTTTAGGGACTTCCCTGCAGCACGTGTGCTAGACCCATAAAAATATATATATATATATATATATATATATATATATATATATATATATATATATATATATATAATATATATAGATACAATTTATTGTATCTTACCACGGTGTTACGCCAGTTTGTTATTAGGAGGGTATTTGATCATTCCTTATACACATGTCTGGGCAAAGTCATGATAATGACCTGTTAGCTCAGAAGTACGTCGACTAAACCTTAAAATGCCTAAAACCCGTAATTAAGATCCCTAAAAAAGAAATTAAAAACTGACTTATATGATTTTTTTAAATATCATTTCGTTTTAATATAATAATTTTCCTATTTGCTGAACGAGTAATTCCACTGTCCTTAAATTCCTCTATATTTCCTCTCAACATTCTGAAACTGAAATAAAGCCCCACACCAAAACTATAACTCAAAAGGGAGGAAAATAGGAGGCAACAAAAGCATCGCAAGATGCAATTAAAATCCTCAAATTTCTATTGGTCTACGAGAACGCGTCTATTCTCTATATGTAAGACCCTGCGAATAAGTTTGAATTTTCAACTTAAACCTTTATAATTATCAGGAGTGGAATGGGTGTCTTCTTAAGAGTGACAGTCTTCGAAATATGAATGCAGTTTCGTAATACATAACAGACGTAACAACTCAGTTGTCACAAAAATAACGTTTACTGTTTTATTTTGATAATTTTAAAGGTTTGTGGCGTAGCCCAAAGGAAGAATAATATTTTTTATTATTAACTAACTTTCCCTAGAAAAATTGTGAGAAAATGCCGAGGAAAATTGTTTAAAGATATCTTGTTTATTGGAAGACAACGCGTTTGCTTTAGAAATCGCTGTTGGCTTTGCAAAAAATTAATGTATTAGACTTTGTACTGCTGTATTATCCACCTTATTTCCCTGATTCGGCTCCCCCACGCACTATTACTTATTCCAAAAACTGAAAAAACATTTAAAAAGACACAAATTTAATTCAAATGACGAAGTAGTATAAAGTAAAAAGCTTACGTTAAATAAAGAATTGTTATTTTTTGAGATTTGCCTCTTCTTTTTATGCAAGGCTGGAAACTTACTAATACGCCCTCGTATTGTGTGGTATTGTATTTATATTATTTTTTTTTTTATTAGTGTTCCGTACGAAACACTGATGGGATCACTTCGGTGGCCGTCTGTCTCTCTGTCATTTCTCCGAAACTATTTGACATAGAAAGTTAAAATTTGGCATAAATATAGGAATTGATGATCCAATTAGACCCGGGTAGTTTTTGGAAGTTAAATTTTGATTTCAGGGATTTAGTTTTGGGGTATGAAATCAGAAGTAAAAAAAAAAAATTTAACCGATCAAGTGGGGTGTCAAGTAAAAGCTTGTGAAAATATATATGACATAATACTTGCGCAAACTTCTTTTTGTATTATTTTTAAAAATGTCTAAAAATAGCTGTCATCCTCTATCTCGAAACGCATTGCCTCAAAAAATTTTGAAAAATTCTGAAATATTCTACATAACGTGTAAATTGAGCCAAAATTATAATGAGCGTTTGATAATACATATCTGGTATAAAAAATTATTTGGCTTGACAATATGGTGGAGGCTTTTTAACATACATTTTAATACACGCACTGGTGTCCAACGAATAGATACCGGGATAAAAAAAAATATTTTATTTGTTCATAATTAAACAAATATATAAGTAGTATATCTGTTTTACACGTTTACTACTAGATTAGGGAACAGGAGGCTAAGATGCTATAACTATTATACATTATTAACTAAAAAAAAAGTGAAAATACATATTGGATCTTAAGATATACCACATGCCAGGGACCTAATTAGCTTAGCCTAGGTAAAGATTTTATTCTATTTTTAAAAGTAATCAACATACGTGTGCACGAAATTGCTCAAATCCGACTTGCACTTAGCTGGTTTTTTTCTTTCCGACGTTTGAATTTGTGATGAATTATATATCTTGAACGATTCAACATTATTAGCGATCACCAGTATGCCTTTCGTAAACATAGATCAACAGGAGAATCTTCTGACTTATGCAACACATGTTTGGAACAACGCAATTGAACACTTTGGAGAATCTTGAGCGGTTTGCTCTTGAAACATCCAAGGTATTCGACCGTGTTTGGAACGATGGACTGTTGGCTAAGCTATGCTCTTATGGTATGTCTGAAAAGTTCTGTTTGTGGCTCTCATGTTTCCTCAGAGAGCGTTCTTTACGAGTGGCAGTCGATGGATTTCTTTCTACCACCTTCACTATCAACGCCGGTGTGCCCCAAGGCTCCACACTGTCTCCTACTATATTTCTCATTCACATTAACGATCTGCTGGAAAAGACCGGGAATCCAATCTACAGCTTTGCAGAGATGACAGTTACGCTTATCTCTTCAATCACTTTGAACGCTCGGACACCGGCTATTTAGGCAAATATCCGCAGACAGCAGAAGGTCGTTCAACATAACAAAGACCTGGGAGAAACTCTATCTTGAGGTGACAGTAATGAAGTGGAATTTAATGCTACAAAAATCCAGGCAGCAGATTTTTCTAAAAAAGTCAACGTTGCTGAAAACCGACATGGTTATGTCGGGGCACTCCATTCCCCTAGCATCATCACTCAATTGTTGGGCGTTAATTTGGGAGCAAATATGTCCTGGCATGTTGCAGGCATAGCAAGGGAGAGCTTCTCAAAAGTTGGGAATATTATTTCGAACCAGAAAGCTTTAAACTTCACAACAACTGTTAATTCTTTACAAAGCTCAAATTCCATCAACTATGGAATAGTGCTGCCATGTTTGGGGCTCCACTCCCAAACATACACTGCATTTGTTGGATTCTGTTCAGAGAAGAGTTGTTCATCTGACTGGAGACCCGGAACTGACCGGCTGCCTTGATTCGCTGGAACATCGAAGAACGGTTGGCGACTTGAGTCTGTTCTACAAGTATTTTCATGGAAAGTGTTCGAAGGATGTAGCCCGTTTAATTCCTCCCAGAGCAGTGCATGTTAGAAGTACACGTCGCGCTAATACTTCACATCCGTATGAGGTTCATCTTGTTACTCCGTGGACAACGCTTTTTTAAGCAGTCTTTTATATGAAGAACATCATCCCTTTGAAATAATTTGCCCAGGGCTGTGTTTCCCAGCGAGTACAATTTACAGCGATTCAAAAACAACGTGAGTCACTTTTTCCGCACACATGCCGCTCCTGGAGCGCTTTAGGGGACTTCCCTGCAGCACGTGTGGCTAGACCCATAAAAAAAATCAATAATGTAGGAGATATTTTTATAGAGTATGATTCAAATAAGATTCAAGAGACATTAACAGGTGGTAAATATTTCTTTCCTATCCATTTTTCCCCAGACGATCCATAATAATAACAAAAATAAATAAAAATCATATTATCCTAAACCAATACAGGCCTTTGATCGGATCGACCATCATGTTATCATCAATGAGTTGTCTTTCTTTGGTTTCACTGATGGTACGAGGGCTCTTATAAGTTCTTACTTGTTTAATCGAACTCAGTTTGTATCCTACAACGGATTCAAATCAGAAAGATTTGTGGCTACCTCAGGCATTCCACAAGGTTCAAATCTGGAACCCTTGCTCTTTATTATGTTCGGAAATGACCTTTGCGATGTAACAAACTAATTTATATTATTCACTGAGGTAGCCGTTACTTGATGGAAATTCATTGTAAATTAATACCGAAGTAAAACAATAGATGTTTTTTAGAATTCCACTATATTTTATAAACCGTAACAATTGTTTCGACATACAATGTCTTCATCAGACGGATGATAACTTTAAACTAATTTTAAATTAGAACATATTAGCCCATATATACCTTTAGGAGTAGTAAAATACAAGATTAAATTATAAAAATAATAAACATTTAATATTATTGTACAAAAGAAGTGGGTAATACCTGTCATTTGTGGGTTTTCACACAATTAAAATAAAGATAACAATAAATAAGTTGTACCATACTTAAATGATGGATTAATAATGGGTTATTCCGGATAAAGGTTTAATAATGGGGAATTGTTTGTTTCTATTTGTTGATTTAAGAGGAGATTTGAATTTTGTATTTGTTTATTTCTAAGCTTTCTAAGTAATTTAATTTCTTGGATTTTTTGTCATAAAATGAAGTATTTTGAAATTATCGTCAAAGACGTGATTTGTTGAAATTAAATGTTCTGCATAATGGGATATGATATTTTGTTTGGTATAGCTTCTTTTGTGTTCGTTGATTCTTTTTTGAAAAGATCTGCCTGTTTGGCCTATATAAAATTTTGGACAAGAACCACAATTGAGTTTATAAATTCCCGATTTTGCTTTTTTGTTACTTTTATTTTTATTATTTTTTATTATGTTAGAGAGTTTATTATTAGTTCTGAAAGCAATATTTAGACCTATTTTAGTTAATTCTTTAGAAATAAACTGTGTAATTTGTCCGGTGTAAGTGATAGTTTTATAACTTTCTTTATTCTTTTTTGGTTTAGGATATAACTTATTGATTGCTAGTTGATATGTTTTTTTATTAATCATTCTGTCTAAGATATCTGGTTGGTATCCATTGTTAACCGCTATTTGTTTTATTATATTCATTTCTATAGAATAATTCTCTTCTGACATAGGTACATGTAAAAGTCGATGGATGAATGAATTAAAAGCTGCCATTTTGTGTGAATATGGATGATTTGAGTTATTATGTATTACTGTATCTGTATGTGATGGTTTATGGTAAATTGAAAAATTGTGTTATAATATTAATATTTTTAATTGTTAAATCTAAGAAGTTAATTGTTTTTTCTTGTTCAATTTCTATGGTAAATTTAATATTGGAATGGATAGTATTAATATGGTTGAGAAATTGTTGTAGTTGTCTATCTGTTCCAGAAAAACAAACTAATATATCGTCTACATACCTATGCCAGTATAGAAAATATTTACTAATTGGGTGTTTGAGAATTATGGATTCTAAATTATCCATGAAAATTTTCGGCTAACAATGGACTTAACGGATTCCCCATTATTAAACCTTCCTTAGCCATATAAAATATGTCATTAAATTCAAAGTAATTTTGATCTAAACAAACTAATAGACAATCTAGGATTTCTTGTTTGATTTTTATATTAATTCTATTTTTAGTGAGTAGACCTTCTACTAAACTTATTACTTCATTAGGTGGTATACTCGGAAATAAATTTTGGACGTCAAAAGATATAAGTTTAGCGTTTTTTGGAATCTGTAAGTGTTGAATTTTATTGATAAGTTCGTAAGAATTAAGAATACTGTGTTGTGCTTGAAAGTTGCAATATTTTTGTATGATGTCTATTAGTTTGTTTGATAATTTAACAGAAGAAGCAGTAACAAAAGATACAACCGGTCTAATAGGGAAATTATTCTTATTCACTAATTAAACTCCATAAGAATAATTTCCCTATTAGACCGGTTGTATCTTTTGTTACTGCTCCTTCTGTTAAATTATCAAACAAACTAATAGACATCATACAAAAAAATATTGCAACTTTCAAGCACAACACAGTATTCTTAATTCTTACGAACTTATCAATAAAATTCAACACTTACAGATTCCAAAAAACGCTAAACTTATATCTTTTGACGTCCAAAATTTATTTCCGAGCTATATACCACCTAATGAAGTAATAAGTTTAGTAGAAGGTCTACTCACTAAAAATAGAATTAATATAATAATCAAACAAGAAATCCTAGATTGTCTATTAGTTTGTTTAGATCAAAATTACTTTGAATTTAATGACATATTTTATATGGCTAAGGAAGGTTTAATAATGGGGAATCCGTTAAGTCCATTGTTAGCCGAAATTTTCATGGATAATTTAGAATCCATAATTCTCAAACACCCAATTAGTAAATATTTTCTATACTGGCATAGGTACGTAGACGATATATTAGTTTGTTTTTCTGGAACAGATAGACAACTACAACAATTTCTCAACCATATTAATACTATCCATTCCAATATTAAATTTACCATAGAAATTGAACAAGAAAAAACAATTAACTTCTTAGATTTAACAATTAAAAATATTAATAATAAACACAATTTTTCAATTTACCATAAACCATCACATACAGATACAGTAATACATAATAACTCAAATCATCCATATTCACACAAAATGGCAGCTTTTAATTCATTCATCCATCGACTTTTACATGTACCTATGTCAGAAGAGAATTATTCTATAGAAATGAATATAATAAAACAAATAGCGGTTAACAATGGATACCAACCAGATATCTTAGACAGAATGATTAATAAAAAAACATATCAACTAGCAATCAATAAGTTATATCCTAAACCAAAAAAGAATAAAGAAAGTTATAAAACTATCACTTACACCGGACAAATTACACAGTTTATTTCTAAAGAACTAACTAAAATAGGTCTAAATATTGCTTTCAGAACTAATAATAAACTCTCTAACATAATAAAAAATAATAAAAATAAAAGTAACAAAAAAGCAAAATCGGGAATTTATAAACTCAATTGTGGTTCTTGTCCAAAATTTTATATAGGCCAAACAGGCAGATCTTTTCAAAAAAGAATCAACGAACACAAAAGAAGCTATACCAAACAAAATATCATATCCCATTATGCAGAACATTTAATTTCAACAAATCACGTCTTTGACGATAATTTCAAAATACTTCATTATGACAAAAATCCAAGAAATTAAATTACTTAGAAAGCTTAGAAATAAACAAATACAAAAATTCAAATCTCCTCTTAAATCAACAAATAGAAACAAACAATTCCCATTATTAAACCTTTATCCGGAATAACCCATTATTAATCCATCATTTAAGTATGGTACAACTTATTTATTGTTATCTTTATTTTAAATTGTGTGAAAACCCACAAATGACAGGTATTACCCACTTCTTTTGTACAATAATATTAAATGTTTATTATTTTTATAATTTAATCTTGTAATTTACTACTCCTAAAGGTATATATGGGCTAATATGTTCTAATTTAAAATTAGTTTAAAGTTATCATCCGTCTGATGAAGACATTGTATGTCGAAACAATTGTTACGGTTTATAAATATAGTGGAATTCTAAAAAACATCTATTGTTTTACTTCGGTATTAAACTAATTTATGCTGATGATCTAAAAATGTTTATATCAATAGAAAAAAAACTGAGGATTGTTCCTATCTATAGAGCCAGTTGAATTTCGTACATTCTTGGTGTTGTGACACCAAACTACATCTAAATGCTCAAAAATGCAAAGTTCTAACATATACTAGGAGGGTAGCGTCAATAGAGTTTCAATATGGAATTCAAGACCATAATTTAAGTAGGTGTAGCACAGCTAAGGATTTAGGAGTTGTTTTTGATGCAAAACTAACATTTGCTCAGCATATAGCATTGAAAGTTTCTGAAGCAATGAAGTCTTTTTTATTTTTTTACGGGTTCATCATTAGGAATTATAGGGGTTTCACTAATATTGCATTACTGAAGGTTTTGTATTTTCTGCTTTGTTCGCTCGAAACTAGAATATGCAAGTATCGTCTGGAGTCGAATGTACGAGGTGCATAGAGTTTCACTAGAAAAAGTGCAGAGGAGATTTCTGATGTTTAAGATTAATGGAATGTATCCTGAACAGGGAATCAGCAGGGATTATTTGTGTGAACAGACAAATATTCTTAGCCTGGGATTCAGGAGAGTTTGTGCCTCAATATTATTCCTATATAGAGCATTGCACAATATGATCGATTGCAGGGATATAGTGTCTCGTATTTAACATCAATGTGCCACGGATACACTCACGATCTAATATGTTTTTTTAGATGTAACAGACCTGATACTAATTTGTTATTGAATTCACCTATTCATGTAATGTGTACTAATTTTAGTCATATTTGTAATGTTTGTGACATATACTAAGAAGCAATTATTACAGACTGTCATTGAATATGTAAATGTCTAAATATTTACCCTATTAATGGGAAACTTTTGGGTAATAAAGCTATTATTATTATTATTATTATTAATACAGAAAAATTTAACAAAAATGTATGTTTAAACCCTGTATAGATATTCAATACACACCCTGTATATAAGCGTTGTCACCACATATAAGCAAATGTCGAAAAAAAATTGAGCCTTTTAAAGTTAAAATTGACACAATTGTTTTTAATACTTTGAAAGAAATTTATTAAACCAAATATGTGCCATTTTTGTTCAATGACCTTTTGTCACTTTTTTGACAACTCCATAATCTCGTCATTGTAGAAACTTTTGTGGTTTCTAGGCAAAAATTGTAACCAGTGGTTTTCGCAAGCCTTTTGTCGAACAGTTTCACACCCTTCAGTGAATTCTGCAGAGACCATCACAAATGGTAGTCTGATGGTGGAAGGATTGGGGCTATACGGTAGACGTATTAAAATTTCCCAGCCAAGCATTAAATATGGGTATGGTCTGGGGTTGGCATGGTGGAAGACGACAACCGTTCTGTTGATTAATTTCAGCAGAATCTTTTTAATCGTTTACTTCAATCTTGTCAATTGCTGACAGTAGAGTACAAAATCAATCGTTTGGCCATGCTACAGCAGTTAATGATGCACGATTCCCTGCCAATCCCACCAAACAAACCGTATCACCTTCTTGGCGTCAATCCGGGCTTTGTCGGCGTTTGTGGTGCTTCAATTTTTATTTACTATCTTTTTCGTAGATTATTTTTGTGTATGACCCACTTTTTATCGCCCGTGATCAACCGCTTCTGAAATGGCTATCAAATCATGTGGCCCCCAAGTATCGAGCTTCTTTTGTAGCCTGCTTTTTCCAAATGGTTTAAATTTGTTTTGTGTTGGATGTTTAGTTCCTCGGCGTACTTACGTGCTGGTCTTGCTCAACCTTTGTCAAAATTTTATCATCTTTTTCTGTCATTGGTCAACCACTGCGAGGAGACTCTTCGACATCGAAATTTCCAGAACGAAAGGACCTGAATCATCTTTTGATTATTCCTTTTTGTAACGTATCTTGACCACAAAACAGCACAAATTTCTTCATAGCCCTACGCAGCATTTGTGCTTGTATCGCAGTAAAACTGTAAAAATATGGCGAGCAAACTTTTGCAGAAATTTTACTCCGCTTTAAGGCTCTCTAAATTTAATCTGAATAAAGGAATTCTGACAGTTCTGCATGTCTACTGCTGTCTAATGTCAACTTTCAACTGACGCTAAGTATGACCCGATGCGACGTATATTACCTGAGATATGTGACGTTTAAACCTATCTAAGGAGAATAGGCTCAATACTATTATATTATATCATATTACGCAAAGCAATAATATCTTCTAAAATAAAATAAAGTAAACATGATATTTACTTTCAATAAAATAACATTATAGACGGATTATCCCTCTTAGCATTCCTTTATATAAAATCCTAGAAAATTGGTCTTTCAATTTGAGAAAACGCAGACAAGTAGATTATTAGATCTTACGTGAGATGGAAAAGGACAAAACCGACATACTCTTCTATTTCGTATATTTCTCACATTTGTAATCTTGAGATAACATGAAGATATAATCAGTGTCGTAGTATAAATTTACATGCAGTTGCTACTTAGCCAGTGAAATTTTTTTAAACTGATAAAATAAAACGAATAATTTTAGGCTCTCATTATGTAGATATTTCAGTAATATTAATATTGGATATAACCTCCAATATCCAATCCGAACGTTTTTAAAATAACTAATAATTTTTTAGTATGATCCAGCACAGCGTTTTCAAACAGGCCTCTTATTTCCGATGTCATAATAACCGCTTGAAATTGGAATTTCCTTTTTATTTCATGAGTACAGCACAGGCGCTGTTCATACAACAACTTTACTTATAGGCAATCGTGAAGTACATGTAGGTTTTATCGATCTACTGAAAGCTTTTGACACTGTGCCAAGAAATAGACTTAGAACTTCTCTAAATGTTTCACTATCCCTCACAACATGAAACAACCCTCTTATATTCATGTCGGTCCGTTCTCTTATGTTTCTCAGCCAAGACTTCTTCTTTCTTCAGACAGCCTTTCTATCGTCAACTTTGTCGTTTCTGAGTACATGAGATGTTTTGCGTACTTTTATGATTGCCAACAGTTTTCTGCCTTGGCCTATCCTTCGTAGAACTTCCTTATTACTGATCCTGGATGTCCATGGGATTTTTAATATTCTTTAATAGCACTTCAAATGTTTCTTCTTAGTACTGTATTGCTTCAAAGTGTAGGTCTCGACTAAGTTGGGACCACACGTAGCATTCCAGGAAACGCAATCTTAGAGCGAGGTATAAATTTCTGTTAGAGCATTGTCAGGAATTTTAAAAATACTTTTCTTGTAACCTCTATTCTCGTTTTAATTTCAATGTCTTGGTCAATGTCGGATGTAATACAGGTGCCTAAATATTTGTACTTTTCTACACGTTTCTATTTGTTTTCCTTCGAGGAATAACTTGGGCAATTGTTGGTTTAAATGTTTCGAAACGACCATAAAAATTTTATTTTTTCCGTGTTTATCGTCAGACCCATTTCTACACGTTTCTCTATTCACGTTCTCAACTAATGCTTGCAGGTCCTCCAATGTTTATGCCATGATCGCGAGATCGTTGGCAAAGCGAATGGTGTTGATCACTTCATCCTCTATCCTGATTCCTTCACTTCGTTCCCATAATGCTTTCTTGAAGATGACTTATGAATATAGGTTAAACAATACAGATAACATCTGTTAATATTTCATTTACTTGTACGACAATGGATGTGTTTTATTATTTCTATATTTTTCTATTCAAGTTGAATGTTCTTTAATTCGTTTGTCAGTTTAATTTGCTGTACCTTATCAAACGCTTTTTGACAGTCTAGAAAGCATATATGGATGGTCTTGTACTCTTGTACTTTTTTGAAGGAGAACCGTCATTCCAAGAAGTGCTACTCTTATTCCCATGCTACCCCTGAACCCAAATTGTGAACTGTCGAGTTATTCTTTACATTTCTTGTAGATTCTATTTTGTATAATTTTTAATAAAATTTTCAGGGGGTGGCTTATGAGACTGATCAACCTGAAATCTTCGCATGCTATGGGATTATTTTACTTAGGTAATGGTATAAAAGCTGATTGCAACCATTCTTTGGGAACTCTTCCGTCTTTGTATATCTCGGTGCATATTTTTGTGAAGGTGTTGTTCCTTTCAATCTAATACCTTCAGCACTTCCATTGATATTTAGTCAGGGCCTGGTGCCTTTTTATTCTTGCTGTTCTTGAATGCATCTCTAACTTCGGTTTCTAAAATTTCATAACAATCTCCTGTTGTTTCGGATTCTACGTTATCGCTCCAGATAAGAAGTGCGTACATTAATTTGTACAATTTCAGTGAGGAAAGGGAAATAAATTAGCTAATAAATTAATGGTAGTTGCAATGGAGCGTCATCAAAGAAGTGGTAGTATGTTAAAAACATTGAGATTACGAGTAACCGAAGGTATTAGAAATAGAATAAAGACGACACTACTAACATATTAAGCATTTTGGATGAAGGAGTCCAAAAAAAAGATGAACATAAATGATGATGATCACGCAACTGGAACGAGGATATTAAGAAAGCGACATCAGTAACTCCATCGTTCTAACGACCCGGCTATGTTCTTACGGAAAAGTAAGAAGGAACTTTCAAGGCGTACAGAATACATAGTAATTTTATGTAGGAAAACGTAGCTTTCCGCAAATAAGGTTGGTAATTTGGTAAGGAAATTACTGTTTATTTTAGGGAAGTTTGTTTCTCTTAGGTTGGATAGCCTGGCAGACGTTAAGCCGGGATAAACTTTGGCGAAAAGTACACAAAAAGTTATGTTTCCGGATGTTTGTTTTTGGAGTTTTGTTAATTGGTAAAATCTTAAGTTTGGCTCTTGAGAAATACTGTCGAGCGTTTCAAATGTTTAAATTAATTATTATACACTGCGGAAAGTATGAAAAGATTTTTAAATTTTTTTTTTTATCAAAATACGGTAACAGCACTTTCGAAGCGGAGACTTTGATCTTTCCACTCGTGAAAGTTCTGAATAACGTGAGGCGACGAAAGGCAAAAACAAAGCGGGATTTTATCCTTTCTTTTCGATGGAAAGTCCTCTATCATGCAGTGTATTCTTAGGGCAGAGCTCCGTTAGATTATTACTTATTTCAGTAGCTGCAACGTGACTTCGCCGACTTCAACTTCTATTTTCAGAGAGAGAATCCGCCATCTACTGGAAAACAGCTCAAAATGAGTTGAAAAATAATGGACAATCTTTTTCTTGACGGGTCATATTTTATTCGTAAGCAAATAGATATTTCATTATCGCAAAAATGTACCAAATTAATTTGTACATTTACTAGATAGATTTCAAGGAAGGGCTAAAAAATTTGTCATAATTCAGTGAGTGCGCTAATTTCATCATCAGCCTATTTTCTATCTTTCCTACAAGATTTGGATATAGGCTTCCTTCAGTTGGTTCCATCTAACTCTGTCTCTAGCAACCCTCCTCCACATTAGTCCTCCGTGTCTTTTTGTATCATCTGCCCATCTCATCTGTGGCTTCCTCTCGTTCCTCATCTGATCTGTTGTCCGGTACCGATCATTATGTCCTGCAAATTTCCATTTTACCCTGGCAGCTTGTTCAGAGACGTCAATGACTTCATTTCATCACTAATTTCAAAGTTATATAAATATATATATATATATATATATATATATATATATATTATATATATATATATATATATATATAAACACGTAGATTGAAAAATTTTTGGTCTGACACATAAATGTCGTCCTTCTCAAAGAATCCATATGATTTTTAGGAAGTACCAACCTTCAAATGATACGTGTCAAAATTTCATGACATTCCAACGATTAGTTTCAAATGTTTAAATTAATTATACACTGCGGAAAGTATGATTTTTAAAATTTTGTTTTTATCAAAATACGGTAACAGCAGTTTCGAAGCGGGGGACTTTGATCTTTCCGTTCATGAATGTTTTGAACAACATGAGGCGACGAAAGGAAAAAACAAAGCGGGATTTTATCCTTTCTTTTCGATGGGAAGTTCTCCATCATGCAGTGTATTCTTAGGGCATGGTTCCGTTAGATTATTATTTATTTCAGTAGCTGCATCGTGACTTCGCCGACTTCAGCTTCTATTTTCAAAGAGAGAATCCGCCATCTACTGGAAAACAGCTCAAAATGAGTTGAAAATAATGGACAATCTTTTTCTTCACGGGTTTATATTTTATTCGTAAAGCAAATACAAAATGTACCAAATTATTTTATACATTTACTAGATAGATTTCAAGGAAGGGCTAAAAAATGTACCATAATTCATTAAGTGACGCTAATTTCATCATCATCATCAGCCTATTTTCTATCTTTCTTTCAAGATTTGGATTTAGGCTTCCTACAGTTGGTTCCATCTAACCCTATCTCTAGCAACCCTCCTCCACATTATTCCTCCGTGTCTTTTTATATCATCTGCCCGTCTCATCTGTGGCTTCCTCTTCCTCTCGTTCCTCATCTTTTGCCCGGGTACCGGTCGTTATGTCCTGCAAATTTCCATTTTAGATTCTGGCAGCTTGTTCAGAGACGTCAATGACTTCATTTTATCACTTATTTCATAGTTATATAAATATATATATATATATATATATATATATATATATATATATATAAATATATATATATATATATATATATATATATATATATATATATATATATAAACACGTAGACTGAAAAATTTTTGGTCTGACAGATAAATATCGTCCTTCTCAAAAAATTCATACGATTTTTAGGAAGTACCAACGTTCAAATGATACATGTCAAAATTTTATGACATTCCAACGATTAGTTTACAAGTTACAGTGGTTTTAGTGACGCTACTTTTAATATTTTCGAAACAATAGAAAAAATTGAATTTCGTGTGTTAACTAAACACTGTTTTTTGATGGCAAAAAAGTACACACTGGAATAAAATCGGCGGTCAGCTGAGTGTGGACAGCAGCCGGTGAAACCCGCCCGAAGCGACCAAAGACACAACAGTCGCCTGGGAAGGTTTTTGGCCGCTGTATTTTGTACGTGTTATATATATATATATATATATATATATATATATATAATATATATAATATATATATTGTATATATATATAATATATATATATATATATATATATATATATATGTATATATATATATATATATATATATATATATATATATATATATATATATATATATATATATATATATATATATATATATATATATATATATAATATATATATATATATATATATATATATATATATATATATATATATATATATATAAGAGGCAATATAAAAATGTCCTTACTTTGTTAAATAATAAAATAACGAACTGTTAATTGTAAACGTTGAAAAATTGTAATAATCCAGGATACTATTTAAAACAGGCTTTATTTGTTTTCGATTTCTCAATTGGCTACAACAACCATTCACGTACATGCTAAAAAATCATAAATTTTTAGGCAGATTTTCTCATTTGTTGTAACGAAGCGTTGTTTATCACTATTTTCTACAGTTTTCCTTGAAACAATGCTTTAACGCAAATATATTAAATAGTTTTCATATAAATTATATATATATATATATATATATATATATATATATATATATATATATATATATATATATGTATCAATATATATATATATATATATATATATATATATATATATATATATATATATATATATATATATATATATATATATATGTATATATATATATATATATATATATATATATATATATATATATATATATATATATATATATATATATATATATATATATACGTATATAGTTTTCATATAAATTATATATATATATATATATATATATATATATATATATATATATATATATGTATATATATATAATATATATATATATATATATATATATATATATATATATACGTATATATGGGTCATTCTCTGTCAACCGCAGTCTAGTTTTTAGTTTCGATATAAAATGATTTTTTCGGCTCAAAATTTTCGTTTGAATATCTACTTTTAAATGCCGTGAGTCCTCTTCAATAATTCAAAATGGCGGCTACAATATGGCGGCTAAAACGAAAAAATTGTTGCAAAAATTTTTTCAATATGAAGATAAATTACTTAAATAATTAGATATTTGAGCGAAACTCGCTACTAGGGATTTTTGAGATGCTGAATACGAATTTGAAGTTAGAAAATGATTATTTTTTTTTATTCCAAGATCGCGGGTCCAAGATGGCGATCGTAAATTCAAAAAAAAATCAGATTTCCGTGCAAGGCTCGGTACAGATATTGAGTATTGAGGCAAAAATTATGTGTATATTTAATTTTTAGACTTCAAGTAATTTAACGAAGTTTAATTTTTGTTGTCTTTCAATTTTTGAGATACTTTTGATGCATTTTATATATATAAAAAATTAACCTAAAAGATAATATTCATTTTAATATAAATAATGAATGCGAATTGTTATCGAGTTTATACAGTCATAAACTCTTTGAGTAATTTTTACTCAGTTCGCATGAAAAACACGGTCTCCATGGAATCGTACACAATTGAAAATTTTCTGGTTGAAAAAAATTCTGTAAAACAATTTTTTAGCAAATTTTCTGAACTTTTAGATAAAAAATAGAATAAAAAGTTTCGAGCACATCTAGATCATTTTTTGAAGCTCCAAAGTACAAAAAATTGATTTTCGTTGAGTTCGAACATTCAAAATTTGTCTAAAATTTTTTCAAATACTTTTTAAAAGATCTTAGAAGTGCTCCCACAATTTTTAGAGTATGAAACCTAGTGAAAATATCAATTTTTGACTTCAGATTCGTCATCAGTGCCTCCTTGAAAAAGTTGGAAAATATGTTTTATGCTAATATTTTACATCGTTTCGCCATCTTGGATCCGTAATCTTGGGATAAAAAATAATCGTTTTCTGAATTGAAATTCGTGTTCAGCACCTCAAAAAACTCCCGAGTACCGAGCTTTGCATGGATATCTGATTTTTCGAATTTGCAATCACCATTTTGGAATAAAAAATAATCATTTTTCTGACTTTAAATTCGAGTTCAGCACCTCAAAAAACCCCCTAATAACGAATTTCACATGAATATCTCATTATTTAAGTAATTAATCTTCATATTGAATTTTTGGAGCAATTTTTTCGTTTTAGCCGCCATATTGCAGCCTGCATTTTGAATTTTGAGCCTAAAAAAATCATTTTATATCGAAATCAAAAATGGACAGAGGGGAGGTCCGGTTGACAGAGAATGATCTATATATATATGTATATATATACATATATATATATATATATATATATATATATATATATATATATATATATATATATATATATATATATATATATATATATATGAGTATATATTACTTTTACAAATTATTCAACTACATCGTGTAAGGTAGGGTGCCACATTGAATAAAAAAAACAATCATCCATGTTTCACCCATAAAAAATTTCTTATTTCTCATCCTTAAACCATTAGCGACAAATTTCTACTCCCGCAAAAGCTCCTCCTCCACGCACCAAACATTTTAACAACCGACGACGACTCGAGTTCAGTTGTCTTTTCTTCAATTGTTTCTCGATTGTCAATATTCAAAGCACGCTTTTACAAATTGTTTAATTAAATCAAGGGAGGTTGGGCCGAGCAGCACGGCATCATTCTCTTGTTTCCAACGCCGACTGTGTCTTGGAAATTAAATTTAAGACTTCAGAGCGACTTTGATGCGTTTTGGGACCTCGCGCTCGCAATTCAATTGCCTTGTTCGCGAGAAACTTTCTTGGCAGGGACTAATTAAATTAAAACGGTCTTATTTCTATCTAGTCAGCGTTAGAAGGATATTTTTTGTGGGTGGTTTATGTCATTTAGAAGGATCAAAGGAAAAAAGGAATTTAATGAAAATTAAGTTTTTAAAATTTGTGAGTGAAAAAAGTTGCCAATATTATCAGCTATTTTGACCATACAGTGTAGTCTAGTGGGGGAAGGATTTTAGGCACACATATAGACCAGAGAGATCTTTTTTCGTAAACCGCATCTAACGTCTGATAATGGATAGTACTCTCAGCTTACACCCTCCGAAAATCTTTGTGTCATTGAAACTAAGCACTTCATTATTGATGGCGACCCTCCACCTATCTAATGGTACTTCAGATACGTAACCCACTGAAAAATGACCAGAACACTGTTTCCATTGTCAGTTCTTCCGAACCCAGTGATCCTCCACCAACATCCCGTCAGCAGTTTACGTCATAATCGTTTTCCGGTTCATCATTGTTTAACTTCAAATATAAGTCTCACTCGGGAGCATAGCGACTGGCCTTCCACCAACAACATGCCTTTATGAAAATATCTGGCTAGCAGCAAAATTAAGAAATATATTCACCTGAGGAGTTGAGTTTCGGATCGCGAAGTGTGTGCATGTGAATCGAACGCCCGGCAATAGTCAGCTCGTTCAACGAGCATTATTACGGTAGTGTTTCGACCTAATTAATTGTTTTGTCGGTTGCAAACGAGAGGACTAGAAATAAAGCAGAGTGTAGTGTTAGATTTAAGAAAATAAATAAAAAAATTTAGAAGTTTATGAGAATAATTCTGTGAAATTGTATGAAGCTAACGAAACGATAAGCGACGACCTTGACCGTTTTAATGCGTATAAGGTGAGCGAACCACCGAGAACGGTGATAAGAAGTATAAACAACAGTTTTTTTTCTTTTTCTCCTGTGTTTGAAAATGGAATATACGAGGAGCACACGTAAAGTTTTTATAACCGAAAGAACAATGGGTAGCGATGATAATACATCAGGAGACTCAAAAAGGGGGAGAGTCGAAGAAAAAGAAAGAGCCAATGGAATTATCCAAGAAGAGTAAAAAGCTGATAAGAACACCACAGAAAGAGAGAAGAAACGAAATAGTAAATAAGACAAACAATTTGATAGAAATGATCAGAGAGCTAATGTCCGATATAAAGGAAATAAAACAAGATCAGAAGAGATACCAACAGGAGTTGAGGAAACTAAGAAAAGGAGAATGAAGTACTAAAAGAGGAAAATAAAATAATTAGAGAAAACATGAGAAGTATGAGCTTGAAGATGAGTAGGTTGGAAAAATACAACGTAAGGAATAATATTGTAATATTGAGAATGAGACTTGCAGCGAATAGCGAACCAGATCTGAGAGTGGGTAAAGAACACTTTATGGAGAGGAGTATGGACACAAAAGTACAGATTAAATATGTGATCAAAATAGGAGCAACTATATACAAGAAAGAACTTGGAAACACGGGAGATAAAGAAGCTGTGATGAAAAAATAAAAACTAACTGAGAAATCTAAGGGAGAGAGTTTACATAAAGAACGATTTAACAAAAGATGAATGGGAAATTCAAAATAAATTGAAGCATATAGTAGAGAACGAGAGAAAAAAATGGAAAAAGAGTGAAAATAGGATATCAAAAAATCATAATCGAAGGAAGAGAATATAAATGGGACATTGAGAAAGAAAAATTGAAAGAACAAACAAAAAACACTTCGACCATCAAGTCAAAAAACTGAGAAAAAGGAGAGAGATAGGTAGATTGACGACGACCCTGGCAAAAAGAGAGGGGCTAATGAAAGGAATATAAATAAGAAGATTAATCAAAGAAATAGATAGGAAGAAAGAAATGGAAAATAATTATCGAGTTATTAGATTGAATGATGAATAATGGGGATATAAACTGAAAAGAGGATGAACTGACAGAAGAACAACAAATGTACTATGTAGGAGAATTACGAGGACGCCTTTTAAGTTTTTACAAACCACCACTAGATGCCGCTATTCAGATATGACATTACCATTGTTGTGAAATTTGACCTTTGTTGTTATTGTTAAAACAGTTTACAGTGAGCGTTTGAAAAAACAGTTCTGTGATCAAACGGAAATTTTATGTGAAGGTTTTCATTGGATAATTTTTTTTACGATTTTAGTAAAGACCTAACTCAATACCAATGCCTTAAATTGCTTCGTTCAACTTTTGGTAATGAATTATCATCACAAAAGGACTGTTTATAATTGGTTTGCAGAATTTCGTCATAGTCGTGCTTCCTTCAGCAATCAATTTCGTGAAGGTCGACCAAAATCGGTTGTTGTTACAAAAACATTGGTGCTGGCTCGTGTCAATTTGTGTAAGGAAATATTCAAAAAATTCGATCGAGGACATGCAAAATCGCTATAAAACATCGTAACAGGAGAAGAATCTTGGATATATTCGTACGAGACGGAAACTAAGCAACAACCATCTGTTTGGGTGTTCCAAGGTGAACCAAATACAATAATTGTTTCGTTCGCGACGCACTTCCAGGAAAATGATTGCTTGTTTCTTTGATTATACTCGACAAGTTGTAACCATTACTTTAGAAGACCAAAGAACAGATAATGGCGAATGGTATACAACAGTTTATTTGCCAGAACTCATCGATGAAACTGAACCCTTCCAAAACCATGTTTTTGAGGTACCAACTTCAGAGTTGAAAAATAATTTTGATAATTGGTTTGAACGCATCCAAAAATCTTAAAGGCGAATATTTTGAAAAACAATAAAACAATTTGTAACAAAAAATTTTTTTTCTTCCAGTGTTTTTGTTAAAACGTAAAAGGAAGCCCTCATAAGTTTAAATAGCATTGATGTTATTGACTCTAGAATTAACGTTTTAAAAATGAAGAAGCAAGAAGAGAAAAAAGGCAATAAAAAAAAAGAAAAAAGGGAAAAAAGGAAGGAAGAAGAAAAAAAATAATGAAATCGAAAAAGCAAATAAAAAATAGACAACAATTAGACAAATAAGATAAATTTGTATACAGTAAAGGAATAGTAAAAAAAAGTTTTTATTTTATTTTTTATTGAAAAAAAAAGAAATGCTGGTTAATTGTTTATTTACGCTTGTTGATAAATAAGTTAATTTCAACTTGCAAGTAAATAAAAAAATAATTTAGCCGATCTTGTACCAACTTTAAAGTTTTGCATAATTTTGTGTGATTAACAGTCAAATTTTGTTATTAAATTAAGTATTAATTGCATATTACTTACATTTATTGCATTTTTCTTTTGGTTTGACTAGAACGAAGATTGTTTTTGCTGGTTATATTTTCTTTTACAGCGATTCAAGAACAACGTGAATCGCTTTTTTTTTTTTTTCCGCACTCGTGCCGCTCCTGGAGCGCTTTAGGGACTTCCCTGCAGCACGTGTGCTAGACCAATAAAAAAAAAAAAAAAAAAAAAAAAAAAAGTACTAACTCTTTAAAATTCGGAGAAGATGTTATTTTGTAATTTTTATTACTTTTTAGTGTTCCGTACGGAACACTTATAAGATGACTTAGGTGTCTGTCCTGTCTGTCTGTCTGTCACACCCGATTTTTCTCCGAAACTATTTGACATAGAAAGTTGAAATTTGGTAATAATATAGGAATTGATGGCCTCATCAGAGCTATGTAGTTTTGAGAGTTAAATTTTGACTTAAGGGGTTAGTTTTGAGGGGTGAAATCGGAAGTGAAAAAAAAAAATTTTTTTACTAGGGTCATCCAGTGTGGTGTCAAATGAGAGCTTGTGAAAACACGAGAAAAAAATATACATATAATGTAATACTTGCGCGCACTTTTCTTTGTATTATTTTTTAAAAATCGAGAAAAATCGCTGTCCTTATCCTTATCTCGAAAAGTACTTATCGAAAAATTTTGAAAAAATTGTGAAATATTTTCCACGGGGTGTAGATTGAACAAAAATTATCACGAGTGCATTATCTTTAATAATTTTTCTGGTATATAAAAAGAAACAAAAATTTCAAGGTCATCAGATTTCAGTAAAGATTGGAAACAAACTTTGTTGAAAACTCATTTGGGGTGTGTTTTATGAAGTCACTGATCATTTTATACCCCTGTAACAAAATTTTTTATTTTAAAAGCAATCAACGTACGGAACAATAATTGCGCAAGTTCAACTTGCACTTGACCGGTTATTCGAAGTAAGTTTTTTTTTTAATTTTTATTTTTTATGTCCTGTATTAGTAAAATGATGCCAATCATTTAGCCACGTAGGCAGAGAGCCGCTGGCATCTGATAGTCTCATATAAAACATTGAGAAGGCATAAGGACGAAAACAAAATTTCAATGCGAAAACGGTAAAACATAACACGCTTCGAGAATATCACCGATTATGCAAAAAACAGGTTAATTTACCGCGACACCTTTCAAACCTATAAATTTCGACTTTGCGACTAATTAAACATTTCGAAAAATGGTTATTTTGACAATTTCCATTCCAACTGTAACCGAGCGGAAAATTACTTTTGGAGGAAAACAGCGTCTTAAAACGGAAAATTAAAGGAAAAATTTTATTCTCCTCGGCGAAGTCGCGCGCGTACGCTCCGATAAATTTTCACGAAAAGCCACACCCTTCGCTTTTTAAACTTGTGTATTTCAAGAAAATGAAACTTTCCTTTGACATTATGAACTAGAAAAGGTGCCTCTAATATAAATTATCTCGTGCTGTAATAAAACAAATTAACACCTGTTGTCTCTCTTTTAAGAGAAAGAGAACTTTACATACCTGGGTTCGATTTGAAGTACATTGAGGCATTTTTCTGTAACCTACAGTTTGTCAAGTAAGAACGTATCCGCGATAGTAGACGCCGATTCAACAAAAAACTCGGTAGAAGAAACCTTTGTCTACGGCGCATTTAAGTAAATGTATCAGGCGATTCTGAACTTCCGTCAAAATCACGTAAAATCCAAAATGAGTCACTTGTTTGCGCGTTCGGTTCGAGGAAGTCTTTCTTTGTTCCCATCCACAGGGGCATAAAATATCCCGTTTAATACGTTAGATTTACTTACGACGTGCTTGTATCTAAAGAAGGTCTAATAATGGATAATCCTTTAAGCCCTTTACTAGCAGAAATTTTCATGCATCATTTAGAACTAAAAATTCATCAAAACGCGGTAAGCAAAAATATTGTTTACTGGTATAGATATGTTGACGATATCATTTCCTGTTTCATGGGAATAGATAGACAACTAACAATCCTCCTTTACTTCCTAAATAATTTGCATCCTAATATTAAATTTACATAGAATCAGAAACCAATAACTCTATAAATTTCTTAGACATATATATACGAGTATATCAAAAGTGAACAATAAACACGATTTCTCGATTTTTTCACAAACCTTCACATACTGACACAGTCATACACAATAGTTCATCCCACCCTTATCCTCACAAAATGGCAGCTTTTTAACTCTTTTCATACATAGATTGTTACATATCCCTATGACTAAAACTAATTTTAACAACGAATTCAACATAATCAAACAAATAGCAATTAATAATGGATATGACCCCAACATTATAGATAATAACTTGAATAAAAAATCCTTTAAACAAGCAATCTCCCTAATTTATCCCACAATTAATGACAAAAAAGGAAAATTTAGTACACTCACATACACAGGGAAAATAACTAGAAAAATTTCCAAACATTTAATAAAAAAGAACAATAAAATAGCATTCAAAACCAGTAATTCCTTAGGGAGTATAATTTTGAATAACAAAACCAAATCTAAGAAATCCTTAAAATCAGAGTTTATTTATTAAATTGTGGATCTTTTTACTAAAAGCTACGTAGAACAAACTGGTAGATCTTTTGAAACTCGCATTAAAGAACATAAACATAGTTATTTAAAAAATAAGAACAATTCACATTACGCAACCCATATAATAAACGAATCCTATAATTTTGATGATACGTTAAAAATCCCTACATGTAGAAAATAAATCTAAAAAATTAAATTTGCTTGAATGTCTTGAAATAACAAACGGAAAAACTCCAATCAATTATTAAACGAACCGATAGACTTAAAACATTCACCCTTACTTAATCTTTATTAGTTCTTGGAAATAGTACCACAGATTTGCATTCTTAAAATAATTCTGTCTGTAAATAATATAAAAAAATGATTAGCATAATCTTAGGTAATTAAGGATAGTTTTAAGCACTATATAACCAGGATTACTACCAAATATTTTTCTTTCTTATTTACGTCTGAAGAAGCCATTGTATGGTAAAACAATTGTCTAGTGACTTTAAATATATTGGAAATTAAAACATAGTGTTTGTTTTTATACAATTTTATTATGAATCTCCAACAAGTAACGGCTAACACAATCAGAGATGTTCTTCAATCATTCCTTCTAATCGTGTAATTTCTGCCTGAAGATTAACTATAAAGGTTCTTAACCCTGCTCTCTCTGGATGATCCTGAACGCCTCCCATCACTTGCTGGACTAGCGGATAATTCACCATCAAGTCGATCGGATCGACTATTCAGGTGCCTCTTCTTCTCCCCATTTTTTTATAGGCATAGCACACGTGCTACGAGGAGATCTCTAAAGAGCTACAGGAGCGGCGCATGTGCAGAAAAAGCGGTTCACATTGGTCTTGAATTGTTGTAAATTGTAGCCGGTATTATTGAAAGGAGTGCGACTGGTCGGCAGTTGTTGACAACGTTGGCATTGTTTCTTGTTGGTCTCGCTCTAGCTTATTTTTTCTGTTCTTTTCAGTGTGTTACTCCACTTACTACTGACTAACTACTTATTTTTGCTGTGGAATTTACAATAAACATCGGTTATCGCGTGGCTAGAATAAAATAAAAAATGGTGATTAGTGTTTTTTCTTCCGGGTTTAATCACCAACGAGACCTAAACAGATAAATCTTCCAGACCATCCCTCGTAATTCCTTATAAGGTGCAAGCGAGACAAGAGACCTTTTGTGTCAAGAACCAAGATTAAGAATGGGGAAAATAAGATAGATGTGCCCGCCATTTTAGCACAGTATTTTGCTTCCTTACATTTCGTTATCAACGAGCCATCGACCAAACGAATACTCGGCGAATTTCGTTTATTTGTGCGTCTGTTTTCGTGCAAGAACTATTTGGACGGTAACGTCGAGCGTTCCTCAAAGTAAAATTATGCTTTAACTTTGGAAAACTAAGAAAATTACGCCTGAAAGGCTGCGACAGTGGGGTGTCGCGAGAAATGCCTAGGGAGTTAATGTTTCTTTTTTCTGCAAAGTCAGCGATGTGTGTGAGGTAAATCATACGCAAAATTTACCACTTTTTGATTATTTCTTTTTAAAACAGAATAATTTTTTACGTAATTTGAAATTGAAATTTTACACTCTCTGGTCATCAATTTTTAAATGGTCATTGACTTTTTATAGTTCTGAAAGGGTTCTTTTTCGGGAAAATCTCCATCAATCCTGTCTTGTTTTTTATCAAAGATTTAAGTCTACTGACATATCAAAGACATAAAAAACTTTACATGATGCCTGTTCGTTCGCACTTTTTAATCATGAAAATATATGATGCGGAAGCTTTCAAGGCTTTCGCTAGAGGAGAAATTAAGGTTCCTGAGAATGGACCACAATAAATTGAGGTGATTCTCCGACGTTTCACTTATGATTGTACAAGACATCTTCAGGTATCTTTACTTTTTTAAGTGTTTATCCAGTGTAATAATCATTTTCCATATATGATGCAGAAAATAACTAGTAATGTTGTCAGGATGTTTGTAAAGTTTCATTGATTCCCTAAGCTTTCTTTTATAGAAAGTGTAGAAACGAGGAAAATTTTGGTTTCTTTAATGTACTGTAGAGTGTTGATACTCAGGTTGAGCTGATTGTATAATTTGTTTCTCTTTGATACATTTTTCATATTCTTTAATTCCACTTTCCATATTGATAAATAGAAAAGCAAGTGGGAGCAATAGAGCAATTCATGAATTTCGACTACCTCGGAGTAGACATTTCCAGGGACAGACAGCTGAATGAGGAGGCACAGCGGCAGACAATGAGAGCGGCACAGGTAGCGTGAACTCTGAGAGAAATAGTATGGAGTAACAAGTACATGAGTATCGAAAGCGAAGCGAGAATATATAAAACAATGGGAAGACTGCTTACAAAACTCGAGCTGAAACAAGAGCAACTAAACAGAAAATAAGTACACCTGATATGTTAGTAATAACATTGCGGGACAGGCAGAGAAATATAGAGGTAAGAGGAAGATGTCAGGTAGAAGACGTGGCGAAGTTGACGAAGAAGAGAAACAAAGGATGGCACGAGCATGTACAAGGAGTGGATAAAGACAGAATCGCCAGAATATGTAAGAACCAAAGATCTAACGGAAGGCGACCACGTCGCAGACCACTCCGCCCATGATTCGAAAGTTGGAAATCATCATCCACATAAGTTTGAAACCACAGACCACAGGACGCGAATCCAAGTCTATAAGAAAAATAAGAAGAAAATATTGATAACGTCAACTTCTAAATAAACTGTATCATTGGGTTATCTCAACCATTGTCCAATTGTTGAAAGTTGTGCGGATTCAATTTTTGAAGCCATTTGACTATTTTGTCTAAAGTACCGCGCATGTAAAGTAGAACTGCTCTATCTGCTAGTAGATTTTTATTTCTATCTTGTAAGGACGTCGAGTTTTTAAAAAAGGTAAACGAAAGTCTAATATCCTCAGTGCAATATCCATTACTGATTAGAGAATTGGTCCGTTTATTTGTTTCTGATGCGACAGAGTGTTCATATATATACTCATGAAAGTAAATACCAGGTGTACAAGTATGAAACGAGGATTTTTTTTTTCTAAAAAAACATGTTAAATTCGGAAGAATGATAAAAAGTGCTTTATTCAAAGTATGCTCCATTGCTTGTTATACGTTTTTCCCATCTTTCGGGCAATTTGTCAATACCACCAACCCCCAGTAAAAAATCTTCCCCTTTTGCTGCGAACCATTTTTTCACATCTTCGTACGAACCAAAGCGCTGTTCAGCAAGTGCGTGACCTATCGATGTAAACAAGTGGTAATCGGAAGGAACCAAGTCTGGTGAGTAAGCCGCATGGGGTAGAACTTCCCAGCTGAGTGCTTCCAACGTGTCGCGAACTGGTTTTTGCCGTATGTGATGGAGCATTGGCATGAAGAAAAATGACTTGTGTTGCCTCTTTCGGTATTCTGGCCTTTTTTCAAGCAGCGAACAGTTCAAATCGGTCAATTGTTGTTGGTAACGTTTAGTATTAACCATTTCCCCAGGTTTTAACAGCTTATAATAAACCACGCCCCTCTGGTCCCACCAAACACAGAGCATCATCTTTCTGCGAAAGAGATTCGGTCTTGCGGTCGATGTGGATGGTGCGCCTGAGTCCATCCATGATTTTTTTGCGTTGGAATTTTCAAAATAAATCTACTTTTCATCCCCTGTAATATACGATGCATAAACGACTTCCTTTTGTACCGAGCGAGCAAAATGTCACACGTGTTTTTGCGCTTTTCCATTTGCCTGTCGTTCAACTCATGTGGTACCCATCTACCGGTCTTCTGAATCTTTCCCATCTCTCGTAGCCGATTGGAAACAGCTTGTTGACTAATGCCCAATTACTCGGCGAGTTGTTTTTTTTCTGTTTGCGAATCATCTTCGTCCAACAATGCTGGCAATTCCACATCTTCGTATTTTTTTGGTGAGTTTCCACGTTCCTTGTCTGCAACATCGAAGTCATCACTTTTTGAAACGCCGAAACCATCGTTCACAACGTATCTTGCGATGGAGTATGTTCACCATAAGCTTCTCGAAGTAATCGGTGTGATTCAACAGCAGTTTTCTACAAATGAAAACAAAAAATTAATACTGTCCGCGAATGCTCTTTGTTCGGTATACATTTCGACATATTGAACACAACAACACAACACTACGCACACACTTTACCAATTTATCACTGACGCGCATCTGACACTTGTTGATGACACACCAAAATGGCGCAGTGTCAAATCTTTATAGCACAAACTGCATTGGTGCACAATCTGTTGTCTGAAATCCGCATTTCATACTTGTACACCTGGTACTAGTACGTTGATCACAGACAGTTTTCTAACAGAGTGATGGTGCAAGTTAGCATTGAGATATTTATTGGTGTACGTTTGCTTTTTGTCAACCGCGCTTTCCCCAATTTACTATTATTTTTCCTTGTACCAATACTACACAACTAGAAAGTAAAGGACACACTTGTGTGTACAATGGATTTTCTTCTCTGTATTCATCAATAATTTGGTTAGTATGATATACATATAATTGGAAAAATCCTTTATTTTAGAAGTCAGAACATCATTTTCCCATGTACCACGTTTTTGATCTAGCTAATAAAAACATCTTTTTTTTTGCAAAATTCGACTTTATTCATCAATAAAGTCTCCTTCAAGAGCAATATAATCAGTCCAATGTTTTTCTAACATTTCTATACTTTTCTTATAGAAGGATTTGTCTTTTACCTTGAAAATAGGTCTCAGTTTCGCTGATAACTTCTTTATTAGAGCCAAGTCTCTTTCCCGCGGGCATTTTTTTTGAAGTCTGCGAATAGATAGTGGCTGAGGGCCAAATCTGGAGAATACGGTGGATTAGGAAGTAATTCCAACTTCAATTCATACAATTTTGCCATCGTAACCATTGTCTTGTGACACGGTGCATTGTCTTGACGAAAGACCACTTTTTTCTTGTTCATTTGAGGTCGTTTTTTTTTTTGCGATTTCTGTCTTCAAACGCACCAATAACTTTATATAATATTCCCTATTGATGGTTTTTCCCTTCTCAGCATAGTCGATGGAAATTATTCTATGCGCATCCCAAAATACAGAAGCCAAAACCTTCCCAGCCGACTATTGTGTCTTTGGTCGCTTCAGGCTGCTTTCACCGGCTGCTGCCCAATAAGCTAACTGCCGATTTGATTTCAGTGTATAGCAGTGGACGTAGACGTACAGTATAATATACACGAGCCTCCCCCGACAGCAGAAGCCAAAAGTAAACTCTTCGGCGATTTTAAAGTAACCATTATTTTGTCGACAAAAAATTCTTTCTACTCTATAATAAGTAAAGGGGAACATTCTATCTCAACGTTTATTTTATTTTCTTTTTTTTACAAGGAAGCAAATAAAATTTTGGTACTTTACTGTTAAAATTTTTTCTTATTATAATATTGCATAATAATTTATTTTATAGTGATAAGTAGTTATTTTAAATATAATAATTTTTATATATTATTTTTTTTTATTAAGTTGGTTTAGGGACGTTTTTTTCCTTATTATTAGGATCCGCTATTTTATTATTTAACATGGAGGTATGGAGGCAAAATAAAAACATAATTTCAAATAGGTTTTTTTTTCTGAACTTCTTCAATATAAATACCTAAATTTCTCTTTAAAAAAAACAATGACCTTTATGACACCTTATCCCCGTAATTGGTAAACATTCACTGAAAAGGAAACACGGGACTCCCGGCATAAACCTTTAGAATGCGAATAACAAAGGAGCCGTATTCGGTTTTAGAATATAAAAATATTTTAATATTTTTATTTTATTAAATTTATTTGAGAAAAATCGACTGACGAGATAAAAAAAACGAACTTCTGCCTCCATTGTTTCATATCGCATGAAAAAAATCCTTTTTATTGCGCTTAAACAGGTCCAAACAGCGCTCAGAATCATCAACGCGTTGTTGTTTTTGGTCCACTGTTAGCAAACGCGGGGACCATCTCGAACATAGCTTTCTAATGCCCAAATGTTCATGCAAAATATGACCAACACGTTCTTTTGATATCTTTAGGGTGTCAGCTATCTCACGCAATTTCACTTTACGGTCATCCAAAACAATTTTGTGATTTTTTTTATGTTTTCGGGTGTAACCACCTCATTTGGGCGTCCAGAGCGTCCAGCATCATTTGCATTTGTACGACAGCGTTTAAATTCAGCATACCAGGAAATGATGAGTAATTTTCCAGGGGCAGAGTCCCCGTAACACTTATGAAGGCATTGCTTCTCTTCAACAGTATTTTTCATCAATACACGAAATTCGATTGTTTCCATTATTTTGAAAATATGAAAAGTAACGTCACTAAAACCATTGTAACGTGTAAACTAATCGTCGAAATGTCATGAAATGTTGACAAGTATCGTTTGAAGGTTGGTACTTCTTAAAATCATATGGATTTTTTGAAAAGAGCGACATCTATGTGTCAGACCAAAAACTTTTCAGACTACGTATTATTTAGATCCTTTAAATCAATTTGTTACCGACGATTATATCATAATTTTCTTATAATAATTTATTTTTTTGTTACAAAAGAAATAACATTTGGAATTTAACAACAAACACCCCCTCTCTTACAAGCCGTTGCTATTGACATTTTTTCCTTAAAAAATGCTCTTTGAATCCATTCATCAACCAGCTCCGCTCCTATAACTTAAGGAAGCCACTGATAGATTTACAAGAACATAAACTCTCTTTTTGACAACGCCATAGTCGAGTAACAAGAAGATTTACGTCTAACTGGAGAAAACGTTGCTACGCCACTGTCAAAATTATTCTAAAACTTTACAAAACTAAGAAAATTACGAAAGCATCCGAAGCGTCTTACCCGTTGGTGGTTATATTTCGTCGTGGCATTAAATTTCTCAAAATCAGGAAACTTTTTACGTCAGAAAATACTCCGTTTGAAAGTTTAGCTATTATATGAAGTATGTGTGTACGTGGGGGAGAGTGGGGACCGTTGAACAGGTAAGAAACTTGAACATAATAAATACATGCTCAGTTGGGAATGTGGAATCTTTGGCACAATGATACTACTAAGTATATATCACCATTACACCAAGCACTTTATTTTTGCACTCGACGCGCGTTTCACTAACCATGTTAGCTTCATCAGGAGCGATGATTGACTAAAGCTAAACTACAAATCTACCCTATTTATACTTAGCCTAACCCTTCAATTACTCAGGCGGAACTAATGGCATAGGCAAGGCCATCAGTTCCGGTCAAGTAACCAGTAGAGGGGACTATAAGGAATAGGCCCTCTGTCTTTATTTAAACTACTTTTACATTTTATAATTTCCATACTTTCGTATGCGTTCAACAATCTCCTATCAGATACATTTCTTATTAATCTTAGATTATCTAATGTTACAATATGATCAGCTTTAAGGGCATGTTCGGCAATGCTAGACTTTTCTGTTCTACTGTATTTTAAGTGTGCTAAATGTTCTTTAAATCGTGTTTTAATTGACCTTTTAGTTTGCCCAACATACTTTTTGTCACAATCATTACAACTAATTTCATAAATTCCACTTTTCTCACAATTAGGAATCTGATCTTTGGGATTTCCTAATATATTCCTCAGATTGTGATTCATTTCATTGTAAACAACACAAATTAGCCTAATTACATTTTTTAGTTCATCATTTGGTCACTTTCCCTCTGAATAGAGTAAACTTTAATATTTATATTATTAGAAATATAACTAGAGTTAATGGTTATGACGATGAAATAAGCTAATAAATAGACATAAGTTTAGGTTTAATGTTCAGAATTCCACCTTTTTTACACGCGATCAAAATAACACCAAGTATGTCTCCATACCATATAATCCGAAATATAGCAAGGGACTCAATGAGGTATTTAATAAGGTAGGCCTCACCTTAGCCTATAAGTCATCAGATAAACTGAGGAATATCTTAGGAAATCCCAAAGATAAGATTCCTAATTGTGAGAAAAGTGGAATTTATGAAATTAGTTGTAATGATTGTGACAAAAAGTATGTTGGCAAACTAAAAGGTCAATTAAAACACGATTTAAAGAACATTTAGCACACTTAAAATACAGTAGAACAGAAAAGTCTAGCATTGCCGAACATGCCCTTGAAGCTGATTATATTGTAACATTAGATAATCTAAGATTAATAAAAAATGTATCTGATAGGAGATTGTTGAACGCATACGAAAGTATGGAAATTATAAAATGTAAAAGTAGTTTAAATAAAGACAGAGGGCCTATTCCTTATAGTCCCCTCTACTGGTTACTTAACCGGAACTGCTGCCTATGCCATTAGTTCCGCCTGAGTAATTCAAGGGTTAGGCTAAATATAAATAGGGTAGATTTGTAGTTTAGCTTTAGTCAATCATCGCTCCTGATGAAGCTAACATGGTTAGCGAAACGCGCGTCGAGTGCAAAAATAAAGTGTGTGTTGTAGTGGTGATATATACTGAGTAGTAAATACATGCTCGTTCAAATGGGCATTTAAATGATTATGTAGATCCTTATACTAGACAATAGTAATAGTGGATTTTACCTGTCGATAGTCGATGGTAACCTTATTACCGATAGATTTAACTTATCGATATATCGGGAGCTATAGTTATCGACATATCGGTAGGTATTGATATCCGTCGATATATCGAATGGGCAAACTAAGGAATTAATAATAACAATGAAGTTTCAAAATTCTCATTAATTTACTTTACTGCTTTGCCACCTGCTAAGAAAAAATATTGAAGTTTATCGTTAAGTACTAGTACATTCTAATTTTCACATTTGATGATGTAGCCACGAAAGAAACGATTTTATGAGTTTAAATTAAAAATCTGGAAATAAGAGCTTCAAAATGTAATTAAAAACTTTGTCACATAATACTTATACTCACCAAAATTGACTTTATTCGTTGTTAGATCTACTGGACTTACGTACATACGAGGGTGGATTTGAAGTCTGATAAATTTTGACGAAATGGCTGGAAATTTTGTTAAGCGGCATAACCGTTGGTAAGCGAGATTCTTGTAACTGTTGTGTTCAAAGTTTCAAACATATACAATGCGCAGTTGTTTTTTCGTAGCTGTCGTAAGTGATCGGCGTTACATGTTTCGTAGAAATAGATAACGTCCAGTGTCGTGCAGTGATAAAACATTTTTATTTGACAAAGTGGACTGAAAGAATATCATGGGTACTTTATACCAGCACTCAAGACTGACAAATGAATTTAAACGTGACCGTAGGAGCACTACAGATGCTGCACATCCAGGACACCCGATTGAGATTTCTTCTGAAGAAATGATGGCTAAAATGTATAACACCATAATGGAAGATCGTCTCATGCTTCATGAAATTGCTGAGAGGGTAGACATCTCATATAAATGCGTACTAAAAATGAGAAAGCCGAGTGCGTGATGGGTGACGCGTTGTTTGGACTCCAGTCCAAAAACGCACGAGGAAGGACATGTCAAAATCGTGTTTCGAGAAGTTGTAACGGAACCCTAAGGATTTTTGGCGTTATTTTGGAACTGAAGACGAAATGAATCCACCATTACATCCCGGAAACAAGCGGCAGTCAAAACGGCGAAGGTGAAAAAGCAAAAACGGTTTTACCAGTGGGGAAAGTGATGGCTACTATTTTTAGGGGCTCACTGGGTATCATTATGATTGACTACTTAGAAAACGGTAAAACACTGACGGGCTTTTATAACGCCGTTTACATAGTGAGTTGAGGCACGATTAGCGCTCAAAAAGGCAGTTGCAATGGCAAAAGTACACAAGCTGGGCTTCAAAATAGATTTTTACCCACCTTATTTCCCAGATTTAATCTCCAGTGACTTTTTTTTTTGTTTCCTAACCTGAAAAATTGGCTTGGCGGGAAGAAATTTTCGTCGAATGAAGAGGTTTTCTGTGCTATAAATGCGTATTATGTTCTAAATAGTATTTTTAAGGGATTAAAAAAATGAAATCTGTCTAGACCAAATACATTGAACTCAATGGAGATTATGTTGAGAAATAAATTTGTGTTTTTTGCAAAAACAATGTTATTTACCTTGTTTTATAGGACTTTTCAATCCACTCTTGTAAACACATACATTAATATATACAGACAGATGTTGAATTTTATGTACAGGGTGAGTCAACGATAGAGGAAAATTCATTATCTCATTTGTTTCGGGAATGACGAAAAAATCTTAAATACAATAGTTTTAGGGAATGTTAAGGTGCACAGTTTAAAATTATTTTTGAGTATACAGGGTACTTTAAAAAAGTGTGGCCGATATAACATATGTTTTTTTAAATGGAACAACCTATTTTCTAATTTATTTTTAAATTCTGCGTAAACTTTATTAATAATGTTATATACCTAAACCTAGTAGATTTTCTCATATTTCAATTTTTAAAAAAAAATACTAGTTTTCAGTTTTGTAAAAAATTGCCAGTAGCGCCATTGTTTCTGAAGGTGTAATACTCATAATTAGTACGAGCGTTCTATAGAGATGAAAAAGAAGATATATGTAAAGAAATTGAGTTAGATGCTACAGTGTGTTCAAAATAAATTAATGCATTTCGACTATTTTAAATTGAAAAATATCAAATTTTTTAAAAAACGGTACACCCTGTATTTTACTATTTTTTTCTGATAGATTTTACAAAACCCTCTAACTTTTATTAAATATGTCATATATCTATTTCTAATAGTTTTCGATTTATTTTGAATTTTTACCCTTGTTTTTAATACACTTACGCTACTCAGTATATATCACCACTACACCAAACACCTTATTCTTGCACTCGACGCGCGTTTCGCTAACCATGTTAGCTTCATCAGGAGCAATGATTGACTAAAGCTAAACTACAAATCCACCCTATTTATACTTTGCCTAACCCTTGAATTAGTCAGGCGGAACTAATAGCATAGGCAAGGCCATCAGTTCCGGTCAAGTAACCAGTAGAGAGGACTATAAGGAATAGGCCCTCTGAATTTATTTAAACTACTTTTTACGTTTTATAATTTCCATACTTTCGTATGCGTTCAACAATCTCCTATCAGATACATTTCTTATTAATATTAGATTATCAAATGTTACAATATGATCAGCTTCAAGGGCATGTTCGACAATGCTAGAGTTTTCTGTTCTACTGTATTTTAAGTGTGCTAAATGTTCTTTAAATCATGTTTTAATTGACCTTTTAGTTTGCCCAACTTACTTTTTGTCACAATCATTACAACTAATTTCATAAATTCCACTTTTTTTTTCTCACATTTAGGAATCTTATCTTTGGGATTTCCTAAGATATTCCTCAGATTGTCTGATGACTTATAGACTAAGGTGAGGCCTACCTTATTAAATACCTTATACCCTATATTTTGGATTATATGGTATGGAGACATACTTGGTGTTATTTTCTTCGCGTGTAAAAAAGGTGGAATTCTGAATATTAAACCTAAACTTGTGTCTATTTATTAGCTTATTTACTAAGTCATCGTCATAACCATTAACTCTAGTTATATTTCTAATACGATTCCTTTCTTTATTAAAGTTTACTCTATTCAGAGGGAAAGTGACCAAACGATGAACTAAAAAATGTAATGAGGCTAATTTGTGTTGTTTGCAATGAATTAAATCATTAGGAATGTATCTACCTGTTACTGTGTACAGTTACGCTATTGTAAAAACATAAACAAATAGTTAATAAGAATTTTAATATAGTTTAACTTATATAATGAATTATTATGACGTAATAAATGTTCAAAAATATGCCCGTCTATTTGAATACACATATTTAGTCGTTTTACTATATTTTCCTTCACTTTCCTTAGCATAAAGGGCGTTATTGTTCTGCTCGCATCGCACATAGCGATATTATACACTTTTTTCCTTCTAAGCTGTCCCATTCTCCCCTATATGTACGTGTGTGAGTGTGTATGTATATACGCCTTTCGCTTCTAAAATTAATTATAAATGTATTATAAGTAAGTTTACTCGACATGTACCTGAAAGTATGATTTTTACTTGTTGGGTAATGAAATTCCACGAAAACTTTCGTTAATTAAATTAAATTTTAATTTGTAATAAAAGACAGCTTGTTTCTAATTATTACAATCTTTCAAACTAAAAATTATAATTAATACTGAAGTTTTACAGTAATTACAAGTTTTATCTCGCGAGATATATGATCCAGATTAATGGAAAGAAAGTATAACTATGACTACGAACGCAGTTTGATAAGTCATTGACTTCGAAACTTTTAAGTTGGGAATGTGGAATCTTTGGCACAATGACACTACTCAGTATATATCACCACTACACCAAACACTTTATTTTTGCACTCGACGCGCGTTTCGCTAACCATGTTAGCTTCATCAGGAGCGATGATTGACTAAAGGTAAACTACATATCTACCCTATTTATACTTAGCCTAACCCTAGAATTACTCAAGCGGAACTAATGACATAGGCAAGGCCATCAGTTCCGGTCTAGTAACCAGTAGAGGGGACTATAAGGAATAGGCCCTCTGTCTTTATTTAAACTACTTTTACATTTTATGATTTCCATACTTTCGTATGCGTTCAACAATCTCCTATCAGATACATTTTTTATTAATCTTAGATTATCTAATGTTACAGTATGATCAGCTTCAAGGGCATGTTCGGCAATGCTAGACTTTTCTGTTCTATTGTATCTTAAGGTGTTATTTTGATCGCGTGTAAAAAAGGTGGAATTCTGAACATTAAACCTAAACTTATGTCTATTTATTAGCTTATTTCATCGTCATAAACCATTAACTCTAGTTATATTTCTAATAATATAAATATTAAAGTTTACTCTATTCAGAGGGAAAGTGACCAAATGATGAACTAAAAAATGTAATTGGGCTAATTCGTGTTGTTTACAATGAAATGAATCACAATCTGAGGAATATATTAGGAAATCCCAAAGATAAGATTCCTAATTGTGAGAAAAGTGGAATTTATGAAATTAGTTGTAATGATTGTGACAAAAAGTATGTTGGACAAACTAAAAGGTCAATTAAAACACGATTTAAAGAACATTTAGCACACTTAAGATACAATAGAACAGAAAAGTCTAGCATTGCCGAACATGCCCTTGAAGCTGATCATACTGTAACATTAGATAATCTAAGATTAATAAAAAATGTATCTGATAGGAGATTGTTGAACGCATACGAAAGTATGGAAATCATAAAATGTAAAAGTAGTTTAAATAAAGACAGAGGGCCTATTCCTTATAGTCCCCTCTACTGGTTACTAGACCGGAACTGATGGCCTTGCCTATGTCATTAGTTCCGCTTGAGTAATTCTAGGGTTAGGCTAAGTATAAATAGGGTAGATATGTAGTTTACCTTTAGTCAATCATCGCTCCTGATGAAGCTAACATGGTTAGCGAAACGCGCGTCGAGTGCAAAAATAAAGTGTTTGGTGTAGTGGTGATATATACTGAGTAGTTCGAAACTTTTATTTATTTTTCAACATAATCTCCTTTTATGTGCATACATTTCGCCCAATGCGTCTCTAACTTTTTTAAACCTTCTAAAAAATATGATTTTTCAAAGTCATCATAATACGCATTTATTTCATCGATGATCTCCGCGTTTGATACGAACCTCTTTCTACCGCGTCAATTTTTCGGATTTGCAAAGAGGAAGAAATCACAGGGAGCCAAATCTGGAGAATAAAGTGAATGAGGAAGCAGTTCATACTTCAATTCCACAATTTTGGCCATGACAATTTCAGCCGTGTGAGCTGGTGTGTTACCATGATGGAAAATAATTCTTTTCTTTGCTAAATGGGGTCGCTTTTTCAGCAACGAAATGTAAAATCGATCCAATAATTAAGCATAACATTGCCCTGTGATAGTTTTTTTTTTTTTTTTTATGTAGTCGATCAATATTTTACCACGCAAAAAAACTGTGGTCATGACCTTTTCAGTCGACCGGCTATTGTCGGAGCACTTTCGCCACGAGCAGTCCATTGTTTCGACTGTTCCTTAGTTCCTGGAGTATAATAATGGATCCACGTTTCATCTGTGGCAATATATCTACACAAAAATTCACTTGGATCGCGCTTGAACATGTCCAAACGCGACACCACCTTGCTGACAGCTTCCTCATGTCCAAATGTTCACGCAAGTTATTAAAAACACTTTCGTTTGAGATGTTTACCATGTTGGCTATCTCGTGTATCTTTAGTCGGCGATCATTTAATAGGCTATCATGGATTTTATTGACTATTTCTTCGTTTGTAACTTCATTTAGACGTCCCGAGCGATCAGCATCACTCGTACTTGCACGACCACGACAAAATTCACCATTCCATGTGACGGAACAAGTCCCCATAATATTTTTTTTTAATCTTTCTTCATTTTCCTTAACGGTTTTTTTAAAAAATAATATTTTATTAGAACTTTTTTCTATTTTAACAAACTTATTCACACTGTAAGAATTTTTCTATTCAGCACATGTACTTGAAACTTGGTGTATAATCTTAAGTAAGGTTGTAAATAACAACAATAAAAGGAGGCAGCGATTTTAGCGCCATCTCTTATGAAAGTCACTGATTTATCAAACAAGCCTCGTATTTTGAAAAAGGAGCAAGAGGCGATCCTAAAAGTTGTAACCTGAACCTCAAAGCTGTTGACGAAAATAATATAGGAATAAGTGGAATTAAGTAAAGTGAAGAGCAATAAGGGTTCTGGCAGAATAGGTGTACCATAGACCCGATATTTACTCTCCGTCAAATGTTAGAAACAGCTATTGAACATATCAAAACTGCCTGCATGTATCCAGTACCCTCCAAGTCATTAAGGAATTGAACATCGACAGCAATTTTATAAAGATCAAGAATAATTTATCCAAAAAAATAATAGTATTTACAGTGATTATCTCAGCCACAATCTCGTCAATGCGCTATGGAAGAAATAATCACGGAAATGAAGAGTACTGACGTAGGTCAAAAAGTGAGCGATGGAGAGATTAAGAACCTCTGTTAGGCTGATGATGTTGTGACTAAATCAGAAGACGAAGATAACGTGTAAAAACTTCTATACAAATTCCGGACGACTGCAAAGAGGTACAATATACATTTTAGTACAAAAAAGCCAGTCTCATACGACCTTTAAGGGGTCAAGGTGATGACGGTGATTAGAAAACCTTAGAATAGATCATAGATCTTAAATATTTAGGAGTTAACTTGACCAGCAGTAGATATCTGAAGGAATAGATGTAGGGACAAACAATGAAAGCTGAAATGATCTTTCTTTGCGACATAAAAAGAAAAGTGAGGTTATATATATATATATATATATATATATATATATATATATATATATATATATATATATATATATATATATATATATACATAAATATATATATATATATATATATATATATATATATATATATATATATATATATATATGTATGTAAATATTTTCTTTTAATCTTAGGTGTAGGTTTGTTTAATTAACAGACTTGACATTTGGTATATTTTCCATTTCTGGAATAAAAATAAAATTGCAGTCACAATTTAAATTTACGAATACAACTATAATTTTATATCACAAAATATATAGATATATACACTTGAATTTTTGTCTTTTATATAAAAACAATTAGTTTAAAAATTGACAATCTGTTTAAAATTAACTCACTAATTAACATATATATATGGTATATATATACCAGGTGTACAAGTATGAAATGCGGATTTTTTTTCTAAAAAAACATGTTAAATTGGGAAGAATGATAAAAAGTGCTTTATTCAAAGTATGCTCGAGTCATTTTTTCACATCTTCGTACGAACCAAAGCGCTGCTCAGCAAGTGCGTGACCCATCGATGCAAACAAGTGGTAATCGGAAGGAGCCAAGTCTGGTGAGTAAGCCGCATGGGGTAGAACTTCCCAGCTGAGTGCTTCCAACGTGTCGCGAACTGGTTTTGCCGTATGTGATGGAGCATTGTCATGAAGAAAAATGACTTTGTGATGCTTCTTTCGGTATTTTGGCCTTTTTTCAAGCAGCGAACGCACTTTTCCAATTTATCACTCGTGCGCGTCTGACACTTGTTGACGACATAACAAAATGGCTCAGTGTCAAATCTTTATAGCACAAACTGCATTGGTGCACCATCTGTTGTCTGAAATCCGCTGTTTTTATTTTGAAAGTTACATATTTGCATTTTTAGATGCCAGAATGGGATATTATTAGGCTTTTTTATCACTTAAGAAATATTTTTAACTTCTTCCGGTTTGGCCGGAAGTGACTACAACTTTCTTATTTTTAATAGAACCTTGTATATTTTTTATCAATTTCAATTCGTCTTGAAATTCTCTTTTCAACAATGTACACAAGTTGGCATTTTTTTGACATGTGACCGGCAAAAACTGATTTAAATCCTTAGACTTGGGCGGCCATGGCGGATATACTTGTAATTGTTTTTGTTCGTTTTATCTCACTTTGAAAAGAATTTAAGACTATCCACCTATCGTGCTATTTTCGCGAGTCTAAGGGGCTCTTACGAAATTTTATGCTTTACATTCTGTTACAGAATTTTCTCTTTAAATAATGATCAATATCACTGAAATTAAGGTAGGAACACATATTTTTTATTTAACCTAGTTAAATATTACAGGTTTTTTGCCAACAAACATCTAAAAGAACTATCTAACGCCAATTGAATTTAATATTATTTTCAGAAAATAAGATAATAATTTATTAAATAAATATTTAAATGCAAATAATAAAACCAAAACATTTAATAATAAGAATAACACAACAATATCGATAATTGTAATTAATTAATATTAGAAAGAAGTAATATTTTAACTATGTAACACAATAAAAATAAATAGGTGTAACTATTTTATGCTAGATATAAATTTGCTCGGTATTTATTCCAAGAATTCAAAATGCTGTCCATTGTTAATCCTACTCAATCTTGTTTTTCTCACCGTGGCATAACGTTCTCCAACTGAATTTCAGTAATTTGATTTACTGCTCATCTTAAGCGCACTTCTAAATCACTTCTGTCTGTTGGTGGATTTTTGTAAACTTTTTCTTTTAAATGGTTTCATATAAAAAAATCAAGAGGCGTTAGATCTGGCGATCTTGCTGGCCATTTATTAGGTCAATCTGTACATATGTCCCTATGTGCGACATCTAAAATATTTTTTTAACACTAAATTTAGAAAAAAAAAATTAATTTATAGATCGATTGTTTGGCGGGAAAATTCAGTTTTTAAATATCGAAAATATTTATTAGCAAAAAGTGTTTAGAATTGAATTTTATGGCAGTGTAATAAATTTTAAATCCATTTGACAAAAATCGTATTTTGTCAGTTTTTGCCTGAAATTTTAACAGAGTGACTTTTGGTCCGCCAAACGATTGGATTTGGATTTCATTCATCCACCTATAAACTCACTTTCTTCTAAATTTAAAAATAAAGAAACAAATCCCATATGTTGTACACTGTCTGGCACCCTATATATATATATATATATATATATATATATATATATATATATATATATATATATATATATATATATATATATATATATATATATATATATATATATATATATATATATAGACCGGATTATATGCATTTGCATATTTAGACCATTCTCACCGATTATTGCATATTTTCCCTATATTTACAATATTTCTCGGTATTACTAGGCAATTGAATTGCTCAGGGTATTGTTAATGTCGGAACCGATCTTATCGCCGGACCATTACCTGCAATAGTCTAAACATCGATTAGGTTATAGTGCCAAGGGAATACCCAAAATTACGACGGTATTTTATTCCTTTGTTTCTTGGTCGGGATATTAAGTGATAAGTAGTTAGTTTCTAAGAATATTTGTTTGAGCGTGGGTCAAATAAACAATTTTCTCCAAGACGAATTTTTATTTTAAAACAAGATATCAGTTTTAACATTATTGGTGACGCGCTTGCATCAGTGTAGTCTTTTTGCAATTTTTTAACGGGTTGTGTTAAAGTTTAACGTGTACCATGCCACCCGCAAAAAAGTGTCTCTTCGTGGGTAGCTGATTATCCTGGAACATTTACATACGACGGAAATGTTTTATATTGTCGAGTTTGCGAGAAAAATATTTCGTGCACAAAAAAGTTTCAAATTGACCAGCATGTCAAGACAAGTCTTCATATCGCAGGATTGCAAAAAAAAGGCCCACGACAACAACTTATAACAGCAGCAAGTAGCAGTGATTCCACTTTTATAGGCAAACAAAAAAAATACTTTAGCATGGATTTATGTGAAGCATTGCTTGCAAGTAATATTCCTCTCCACAAACTTACAAATCCTACATTCAAAGATTTTCTGCGAAAATATTGCTTGAATCAAAAAATACCAGACGAATCAACACTGCGTAAAAATTACATACCAACATGTTCTGGAAGAAATACGTATTGAACTTAAGGATGACATTATTTGGATTCCAGCTGATGAAACTATCGACAGTTGTGGTCGGTATATTGCGAATTTAATTGTGGATGCATTAAGATTAGAGCCTTCTTCCTATTTGGTGGCCTGCAAAGAACTTGACAAGACAAATCATTCTACGATCGCCAGATTTGTGAATGAGGGTATTAAAAAAATATTTCCTGAATCTTCTGCAGATGAAAGAGTGTTTATATTTATCTCAGATGCTGCTCCTTATATGATCAAGGCAGCCAAAGTCCTCCAAGTATTTTATCCAAATTTAATTCATGTGACGTGCTTTGCTCACGGAGTCCATCAACTCGCTGAAGAAGTACGATCCACGTTTGGAAATGTAAATAAACTGATTTTATTAGCAAAGAAAGTGTTTCTTACGGCACCTGCTCGCAATAACGCCTATAAAGAAAAACTGCCAAATGTGCCTTTACCTCCCGAACCAGTGGTAACTCGATGGGGAACATGGATTGAAGCTGTACTATTTTACAATGAACATTTCGAGGCCATCAAAGTTGTAGTAAATGACTTGGATAATGCAGAGGCTATGGCAGTTCGTCAATCCAAGGAAGCATTTGACGATTCTGATATTAAAAAAAAACATAGCTTTGATTAGCACTCAATTTTCCCACATACCTGCGGGTATTAAAAAGCTTGAAACTCGACGTTTGACGTTGACCGAATCAATTCAGTTAATGAATAAAATCCGTCAAATAAACTCCACATTGCCAGATGTATTCCCGCGTAGAGTTAAAGAAAAGTTTGAAACATTCTGTGCAATAACCCAGGCTTTGAACCTTTGAGTCAAATTGATAGTTTTATTAATGGGACGGGTGAACTTTTGCCAGAAACAATAAGTGCTAACATAACACCCAAATTCAAATACTGCCCAGTTACCTCAGTGGATGTGGAACGGTCTTTTTCCACTTATAAAAATATTTTAAGTGATCGAAGACACAATCTCACTACTCAACATTTGGAACAATACCTTATTGTTTACGTGTACAAGAATACAAATGTTAAATAATTTTAAAAAATGTTAAATAATTGTTAATTAAATTTAAACATCGTCGATAACTTGTTAATTTTATGCTGATTTTGAAATAAAAAACTAAACATTACTACTTTTATTATTATTTAATATTGCATATTTTGACCCTTTTCATGCATATTTTAAGCATTTTTCATGCATATTTCAAGATTTTTATGTTGCATATAATCCGGTCTCTATATATATATGTGTATATATATATATATATATATATATATATATATATATATATATATATATATATATATATATATGTATATATGTAGGGTGTTATGGAAATAACTACATACATTGAAACCGTTGACTCGTGGGCTCATGTAGAAGCACATTCAACACTTTTTTTTTAATTCAAAAATTTTTGAAAAATTAAAACAAGGGTAAAACTTTTTTTTTTGTCGCCGAACTAATCCGCACCTAAAAAGCTGCAATGGTACGAATTAGCTCCGGCGCATTATTGCTGTTTGTACAATGCGCCTGCGTTAAGTTAAATCTCACCAACACTGTAAGTGTCACTTCTCATTTCCGTTAACAATCCGCCATCTTGTTTAGATGTTTTGTTTACCAGTGGCGGAACGAAAACAATATCTTCATTTCATTCATTTCATGACTTGTTTAGCGTCGATTTTTTACTTAGTTATTGAGATCTGATATATATATATATATATATATATATATATATATATATATATATATATATATATATATATATATGATACACATATTAGATATACGTGGGACAAGCAATTCTTAGGAACAACTGAAATGAAAAGATGGAAAAAGCAAAATTGAAGAAGTAAGAAGTAGGGTGATGTTCAAGATATCGTGTGATGGTCCAGAGCTAGAAGATATTACGTAGATTGGCGAAAATTGCAAAAGAGGAAGGACCGAATAAATCATAAATGACCGTAATTTTTAGGAACTTACAGTGAACTCAGATAATAGTCGTAGATAACCGAAGTGTGTGAGTCTTAATTAAAATCCCCAATTTAGACAAAAAAGATAAGAGTTTCATTTATTCTGATATTAATCCTAGGTTTGAAAAGATATTAGTCGGCCCATTTAGGTCATCAAAACCACACTATTGATCAAAAAACTGGCACATTATGGCCGACTTCAGAGATCTGACTACTTTTTCCGACCCCCTTTATTAAAATCCAACCCACGCTCATCCCTCTACTTCTTATTTTGTTCTGTTTCACCCTTCTGAAATGTATTTAACATCATTTGTATTCTAAACAGCACCGAAAATGTTTTAGTAAAGTAAACTGTGAGTTTGGGGGAATTTCCAAATTTAAATTGAGAATTTAAGACGCGACGTAAGTGTAGAATAACTTTTAGAATATATTAAATTGGAATTATGGGAAATAAAAGTAATAATTAAATAAATAATTGTATTTAATAACTGACGAAATTGAACATGCTAGAGCAATGTGGTATTGGCAGTTTACGGGTTTCTTTCTAATACATTAACTCTAAACTCTGGTGTGCCCAACGCCTTATAGTGTCTTAGGTTCTCTTTCTTCTTTATATCAACACTCTACTGGAAAGAACCAAAAATCCAATCTACAGCATTGTTTGCGACAGTATGCTTGCTTTCTCATTTACCTTATATTCTTGGACACCAGCCACCTCTAATATCCGCAGATAGCAGAAAGTCGTTCAACTGAAAAAAGAAGCAGCATACCGTTGGCTGTTAGATCACGCGTTGTAGCCTCTTGACTACGATATTTTATAACTTCTCTTCTTTTGTGCTACTCCATAGACAAGTGGCATTGACCACGATCCTTAGCAGCAGGAAAAAAACAAGCTCTAGAGATGAACGACTTATAGAGAGGGGCACTTTTTTCTCGAAATATAGAAACAAAGAAAGCATATGACTCCATTTCACTGCTTTCACGATGAAACTTTCTTTTGAATTTTTTATTACAAACCTATAAAATCTAATGCATCATGCATAGAGGCAATATTGTGTTGTTGGTGCTCGAACCAAGAAGTTTATACGTTTTTTCGACTTGGGATATCTAAAACTAAGATTCTGATGAAGTAATACAGTCGCTGTTATATTTGGTAAATAATTTCGTTTGTATTATAAGAAGTTTCCAAAATCTCATCAATTAACATTACGCGGGATTCAACTACTTTTTTAAAATCAGGTAAAATATTAATATATAATAAAAGACTGTTTTTAGTCAATTTTCACTGGTTTATTTAAATTGCAATGACGCGTTTCGCTGTCGATGCAGCTTCTTCAGATCTACATTTTACGCTGTCAAGTTAGGTTTAATGTTCACAATTTTATATAATTTCTTAATTATAATATTACACCTAATTAAATTACATTCATAGTATTGGAAAACCCACACAGATTTAGAATTAGGATTGATTGATTGATTATATGGAGGATTTGGGCGCATCGACTGCTAGGGTCATATAGCGCCTATGATGGAGATATGGTAATTAGATTTTGTTTTGAAGTTGTAGACTCTTAAGATAATTTGTTATTTTGGGCATATTTTTAGAGATTTTTTCCATGGATAATAGTAGAGAGAGTCTATGAGTTGTGATATTGTGTCTTATTCTGTCGTGTGAGTGTCGTGGATCTTCAAAGAGATGCTTAATCGTGAGTGGACTGTCACAAGTCTGGCATGTCGGAGGAGTTTCATTCTTGAGTAAATGATTGTGTGTGATATACGTATGACCAATGGATAGCCTCCTCCAAATGCAATTCTCTCTTCGAGTGAGATGGTTAAGCTGAAATGGAGGTATAACTAGAGGTTTAATTTCCCAAAGTTTATTTGTTTGCTCCAATAAATCCCATTGTAGTTGAAAGAGTTCATTGTGTTTTATTTTTAGTAATCTAAGATATTCTTTGGGATGATTCTCGCTTTTTATGTTTGTTCCTTTTGATATAGCTAGTTTGGCTAATTTATCAGCCTTTTCATTTCCGAGTATTCCAACATGACTTGGGATCCATAAAAAGGATATCACTCTGTTTTTTAATTTGGCTATGTGAAGTAGATCCAATATTTGTCTGATGTAAGCTTGTTGTAAGTTCCCAGTGTTCATAGCTTGAAGAGAACTGTATGAATCTGAGGCTATCAGGTATCTTTCCTTTTTTTCACATTGAACTATATACCTTACGCATTCTTTGATTGCATATAGTTCCGCCGCATATGTTGAAAAATGATGGGGAAGTTGAAATATTCTAGAGTGATTTTGAGAATAATAAGCGGATCCAACTCCTTGATCAGTCTTAGAGCCATCTGTATAATATAAATTATGGTTTGAGTACTTTTGATCTATCAATGTGTGGAATTTTATTTGTATGTATCTCGAGTTGTATTTTAATTTGGGAAATACCTGTAATGAAAAGTCAATCTGAGGGAGAGGGACTGTCCAAGGAGGGAAAGTTGTAATTAAAGGATAATCATATGCCGGATTCGGGAGTGAAAGAGATCTAAAGACTGTTCTGACTCTGGCTTTGAATGAGTTTGGATGGAACGGGAGAGAAGAGAGGGTGTTTTCTAAGTGCAGTAGCAATTTCATGTGAGGGCGGTGTAGTGCCCTAGAATAATACTTTATTAATGATTCTTGTCTGTTGATGGAAAGGGGAGAAATAGAAGAAATAGACTGTAGAATTGGAATTGGTGAGGTTTTGTATGCTCCCGTTATCAATCTCAATGCTTCGTTCTGTATTGTTTCCAGTTTTTTCTTTGTTGCTTCTGAAGCAGTGTCATAGATCATATCTCCATAGTTTAGTTTAGATAAAATGAGGGCTCTGTAAATGTTGTGGAGAGAAGAGAAGTCTGCACCCCAGTCTTTATTTGCAATTGATCGTAATAGATTCAGATCCTGAGTAGTCTTTGTGCGGAGTGAATTAATATGAGGAACCCAATTTAGTTGACTATCGAACGTGAGTCCTAGTATGTTTAGCTGAGCTTTGGCCGAAATGGGAGTATTGTTTAGATTGAGAGGGTTTAATTTAGTGCAATTTCGTTTATGGCATACATGCAATACAGAGGATTTTGGGGAGAGAATGGAATTAGGAGAATAAATTCAGTAATGGTGAATTGCTTAAATCTACCTGGTCGTTGAGTAAAGTACCTGTAGTCCTTAATGGATTTATTTGCATTGTCTCTAAAAGGTTTTGTTTTAAACCTTTTTGTTGGGTGTGTAAAATTTTGAAATTCTTGTTAAATGTGTGATTTTCTGTTAAATGATGATTAGCATATGTTATGTTGAATTAGATTTTCTATGGATGAAACTTTTTTGTGTTCTGTAATTCTTTGTATAAATGTACGTCCAGTTTGTCCTATATATGTTTTAGGACATGACCCACATGTTAATTGATAAACCCCTGATTTATTGTCTTTATTGATTTGTGGTTTGTAGTTTTTAAGATATTTCCCTATAGTATTGTTAGTCTTGTAAGCTATGTGATATTTTTTTGATTTAAAAATTTCCCCAGTTTTTCCGTTGGTTTGTCGAAATACGTTAAGCATTTAAATGTGGTATTTCTATCCTTAAAACGTGGGTCTATTTCTGAGATTGCCTTGTTTCTAAGTTTTTTCCTAACGATATTATTGATTAAATTAACCGAATAACCGTTGTTAATGGCTACTTGTTTTATGTAGTTTAATTCTTTAGTAAAATTTTCCTCTGATAAGGGGATATTAGTTAGTCTATGTATAAAACTATGATAAGCTGCTAGTTTATGATGGTTAGGGTAGTGAGAACTATTGTGAATTTTGGTATCTGTATGACAAGGTTTGTGATATATTGCAAATTCATGTTTTTTCCTGGTTTTACTGATTGTTAAGTCTAGGAAATTGATTTTTTCCTTCAACTTCTTCTTCCATTGTAAAACTGATATTTCTATGTAAAGAATTAATATACTGTAAAAAGTGAGTTAATTGTCTGTCCGTACCTGTAAAGCACCCAATTATATCGTCTGTATCGATACCAGTATAGACAATTATTACTATTGTTATTATGGTTGTTAAATATCATTGTTTCAATACTGTCCATGAAAATTTCGGCAAGCAATGGACTTAATGGACTCCCCATAATTAACCCTTCCTTACTATTGTAGAATGTATTGTTAAATGAAAAATAATTTTGTCTTAGGCAAGTTCTTAATAAATTAATTATGTCCATTTTTATAACTTCATTTACTTTGTTTTTTGTTAATAGGTTCTCTATTAAAATTATTGTTTCGTCTGGGGGACACTTGGAAATAAGTTTTTGACATCGAAAGAGACTAATTACTACTACTTGACTAAAAACAGTCTTTTATTATATATTTATAATGAATTTTCATCAAGTAGAAGCTACAACCATCCAAAAAACAGGTAAAATATTATTGTTAAATATATTTTACCTGATTAACTATGTGAATTTCTGCTTATTTTTTTTATAATTTTGAATGGACCAAGAGGGCGACCTGAAATTTTGATCTGTCGACTAATCGTCTGCCTAGTTGTTCGTTCTATCGGGATAATCGAATAAAAGCCTTCTGTGCTCTAAACGCCTTAAAAATAAATAATACTTTTTTAAAACATGATATCTTCCTCTTCTATAGTAGGCTTGCGCCTGTTCCTTCTCTGGTCACCGCCATCCTACTGATATATCCATTCCACTCTTTCTTTCTGTCATTCACCCAACCATTAATGTTGTCTATGTTGGAGGCTTGTCTTAGGTTCTCGCTACGCTTTCTATCCATCAGGGTTTGTCCCATAATTGTTCTAACCACCTTCATCTCAGATGTCTCCAGTAATCTTTCTGTTCGCTTTTGTCTCTGTTCGCAAGTGTTTATTTCGCCATATCGTGTCTCTAAGGCAGCCTGCCACTCTGTTCGTTTTTGATACCTGTCGTTCCACTTCTGCCTCAGTGTCTACGTGGCCGTGCACTGTGATCTCCAAATAATCAAACTTCATCACTTGTTCTATTATACGGTTGTTCAATTTCCAATTTGCACCTTACTGGGTCCCTCGATATAACCATGCACCCACCTTGTTTTCTCTGTGGCTATGTTCATACTGAATAATTTTGCTGTCAAAGCGAACTGGTGAAATTGTCTCTGTCTGAAGAATAGAGTCTTCAAAATAAATAATTATAAACCTTCTTTCTGCGTCGTTTTCTCACGAAGGTTGAGTATCCATATAACTCAACGAACTTTAGAAACTACTGGTGGAAAAATATCACCCGAAATTCATTCAAACCACCTTTGCATCTCGCAAGAATTCTGTCAACTTCCGATCGATCGCTTGTCCTTTATTTTGTATTCAGTAATTACTCGTAAATGCATCAATTTGTATTTTAGGCCCATCATTATAGGTCCGAAGTATCGAGTTTTTCTTATTTTTATAGTTGTTGGTAATTCTTTTGCTTTATTCATTCTTACTAGTACTTCTGTATTTTTTATTTTCTGTATCCAGGAGAGGCGAAGAAGGCGTCTATAAATGTACATTTCAAATGCTTTCAGTCGTTTTTCTGAGTGAAAGCAAGGGTTCTAGCACTCGCATCCATATAAAATCACGCTCTCGCCATTCTCATTCGGATTTCGAGGCTCAGACTTGTTCAATAGAAAAATTTATTAATTTTCATGTATGTTACTCGGGCTTGTTCAATTCTGGAATATATCTCCTTTCTCGGATCTCATTTTTCATTTATATTAGTTCCTAATTATTTAAATGTGGGTTCTACGGTGCTATTATGGATTTCGTGGAATTCTGGTGGTAGACATTTCTTTGTTACTACCATCTACTTGGTTGTTCGTAATTAATCCAAATCTTTCACTGGCTAATACGGCTTGATTGATCGGTTGTTGGTGATCCTCGATATTGTTGCTAATAGAACAATATCATGTTCAGTGTATTTCTATTAACTGTTAAGCCTTCGATGGATTTATATATGCCCTCACTAAACACAGCATCAGAATAAAGATTAACCAAAAGTGGTGAGAGAATGCATCTCTTTCTCACATCTTGGGTTGTTGTTTCTAGAATTTTGATTAATTTCTTGTGTATCTCACAACTGAAATCTTTTTTGTAAACTATGAAATGCGTATCGTCACGCATCTACGTTTATAATTTTACAGAGGTGGACTAGAACATTTAATGAGAATAAAGCTACGCTTGTACCCATTCCATGCCAGACTGTGTTATCTATTTCTGCTTTATCTACATATATATATATATATATATATATATATATATATATATATATATATATATATATATATATATATATATAGTAGAATCTCGATTATCCGAAAAAATATGGACCAAAGTGATTTCAGATAATCGAAATTTCGGTTAATCCAAATTTTTTATAAAAGAGAAGTTTAGAATGAATACAACAGTGCAGATTGACTTAAAGGCATGTATACGATATGCTATTATGGACATAGGCATTTATTAAAACAAAGAATCGAAAATAAAACAGTTTCATTCTTAACTTTAATGTCTTAAAAATGAGGTAATTTTTATCTGCACTCGTTTTGCGTTAGTTCTGTTTTTGGCTGCAATGTCTCTCCAACGTTTGATAAGCAAAACGTCCGCGGCGGTTGCATTTTCTTGTTGTTCTACATACGTTAACATTTTTTCTAGGGCCTCTAGTCCTTCTAAATGTGACATTTTTACTAGAATATTGTCAGTGACTTCTACTTCGTTATCATCATCGTCATCACTGTCTATTTTATTAGCATTTTTGCATACACTTTTAATTAATTCTTGGTCAGTCATTTCATATTCTACACTATCACTGTTTAATCATCCACAAACATCGGTTTCCGTAACACTTTCACATCCTGATATTCTTGTAATAATTTGATGTAAACTTTCATTATTTTCTGTTTCTGCCTCTGAGTAATGTCTCTCCTCTTGTGAAATTAATTTTGACCATGATTTTTCTAGAGTACTACCCTTTACTTGATTCCAGGCTGAAGCTATCCAATATATAACATGTTTCAAATTTTATCTTTTTTAGAAAATCAGTAATATTGTCACCTTCATCTACTTCTTCTAAAATATGCTCCAATAACAAACGCCTCTAACTGCGTTTTAAATTTTCCAGTACACCTTGATCCATAGGCTGAATGAGAGAAGTTACAGCAGGAGTCAAAAACATTGCTTTTATTTCCCCACTTTCAAGTTGCTCCGCACTTGGGTGAGTGGGGGCGTTATCTAGTAACAGAATACATTTTCTAGGATGTTCTTTTAAAAAAAGTTCCACTTTGGGAACAAAATCTCCAAAAAACGAGTCTTTAAATAGAGTCGCGTTTATCCAGGCATTGTTATCATTTTTATACAAAACAGGAAAAGCATTGCGACGAATATTCTTAAAGGTTCGTGTATTTGCTGACTTACCAATACATAATAATGGGGGTTTGTGTCTTCCAGAAGCATTACTGCATGTAAGAACAGTAATACGTTCTTTGCTACGTTTGTAACCAGGTGCTCCAGCTTCCGTTTTTGAAGCTAAGGTATTTGACGGCTACATTTTGTAGTTCAAGCCTGTTTCATCACAATTATAGATTTGGGCTAGTTGTAAACCATGTTCTTTCATAAGCTGCTCAAAATTCTCTGCAAATTTTTTTGCAGCAGATACATCAGCCGACAATCTTTCTCCACAAACTTTCAGTTGACGTACACCATGTCTTTTTTCCACCTGTCTAGCCATCCATCACTTGCAGAAAAAATTGACAGGTGCTTCAATAACCAGCAACTCTCCGCTTAAACTCATTGCCCTATGTTTTAAAATTGTTCCTGAAATTGGTATTCTACGTTCTCGATTCTGTGTAAACTATAAAAATAAAGAATCATCCACGTTTTGGTATTCACCGCGTTTCATACTTTTTCGGTACTGTGAGGGCGATGACAAAATACTACTACATTTTTCAAGTTTTTCGCGATTATTTCTCCTCTCTGAAACAGTACTCATGGCTACACCTAAATCCTTCTCTATATTTTTAAGAAGTTCACCGTTATCTTAACGTTAAATTGCTTCAAGTTTCTCTTTTAAGGTAATAACAACACATTTACGCTTATTATTATGACGCTTCATTTTGTAAAATATCTATTAAAACGAAACTATTACCCCTGCGATAATAATAGACCTAATGACATTCATCGACTAACCAAAACATAGACAGCGATGAAATTCTAGACGTCGGGGAGTCCCCGACGCGTTAAGGAAACCACTCATCGTCTGTTTCGAATAATGGGGGGTTTTTTCATTCAGATAATCGCGATTCGGATAGTCGGGATTGTACTGTATATATATATATATATATATATATATATATATATATATATATATATATATATATATATATATATATATATATATAAATGTCACATTTTTTTTCAATATGATTCGTAGCAAAGAAGATAAATGCAAATGAAATACATTTGTGGCCTTAGTCCTTCCAAAGGATGCTCCCAAACATAGCCTCGCTTATATCAACCCCATCTAAAAATTCTTCTTATTCCGCATAATAAATTCGCAAAAGCATCTCCTTGAAAGTCACGACCCCAGGCATTTCAACCCTTTTCCGTTTATCCTTTACTTCCACCCTTCTTTAAACCTTATTTTAGAATTGCTTTCATAGAATTTCACCCCTTACATTCGCTATAAATAAGGTCTAGACTCGCGAAGAACCATATCAAAGCCTGTGCCTTGTAGAAAACCTGCTTTCTCTCGCCCCTTATTTTATATTACTGCCGCGTGTTCGTTCCTTTTCTTAAATATATTCATCCCTATTTTGTCTACTCTTAAGGGTGGTTTTCCGAGAGTGATTTTTGTGTTCCCGGGGGTTAAAATGGCGCTCCTCTATTTAATGTAGGGAAAATAATACCAATTTGAATTTCTCTGCAGATTTTAGTTCTGTTTAAGTTTAAGGAGAGATTTTATGGAGGATAATTGGGGGTAAGGGTGTGGGAGGTAGATAGATGAACGTACGGGGACTGTTCTTATAAAATATTTATAAATTTTTGTTTTGGCAAAAACTTATTAACTATGTTGGGAATGTGGAATCTTTAGCACAATGACATTATTCAGTATATATCACCTATGATCAAGCTAACATGGTTAGCCAAACGCACATCGAGGGCAAAAGTAAAGTGTTTGGTGTAGTGGTGATACAGTGTGTCCCAAAAATTTTTATACAAATGGAGAAAAAATATTAATTCTTAATTAAAAGTTTTGCATCACATGAAAATCCATAATGAAGCATCATATAACATCGTCACTCAATTTGTTGGGCGTTAATTTGGGAGCAAATATGTCCTGGCATGAACATGTTGCAGGCATAGCAAGGACAGCTTCTCAAAAGTTGGGAATATTATTTCGAACCAGAAAGCTTTACACTCCTCAACAACTGTTAATTCTTTACAAAGCTCAAATTCGACCAACTATGGAATACTGCTCCCATGTTTGGAGCTCCGCTCCCAAACATACACTGCATTTGTTGGATTCTATTCAGAGAAGAGCTGTTCGTCTGATTGGAGACCCGGAACTGACCGTCGGCCTTGATTCGCTGGAACATCGAAGAACGGTTGGCGACTTGAGCCTATTCTACAAGTACTTTCATGGAAAGTGTTCGCAGGATGTGGCCCGCTTAATTCCTCCCAGAGCGGTGCATGTTAGAAGTACACGTTGCGCTAATTCTTCACATCCATATGAGGTTCAGCTTGTTACTCCCCGTACAACACTTTTCAAGCAGTCTTTTATATGGAGAACATCATCCCTTTGGAATAATTTGCCCAGGACTGTTTCCCACCGAGTACAATCTACAGCGATTCAAGAACAACGTGAATCGCCTTCTCCGCACACGTGTCGCTCCTGTAGCGCTTTAGGGATTTCCCTGTAGCACGTGTGCTAGACCCATAAAAAAAAAAAAAAAAAAAAAGATTAAAATATTTGATGGTATACAGGGAAAATAAAATCTAATGATTTATAGTGAAAAGTATATATATATATATATATATATATATATATATATATATATATATATATATATATATATACATATATATATATATATATATATCAAGGATTTTCTACAGCTGACGCTGTCTTCCTTCTCTCAGCCTTTGATTCCATCCGTTTCTATCTTTCCAGTCTCCACCTGTTAGACTCCTGTCCTCCATAGCCTCGTCCACATCGTCTCTCTACGATCGTCTGGGTCTTCCTCTTTTTCTTCTCCCTATACGGCTCCACTCCGTTATTTTCTTTATTCACCTATTATCTTCACTCCGTCTTATGTGTCCATACCATTTTAATCGTTTTTCTTCAATGGTGTTTATTGCGTTCTCTTTGATGTTCATTCTGCTTTTTATTTCATCATTTGTTATTCTCTCCATACGTGTCACTCTACAGTATCTTCTCCAATACTCCATCTTTACTGCGTTCATTTTAGATTTATTTCTTTTGTTGATCGTCCATGTTTCTGACCCGTATGTCATTATGCTTTGCATTATTGATTTGTATATGCGTGTTTTGTTTCTCTTTGTAATGTGTTTGTTCCACAGGATCGAATTTAATTGTCTTATGCATGTCCGCATTTGTCCTAATCTAGCTTTGATCTCTTCTTCTGTGTAGCGTTTTTTGAAGTGATGGTTCCTAAATATTTAAATCTATCGGTTCCTTTGATTGTTGTTTCGTTATCGACTTCTAGATTCTCCACATTTCCCTCCTTTATTGTTAGATATTCCGTCTTATCAAAGTTTATTGCTAATCCTGCTTAAGTGTATTCTTCTTTCAGTTTTCTTATCATATAACTGAGGTCTTCCTCATCTTGCGCTATGATTACTTGGTCGTCTGCGAAACTTAGAGTATCTTCTCGGATTGGGACTCCCATTCCACTATATTTTTGCTTCCATTTTTTTAATGTTTGTTCGAGTTATATTTTGAATAGTGTTGGGGATGTAGAGCATCCTTGAAATAGGTCTTTTGATGTTTGGAGTCTCTTCCTTATTTTATGTCCTATTTTTATGTTCACTGTGTTGTTTTCGTAGAGAGCTTTTACTGCGTATATTAGTTCTTTGTCAATGCCTATTTCTTTCATTGCGTTGTTGGAGCGTCGTCTATATAGGTCTCTTATCGTTTCATCTTGCCGTAAGTGTATTCTGTATTTTATTTCTTTGTCTGCTTTTTCTGTTAGCTCATTAATATTTCTGTTTTCTCTATCTATTGTTCCTGTTTGTTTTATTGTCTTGTACCACGGTACTTTCATATTTGCTACTAATAGTCTATGGTCTGTTCCACATTCTGTATATATACAGTGTGTCCCTAAAAGTTTTATACAAATGGAGAAAAAAATTATTCTTAATAAAAATTTCTGCATCACATGGAAATCCATAATGAAGCATCAAACCTTTGAAATATTTGATGGTGTACAGGGAAAATAAAAACTAATGATTTATAGTGAAGAGTAAAGTGTGTTTAAATTTAAATATAGAGCTAAATATTAATTGAAAATGTAAATAGGAACTAAAAAATTATGCTCACGTTTAGATTTGTGGTATCGTCAAAGGACACTACTTTTAAGTATTTAACAACAACCCGAAAAAATAAAGGCCAGATAAGTTTCAAATATGTAGTATTCAGTAAAGAAAAACATGGGTACAGTGACTGAGCCACATTCTGGATACTATATAATGGAATTTTGAAGCATAACCGTAAAAAATTTACAAGAAAAATATGATTTGAAACAAATAGAGACTAAAGAAAAGTTTATATACTGAAAAGAGTATTCCATCAGACATGATATGAATATAATACAATATAATCACAAAACACACAACAATCTAAAATAAATTACCCGTAGAATTGAACAAAAATATTCTAACTTTGTTGATCAAAAAACGTGACAAGAAGGAACAAGAAAATTAGGGAAGAATCAATATACTCAACACCACCCTAAACAACATTAATCTGATCTGAACAGAACAAATAAAAAGAAAATATTGGCAGATGAATAACAAGGATTTTCTAGTGGAAAATCATGAATTTGTAACAAGACAAATCACAGAAAAAGTAATTGATTGCAATAGATTTGCGTAACTACTCGTATGTTCTGTCGACCTAAAATGTATTCGACAGAGTAAAACTTAGATTCCTAATTCATTTTGCACTTTAGGGAAATCTCATAGTTATGATTAAAATAAGTGTACTATTTAATGAAAAGCAGGACGAGTATGCAAAAAAGTAAAACAAAAATGGCACCTTTAACCAACTTACTTAATCCTTAGCCATGGTACCTCTCGGTGTAGGCTGGTGTGAGTGGGTTGGGTTAGGGTCTTCCATATTTCTCTTCATCTTTCTCTATTTCGGGCTAGCCTTGTTGCCTCCTCCCACCTCACTCCCCTCTTCTCCATTGCTCCTCTTACTTCCTCCCTCCATGTTCTTCGTGGTCTTCCTCGACTTTGTTTTCTATTCTCTCTTGCTTCATACACTCTTCTTACCAGTCTTTCCTGTCCCATTATTTGCATATGTCCAAACCACCTTAACTGACTTTCTTCTATTTTCTCCTGTATCGGCTTCATTTCCAGTGTTTCTCGTATATCAACGTTTCTTATCCTATCCAGTCTTGTCCTTCGTTCAATCTTTCTGAGGAATTCCATTTCGATACTTTGTATCTTACTTCTGTGACTTTGTGTTGTTGTCCACACTTCAGATCCGTACGTAATTATTGGTGTCGCCACCCTTTTGAAGATTTGTAGTTTTGTTGATTTTGGTATTTCTTTTTTGCCTAGGAATGTGTTCTTGATACTATTAAAGAGTTTCCCCGCTGCCTCTGTCCTCGCTCTAATCTCCCCATCCAGCCCTCCATCCCCCGTCACCATTGCACCCAAATATTTGAAATTCTCCATCTGCTGTATCTTTTCTTCCTGTAGATATATTTCATGCGTTTTGTTCTCCTTGTTTATGATCATTGTCTTCATTTTTTTCACATTTATGCTCATATGCATGCGTTCCAAGCTTTCGTTGTACACTTTTAGGCTTTCGTTCAAGTTTTTCTCGTTTTTTGCGATCAGTACCATATCGTCAGCATATATTATCTCCGTTATTCCAACTCTCTCCATGTTCCGGAACCCTACCCAGTATTTCTTTGTTTGCCTTTTTGCAGTTTTTTACAGTCTCGTCCATCACTACCGAGAACAGCAGTGGACTCAGTATACACCTCTCTCCGACGCCTTTAGATGTTTCGAGACTCTTTGACTTTTCATGTCTTACTCTAACATAATTTGTTGTATGTTTATATAGATATTTTATTCCATTTATCATCAATTCCTCTATTTTCCAGGGTCCTCCAGATGTCTTCTCCGTCTATTCTATCGAAAGCCTTTTCCAGGTCTATGAAACATAGGTGTACTCCTCCTGCTTCTCTTAGAACTTTTTCGCTCACCTTTGAAGAAATAATATTATATATATATATATATATATATATATATATATATATATATATATACATATATATATATATATATATATATATATATATATATATATATATATATATATATATATATATATATATATATATATATACAGTCGACACTCTATATAGTGAAAGACCAAAATGTTGACCGAAATTTCACTATAGAAAGTTTTTCATTATATAAAGAAAAAATCCGTATATATTGCTATGTATGTATTTTATATTGGTAATCATTTACTTGTATTTTATAAGGTACAAGCAACAAAAAAAATTGCAAAATTGAATTATTAGAAAAGATTTTATTAAACATTTGAAAGTTTAAATAGTACATAGCATGTACAGGGCTAAATACATTCATAAAGTCCGTACGTTATATCTTTACCCGTGCGTCATAGTTTTCAGGCCATATAACAGACGACTATTATCTTATTTGTCTCTTTTCACCAATAAATCGTAGGTATTGGCAAAAAGAGACAAAAAATATAATAGTCGTCTAGGATATTTCCTGAAAACTATGACGCACGTGTAAAGATATAACGTACGGACTTTATGTATATATGTACTACATACGAAATAAAAAGAATAATACAAAATCTGTTAATACATATGTACATACTACGTACATACGTACTAGGAAAAATAATCAATTATTTTCTTTTGAACATTACTTTTGAAAAATAATTGTTGCTCAACAAAATTCTCGCATTTATTCAAATGCATAAAGATTTGATCAGGTACACTTTCCTGGCCCCTGAGAGTAGTTCGCACAATGTCAAATGCATTTCTTATTTCATTTTCACTAAATTTAGCAGTACATTCCCCGGTTTCAGTTTCTTCTTCATGATCTTGTATACTTTTTATATCGTCAATTATGTCTTGGTCAGTTGGGAGATCTGTCGTGCCAAGATCATTGTCGATTTCTAAGAAATCTTCAAGTAAAAAATCTGCGTCGACGGTAGCAGTTTTTTGTAGAATACCCCATTGCCTTTTTAAGGTAGCGAGATCCATTTCGTCTTCTTCTTCCCATTCGTCAATTTTTTCAGTAAAACCTGCTTTAGAAAAGCAGTTTTTGATAGTTTTCTGAGAAACATTTTCACTCCATACTTTAGCGACTTCGGTTATACACTCTTTAAGGGTAATCAATTTTTGGACTGGAAGGTTGTTATCAATCGCATTAACAATTTTGTGAACAATTCTGTTTCGGTAATGATGTTTTATGTTTTTTATAATACCCTGGTCCATAGGTTGTAATTTGGAGGTCATGTTTGGTGGAAAAAAGATCAATTCAATATTCCTTAATTTTTTACTTACAGTAACTGGATGTGCAGGATAATTGTCTATAAACATCACAATCTTTCACTTTTGGCTTTTCATTTTCGTGTCTAGTTCTTTGATCCATCTTTCGAAAATCTCAGAAGTCATCCATGCCTTTTTATTATTGGCGTAATCTAACTTAACTCCTTTTAAACAACGGGGATTTTTGCTTTTACCTATGAGCAGTAGTTTCAGTTTTTCTGAGCCATCCATGTTTGCTTCAACCATAAGTGTCACCCTTTCTTTACTTCTTTTAACACCAAAATATTTATCACTTTTAAAAGCAGAAGTTTCATTTGGCAAACATTTAAAAAACAAACCGGTTTCATCACAATTGAAAACGTTTTTTGGCTTGTCCTTTTTCAATGCACTTTTTAAAACAGTTTCAGTCCAAATGTCACAGTCCTCCTGACTAACGCTTGCACTCTCGCCAGACACCGTCTTGAAAACAATTGAATTGCGAGTCTTCCAGGCACTCAACCACCCTTCACTAGCTTGAAAATTAACGCAGTTAAATTCTTTAGCAAATTGTAGAGCCTTGTGCTTTATTATATTTCCCGATATTGGTACGTTTTGATGTGTACGGGCCACATCGTAAAACTGCTTCATTTACATCCTCGTAAGTACTCACCCGTACTTGGTTTTGACTGCTTGGAACACTAGGTTTCTTGATGATACTGTCGCGACTTTTTATTATCAGAGAGACGCAACTTGGGGAAATACCAAATTTTGCAGCAACATCAATTTTTTTGCAGCCTTTATCAACTTCCTCCAAAACTTTAATTTTCTCAGCTAAATTTAAACACACTCGCTTGGACATCTTACTTGATTCTTAAACAAAAAGAAACTGAACCTGAATTTGCGAATTACTAGGCCTCGATTATAAAATGGGGTTTTCCCCGGGTTTCTATAAAATAGGTTATTCCCCGGGTTTCTCACAGAAATCTACCTGATTTATTGCCAACAATTAGGCTTTATAAACGCGTTAAGAACCTTTTCAAAAGAATACGTCATAAAAATGGAATTCGTGCTAATGTTAGATAAAAATGGGAAACGCGAAATGGCCAAGATCTCAATAAATGCATAAAACTTTATACATAAAATTCCGATAAAAATTTTATTATATAGAGTGTTACTATTTTACAGATTCACTATGTGCAGGGCTTTTTACATGAAATTTCATTAAAATATTCTAGGTCTTGAAAAAAATTGCATTATAAAGAGTTTTTCACTCTATAGAGTTTCACCATAAACAGTGTCGACTGTATATATATATATATTTATATATATATATATATATATATATATATATATATATATATATATATATATATATATATATATATATATATATATATATATATATATATATATATATATATATATATATATATTTCAAAACTAGTAGGATTGGAGTCAGGTTTTGGACCAAATTAAAACTCTTTTGCTTATTACCAAGCTTTCGAAATACTTTTATTTGTTTGTTAAGGCATCTAAAAATTGATCATACGAATTAATTGTAGATCTCATACAAAATTTAAAAGTAAACTTACAAACCGAAGTAGAAATTCCTTATTTAAATTACACATCACTATAATAGTATTAAGTTACGAAACATATAATTATTTCTTTTGTAATAGAAAATGAAAAACTATCTGTACCACATGTTAGTAGGTGTTTGACAGGTGAAGTAAGAATTTTGCGGGAAAATTCTAGTCATCTACGCATGTGTCGTGGAAAGTCGATAGACAATCGAGAAAAGGAAATCGAAAAAAAGGAATAATATGCATTATGTGTTACCTAAAGTGGCATCAGGTATATACAGCGTGTTTGAATAATGAACAAGAGTTTTTATTTAAAAATTGTTTAGGAACATTATTTATTTGTTAGAAAATTATGATAAAGTGTGTCTCAGACGTGACCAAAAAAAAAATTACTAGAAAAAATAATATATAAAATTGTAAAATAGGGTGTAAAGGTTATAAAACTTGTTGTAAAAGGTAATAAATATAGTGTAGACAAGTGGATAAAATGTCCAAAACAAACCAGAGAATTTAATTGTTAATTGTGAATTCTAATTGGTAGACAAGGAGGATTCTTGTACTAGATTATTTTTTGTTGTAATATCTTTATTGAGTTTCAGTATATACAATTATACTGAACTAAGATCCTCTATGTTTGATCTTTTGTTCATTGTATGTATGTTGTCATTGATTGCCCCCATTTCTAAAAACTTTCTTTTATAATATTGTGGTTCTTTATATAAAATGGTAGTATTATTGTAATCTATTTGATGATCAAATTCTTAGACATGTTAAACTAATGCACACGAGCCACTAACACCACTCATGTATTAGTGGATAGACAATCATCACCATAAATATGCTTTATCAATCATTTTGGTAATGCTCTACCAAGTTTTATACAAAACTTAATATTCACCGTTTGTTCGATGTTCATTTTTCAACTGATAGCTAAAAACACACTGGCACTTCAAACGCAATATCTTAGCTTCTATTCATTCGAATATCATGAAAAGTAGACATAATGTTTCCAAAGCATGTTATATTTAATAAGTTTCGCCACTAATATTGGCTATTTTGAAAAAGTCCTGGTTACTTTGAGATATTCCGTGTATTGCATTTTAAGTTACTATAAAATATTTTCAATACTGTATTCGAAACTTGAAATATCTTAAAATATGTAAGATAAACACATTTCTATAACAATCGTACTATAAAAACATTATAACTTATAATATCGACCTGCAATTTATGTAAATTTATAATATAAACTTTAAGTTGGAATTTTTGATTTGTTTCGACTGTAATAAAAGAAAATCTGGTCGACGACAGCATGCCTCGAAGATGCTAGGCGATTATTGATGCAGAAGGCGATTAGACAACTTACAAAGATATTTGTGCCGCTGTTAGCACACCATTGATGGCAAAAACTATTCTTGAAACACATTTTTTCAAGAATACGAACGGTCACGTTCTTACTTGACCAACTGTATATACACGTATACATTTATTTGCGTTGCGGAAAATAGAAATAAATATCTTAACGAGATATTTTTTATAATTTTGGAAATCTTCCTGTGACCCCCTGGTCCTTAAAACCACTTTACCAATTTTTAAAAATTTTTCAAGTTTTTAATAAATTGACAAAAAAGAAAAACAAACAAATTTTTGACATATCCTTGTAACAACAAAACCATCTAAAATCAAGCAAAACATTTTACTAGTTTTGCTTTTGCTAGAAATGTTTTATGTTTTAGGTTTAATTTTCTCCACTCTCAGTTTTAATTAGGCACCCTTAATGGGTAGCAACGAGGCGAAGGAGGGACGAACGGGAGAGCAGTGAATTTTATTAAAGTAGTACAATTGGACTCCTTGAAGCGAAATTTTGCTTAATATTACTAAAGATGATATAAATTTAAGTAGGGTGTGTTGCTTAGGCAAAACGAAACTGAAAGAAGGGTAATAAGGGTTTAATTTTTAACTAATAGGGTGTAGGGGTAATGTAGTCGACAGACAAAATATGTTTTATTTATTCTGCAATGTTTCTATCATTTATCATTAATTTACAAAAATCTAAAATTCAGAAAAATTCTCAACACTTATTAAGAAATTCTGGATTTATCGACCTTCCTGACGATATGTTTCAAAAATACAGGTTCTTTCCCTACTTGAAGTAAAATACTTATACCAAATTTGAAATCAGTTTTTCATTTCATTCGAGATTTATCTTGCTAAGAGACGGAGCGGAAACTTTTGTGTGATAGGAACCCTGAAAAGAAAGGAATTGCAAAAATTTTGGAGGATATTTTTTTTTCTGAATACAATGCTTAGCCCAGTCTTCAAGGGTTTTGGGCTCTGAGTTTTTTAGATGTAGAATACCATAAAAAAAAGTGTAGAATACCACAAAATAAATTCGGTTTTTTGGTAATAACTCGAAAAATAAAAAAGATATCGAAAAACTAATAGCACCACGTGAAAGAGCGGGAAATTTTATAAAAAATGGTATATAAATTTTTTTTCCACTTTTTTTTTTATTAGCGTGAGAATTTATTAAAAATTCGGATAGGTGATTCGAAAAGTATAGCCCGCCAAACAGGTTGATTTGGAAGTCTACGCGCACTGCTCGAAGATTAATCGATATTACTTGTTTCCAGAGTGTAAAAAAAAAACTAAAAGATAGCTTTTTCAAAAGGAGACTTTCAGATTTCCGATGATAATAATAGTTTTTATTTTTGTTGCTTTATAATTTGTAAAACGAAATTTTTATTTGCATATTTTTAACGAATATGCAGTAAATTAGAAATATTTAATAAAATATAGTACTGACAAGAAAATTCTTGTGCACGTATTATTCCTATACCTTAAGTTTTAATATAAGAATAATTCAAAATACCCACATTGTCTGTGTTATTTAAAAATTGAGTTTCAAAATATGAAAATTTGATTACTATAGTGCGCCGTCAGCAATTTCACGTTCGCAGTACGAAATTATCAAAAAAAGTCAGACAATTTTTTTTCTTTTTAGTTACAGTTAAAAGTATACTTGATATTAGAAAATCATTAAAAACTAAAAGAAACTTTCTCTTTTTTTCTAATTTTGCTCTTAAAAAAGTGTTCATGATAAACGTATTTTTTGCTTATTATTAATCATACAACTTAAGCTTAAAATAAAAAAAATATATTTACTTACTTACTTACTTAATCCTTATGCCTTTCTACCCCTTTTGTTAGGAGTGTAAGGCCCGTGAAGTTGAGTTATTCTATAACTGTCTTTTCCATATTTCCTTCTATATCCTTCCATCCTGTTTAAATTGCCGATTGCCGCTTTTGTATCTTCTGTATTAGTTTCTTCTGTTTGTGTGAGTTCTACGTCTTGCTCCGGTATTATACCTCTATGTTGATTTTTGTATGCTTTTTCTTCTAATTTTTACATCCATTTCCTTTCCTTTCTGTTTCAGTGATTCCTACATGGTGCATTTGTTGTTCTTCTGTCAGTTCATCCTCTTTTCTGTTTATACCCCTATTATTCCGTGTTTTCAATCTAATAACTCGATAATTATTTCCCATATCTTTCTTCCTATCTATTTCTTTGATTATCTTCTTATTTGTATTCATTTTAACTAGTCTCCTCTTCCGTATCTTTGCCAGGGTCGTCGTCAATCTTTCCCCTTATTCTCAGTTTTTTGACTTGATGGTAGTAGTATTCTTTGTTTGTTCTTTCAGTTTTTCTTCCTCAATATCCCATTGTTGTTCTCTTCCTTCGATTACGATTTTTTGATGTCCCATTTTCACTTTTTTTTCCATTCTTTCTCTCGTTCTCTTCTATATGTTTCAATTTCTTTTGAATTTGCCGTTTATCTTTTATTAAATCGTTGTTTATGTAAACTTTCTCTCTTAGGTTTCTCAGTTTGTTTTTATTTTTTTTTTACAGCTTCTTTATCTCCCGTGTTTCCAAGTTCTATCTTGTATATAGTCGCTCCTATTTTTTATCACATCTTTAATCTGTACTTTTGTGTTCATACTCCTCTCCATAAAATGTTCTACACCCATTTTCAGATCTGGTTGGCTATTCGCTTTAAATTTCATTCCCGATATTACAATATTATTCCTTACGTTGTATTTTTCCAGTCTACTCATCTTCAAATCCATACTTCTCATATTTTCTCTGATTATCTTATTTTCCTCTTTCAATACTTCAGTCTCCTTTCTTAGTTTCTTCAACTCTTGTTGATATCTCTTCTCATCTTGTTTTATATCCTTTATATCTGACATTAGCTCTCTGATCATTTCTATCAAATTGTCTGTCTTATCTACTCTTTTGTTTTTCTCTTTCTGTGGTGTTCTTATCAGCTTTTTACTCGTCTTTTTTTTCGACTGTTCTTCTTTTTGAGTCTCCTGAGGTATAATCATCACTATCCATTGTTCTTTCTGTTATAAAAACTTTACGTGTGTTCCTCGTATATTCCATTTTCAAATACGAGAGAAAAAAGAAAAAAAAACCTTTTGTTTATATTTCTTATCACCGTAAATGATCAAGGTCGTCGCTTATCGTTTCGTGAGCTTCATACAATTTCACAGAATTATTCTCATAAACCTCCAAATTTATTTTCTTAATTCTAACACTACACTCTGCTTTATTTTTAATCTTCTCGTTCGCAATCGACAAAATAATTAAATAGATCGAAACACTACCGTAATAATGCTCGTTGAACGAGTTGACCATTGTCGGGCGTTCAATTCACATACACACACTTCGCGATCCGAAACTCAACTTAAAAAATATTTGAAGGTGGGAAATGAAAGATAAAAGTCTAAGCTTTAAGTGTAAAGTATTTATATTTCATTTAAACATCCAGGTACAAAAAAAAAACAGTTATTAACAACACAAAAATTTTAAATTACACGAAGAAATTAAATGAATTACGTACCCTCTGGCTGTCATATTGGATCCGCCATTTTGAATTTTTCAAATTCGTCATCGGATTCTTAATCAGCATCCCGAGAAACTCTTTAATAGAAAATTTCAAAATATTTAACGGTATATAGAAACGGTAATTTAATCATAAATGAAGTTGAAAACATAATTCCCACTACAACTGAAGAAGTGAATTTTTAAAATTACGGTAAAATTTAAAAAAAAAATCTGTACACTACTTCTTTGTAAATTTTTCTGTTCTTTCTCGTTGTGCTATTAATTTTTCGACATCTGTTTTATTTTAGAGATATTTGTGAAAACCGAATTTTTCATTTTATTTTCGATTTTGTAGGCTTAGCGTACACTTTAGAGCAGCAAACTCTTTTTTTATCGTATTCTACGTTGAAAAATCTAACTGTATGCCAAAATGTAACCTGTTAACATTTTATGAGAGGGAATTAAAAATTAAATTTAGCTTAGTTAAAAAAAATACGCCTAATTCTTGAAACATATCACGTGGGGCTGAAAAGTTTTTGGTCCAGCTACTTAAAACACATTTTTTTTTTTGCAAAATTCGACTTTATTCAAGATCGATACAATCAATCCAACGCTTTTCTAAGATTTCTATACCTTTCTTGTAGAAGGATTTGTCTTTGCCTTCAAAATGGGCCACAGTTTCGGCGATAACTTCTGCACTGGAGCCAAACCTCTTACCTGCGAGCATTTTTCTGAGGTCTGCGAATAGATAATAGTCGCTGGGGGCCAAATCTGGAGAATACGGTGGATGAGGAAGCAATTGGAACTTCAATTCATGCAATTTTGCCGTCATAACCATTGACTTATGACGCGCTGCACTGTCTTGATGAAAGAGCACTTTTTTCTTGTTCATTTGAGGCCGTTTCTTTCCGATTTTTGCCTTTAAACGCACCAACAACTTTATATAATATTCGCTACTGATGGTTTTTTTTTTCCCTTCTCAGCATAGTCGATGAAAATTATTCTTTGCGTATTCCAAAATACAGAGGCCAAAACCTTCCGAGCCAACTGTTGTGTCTTTGATCGCTTGAGTGGCTTTCACCGGCTGCTCTCCACCCAACTGACTGCCGATTTGATTCCAGTATGTAGTGGTGGATCCATGTTTCATCCATTGTCACATATCGCATTAAGAAATCTTTTTTATTGCGCTTAAACAGGTCCAAATAGCGTTCAGAAACATCAACACGTTGTTGTTTTTGGTCCATGTGAGCAAACGTATCACGTACCATTTCGAACAGAGCTTTATCATGCCCAAATATACATGCAACACGTTCTCTTGATATCGTCAGGGTGTCAGCTATCTCACGCAATTTCACTTTTTACCGTCATCCAAAACAATTTCATGGATTTTTTTGATGTTTTCCAATGTAATCACCTCATTTAGCATCATTTGTGTCTGTACGACTGCGTTTAAATTCAACATATCAATAAATAATGAGTGATTTTCCAGGGTCAGGGTCGCCGTAACACTTATCAAACCAGTGCTTTGCTTGAACGGTATTTTTTTCCCATCAAAAAACAGTGTTTAATCAACACACGAAATTCGATTTTTTCCATTGTTTTGAAAATATCAAAAGTACCATAGTGTCACTAAAACCACTGTAACTTGTAAACTAATCATCGAAATGTCATGAAATTTTGACACGTATCGTTTAAAGGTTGGTACTTCCTCTATATTATATGGATTTTTTTGAAAAGGGCGATATCTATGTGTCAGACTGAAAACTTTTCAGCCTACGTCTTATTTATTTGGTTTTTTTCCTGCTCATTCGTTCGCGCGAATCAGAAAAATAGAGACACCCCGTATAAATTTAAATTAAATTAATTTCTGTTAGTAATCCATTAAAGTAGTGCCGGATATTTAAATGTAAATATTATAATAATGGATAATTCTTGTAACTAAATGGTAATCCCTGATTATCAAAAATGTTTATAATTTCCGGTAATTTCTCGCAATGATATTTCTATTAAACTTATACTAAAACATATTAAACATATATATGCCCTCAGGGGTGAACGGTTTTTATTAATATGAATAATTTAATTTTAGAGTCCTCGAAAATATCTGGTGTGGACATCAACACCAAAAATGATTTAGAATATTGTTTGTATAAATACGAATATATTTTTCTAATTTTGTTTGTCACAGGGGCGTATCTATTTGTTAAAACGTGGTAATTACTTCAACCTGTGCAGGAAAAGGGACTAGACAACAAATTCTCAACATACGCCAGATAATAAAGGGTCTTCCATTTGGGACTTGACAACTTTGAAATTTCACTGTGAACGCACCCTTAAGCCAATCACCGAACTGTCAACGTCAAAACATTCAGTAAAGTCAACATTTTCATCATGGTGAAGTACACGAACGAACAACGTTTACAAATAATTAAAATTTACTACCAAAATTTGGAGTCGGTGACTGCAACTTTAAGAGCGTTAACGCCAATTTTTGGTCGTAATTCTCGTCCCAGTAGACAAGCAATTCATAGTGTAGTGAAAAAATTTGAGTTAACATATTCGCTGCTGGATGTTCCCGTGCCAGTGAGAAAACGGGTTGGTCGAAGTGGCCAGAATATTGCTGCCGTTCAAGCGTCCATCTCAAACGAACCAAAACCGTCGATTTGACGGCGTTCTCAAAAATTGGGCATCGCTCAGACCACACTATGGCGAATTTTGCGAAAGGATCTTGGCCTGCACCCTTATAAGTTAAAGTTAACTCAAGAACTAAAGCCACTCGATCATATGAAGCGACGAACTTTCTCGAACTGGGCTCTAGAAATGTTGGAAGAAGATGACTAATTTCATCGCAAAATCATCTTTAGTGATGAAGCGCATTTTTGGATAAACGGCTTCGTCAACAAACAGAATATGCGTTATTGGTCAGGTAAAAACCCTCATGTGCTTGAAGAGACATCACTTCATCCACAAAAAAATTACTGTTTGGTCGGTTTTCATGCCGGTGGTGTCATTGGGCCGTTCTTTTTCGTTGATGAAAATAACCGTCACGTTACAGTCAATGGAGATCGCTACAGAGGCATGTTGCAACGTTTGATCAATTGCATGGGCTAGACATTAATGATATGTGGTTTCAACAAGACGGCGCCACAAGCCACACAGCGGGTGTAACAATCGACTTACTGCAATCTAAATTCGGTGAACGTGTTATATCGAGAAATGGTCCCGTCGAATGGCCGCCTAGATCGTGTGATTTAATACCTCTAGACTTCTTTTTATGGGGGTATGTTAAATCATTGGTCTATGCTAACAAGCCTGCGTCGTTAGAGGAGCTCAGAGCCAATATTGAAAGAGATAGCGGCCGTTTCCGTCGAAATGTGTGGCCGAGTCATCGAAAATTGGGTTCAACGAATCGACCACTGCAAACGTGCCCGTGGTGGACATATGAATGAAATCGAATTCCATACATAAATGTTTTGATTGTACTTCAAGCCGATAGTAAAATTTTCGAAATGTCTCAAATTTTTATTTTTTTTATTTTTATTTTATTCCAAAAAAAAGTTGTCACGTCCTTAATGGAAGACCCGATAGAAAAAGTCAGGGAATTCCAAATAACAACCTATGTATATCTGTTTTATAGACTTATATCGTTATATGATAACAGCAAAATTAAACGGAATAATTTTTTTCCGATCGCTTTAACGTAGAAGCCGGCGTCTGACAGGGATTTATTCTGTCACCCTAACTTTTTAATATATATACTGAACATATAATGAGATCTGTGTTAGATAGCTATAGTGAGGTTGAGACAATCGGTGGAAAAAAGCTAAGAAACCTTAGATATACGGATGATACTGCTATACTTCAATACAAGACCTAGAATCAATTATGGAGCGAAAACCAAAATAATTATTGTTAGTCGTAACGAAGATCTGTCACATAGAAATGAAATTGCTGGTTTCACTGTTGTAGGCCATTTCAACAATTTGGGATCCCTCATAACTAACAATGGTGGCTGTGAAGCGGAAGTAAGAAGACGTTCGGCTATGGCTAGAAATTCAATGATAAAACTCACTAAGATCTGGAAAGGTCTAGCTGTCACAAAAAACACGAAGTTAAGATTTCTGTCCAGCCTTATAGACTATTAGCAAGCTGACAAAAGACGAATCGATGCGTCTGAGATGTGGGCATATAGAAGAATCCTCAGCGTATCATATACCGAACACCGTACTAACGTATCTATTTTTGAAGAGTTTAGTATAAATGACCAGCTTTCAAATAGAATTAATAGACAGTACCTGAAATATTTTGGTCACATAATGAGGAAAGCGGATGCCATGGAAAAGATTGTAATAACGGGGAAGGTAAAAGATCAAGGGGATGGTTCCAACAAGATGGTTCGATTAAGTAAAATCTCTTCTTGGTATGGGTATGCACGAGTCAAGTTAGGTCGCGCAGGATCGAAATGCCTATAGAATGACCGTTGACGCTGCAACTGCAGAGGGTCACCGATATTCCTATTGTAGTGAAAGGATTGAGAAAGAGAGGGAGAGTACAGGATGTTATGAAAATCGTTTACTATATTGAAATGGCTGACTCCTTAAGTAAATTCGAGACACGCCTAATACTTATTTTTATTAAATTTGAACATTGTTTGAAATTTTATGAATCACTGGACTGCGTATTTTTAAAAAGTAATGCGCCACCACTGCCACAGCTGAAATCAAGATTGGAATGCTTGAATGCAATATAGAAAAAGATAGGTTTTAAAGTAAGTTGAAGAGAGACTTCAGAAACCAATTGCTGAAATGTGTTGAAAAAATAAATGTTTTTTTTATTAAATGAACTAAGTTCTACATTGATGTGGGGATTAATGGCAATTACTTTTTAAATCAGCTGGTTTAATTAAACTAAATTACTGATGTTTTCATGATATACCTGATATCTAAATTTTAAGCTATATGTGTTGTATTTAACGTATTTTCACTAAAACGTTTTGAACTTATTCAGAAGATACAGATTTGTTACATACTTTGAAGCATGCCAATAATTAGATAGTCTTCTTTCTTGAGACCGGTATTATCCAGCATCTGCAGAACCTCGATGTTGTCGTCAGCGTAGAGTTTCCTCTCGTGCTTTCCTGCAAATCTCTTGATCTCTTCTTCGACACTTTGTATTTTTAGATCTCTATGACGATAATTATTTCGATAATACGTGGCGCGTTGGCAATCTCTTGGAGCATCTTGTTCTGAAAGAATTAAATTTCATATGTGTTACTTTTGCCTAAATACTAAATAATGGGGAGTTAATAGCAGATAGTTGTTGAACAGGATGATGATATGAAAATTAACTATTGGTATGAGCTGATTTTCTGTAACCCGAATATCCTAAGATACCGTTACTTTTCCTTTGTACCAGTACATCTAGAAAAGGAAAGGTACCATATGATTCAGTTTCAACCGTAAATTTTATGTTTGAATGTTGATGATTGAGGTGATTCAAAAAAAGATTCAGGTTTTATTTATTATATGGCTAGATAAATATGTCGGCATCATATTTGCACTAAATTTTGCTTTTATAGCAGCTGAGCTTCGGTCACTTTCTTCAAAGGTTTCCATAAAAATATTCGTCATTACAGGAAATTTTGGACAAATAATGGTTGCCCCTGAAATTGGTGCATGAAATGTCTCTTGCAAAATGCTATATGTAGACGATAGATATACTTCAAAAAAATTGGCCAAGAATGAATCGAGGTTATGAAAGTTAATTGAAATAAGTCTGATATTATAAAAACCGAACTGATAATTAGAACATTTTTACAGTCTGTAAAATAAGAACGTGACCGTTCCTATTCTTGAAAAAATGTGTTTCCAGAATATTCTTTGCCATCAATGTATTCTTCGGTGTGCTAACAACAGCACAATTACCTTAGTAAGTTGTCCAATCGCCTCATGCATCAATAATCGCCTGGCATCTTCGAGAGATGCTGTCGACGAGATTTTCTACATACTCTGCAAATTTTTCGAATCTCGTGAGACAACTGAATCAAAGTTCTCAGAGTTTTTCCCCTGAGCTTTTTCTTTACAAGGGACCAAAGCTTTTCAATAGGGTTGGCATTCGGCGATTGTAAAGGTCACTCTAATATCTTATCGTGGGCCCAAGCGAGCCGCTTCGCGACATGATTTTCCCCCAGCAAAGGTTTCTTCAAGGTGCCTCAGAATTTGACTCTTGAGCACGAAGATGTTGTCGAAAGGTCTCATGTCAATTTCGAATTCCGTGAAAACAAAGACGCGAGTAATTTTTTCGACTTTCGGAGTAACTTTGCCTATCGAGTCGTTAAAATGACTTGTCCACTTCTTCACAAACGATACCGACTTTTTAATATAATTAGCGGCCGCAGAATGTGTTATTTTAAGCCCCTTTGGATGGGAATAAAGAAACATCGTAGGCAAAGGTTGCTTCTCCCGATTTTTTGTTGAATCGCATCTACTAAAAATGATTGATTGATTGATTGTTGGAATTTTGGGTGCATCGACTGCCAGGGTCATATAGCGCCTTTAATGGAATTCTTGTGGTCCTTAAATTTTGTTTTGAAGTTGTAGACTCTTAAGGTAATTTATTATTTTGGATATATTTTTTGAGATTTGATCCGCAGATAATTGTTGGGAGAGACTATGAGTTGTGATGTTGTGTCTTATTCTGTCATGTGTGTGTTGTGGATCTTCAAAGAGATGTTTTATCGTGGGTGGACTGTTGCAAGTCTCACACTTAGAAGGAGATTCGTTCTTGAGCAAATGATTACGTGTGAAATTCGTATGACCAATGGATAGCCTCCTTCAAATACAATTCTCTCGTCGTAGAGAGATTGTTTAGCTGGAATGGAGGAAAAACGAGGGGTTTAATTTTCCAAAGTTTATTTGATTGTTCCAATAAATCCCATTGTAATTGAAAGAGTTCATTGTGTTTTGTTTTTAGAAATCTAAGGTATTCTTTGGGATGATTCTCGCTTTTTATGCTTGTTCCTTTTGATCTTGTTTGATTCGCTAATTTGTCAGCTTTTTCGTTTCCGAGTATTCCAACATGACTTGGAATCCATAAAAAGGTTATCACCCTATTTTTTAATTTGGATATGTGAAGGAGATCCATAATTTGTCTGATGTATGCTTGTTGTAAGTTCCCAGAGTTCACAGCTTGGAGAGAACTATATGAGTCTGAGGCTATCGGGTATCTTTCATTTTTTCCGCTTTGAACTATGTACCTTACACATTCTTTGATTGCATATAGTTCCGCAGTATCTGTTGAAAAATGACTGGGAAGTTAAAATATTCTGGAGAAATTATGAGAATAGAACGCTGATCCAACTCCTTGATCGGTTTTGATCCATCTATGTAATACATTTTATAATTTGTGTACTTTTGATCTATCAATGTGTGGAATTTCATTTCTATGTATCTCGAGTTATATTTTGATTTGGAAAATTCTTGTAGGGTAAAGTCGATGTGAGGGGGGGGGGGAGTGTCCAGGGAGGAAAAGTTGTGTTTTAAAGGATAATCATATACTGGGTGGGGGAGTGAAAGAGATCTGAAGACTGTTCTGACTCTGGCTTTGAATGAGTTTGGATGGAACGGATGAGATGCGAGGGTGTTTCCTAAGTGAAGTAGGGATTTCATGTGAGGGCGATATAGTGCCCTAGAGTAATACTTTATTAGGGATTCTTGTCTATTGATGGAGAGGGGGGAAATGGAGGAGATAGACTGTAGACTCGGAATTGGTGAGGTTTTGTAGGCTCCCGTTATCAATCTCAATGCTTGGTTCTGTATTGTTTCTAGTTTTCTCTTTGCTAATTTGGATAATATGAGGGCTCTGTAAATGTTGGAGAGAGAGGAAAAGTCTGCACCTCAATCTTTATTTGCAATTGATCGTATTAGGTTCAGATCCTGAGTAGTCTTTTGTGCGAAATGAATTTATGTGAGGCGCCCAAATTAGATGACTGTCGAACGTGAGTCCGAGTATGTTTAGTTGAGTTGAAAAATGAATTATCTTGGACACGTTCTTACTTGACAGACTGTATAAAGGCAATGATATAGCATATGTCTAGATTCCAGCTTTATAGTGTTCAACCTTCCAATGAAATATTGCGATTTTTAAACAAATCAACGAGTCTGGCCGGGGTTTAAGAGATTGGCAAGATATTTACTTATTTTATGTGGTGCAGAATATAGTATTCTATACATTTTTGGAGGTGTCTAAAATAGAGTGAGCTGAGGGTTGAGAGATTTCTTTTCTGCCAAACGATTACCGGAGGGCAAAGCTCCTTGCAAAACAAGATGTCAGGCAAGATTAAATCAGGTATTGTCTTTTTAGTGTTCCGTACGGAACACTTATAAGATGACTTCAGTGTCTGTCTGTCTGTATGTCTGTCACTCCCGATTTTCTCCGAAACTATTTATCATAGAAAGTTGAAATTTGGTAATAATATAGGAATTGATGGCCTCATCAAAGGCGTGTAGTTTTGAAAGTCATATTTTGACTTAAGGGGTTAGTTTTTGGGGGGTGAAATCGGAAGCGAAAAAAAAATTTTTTTAGTAGGTCATCGAGTGTGGTGTCAAATGAAAGCTTGTGAAAACACGAGTAAAATATATATATATATATATATATATATATATATATATATATATATATATATATATATATATATAGGGTGTTTTTTATAGAGGTATAGAACTTTGAAATGGAATAAAACAAAGATGAATTTTTTAAATTGACATGAAATTTACTTTATTCGAAAGATAATCTTCTGGCATTATAATTTAAATATGACTTCTGGCATATGACCGCCACGGCTGGCTCGGACGTAGTCTAATCTGGAGGTCCAATTTTCGATGACTTTTTCCAGCCGTATATCGGCAATAACGCGGCGAATGTTGTCCTCCAAGTGGTCAATCGTTTCGGGACTTATCGGCGTAAACTAGCGACTTCACATAACACAGAAAATAGTCTAGCGGCGTTAAATCGCACGATCTTGGTGGCCAATTCACGGGTCCGAAACGTGAAACTATGCGGTTACCAAACGTTTCCTTCAATAAATCAATTGTGGCACGAGCTGTGTGACATGTTGCGCGCCGTCTTGTTGAAACCACAGCTCCTGCACATCATGGTTGTTCAATTGATGAACGAAAAAGTCAGTAATCATGGCTCTATAGCGGTCACCATTGACTGTAACGTTCTGACCAGCATCGTTTTTAAAGAAGTACGGACCAATGATTCCACCAACCCATAAAGCACACCAAACAGTCAGTTTTTTCTGGATGTAACGGTGTCTCAACATACACTTGAGGATTATCATCACTCCAAATACGGCAGTTTTGTTTATCGACGTATCCATTCAAACAAAAGTGAGCTTCATCGCTAAACAAAATTCGCTTATGAAAATCGGGATCAACGGCAATCTTGTTTTGGGCCCATTCACTGAATCTACGCCTTGCTACGTGATCGTGTTGCTTCAATTGTTGCACGAGTTGGATTTTGTAAGCACGCAAACCAAGATCTTTCCGCAAAATCTTCCATAAAGTGGATGGACACATATCCAATTCCTGTGCACGATGGCGGATAGACTGATTCGGGTCTTCCTCTACGCTACGCTCTACAGCAGCAATGACTTCTTCTGTACGCACTGTACGACGTCTCTGTGGATGCGTATTATCATTTAGAGTAAACGTGGTGCGAAAACGTTCCATAGTTAATCAAATTAATTGCTCTGATGGACGATTATATTGACCGTAAAAGGGACGTAGTGCGCGAACCATGATTTTCAAAATAAATTTGCACAATTTGGAAGCGTTGTTCAGGCGTCAGTCTATTCATGTTGAAATGCCAAACTAAACTAAACATAAATTACTTGACGGCTGACAAAATGGCCGCCAGTTAAAAAAGTGTTGCCAACTTAAAGTTTTTTATACCTCTATAAAAAACATCCTTTATATATATATATATATATATATATATATATATATATATATATAATGTAGTAATTGCGCACACTTTTCTTTGTATTATTTTTAAAAAATCGCGAAAAAATCGCTGTCCCCCCACCTTATCTCGAAAAATACTGATCAAAAAATTTTGAAAAAATTCTGGAATATTCTCCAGGGGGTGTAGATTGAACGAAAATTATCACGAGTGCATTACCTTTAATAATTTATCTGGTACATAAAAAAAAAACAAAAATTTCAAGGCCATCAATTTTCAGTAAAGATTGGTAACAAACTTTGTTGAAAACTCATTTGGGGTGTGTTTTGTGAAGTCGCTGATCATTTTATACCACCGTAACAATATTTTTTATTTTAAAAGCAATCAACGTACGGAACACTAATTGTGCAAGTTCAACTTGCACTTGACCTGTTATTTTTTTTTCAAATCAAGACCAGACATATTTCCTGTCTTGATTTTGCAAGGTAATATTTTGTCTTGTATTGTGAGAGCGTTGATTTTCTTTATTTTTTGCTAATATGCCTAATATGTTTTCGGAAATTTTGATATTATACCATACAAAGCTTTGTTTTGCTCAAAATTTTTTTGACAAATGCCAGACATTGCTTGATTTTGTTCAAAATATCGCGAAATAAATTCATCCAATTCCACGGTAAAAACAAAAATTTAACAAACTTTAATGTGGTTTGTATATGCTCAGTAAACTGGGAAAGAATGGGACTTAACACTGATGGTGAAACTAAAAATCACCTCTGTTTCTCCGACGACATTGTCTTAGTGAACCAACTACTCAGTATATATCACCACTACACCAAACACTTTATTCTTGCACTCGACGCGCGTTTCGCTAACCATGTAAGCTTTATCAGGAGTGATGATTGATTAAAGTTAAACTACAAATCTACCCTATTTATACTTAGCCTAAACCTGGAATTACTCCGGTCAAGTAACCAGTAGAGGGGACTGTAAGGAATAGGTCCTCTGTCTTTATTTAAACTACTTTTGCATCTTATAATTTCCATACTTTCGTATGCGTTCAACAATCTCCTATCAGATACATTTTTTATTAATCTTAGATCATCTAATGTTACAATATGATCAGCTTCAAGGGCATGTTCGACAATGCTAGACTTTTCTGTTCTACTGTATTTTAAGTGTGCTAAATGTTCTTTAAATCGTGTTTTAATTGACCTTTTAGTTTGCCCAACATACTTTTTGTCACAATCATTACAACTAATTTCATAAATTCCACTTTTCTCACAATTAGAAATCTTATCTGTGGGATTTCCTAAGATATTCCTCAGATTGTCTGATGACTTATAGACTAAGGTGAGGCCTACCTTATTATAAATACCTTATTGAGTCCCTTGCTATATTTCGGATTATATGGTATGGAGACATACTTGGTGTTATTTTCTTCGCGTGTAAAAAAAGGTGGAATTCTGAATATTAAACCTAAACTTATGTCTATTTATTAGCTTATTTACTAAGTCATCGTCATAACCATTAACTCTAGTTATATTTCTAATACGATTCCTTTCTTTATTAAAGTTTACTCTATTCAGAGGAAAGTGACCAAACAATGAACTAAAAAATGTAATGAGGCTAATATGTGTTGTTTGCATTCATTTCATTGCAAATATGCCATTAGTTCCGTCTGAGTAATTGCAGGGTTAGGCTAAGTATAAATAGGGTAGATTTGTAGTTTAGCTTTAGTCAATCATCGCTTCTGATGAAGCTAACATGGTTCGCGAAACGCGAGTCGAGTGCAAAAATAAAGTGTTTGGTGTACTGGTGATATATACTGAGTAGTATCATCGTGCCAAAGATTCCACATTCCCAAGTTACTGAACCAAGTCCGCGGACTGATGATTTGAAAAGAGTGGCTGGAAATAGGGCACGAGCAGCCCAGAATAGAAAAAAGTAGCAAGACTTGAGGTAGGTCTTCATCCAGTAGTGGATAGTATAAGCTGATGATGACAATTAGATACGCTACATTGCTAACAGAATAGTCCGTCTCTGACAGTTGAATTTTCAAACTAGCTACGATCAACTAATAAGGATTAAAGTTATACATTTCTACGTCGCTGAATAAACATATCCAAATAAATTCGGAATAAATTCACCGGATAAACTGATGACAACTATTAAGAATCAAAATATTTTACTTCTTGTTTTATTAATTCAGTTTAAAATGTTTTAAATTGTTAAAATGCAGCGAAATGTATTATTTCAGTTAAAAACATATATTTTCTATATTTGCTCACATTTTGTACATGAATATTTAAAAAGTTTTTTGTCAAGTTTTTTTGCTCATTTTACCGACTGATTTTCAGTTGTTATATTAATGGGGATATGAAATATTTCTGGCGTATCGCAATTAAAAATTCAGTAGAAAGATACTGTAAAAAAAAATCTCGCATATGTATATCATATTTCAATTTTTTATCGCCATTAAGGGAATTGACCAATATTTTTGGTTAAGTTGCACCACTCTGTCACCGATTACTTAGAATAGCTACCATGTGCGTTACATCTATTTGAAACTCTGAATACAACCGTTACAAAAATCACGCTTAACAAAATTTTCCGCAATTTTATAGAAAGCAGATACAGTCAGTATGGTTCCTCACGAGAATTTTACGGATCAGTGATATCGTTTAACCTTTAGAGCAAGAAAAAACTGTATATATATATATATATATATATATATATATTGACCAAAAACGCACTCTAAACGCGTATCTGGATAGTTTTAAGCAAAATAAAATGGATTTTAAGCGTCGTTTCATTAACTGTTGACGAAACTTGGATCTACCATTATACACCAAATTGAACAGAACAGTCGAAACAATGAATTAAAGCCGGTAGAAGTGCACCAAAGAAGGCAAAGGCAGTTCTATCAGCTGGGAAGGTTATGGCAACAGTTTTTTTGGGATTACACAGGTGTTTTGTTCAGGTTAGTTCAGGTTCAATTAACTCTGAATATTATTGTAACCTTTGGATCAGTTGTATGCAAAAATTCGTGAGAAAAGACCTGCTTTAAAGAAGAAAAGAATCATTTTTCATCAAGACAATGCACGTGTTCACACAAATGTTTTGACGGTGCACTGTAGTCCAGGAATTTAATTTCAGTTCAAAATTATCTACAGGTCTTAATTTCTAACCGATTGGGATAATTTTTTTTTAAATACTTGTAGCTAAATTTCCAAAAAATATCTTGAAGCTGATTTTTGAATTATGGCCAATTTTTGGTTATTTTTCTACCATTTTTGGATAATTTTTAGAAATTTTTTCGAAGTTATATATATATATATATATATATATATATATATATATATATATATATATATGTATATATATATATATATATATATATATATATATATATATATGTATATATATATATAATATATATATATATATATATATATATATGTATATATATATATATATATATATATATATATATATATATATATATATATATATATATGTACATATATCTTTAGAGGGTATTATGGAATTCACTACATATATTGGAAGTGGCACCTTGTTGCAAGTTCGATTACAGAAGATTCGCCTTAAATAGCAGATCTCAATAATAAAGAAAAACTGCAAAAGAACTATGCAATATCGTCGATTGTTAACCAAAATGTTAGGTCTACAGTGTTGTTCACATTTAAGAAGGTTTTCCCTAAACAACTTTAATAAGAAAAATATACGAATTGTAACCTTTTAAAATAAGTACTTCGTGACACCCAACAAATTAATTACACAAGTTTTATATTGTAATATTTTATTTTAAGAAGTAAAAAATTTTAACACATATAATTCACAGAAATTTTATTTGTTTCATTGTAAAAATGGCGGCTTTACTTAAGCCTACAAAGGATCGGCAGATACCATATGATTCTTAGCGATATTGGCGCCTTTGCCGCCAGCTTTTAGTAGTTCTCTGCTTTCGCGGTGGCCAAGTAACTACGCACTCCAGCAAAAAATCAAATTAACGTGTAGTTGGTTTATTTACAACCAACGTTTACAAACTTTAGAGCATATCGTGAGTAAAAGTAAGTTCATCAATCCGCCTCTTAAATAGACAGATGGAGCGACAATCGGTGAAAATTCAAAACTATATTTTTCGTAATCCAAAGACCTTAAAACGTAAATCAATAATATATATAAAATATATATAAATATTATATATATATATATATATATATATATATATATATATATATATATATATATATATATATATATATATATATATATATATATATATCTTTAGAGGGTATTATGGAATTCACTACATACATATATTGGAAGTGGCACCTTGTAGCAAGATCGATTACAGAAGATTCACCTTAAATAGCAGATCTCAATAATAAAGGAAAACTGCTGAAGAACTACGCAATATCGCCGATCGGTAACCAGTATGTTAGATCTACAGTGTTGTTCACATTTAAAAAGGTTTTCCCTAAACAACTTTAACAAGAAAAATATACAAATTGTCACCATTTAAAATAAATACTTCGTGACACCAACAAATTAATTTCACAAGTTTTATATTTCAATATTTTATTTTAAAAAGTAAAAATTTTTAACACATATAATTCACCAAAAATTTTATTTGCTTCATTGTAAAACTGGCGGCTTTACTTAAGCCGAGAAAGGATTGGCAGATGCCATATGATTCTTAGCGATATTGGCGTCTTTGCCGCCAGCTTTTAGTAGTTCTCTGCTTGGCGGTGGTCAAGTAACTGCGCCCTCTAGCAAAAGATCAAATTAACGTGTAGTTGGTTTATTTACAACGAACGTTTACAAACTTTAGAACATGTCGTGAGTAAAGGTAGGTTCATCAATTTATCTTTTAAATAGACAGATGGAGCGATAATCGGTGGAAATTCAAAACTATGTTCTTCGTAATCCAAAGACCTTAAAAATAAATAATCTGTTTCCTGCTCTTTTGATATTATTCTCGACAATTTCTTACGGAGACAATAAAGCATACAAAGTATCGCAAATAAACGACGTCAAGAGCAGGGGAGATAAAAGAGGATTAGAGTTAGTTAACTGAACCATTAAAAACTTTCCTTAAAGCAACGAGAGCCAAATATGGCGCCATTGCGAGGCGAGGGTTGTTATTTTCTTATCTTTTAATTTCCGTCCGTAATATTAGCAAAGTTTCCATCCAAACTCCGACTCAAAACTAATTAAAATTTGAGTATCGCGGAGTTTCGAAGTTTTACGGGAGTTTTACTTATTCATATTCGCAGGGTGATGGATGTTTATTAAAGTTCAACTCTGAGAAACATCCGAGAAGTATAACTTCCGTTCTGAAGAGGGTGATTTCTTTTGATTTAATTTTATTTACGAGGAACGTTAACTTTAAGGACGGCGTTTTCGCAAGTGAGATGGGAAATAAAGCATTTTCCATAAAATGTTGAAAATAATTTGGATTTTAAATCGAATAGTGCAATAAGAAAAATGAAATGGAGTACTCTAGAACTGCAGAGAGCTCTCCAAAACGCTACAGAAGTGACGCATGTGCGGAAGAAGCAATTCATGGTATTCTTGAACCAACCAACAAAGGCTGCATATGCTTGGTAGCAGAGCCTCAAAGATGGAAGCAATAGAATTTATACGAATATTAAGGGTTAACAAACACAGTAATTCTTTAATTAGAAATCGTTTAATTTTTATGAAAAATACGTTTTTTAGGAAACCCAGGAGATACAAAGAAGGCGTCTATAAATGTATATTTCAAAAGATTCCAGTCATTTCTCTGAGCCTGGGTCAAGGATCTAGCACTTATATCCATACAATAGCACTGATAATACATTACACTCTCACCATTTTCCTTCGGAATTCGAGACTGAGACTTGTGCGATGGAAAAATTTATTCGATTTCATGTATGTTACTCGGGCCTGTTCAATTCGGGAATATATTTCCTTTCTTAGGTCCCATTTGTAATTTATATTGATTCCCAAATATTTAAATGTGGTGTACGGTACTGTCCCTGATTTCGAAGGATTCTGGTGGTAGATTTTTTTTTGTTATTACCATCCACTTGGTTTTTCTTCTATATTTATAACTAGCCGTGCCCGCGGCTCCGCTCGCGTGGACTTGATTCACTACTATCATCACTGCATATTTCTTATGTTACCTAACGTAATAAAATATCTGCCATTATTTCCCCTTATCTTCCATTATTCCTTCTTATCTCCCATTATCTCTACATAATTTCCATTATCTGGACTTATCTCTGCTCATCTCCGATTATTTCTCTTTATATCCCATTATTTCTCCTTATCTCCCATTGCCTCACCTTGTCTCCCATTATCTAGGTTTATCTCGACTTATCTCGCAATATTTCTCCTTATCTCCCATTATTTCTCCTTATCTCCCATTATCTCACCATAACTCCCATTATCTTATCTCTGCCTATCTCCCATTATTTCTCCTTAGGTCCCATTATTTATACTTATCTCCCATTATCTCACCTTATCTCCCATTATCTAGGCTTATATCGAATTATATAGAACATATGTATAAATTTATAAAAACACGTAAATCGGATAAGCGGTTCTCAAGTGATAAGCGCACTAACGGACAGACAGACAGACAGAGAGACGTTGCATTTTATATATATTATATTCTTTGCAACATGATATTGTTTCATATTTAATGGTTAAGGCAGTGTATTGCAAGAAAACGCGCTAACGGTAAACTTTTTTCTGACCTGATTCACTATTATCGTCACTGCTTATGTTACCTAACGCAATAAAAAAATATACCCTATAACCTGGCCAGAGAAATATATATATATTTTTAAAAAAAGCACGTAAATCGGATAAGTGGTTCTCCAGTGATAAGCGCACTAACGGACAGACAGACAGACAGAGAGACGTTGCATTTTATATATATTATAGATGTAATAAAATATATATCTATAACATGGTCAGAGAACATATGTATGAATTTAAAAAATCACGTAAATCGGATAAGTGGTTCTTGAGGGATAAGCGCATTAACGGAAAGACAAACGGACAGAGAGACGTTGCATTTTATATATATTATAGATATAGATTATTATTATTATTATTATATAACCTGGCCACAGAATATATGTATGAATTTAAAAAAAAGACACGTAAATCGGATAAATGATTCTCGGGTGATAAACGCACTAAAGGGCAGACAGACAGACAGAGAGACATTGCATTGTTTATATATTATAGATTATAGATATTCTCTGCTACATAATATTGTTCCATATTTAATGGTTTAGGCTGTATATTGCAAGGGAACGCGCTAGCGGCAAAATTTTTTTCCGACTTCATTCACTATTATCGTCACTGCTCATTTCCTTATGCTACCTATCGTAATAAAATATAGTCTTTAACCTGGCCAGAGTACATATGTATATTTAAAAAAAAAAAAGTAAGTAAATCGGATAAGTGGTTCTCCAGTGATAAGCGCACTAACGGACAGACAGACAGACAGACAGGCAGACAGACAGAGAGACGTTGCATTATATATATATATATATATATATATATATATATATATATATATATATATATATATATATATATATATATATTATAGATTAATCCAAATTTTTCGCTGGCTGTTACGACTCAATTGATCAGTTGCTGGAGATCTTTGATATTATTTGCTAATAGAACAGTATCATCAGCATATCGTATGTTGTTTAGTGTACTCCCATTAAATGTTATTTCTTCAATGGATTCATAGATGGCCTCATTACACACAGTATAAGAATAAAGATTGAATAAAACTGGTGGGAGAGTGCATCCCTGTCTTACACCTTGGGTTTATTTTTATGCTTTCGAACTTTTTCAGCCCAGTTTTAACTTCCACTAATTGATTCCAATACAAATTTTTAATAATATATAGATCTCTTTTGTCTATATTTGTTGTTTCTAAAATTTTTATTAATTTATATTAATTTTTCATAATTTCTCGTGCATCACACAGTCAAAAGCTTTATTGTAATCTATAAAATATGCATATACATCTACGTTCATATCTTTATAACGCCAGACAAGTGTATTCAATAAGAATAAACTTTCCCCGTGTACCCATGCCTTTTTAAAAATCGGAATTGTATGTTATCTATTCCTGCTTCATATTTTCTTTATCTTCTGGCATGGATGATTCTCAGGAATATCTTGAGAACGTGAGACATCAAAGTTATTAAGCAATAATCGTCACATTTCATTGATTTTGACTCTTTAGGAATTGGGATAAAAGTCGACTTTAGCTAGTCAAGAGATCCTTTCCAGCTGATGATTAATATATTGTAAATGTATTAGAAAAAAAAATCGGACGTCGGCGTAGAAAGAGATCTTGTAGATATTATAACACAGGGACCTTGATCTCGATACATTTTTTTTAAATATTTACATATATATTATTCCGAGATAATTATGACGCTTTCTGAAAGTATTCTTTGTGTTCCAGTTAGCTTTCCTCTCTTCGCTTGATATTTCTTGAAACGCTAAGATATTTCATACTTATAAATTGTCGGCTGTCAAACGCAACTGTTTTTGATATATGGAGGAACTTTAACTTTTGCGCTGTGTAGAATGATTTAATTTGCTCGGAAGGGTTCACTATTTGATTCTTATTTTATATTATTGGAGAATTAGAATAGAATATAGAATTACGGAATTATACCGAACAAATCATACAGACCGTTTTTAAAGGATATCCAATAAATGTCACTTGCGATGAGCGTGTAGTACAACGTTTAGGTCTTATAGCTTGAAAACTCATCTGTATGATTTTTGATTCGACATTAGCAATAAATACAAATCATAGAATACACGTCTTCTTTTTCTTCAGGCTTCCGACATCTACTCCTGGATGGAGGCTTATTTCATCCCTAGATTTCCTGCCGATCTGCCGTCTTTCGAATGTCATTCACTCATCTCCTTTGTGGTTTTCCTTGATTTCTTCTAGTTTCCCGAAGTTTCCACTGTAGCATCTTCAATGTCCGCCTGTCGCTATCTTGTCTATCCCTCATCTTGATTCGTTTCCTTTTCCACTCACTTTTAATTCAATCTCTGAGATATGTTCAACATGGCGCGTTCCATTTCCCTTTAAGTGGCCCTAAAATGTTTGCACTCTATCCTGACGGGACTATAGTCTCCATCCCGTATGTGGCAATAGGCATGATACATGAGCTACCTTTTTAGGTTTATGGAGAATTTTGGATTTTTTAGAATGTATGTCAGTTTCTCGAATGCGGTCCAGGTAGGCTCCACTCTTCTGGTTATTTGAGCTCTTTAGGGTGATGTTGTGTTCCAAATATACATAATGAGAGACATTTTCTATTTGTTGATTTTCTGTTGGAACGTCAATATTTTCAGTGCTTATAATTTTAGTTTCTTGAACGTTTATTTTTATGCGCACTTGTTTTTGATTCATAATTCAGTTCCTTTATCATTTCGACTAACTGATAGGTATGACATGAAAAGAGGACGATGTTATCTGCGAAACGCAGATCACTGAGTAATGAACCATCTGTTTTGATGCCCTTTATTTGCATTGTAATTTCCTGAATATATTTTGTAGGACAAGTGTAAACGGCTTTGGTGAGATGGTATTGCCATGCCTCACTCCTCTTTGTCGTTGACTTCGACGTAAACTGTTGTATGCTAGTATATTTTTTGACGATTTTTTGTATGTGTTTTCAATTCTGGCATTGTCCATTGATTCTAGGATGTATCGGGTTTTCATGGAGTCAAAAGTCTTGTGGAAATCTATGAAAGCCGAGTAAATGTTGTACTCCGTTGTTTGTTTAATCAATATGCGTAGGGTTTTAAGTGGTCTATACTTTTGGAAGCCCCTCTGTTCTACTGGTTGATAGAAGTCGAATTTATTAGTTAGACGCCTAGTAATGATTTTGGTGAAAAGTTTGTATAACACTGACAACAGACTGATCGGGCGATAGTTTTCGATATTGCCTCCCTTTTTGAAAAGAATCAATACCTCGGAGGTAGTGAAAATATACATACACAAATATTTCAAATTTTCCAGTTATAAAAAGGTATTAGTTTATTAATCTCTAATGAACAGAAATACCTTTGTTACGGTCGACATCTTAATATAATTTATTAACTAGTTGTAATTCCATCAAATGGGTAGAGATTAAATAGATTTTCGAATTTCTTCATGTTCCAAAGTCGTTAGATCACGAAAAACATTTCCAGAACACACACACGCATTCCAATGTCATTCGGTCTGTCTGTCTGTTTGCCAGTACGATACTATCGAACGAAATGTGTTATCGAGTTTAAAGTTGGTACTCATTTAAAGTAAAAAGAAACCTAAAGGTTCTGAGCGATGTCGGTTTAAAAGAAGATTGTTAAAGGGTGGTGGTGCTTATCGTGTTAGACATGCTTTTGGGTGCTTTTGGAGTCGACAAATCTGAAAATCTTGATATGAATGAATTTTTAGGAAAAACTTTTACATTTTTGTAGGGTTAAATTCTATTTCGTTACTGTCACCTTAAGATAGAATGTCGTAAAGATCTTTGTTAAACTGAACGACTTTCTGCTATCTGGGATATTTGCATAAGTGGTCGATGTTCGAGCGTAAAAAGTGTGTGAATGAAGAAATGGCTTCTTGGTCCTTTTCAACAAATTGTTAATGTAAATGAGAAAAAAATAGGAGACAGTGGTCCACCTATTCCTAGGAAAAGAAAAAAAAATAGTTTAAAACACTCCAAGCGTACGGCGATCATAAATACTTTTAAAATATTTTTTTTACTTGGATAAATGGATTAGAAGCAAAAACAATTAATTAACGAAAGACAATCGGTTTCAAAGGTGCAAAACCGAATTGAAATCGGTAACGACTTTTCGAAAAGGGCCCAGAAACAAAGACAAATGTATCCCATTTACTAAATTAATCTTAGAAACAAAGGAGGCATTTTCATCGGTCTTATTCAAAGTGGAAACTCATTTATTTAGCTTCTAACGTAAAATAAAGGAAAGGAGCTGATGGAAAGTCTCTTTACCAAAGCCAAGATGGAGTAACATTATTATTATACTTTGAAGACGGAGACGTCGTTGTACGAACTAAAGTAAATTTGTTTAGGGGCGTTATTATGTTTCTCTTTGTAGAAAATTTTACTTATTTTCTCTAAAGTAGTTTGAGATATAGCCTGTCCCAAAATATAAGTTCCTGATTTTTGTCGTTTTAAGTGGGCAATATATAAATTCTGATCTTTTGTTTATGATAGGTTGCAGAGATGGACTTAAGTATTTTATTCATTAATGCGAATTAATAAAATTATAAGTGTTTTTGGAGATGTTTATTTATAGATGCATGTAAAAACAAATGGATAAGAAGTACAAATATACAGTTTGAATGAATGGGGTTTACAAGAGGGAACATATTGTATAAACAAAAATATATTTTAACTTAAGTCTAATTCTGTTTCAATATCACTGTCATCAGCTGAGGTAATTATCAGTGGTTTTATATTATTTACATAAATATATGAATCATCAACTTTAACAACGTGCTGAATGGAATTCTTCCAGCTTTCACAAGGTATATCATTTATATCTTTTTTTACTACTTCAACCACTGACACGCTTAAAGTAGGAGAAACATTTTGATTTAACTTGATGCCAAATATGTCCAATTGGATTAAACACACAATAGGAGGAAGCCGCAAAACAGTGTGTCCCATTTTCTCAGCCAATTTATAGTCTTTCAAAAGTTCCGAAAGATCACTTTTTTTTATAACTAAAGTCAAAGTAAATATCATTTTCTAACATATATTCCTGTATTTCCGATTTGATGTTGGCTGCATTAGGAAACTTATTTAGTAGGCGGCTATGGCAACTTGCATTGTCCATAACTATAACACTCTATTCGGGAACATTTGGCAAAAGGGAATTTTGAAACCAATTTTCAAAAAGTTCAGCGGTCGTGTCTTCGTGATAGTCCAAACTAGAATCTTTTATGTTTTTTGCAGATAATAGTAGACAATTTGACACCCAGCCCTTTTCAGATCCAGCATGCAAAATGTTTATTTGTTTCCCTTTATTTGAAGGTGCGTTAGTCTGACATTTTGTACTGCTGTCAACTCACCCTTTTTGCACAGTGCCATGGGTATCGAACCATGTTTCGTCAAGATAAATTATTGTAAATAAGTATGTCGCAAGATTCGTAATCTTTGTGACTCCATCACTACTTGCCTTTTGTTGATTTTTCGGAACCTGAATCCCATTCTTAAGAGAATTCTGTGAAGGGTTGATCGGCTACATTACGAATTTTTTTAAAAACTAATATTTAATAAAAAAAAATTAGAGAAATTTTAAAATAAAAATATTTTTTTTTATCGATTTGTTAAAAATATATAAATATTTAAAGTTGATATTTGTTTAAAGGAATAATTGCGTAGTGAGGGACAAATATCACAATTTGACAACGCTGTATGTCGTTATATTTTACGCGCCAACATTCAAACAGCGTTTAAAATGGTTAACTTTTAAACAGAAATTCATTTGTAAGTTAAATAATTTATTGAATAAACACAATATATTTATCAGCTTTATCTATAATTATCAAAATATTAAATGTATTAATTAAAAATTTCAGTTTGTATCTAATTGTTAAATTGCTAAATATAAATATTTATATTTAACAAAAATATGTTTGTAGGTTCAAACATTTTTCAATATTTTAAGTTAATATTATATTTATTTATCAACATTGTTACATATCAATTAATAACAATATTAAATATATATTAACAAAATGGTTTTATAAATCTTCTCCGTAAAACTAACTAAATAAATAATTAATGATACTAGTGATAAATAAATAAAGTACTATAAGCTATTTGTAAACTAATTAATTACTTGATTTACTACTCGCGTATCTTTGGTTACACGTGGTTAGTCATTCTCGTTTCGACTATAAAAATTGCACTATTATCATAAGAACTTTTTAGATCTTTCAAAGTTATCCATTCTTTTAATCATAAGATCTGAAATAACACTTTTTAAAGGCATTAACGTTGGCAATATTAGTATTTCCATGATGCACTCTTTATACGATACGTAATTTGTAATTAAATCTTCTCTCTTCAAAAACTCATTTGCTAAATTCTCAAGGATTTTAACGTCATATATTGCCTCATGGAATTTTTCGTTTGGTGGTTTTTCCAGTAAATCATGCGTTAACTTTCCGAGCTTAAACATTTCTGAGCCTTTTCAGTAAGGAAAGCGTGTTTTAAAATCCTCGATCATTGCAAAATTAATTATACCTTGAATTAACTCAGACAAATCAAAACATGCACTATGGGCAACGAGTACGCAAGGTTTGGGAGAAAAATTTAGAACCTGTTGGAATGAAATTAATGCGTCCTTTAGAGTGATTGTTTTGATAAGTTTACCATATAAATACAGGTCGCCATTAATATGTTCTTGGCTCGTATTTTTGAAAGCGTGGTAATTAATCGGTTACATAGGCCTAATATAAACGTTGAATGTTTTATCCCGATATTTCGCCGGTATTTGCAAAATATCTACTTAACTTAGAAATCCCTATGTTTCTTAATCGAAATACACTAAACCACAGCCCTCGGATGTAATCGAAACGTTATTCAGTATATTGGCTAACGCTTGAAGATTAATAATATTACCAGTTTGATTGATACTGTACCCCTTTATGTTTTTCGTTATTTTTTCTCTTGGCCTCTTTATTTCTGACTAATAAATTTCTAAGTTTTTTCGTTGCAGGCAAATTAGCTCTTGATACTCTTTGCTTTCTTATTTCATCTTTTCTTTCCATGTAAGATCTGGTATGTTTCCCAGGGGGTTTATTGATGAGCTTTCCTTTGCAAATTTGCCTTTATATCGCAATTGATTATAATCAAAAGGCATTTTTTATTTAAATTATATTTTTTTATATTTTAAATAGAACTATACGGTCTAAACATTAAACATACACAAAGCATAATAAATAACCTATATAAACGTCATTCTATAGAGCATTCGGTATACGCATTGGTAGCTTTGCCACATTTATTTTCATTAAAAGCGTGTGTCTGCATATGAAAGTTTTCATTTATCGAATACATTCTCCGACAATAATAAAATACTCTGCCTTTGTGTATTTTAAACTTTTTGTATTTATTATCGGACTATACTTTTGGCTCTGATTGTCACGAGTGAACTACTTTAAGTGAAAATGGAATTTTCAAAACTCCACGTTTGGGCCATCAATTCCTATATTAGTGCCAAATTTCAACTTTCCATGTCAAATAGTTTCAGAGAAAATCTCTTGTGACAGACGGACACCGAAGTGAACCCATAAGCGTTCCGTATGGAACACTAAAAAATCTTCATGATAATAAAACTCGTCCATATAATGATTTCATTATTTGAGAGTGAATAATTTCCGCAATTAACGGGAATTCTCTTATATTTACGCGTTCGAACGTCTTACACTAAAATCCCTAAGAGACCAACAGTAACATTTGACATTATCAGCCACGGTCGGTTGGAAGCAGTGGCTGGCGACGCCAAACACGTAGGAAGATTTAAATACCCCAGAGAATTTTAGTCCAACGATAAGAGTCGGTTCTGTTTGAATCAGTGGCGTAGAAGTTGATTTATTCAACTAGGAGGACTGTGAAGTATGGAATAGTAGATTTCGAGACGTCGGTCAGGTGAGAAATCCTTATTTTTAAGAATAATAGAAAGTCTCAGAGTATCATGAGTTCTTTACTATTTTTTCTCGTTGCTAACATTTTCACGGAGTATTTGAAGAAAATGTCCTGGCTACTGCTCCTCTAAATCAAATATTTTAGTGTAGGTATGTGGATGACCCATTTGTTATTTAGCAACATAATAAAGAATCTTCAAAATCTTTTTCCGATCATCTTAACTAACAACATTAAAAATCTAAGGTTTATAATAGAAGTTGATATCCAAACTATTTAAAAGATTTAACATTTGTAAACAAGAAAATTGAATATTGTTTAAGATCAAAAAAAGATATGGCTTTCCTGTTCGCGTGGTGAGGTGTATCTAGAAGAGAAGAAACAACTTATAAAATTAGCTGAAGCTGAACATCAGCGCTCTACAGGATACTTAGACCAAAATTCTTGTTTCAATCTCTAGTTATTATTAACGGCAAATTAGGAAATCAGTCAATATATGCAAACAACTAAGAACGTAGTTAAAGATATTTCTTTATGTGAGATCACACGAGTCTTGTCTTCTCGGCTTGCCTTATTCAATTATCGGACGTTGGCTATGGTGACTTTATTCACTGCTTTCCTAAATAGAGACGCTGTTGTCATATTAAACTACTGGCTAAAGTTTTTCAACCAGGATGTGCTTCATCTTCCAGCACTACGTTTAGTGGCAATCTTGTCCTGCATTACAAATTGTATAATGCTGTATTTCTCGGAATGTCTTACAGTGTGTCCAAAATATGATAATTTCCTTATTTTTACTGTTCTTAGTATTTCTTTTTCTATCTTAAACCTCCTCAAAACCTCTTCATTTCTCACTTGATGTACTCAACTAACCCTCAATATCCTTTTGTATGTCCACACTTCAAAGGCTTCTAACATTTTACTTGAGTTTTCCGTAAGCATCCAAGACTCTACTCACAGAAAACACATAACAACATAGAAGCCTAGATCTCAAAGTGAGCTTCAGACCATTGTTGCATAATACATTTTTAAATTTGCCAAATGCTATTCCTATTCGGTGTTTTATTTACACTAATTATTACTTATAGTGGTTCCAAGTTGTGCTATCTTGTCCACTTTGTCCACTTGTCTGTTATGTATGTGAACTGCAACATTAGCCTGATGTTACTTTAACACTACCATATGTGTGGTTTTACTGATCTTTAGCGTTAAATCGTATTTCTTCCTTCCGCTTATCATACTGTCGAACAGATATTGGAGATCCTCTGAACTCTAGCCATAATGACAGTGTCATCCCCGTAGTGAAAATTATTTTATATATATATATATATATATATATATATATATATATATATATATATATATATAACACGTAGGCGGAAAAGTTTTTGGTCTGACAGATAGATGTCACCCTTTTAAAAAAATCTTTAGGAAGTACCAACTTTCAAACGATACGTGTCAAAATTTCATAACATTTCGATGATTAGTTTACAAGTTACAATGGTTTTAGTGACGCTACTTTTAATATTTTCAAATCAATGGAAAAAATCGAATTTCGTGTGTTGATTAACACTGTTTTTAATTGGAAAAAATACCATTCAAGCAAAGCAATGGCTTGTTAAGTGTTACAGGGGCTGTGCTTCTGGAAAATGACTCATTACTTACTGGTATGCTAAATTTAAACGCGGTCGTACATATACAAATGATGCTGAACGCCCTGGACGCCCAAATGAGATGGTTTCACCGGAAAACATTAAAAAAAATCTACAAAATTGTTTTGGGTGACTGTCAAGTCAAATTGCGTGAGATAGCTGACACTCTAAAGATATCAAGAGAACGTGTTGGTCATATTATGCATGAACTTTTGGGCATGAGAAAGCTCTGTTCGAAATGGGTACCGCGTTTGCTCACAGTGGACCAAAAAAAACAACGTGTTGATGATTGTGAGCGCTGTTTGGAGCTGTTTAAACGCAATAAAAAGGATTTTTTCATGCAATTTGTGACAATGGATGAAACATGGATCCACCACTACACACCGGAATCAAATCGGCAGTCAGCTGAGTAGACAGCAGCCAGTGAAAACCTCCCGAAGCGACCAAAGGTACAACACTCGGCTGAGAAGGTTTTGGCCTCTGTATTTTGTGATGCGGATGGAATAATTCTCATCAGCTATGCTGAGAAGGGAAAAACCATCAATAGCGAATATTATATAAAGTTATTTTTGCGTTTGAAGGCAGAAATCGCAAAGAAACGGCCCCCAATGAACAAGAAAAAAGTGTTCTTTCATCAAGACAGTGCACCGTGTCACAAGTCAATAGTTACGATGGCAAAATTGCATGCATTGGAGTTCGAATTGCTTCCTTATCCACTGTGTTCTCCAGATTTGGCCCCCAGCGACTATTATCTATTCGCAGACCTCAAAAAAATGCTCGCGGGAAAGAGATTGGAAAGGCAAAGACAAATCCTTCTACAAGAAAGGTATAGAGATGTTAGAAAAGCGTTAGGCTGATTGTATCGCTCCTGAAGGAGACTATATTGATGGATAAAGTCGAATTTTGCAAAAAGAAATGTGTTTTAAGTAGCTAGACCAAAAACTTTTCAGCCTACGTAATATTCCGTTGATATTAATGGCTTCCTTAGTGTAAGTTATAAATATCTTCTCCGAATATAAATTGAAGATTAGTGGTGACAAACCCAACCTTGTCTTCCACTTCTCCTTATTTCTATACTTTCTGAGATTTGGTCTTTTTTGTTGCCAGTATAGGTTCCCAATAATTTTGACATCTTCGTCATCAGTATCTTTTAGAATCTGGATCATTTTATCATGCTGAACTCGATCGAACGTTTTCTCGAAATCAATAAGGTATAGTTGGATATCGTGGTTAACATCTCTACATCTTTGAATTATCACCTGAAGACTAAAAAGGGCTTCTCTAGTACCCAGTCCCTCAGACAAACCAAAAGAAAATTTTTAAGACGTGACTTATTAAGCCTATAGTACGGTAATCTTTGTAGTGCGTTGGTCCTGCGCATAACGAAAAGGTTCGCCAACTTGCAGATGAGGCAATTGTTGAAGTTTTGCAAAGAAGTAAAACACTACTTATATTTCCACTAAATTTTTTTATTTTTAATGTCATGACATGTTTCGCTGTACGACAGCTTCTTCAGATGGTCTGTTACAAAATGAGGATAAAATTATTATAATAAATGGTTGGTTCACAATTTATGGCAGGTAATAAAATTATTTAATTAAAATATATTTAGTAATGGTGAATTATTTAAGTCTAATTGTTCATTTTTTAAGATAGTACTGTCGGTCGTAGAATTACCGTTCAGAACTCACTGAAACTTGGCACAGTGGTAGATTATAATAAGATAATGTACCAGTTAAATTTTTAAAGGCTACAGAGAATCAGAAAAAAGTTGTTAATATTTAAAATTTTTGTTCTTTAACATTGAACCTTATGAGAAATCATAGATTTTTTTTTTATTTCACAAAAAGCACCGTTCAGATTACAATAATAATGGTATCAACTGAAAAAGAAATTTTTTTTGAACATTATAGTTATTTAAAAATCGATGTTCAGAGCAATCGTAATTATCAAATAATTAGAAAAAACTTACGTTTTGTCTCGTTGTTAATTAGATATGGCAACGTCGTAAAAGAGGTTAGGATACGCGCGAAATTTAAACATGCATGGAATGGGATATGTTGGTAAGTGAGAATATCAGTAGTATAAAAAATTTTTATTATAAAATATGAACAACTTTTTAAAACATTTATATTTATCGAATAAATGAACAAATCACAAAATAGAATCAAATTAAATATTAACGATTTTTTAGTTATTGTCTTCTTTAGATTAAAAACAATTAAACATTTTTTCTAATATTTTTTTCCTTTTGGTAACTTTAACAGCACCGTTCTCGTCTTTGCCTAAAATTTGGACTATAGCAGGATATTTATTTTTTTTATATGTACCGTCAAGCATTTTATAAGTCACGTTTGCAGCAAACATTTTTTCCTCATACTTACAGATACGCAATCTTTTAATAATTTTAATTCTTTAATTGCATTAGGCAAATTTTGTGAAAGCTTTATTTTATTGCAAGCATCGTCCCAACTCACGAAAGAACCAAGTAAATCACTTCTTGTAATGTTTGATTTCTTTAAAATCTCATCCAACATAACTACGTCATGACGGGCATCATGTGCTTTATCATTATTTATATTTACTGGAGTGTTCACGTCGGTTATAAGATTGGATGTCACAAACTTGTCATGTTCATCTTTTAATTTATTTGCTAATGCAATTTGCTTCAAATTTTTCTCGTATTTTTTTTTGTGTAACTCTTTTGCCTTTCCAATGAAATACTTTTTTTGTATGATTTAATTTTGACTCCGACATTTTAGTAAACATACGTACATAACCTAAAACTTGTTGATGTTTGCGCAAGATCAGGCGCTAGTGTCTCACGCCAGATTTAAATATTGAATATTTTGAGTGAAAGAGAGTTACTCTAAGCATATCTCTATCTCTTTTGCTTTGCGCGGCGTTGCCAAATCTAAATACTACGGAAGTCGATTGAGCTAAAGCACACATTGGGGGTATCGACAGTACTACCTTAAGGAATTTGAAATTTTCAATTTGTTTATTTCTAAAGATTCTATGTAATTAAGATTCAGACTCTTTGTGCAAGTATGTAATATTTCAAAGTTTGGGTTGAATTGGTGGTTATTTTCAATTAAATGATTTGCGTAATTTAAGTTATTTTTTCTCTTGATGTGTGACTTTTATTCTTTAATAAATATAAAAATAATATAATAATAAAAGAACATGCTTCATCATACATCCATAGAAAAAATAACTCAAATTATGCAAATCATTTAATTGAAAATAACTAACAGTTTAACTCAAACCTTGAGATATTACATACTTGCACAAAGGGCCTGAAATTTAATTATCTAGAATCTTTAGAAATAAACAAATTGAAAAATTCAGATTCCTTAATAAATGAACAATTCACTATTACTAAATATATTTTAATTAAATTATTTTATTACATGCCATAAATTGTGAACTAACCATTTATTATAGTAATTTTATCCGCATTTTGTAAAAAACCCTCAGAAGAAGCTGTCATACAGCGAAACATGTCATGGCGTTAAAAATAAAAAAATTTAGTGGAAATTTGAGTAGTGTTTTACTTCTTTGTAAAACTTTTAGTTATGGATTTCCACCAAGTATCAGCTAAATCAATTCAGTGTGAAGTGGTAATACAAATATAGCTCAGATATTCACAGAATTTTCAAGAAAACTTGGGCACAGTCAATTGAAGTATTATTATAATACTTAAATGTGGTCATAAATGTTACTTGCGCATCTCAAATAAAAAATTAATATCATACAATCCGACTCCTGCATGTTATGTTGGCGACTTGAATCATATTTTTTGTTATTATTGCAAATATAGTAACGATCTATACTTAAAATAAATAAAAGACTACTGACACCAGTACCATTAATCTTTTTACATGTACTCACACTTCGAGGCAATTTTCAAACTCGAAGGATCATCATGTAACTCGCAAACTAATAAACTGTCATGAAAATTTTACACGAATCTTCTGAGAGTTGACACTAATTAAAAATCATGTGTTTTTTTGTTTGTTTTACCATCTCTCGGAAAGTCTCACTCTTTTCACTTCAAGTTAGTGTTTGTGTTAGAGGAGGTCGAGTTTATTTTTTATTATTTTGTAATAAGTAGCAAGGGTTCAATCTCTCCGAATAATTTTAATACACTGAGCACTCAGTATAAGGAGTTCCAATTAACGACTAGCTGTATGACAAAACTGCCCAAACCAAAAAAAAAGAGCGTTATCAGAGATACGCTTACAGTCTGCAATATACGTGGACTATTCTGGACTATATCCCTGATTCCAATCTAAAATTTATTACAATGCGACCTTTTAGTTTTTACAAAAATAATGAAAAAAAAAAAATTTCGATGCCTAGGGATGCCTTATCTCACGGTAAGTCCCATGCCGATCCTCTTCAATCATATTGCACACAGCATTGATGTTTTCTGAATCAACAACCGATTTTGGTCGACTGTCATGAAATTCATCGCTGACGGAAGCAAGAGCGTGACGAAATTCTGCAAACCAATTTTAACCAGTCTTTTCTGATGGTAATTTATTACCAAAAGTTGAGATTCGGAGCATTGTTGTTGAATTAAGCCCTTACTAAAATTGTAAAAAATCATCCAACGAAAACTTTCACGTGAAATTCCTATTTGTTCACAAAACTGTTTTTTTAAACGCCCACTGTAAACAAAGTACTCTGACAATTTTCTGAGCTGCGACTTTTATCTATATATATATATATATATATATATATATATATATATATATATATATATATATATATCACGGTTTATTTACAGATATTGTGGCCGTTTACCGCATCCTATTTTCCAAGCCTTCCTATCTGTGAAGATTTCTTCCTCCAAATCTCGTTTTTGCATAGCTTTTGCTATCTCTGTGTACTTAGTCTTCCTCTTTTTTGTCGTTACCGAGATTTCCATTTCCATATTCTTTGTGATAGTCTTTCTTCATTTATTCGCCTCATATGTCCATAACATAGGAGCTATTTTCTTTCCACTTGATCTATTAGCGACTCTTGGACTTTGATCTTTTAGTTGGTCATTCCATATTACAGGGTGTAGCTGTTTAATAACGTTTTTTTAACAATAACATATGTCAAATTTTACAACAATGGTAATGTCACATTTCAATAGCGCCATCTAGTGGTCGTGGTCGTTAAAAGCCGGCGCTTGTACTTTCAAGAGCACGCGCGATTTTTTTTATCTAACTGCAACTGAACTAAACGCTCCAGATGCTCATCTAGTCTTACTGCTATTATCAAATATTTTAGAACCGTTGAGGTCTTCAATAGAAACTTTTGATCCATTCTCTCCGTCCCTGATCCGAACTACTGCGAATTTTGCAGGAATATCGCCGAATAAAATATATTATTACCTGGAATACTTGGAGAATGGAAATTCCTACTTTAAGGTTTCGCATAGTTTAGCGCAAACTGAAATTTCTAAGGCGCGTTCTGAAAGATAAGAAGATTTATTGATGATATTTTGCAGAGAGTATAATAAATTACACGGTTATTTCAGTAGTTTTCAGGAAAATAATAAAATTTTCACTATGGTATTAGAAAATAGTATTTATTTGTAACCAATGAAAATATATAAATACTTGCCTTCAAATATTAGCTTACATGTTGCTGCCCTAATGCACTGAGTAAAAAAAGGGACAATTCTCTTATTCTGAGGTCTCTCTGCATAAGATTGTATACTTTAAAGGAGTTTCTGGACCACGCTCATTTATAACACTAAATTTTAATTAACTAAATACTCCCTAAGTGGCTGATATTTTAAACAAGGGAACGAGAATGAAAAATGTTCCCTCGACAGCATAAAATCAAGAAAAACGAGCTAAAAGAGTACAGAAAACTCCGGGAAAGCCACCGGAAAAGCTGTTAACTTTTCCCGGGCCTCGTTTTTTTTTTTTCGAGTGAAAAATGGCCCGGACACTTTTAGGTAAGTGAATTTAAAGTGGAGCAGATTGTTTTACATTATTTAGATGTCAGACGAGGGCAATTTGTTTTTCCCGTGGAAAATAGGGAGAAAATTCTTGTTTTTCGTGAGGTTTTTCAGCGGTTTTGGCAAATTAGAGGGATATTATTGGGTTTTAAGTGATTTAAAATTAAGCGGGTCTGCAAGACAGTATATTTTCAGCGAAAATTTCTGAAAGGTTTTGGTGAAATAAACCCTCCACTACTAATAGTAATAGTTATAATAATAAAGATTATTTGTGGCAGAGCTTTAAGGGAAATATTGTAACTTGGCGAAAGCAGTGGATTTTGCTCATGATTTGAACTATGCGGGTCATTTGGGGGCCCTGCAATGGTTTGGACGTGCAATAACAAAGTTTTGTTTTTCCATGAATTTGGATGTTTTCTCTAATGGTTTGCTTCAAGTCTTGAATTAGTTTTCCATAAACCCCTCATCAATTGTGGGTTATTCAGTAAGCAAAATTTCTGCGCAGTTCCAAAAAAATGGTCGCCATCGACTTCTCAGAAGGCGATTTCTTTGGAGGTGAAGAATCCTTATGAATCCATTATATCGACTCCTGGTTTGTGGGGAATTCCAGTAGAATAATTAAGTCCCGTTGCCTGCGATAATTCGCGAAAAATAACTGTAATCGTTTTCTAAATTTGAGAGAAATTTGTTTCGTGGTCAGTTTTTGCTCTGGTGAATTTGGGAATCTATCGTGTAGAAACTTTTTTTCAGCCTCAAATCTCCTGCAAAATGTTAAAAACTGTAATTTCGGATTTTGTAACTTCTTCAGAAAGTATTGGGATCTTCTTTCTTGTTCTTTCTTGGGAGTGGATTTGTTTATGTAGGCAGTTAGTCAAAATTTTACCAAATCCACCATACCACCACTCACACGGCCAGATAATTCCATTGCAACCACACCTGTTGAGAGAGCGAACTTGTTGGCTGAACTCTTTGCTTCACATTCTACTGTCGATTTCCAAGGAAAAACACCACCTACTATTCCCATATTGCAGTCAAGGATGCCCGATGTTGTCTTCAGACAGCGCATCATAAAGCGTATTTTAATGAAGCTAGACACCAAGAAGGCTTCTGGCGCTGACGGAATACCTGCCATAGTTCTCAAAAACTGTGCAAGGGAACTAACACCAGTTTTCTGTAGACTTTTTAACCTATCCTACAGAAAGGGAATATTTCCGTCCTGCTGGAAATGTGCCACGGTTCAGCCGATACCTAAAAAAGGTAAGAAGACCTTGCCAAATAACTACCGACCAGTTGCACTGCTTTCAATAATATCGAAAGTCATGGAAAAGGTTATCAATGAGCATCTTCTAAAATATCTTGAAGGATTCAACATTATTAGCGATCACCAATATAGTTTTCGTAAACATAGATCAACAGGAGATCTTCTGACTTATGTAACACATGTTTGGAACAACGCAATTGAACACTTTGGAGAATCTCGAGCGGTTGCTCTTGACATATCCAAGGCATTCGACCGTGTTTGGCACGATGGACTGTTGGCTAAGTTGCGCTCTTATGGTATGTCTGAAAGGTTCTGTTTGTGGCTCTCATGTTTCCTCAGAGAGCATTCTTTACGAGTGGCGGTCGACGGATTTCTTTCTAACACCCTCACTATCAACGCCGGTGTGCCCAGGGCTCCATACTGTCTCCTACTCTCTTTCTCATTTACATTAACGATCTGCTGGAAAAGACCGGGAATCCAATCTATAGCTTTGCAGATGACAGTACGCTTGTCTCTTCATTCACCTTGAACGCTCGCACATCGGCTGCTCAGGCGAATATCTGCAGACAGCAGGAGGTCGTTCAACTTAACAAAGACCTGGAAGAAATTCTATCTTGGGGTGACAGTAACCAAGTGGAATTTAACGCTACAAAAACCCAAGCGGCAGTCTTTTCTAAAAAGTTAACGTTGCTGAACCCGACATAGTTATGTCAGGGCACTCCATTCCCCTAGCATCGTCGCTCAATTTGTTGGGCGTTAGTTTGGGAGCAAATATGTCTTGGCATGAAGATGTTGCAGGCATAGCAAGGAGAGCTTCTCAAAAGTTGAGAATATTATTTAGAACCAGAAAGCTTTACACCCCACAGCAACTGTTAATTCTTTACAAAGCCCAAATTCGACCAACTATGGAATATTGCTCCCACGTTTGGGGCTCCGCTCCCAAACATACACTGCATTTGTTGGATTCTGTTCAGAGAAGAGCGGTTCGTCTGATTGGGGACCCGGAATTGACCGACGGCCTTGATTCGCTGGAACATCGAAGAACGGTTGGCGACTTGAGTCTGTTCTACAAGTATTTTCATGGAAAGTGTTCGAAGGATGTAGCCCGCTTAATTCCTCCCAAAGCGGTGCATGTTAGAAATACACGTCGCGCTGGTGCTTCGCATCCGTATAAGGTTCAGCTTGTTACTCCGCGTACGACGCTTTTCAAGCAATCTTTTATATGGAGAACGTCATCCCTTTGGAATAATTTGCCCAGCGCTGTGTTTCCCACCGAGTACAATTTACAGCGATTCAAGAACAACGTGAATCGCTTTTTCCGCACTCGTGCCGCTCCTGGAGCGCTTTAGGGACTTCCCTGCAGCACGTGTGCTAGACCAATAAAAACAAAAAAGATTATCTTGATGTTATAAGAACACAAATCTTAATGACGTCTTACCCATTGGGTTGCTGTTTTATTATAATATTTAAATTATCCAAAAAATTAAAAAAGGGTAAGAGTACTTGTTTGTTATTGACAATATGTTGTTCTTTTACGATATACGAGTATATCATTTTTTTTTACTAGAAATTTGCGATTGTCTTTTTCTTAAAACACAACTTTAAAGTTTGAAAACTCAAATTCATGATTTTTATTTAACCGCAGCTTATGTAAAGCCACTCTATGAGACACAATATATTATTAAAACTGCAAACAGATTATCTATCAAGGTTCTGTTTCTAGTAGAACTAGTACCTTTTATCATTTGTATAAGCCCAACGCTATTAACATAGGTAGATAGACTATTATTAAAACATTTCAAATTCCATTTTTTATATACCCGATAAATTACACAGGCCAACAAAAAAAAATATTTGTAATAACTTTAAAACCAATACATCTAAGTGTTATGTATTTTTGGGTGCTGAAACCGTATCTGGTATCAGTTTTTTTGTATCATCCACAGTTCTCTCACAATATGACATCGATTAAATTTCAAAATAGGCAAAATTTGATACATAAAAAATAAAAACTTAAACCGTACTTTTATTTGATTAGTCTACAATTTTTACTCACGATAACATATTTCACTTCAATGCGAATATTTTAGCTGCTTATTTTTTTGTATTTCCTTTCCCTTTTCTCTGTGAAGTTTCTTGTATAGCTTTTTCTCCGATGTGATGCATTTTGTTGTTCTCTATGAAGTAACCAACAGTAATCACCATCATGTTGATATTCCACTGTCCCTGGTACCGTTTCTTCATCTCCTTTATGTCCTGATGGAACCGTTCCCCCTGCTCTTCACTCACATTGCCTAAGTTTTTAGGAAAAAAGTCAAGATGGTTGTGCAAGAAGTGGACTTTAAGGCTCATCAGACAACAGATTTTTGAACTTGTCTATTATATTAGCTACAAGTTCATAGTTAGGGTCTTTCACATTGCCCAAAAATTTAGTCACAACTTCTTTAAATGATATCCAAGCCTCCTTTTCCTTTGTAATCATCCTTGCTTCAAAGTTGGAATCGAACATCATTTTACGAATATCAGGCCCAACGAAAACACCTTCTTTCAGTTTGGCTTCTGATAAACGAGGAAATCTTTTACACAAATATTTAAAACATTCACCAGTTTTAGGCAAGGCTTTGACAAATTGTTTCATTAAGCCTAACTTGATGTGTAGTGGTGCTATAAGAATCTTTTTTTGGGTCTACTAAAGTTTTATGCAAAATATTCTTCTCTCCAGGCGTTAAAATTTTCTTAGGGGCCACTGTCTTTTGGACCAATGTTGATCCCTTGCTCTGCTGTCCCACTCACATATAAAACACGGAAAATTTGTAAATCCCCTTTATTGACCAAGGATCAAAGAGACAACTTTTAAATCTCCACATAGCATCCAATCGTGAGCTGGATAGTTAATTTTCTGTAAAATCATGTTAAGATTTTCGTAAGTTTCCTTCATATGGACTGAATGAGCAACAGGCAGTGAAGCATAGGTATTTCCGTTGTGTAACAAAACACCTTTTAAACTAGTTTTTGATGAGTCTATAAAAAGCATCCAATCTTCCTTCTTGTACTCAATGCCAAATTCGTTCATTAGACTACCAATATCATGGCAGTTAACCAAATCCTCTTCCTGCTTGAAAAACTGAGCAAACTGTTGATCTCTTGTTCTATAATGGTAAATAGATATTCCAGATTCCAATAAATGTTTTTCTTTCAGCCTAGAACCAAGCAATTCTGCTTTTTCCTTAGTCAAACCCAAATCTCTCACTAAATTATTTAACTCAGCTTGTGGAAACAACTGTGGTTTTAAATTTTCTAGAGAATATTGAAACTCATCATCATCCGGTCGACTTTCATTAAAATCGGGACTGGACTGTAAAACGTCATCAATAGACTGAGGTGACTCAGGGACAGGAAGTCCCGGTCCATGTCCTACAGGTCAATTAGCTGAAGTAAAGTTAGGATAGACAATTACTTTCCTATTTTTGGAGTTACATCCAGAAACATCAAAGCTGCAAAAATAACAATAATTTAAATGATTTTCTTGCTCTCTCCATACCATGGGTATTACAAATCTAAAAGCTTTCTTTTCTTTTTTATACCATTTCCGAAGATCCTCGACACAAACATAACATAGTTTGTGAGGAGCCCAACATTTTTCTTGATTACCGATTCCTACACCAAAATATGCAAAGTATACTTTTTTTACAAAGTCAGTAATACTATTCAGTATATATCACCACTACACCAAAGACTTTATTTTTGCACTCGACGCGCGTCTCGCTAACCATGTTAGCTTCATCAGGAGCGATGATTGACTAAAGCTAAACTACAAATCTACCCTATTTATACTTAGCCTAACCCTTGAATTACTTAAGCGGAACTAATGACATAGGCAAGGCCGTCAGTTCCAGTCAAGTAACCAGTAGAGGGGACTATAAGGAATAGGCCCTTTGTCTTTATTTAAACTACTTTTACATTTTATGATTTCCATACTTTCGTATGCGTTCAACAATCTCCTATCAGATACATTTTTTATTAATCTTTGATTATCTAATGTTACAGTATGATCAGCTTCAAGGGCATGTTCGGCAATGCTAGACTTTTCTGTTCTACTGTATTTTAAGTGTGCTAAATGTTCTTTAAATCGTATTTTAATTGACCTTTTAGTTTGCCCAACATACTTTTTGTCACAATCATTACAACTAATTTCATAAATTCCACTTTTCTCACAATAGGAATCTTATCTTTGGGATTCTGATTTTATTGCTAACCTAATGACATTCGAAATGAAAAAAATAAACTTTTCACATTTTGAATATTAAAATTTGAAAAATTGGTGGGTGATACGACTTTTTTTATTATTATTTTTGGACTCAGCACACCAAAAAAATATAAAAATCAGGTAAAATTATTAAAAAAGTTTTTTCATCGTTGGCCTGTGTTATCAACGGTAATGCATTCGTGATAATTCTCGGCTCATCTACACCTTATGGAGAATATGCCAGAATTTTTTCGAAATTTTTTGATTAATACTGTTTGCGCGAATATTACGTCATATATATTGTACGGAACACTCATAAGATCACTTCGGTGTCTGTCCGTCTGTCTGTTTATCACATCCGATTGTCTCCGAAACTATTTGACATAGAAGGTTGAAATTTGGTACTAATATAGAAATTGTTAGCCCCATTAGAGTCGTATAGTTTTGAAAGTTAAATTTTGACTTAAAGGGTTAGTTTTAGGGGGTGAAATCGGAACCGAAAAAAAAATTACCATGTCATCGAGTGTGGTGTCAAATGAAAGCTTGTGAAAACACTAGTTCAAAAATATAAATAATGTAATACTTGATTGGAAACAAACTTTGTTGTTGTTTTGTGAAGTCGTTGATCATTTTAGATCTCCGTAATAATTTTTTTTATTTCACAAGCAACAACATATGGAACACTAATTGCACAAGTCCGACTTGCACTTGGCCGCTTATTATTGAACTCATGTTTTCATAAGCTTTCATTTAACACCCCAGTCGATGACCCTGAAATTTGTTTTTTCACTTCCAATTTCACCCTCTAAAACTACCTGACTGCGATTAGACCGTCAATTCCTATGTCATGATAAATTTAAACTTTGACGGACAGACACACAGATACCGAAGTAATTTCGTAGGTGTTCCGTATTTCAAATGGGTTACGGAACTCTAAAAAGACTTTGCACATTTTTTTAAATCTCTTTTGCTTTTATTTCAGGTTTTGGTGCCCTGAATTTTGCTGAGAAACTATGGTACCAAAAGTTCAAAGGCTTAATATTTTTATTTCTTCAAAACAACACTCAATAAAAAACTCAAGTTTGATGAAAGGCCGGACTCACCTTCCAACGGATTCATTACTTTTTAAGTATTAGAAAAAAAGAGAAAATTGAGTACCAGAAAATAAGAAATTGCATATAATTTTTGATGAATAACTATTCTGAATTAAGTTTTGGAAACTTTTTTCTAAAAAAGGCTGGATCTGTATGGAAAGACTAAAAAAGAAGGTAAGATTAAAAAAAGTATATCAAATAAGACTATCGTTTCTTAAAAGAGTATGGGAGCTTAGTAGCTCTGCATGTTTAGCAGGACTTGCCCATTGTCGAAACCTTTTCTACCGTATTGACAGTAAGGGCACATCAAAATAATTAAACCTCTTTTCGGCTCGCTCAATCTAGGATGATCCATTGGATCTCATCAGGTAGATGTGAACCAAGCAGTATATAGTATTTTGCTGTCATGACACGGCCACACTGAAGGTAAGTGAAACAACTCGAGTGATTACAAGTCAACCACGCTACACATCACAGCAACAGAAACAATGAATAAACTTATATAGTTTAAAATTATACCGACAAATTTAAAACAGAGAATCTTAGTCATCACATATTAAGGTAAATATCATGTGATAAAAAACACAATGGGACCACTACATTTTTAATGTAGAGATTGATTTTTAGCAATTTACTCATCATTGTAGAGGTTTTTTGACTTCGTGCTCACGATCTTGCCAGAATGGGTATAACACATGACGCAGCCGTTAGTCCCATATATAGTGCTACATAACGCTCTGTACTGCCTAGCCTACATCTACCTGTTAAGATCCAAAAAAACGAAGCTCTTTCTACATTGGCAATAATTTTAAGGCATTAGTACTTACTCCGTTACAAAGGTTTCGGTCCTTTTTATTATTTCAGAGTTACTCAACACTCTCTACTCTATTGTCTGTCCTTTTTTTAAATAAAATTTACAGCTTCATAATCACCATCTTTTCGGTTTCAGCCTAATTTTGATTACTAAAATGAAAGGAAACTGGAAGGTATTAAATTGAAAGCAAAATTTAAACTAAGAACGGGAAAGGAATTAAGAAAAAATATCAGATAAATACAAGAATAAATCAAGCAATTTCTGTAATAAGACATTTTTTAAGAAGATGATAGTTAAGATACAAAAGAAAAATAATATTTAGGCACTCGTGTTAATAGGATTTTTCAAAATAAATATTTTAAATAATGAAAAGAAAAAATAGAGAAAGTGTGGTGCAGATGACACATCAAATCTTTTAAATATACTAAAGAAAAAGAAAAAGAAAAGAAAATATAAACCTTAGTAAGATAAAACTTTTTCAAGAATAAGTGTTATTGGGAAAAATAGTAACATAAATAGGTAAAGACCAAGAAAACAAAATATTCTATTCGGGGTGATAAAACTACAACAGTTTGAAAAACTATATCATTTTCTACCTTAAAAATTTGCATATGAAGCATCAAACACACCAAATAAGTGAGAAAAAATATTCTTCTTTCAATATTTACAGAAAAGATTTTTGCTGAAAAACATTAATGAAGTATTTTTAATTTAACATGGATTGTTAATGATATGCGCAAAATTAAAATAAGTAGGAAGGTAGGTATATCAATAATTTGTTCTTAAAGCGGGCATCGCAGTTCAAACACGTCGCTAACATATTCTTAAATCAGAGTCATAACCGTAAAAAGTTAATAGATCTTAAGTAGCCATATTTAATACATTTCTTTTAAAAGATGTCATTAAATTTCTTCCTGACAACTTGAATAATTTCTTCAAACACAATTTTATTATTGAAAAATTAAATATTAATGAAATCGTTTTACGTGGCACTTGGAGAATTCCTATAGAGCACAGTTCTTCAACAAGGACCACATTACCTTAAAAGACTCTTGGATCTGAAAGAGCTGCACACATGGTATAATGCTGCGCTGTCCCTACTGGCGAATGCGAATAGCTATTCTTAATAACATCACATTGGGATGCCGGGACCTTTTCAACTACGCTGCATGCATAGCAGTCAAAGAGATTCAAATCGGTGCTGATAGGCGGTAAGAATTTCTTGAACCAAAGCCTATGAACGTTGCCTGAGAGTCAGAGAATGATTGGCGACGAAGTATTGTATAAGTGTTTGATGGATGTATCGTACTTAATTCCTCCCAGAGCGGTGCATGGTAGGAATACCCGTCGCACTAATACTTCTCGTCTATATGAGGTTTAGCTTGTTACTCCTCGTAGAAAACTTTTCAAGCAAGTCTTTTATATGGAGAACCTCATCCCTTTGGGATAACTTGCCTAGGACTGTGTTCCCCATCGAGTACAATTTACAGCGATTCAAGACCAATGTAACTCGCTTTTTTTGCACACTCGTCGCTTCTACAGTTATTTAGGGATTTCCCTGCAGCTCGTATGCTATGCCCATAAAAAAAATATCACGTCGTTTTTACCTTGTGTTTCTTGGCGTTGTCCACAACGTTTGTGACTCCAAAGATCAAAGTCTTCGTTTAGAAATCGCTGGTATTTCCCCAATTAAAAGACGCGGAACACACTTTGAATTTGAAACTGAACACCGTTGCATGTTTAGCAGGAATTTGAAAACGTAAAGATCAACATCAACAGGAACACTATCGACTCCAGTATAGAGATGTCTTTAGTAGTTTACCCCGCTATCTTCGTTTTTTTTTGGCTCTTTATCTGAGCTAACTGACGAGCTCTGACATATCTGATAGCATCCTCGAGCATACCTTCGAATGCAAGAGCAAAGATTGCAGTTTTCGTCCGCGAAAGCGGATATATTACAGGGTTGCAGTTTTAAATAAAGGAAAATTTATTTTTTTTTAGATAACGGAGGGGAATTTTACCGAAATGAGTACATTGGCTAGCCAGAAGCCTGATAATTTCCATAGAAATACTATCAACACTCAAGACCTCAGAATTATCGAACACAACATTCATGAAAGCACAAAATACGTAAATATCTAATTTCTAAAAATAAGAATAGTTATTAAGAGTTTTTCAATCATACTCTTTTTATAAAAAAATAATTTGTGTTTAATATAAACTAATTTTTAAGCAATTGAAGGGAACGAACAACTACATGACACACCTATGTAGATATAATAATGAGTATTTTATTGCTTTTGATTTACAGTCATAAAGACAATAATATGTTAAATATTTACATAAATTAAGAAAGAAATAACATACCAAAGCATATCAAGAAGTAATAAACAAAAATGAAGTAATACGGTTATGAAATCAATCATAAAAAGAAAAAGTCTTTTTTACAAATATAAATTACAATATTTTGTAAAATGAATATAAGATATTTTTTTTAACCTGCGATTGTCAGAGCGATCAGGCGCCGGTGACGTAACGGTCGAAATGATCTTTCGGGCAACAGAACTATGGCCCTTATCGCCAATCGCCACCAAGATTGCATGGACCATTGCAGCATCATTTTCCTAAATTTTTTCACAGTTATACGTGAAACGTCAAGCTTTTGATAACAGCTTATAAGTTTAAAAGCCAACAAATTATCATTACTCTTGACTATTTCTTAAGTCTTTCTTAAAAAATGCATGTCTCATTAGAGGATGCTCCCCTTTATTTCAAAATTTCGATAGCATAACTATATTGGAAACAACGTCACCAATAATCTGGAAAGTTGCTATTGTGTATATTAAATTTCTAAGTAGTTTTGGGCAAGCATCACATTGTCGATCATACGAAAATTTAAAAAATTCAAAAGTTTAAACCATTAAATTTTTAAATGTCAAGGACTATCCAATTGTAAGTTTTTATGATTAACCATAAATTTTTATCGTCTTTGCATCATAAATCTTCCAGATTTCAAAATATACTTTAATAAAAATGAAAATTAAAAATAAAATTGCACACAACAATAAAAAAACGAAAACCAAACTACGCGAAACAATTTCGTGCTGTATATAAATGAGAACTAAAAATAGTATCGACAAGAGATTCGAGAGTAGTACATAGATCTCTGTCTTAGCATGCCAAACAAGTTTTTTTTATCAAAAAATAAGAATTAGAAAAAATATAGTATTAAAGAGAACGAGAAAAAATGCATTTTTTTAAAACTCTTCACTAAAGTAAGCCTAAACAGTAAAAATAAGTCTTGCTATTGTATTTTGACACCACAAATGTCTCAAATTAATAAAAAAAAATTAAAAAAACTTATAATCAAAAACCCTCCTGAAAGAAAATTATATAAAGAAGCGAAAAAATTACAGAACTTTATAAACCTTGTATGGAAGTACGAACTGGAAATAATATCGTCATAAAACCATAAAACTTGGAAGAACCGTGAACCGCTGAAGAATATTCTTGTTTAATAAAAAACAAACTCTAGGAAAAATAAAATAGCAAAAAGTCCAGAAAAAAGAATACATCGCAAAAATATTTAGACTCTTCTCCTTTTATTATACCCTTTTACTCTCACGAATCTTCCAAATTAAGACAAAAATGCCTTTTTTTTAATTCAAAAAAAAGAAAAAATAAAAAGCCTTTCCAGTAAAATAAAAAAAGCGAAAATAATAAAAAAAGGAAAAAAAACGAGAATCACGCGAAACATTCCCCTTCTAACATGGAAGGGGGATAAGAATAGAAAATAGCACCGAAGTAAGACTCGAGGGGGCGGCGAGGGGGATATAGGGTACAGTAAGGGGTAAGAATAAGGAGAGGGAGAGAGGAGAGAGAACGAAAGAAGGCGTGGCTTGCACGGAGCTAAAGTAAGAAATCAATGACTGTGCGGTGGGCGAGGGATAAAGAGGGAGAGTTTTTATTTTACGGAGAGAGGCTTAGCAAGGAGAAATCTCGGCAGGTTTTATAGCAGTTTTAGAACTTGGAGTGTCCTTTTATTACATTGTTTGTTTTAATAGTAAAAACGGCAATATTTTACTCAAATCGCATAATCTGATTAAGAAAATGTACTTGTTGTTTTAAATATTATAAGTTTTGAAAATAGTCATTCAATTTTAATTTTGAAATTATTTATTTAACGTGGTATAAAATATAAAGAGGTTTTGACTTATTAGGACACCACCACTATTATTTGATTAGTTTTTTCATTATATTTTCTCAATAATTTAGCTTCTTCATATAGGTTTCTACAGGTCTAATATCAAAGAAAAAAAGTAGACGAAAATATAAAGAGAGGCTGATTTTATCATATTCAGATAAGCTGGTCAAGTATTGAAATCACTAAAATTTCTCCTCTTACCCCAATATCGTCTCGTTCCTAAGATATGACCTATGTTGTTCCAAAAAAAAAGACATGGCAAACACTCACTAAAACTACTATTAACAAAAGTAAAAATTTATCTCCAGAACGCAGTATAAATTACCATACCAGGCAGACATTATATATGAAATAACTATTTCAGAGAAAAATTAACGATAAAAAATTGTAATTTCTAGTATATACAGTGTGTTATGCAAATCGTTTAATATATTGAAATAGGTAAATCCATGTATCAAGAGTAATGCAGAAAATAAAGATAAATGGCGCTGTTATGCAACTATTGAGAAAATTGGCCCTTAAGTGTTCTGGTTTTCAGCATGTGTGCAAATGGTTGTAATAAAAAGACACGATAAAAAAAAGACTAGATTGTTAATAACAGTCTGGATGGCCGCAATGTTTTATACTAGAATATTAAAAGTATTTTATTATATATTAAAATTGGATTTGTAAAAACAAAAGAAAATATTCACAAAACACCAATAATATTTCAGTTGCAAAAAAGTGCTTTAACTTTTGTTATAGTTTCATTATTAATACACTATCAAGTATAAATAGATTTATGCATATAACATGTGTTTTGTCATAATAAGCTTACTGAACGCAAACACTATCTAAATCAAGAATTAAAACACCTTCCACATAAAAATAAATATTAGGATGTTCATTATTTATTTCTTTACAGAATTCTAAAACTTGTTACTCTTTAGATTACAGAAAGTCAAATTTCTAAAGACTATCATCGTCGGTCCCTTATTTTCGAGGAAGATATGCCATTGCACAAAAATAATTTTACTGGCATCTGTCGGACTGACGTCGAACTGCAGAATGACAGAATACCTAGGCACAATTTTTGCTTGCATTGATGTTACAGTATATTATTATACAGTTAATGAAACTAAACCGAACTATCTCTTCGTTAACAATGAAATTTACTATTGATCTTTTAAATAAACAAAGATATTTTTATAATTTTAACTTGGTTGAATCAGATTGTTCTAAGGAAATACTTTTTGCTTAAAGGCTACGATACGTTTGGAAAAATTGCACATTTGTCAACATTGCTGGAAGATAAATAGAATCAGATTGTTCTAAGGAAATACTTTTTGCTTAAAGGTTACAGTATTGGAAAAATTGCACACTTGTCAACATTGATGGAAAATAAATAATAGGACTTATTTCATTATCTTAAACTTTTTTTTTCTAACACTCTGTCAACATATATATATATATATATATATATATATATATATATATATATATATATATATATATATATACATATATATATATATATATATATATATATATATATATATATATATCTATATATATATATATATATATATATATATATATATATATATATATATATATATATATATATATATTTATATATATATATTCATATCCTTACCGTACCCAAAAAATTTAAAATCCATATTTGTTATTAATTTTTAGCTTCAGAAGAAAAAATCGTATTACGCAATTTCCTATTGCATCCAAATGGTTACATATACATAAGTATAAATCAGATTTGTGCTTCTAAATTTTTAAAATTATCTTTTAGAGCACAGAACATCATTTTGACTGAGAGATATCGGGATTTACAATTTCGCTACACAAAAGAGCATTCAAAATATTATTTTCATATAATATAGCTATTCTTTAAACTCCTTAAGCACACCTTCAATCTAAATTAATATTTAAGACGTCAATAAAGAAAATTCTGCTTTGTTCTTACTTTGACCACAATAATGGGGATTTTAGAATTTCAAGTGGCTAGGTCTTATCTCTCCAAGCTATATTGCTGATTCTCCTTCTTTTTTTCTATCTACATTCTTCCTCCACTTCTTATCCATGATAGCTCCTTTTTAAAAACTTAAATAACAACTGTCTAATAATAATAACAATTGTTTGATAATAATAACAATTGTCTGACAATAATAATAAATGTCCAATAAAATTGAACTGGCTAATATGATATGTATCCAACTCATTCTACAACAATTCAGGTGTACATATATAGACTTGGGTGTCAGAATTGTGAAGCTGTTTTCATTGGACAAACCGGTAATAATTTAATAACCAGACTAAAAAAACATTGCCATTCAGTTTTAAATAATATTGAGAAAACGGGAATATCCACTCATTACACTTAATAGACACAGGTAACGTCACATTATTACATAGTGAAAAGAAATCTTTAAAAACTGATAAAATTATAAACGACCAACAAAATTTCAAAACTACTTCCTCGATAGACAGCCTTCTCAAAAAATTCTTGGCAATAGTTTATGACCTTGAAAAAACCTGGTATAATATTGGTGCATCTCAGTATATAAACAAAAGCATTGCAGATGCCCCATTCTCTTAAAAGAGTAATCCTCTAATAAATTTGAAACATTTAAACTTCTTACTTACTTAAGTATTTTCATTTTACACTATTCCAAAATGTTTTATGAACAACCAACCGCAGATTCAGTTCAGTATATTAAATAGAGATATTGTTATTACATTTTTCTTATTGTAACACCTTATACGTATCTGTGTCATATCTTATTGTAATATCAGATATATTGTTGTAATATACAGTTGTAAATTTAAGAAAAAAAAGCCAGGCAGTAAAACCCTAGAGGGGGTCCAGGCTTTTTTTCTACTAAACATACAAATTTCGTTATATATTACACTTTGAATGCTATTCTCACGTTCCGTGCAGAAAAAATTCAGTTGTAGCACTGACCCGATTAGCAACTTTTCGTTCGATAAAAATTTTATATCTAAAATTGTCCAATGTTCTTCATCTATCGTACCGCGTACGTACACTTTACTTTTTTCAGTTCGGCTTACATTCTGCTGACTGCAGTTGTTAAAAATACGTCAAAACTAGCTGCAGTAATCTGGAAAACTTTCAGGAAAAATACAGATTTGAAAAACTGATCATTTCACATTTTAGGATGGTCGTAAAAAATTCTGCGTTTTTTAAATTGAATTGCTGATTCCTTATGCAGTACTTTTTATTCCTAAATGTTTGTGAACTCTACTTACTCTGTCTAAAACTTCCTAATTAGGCATTATGATCTTTGGTTGCTCCCTGTAAAAGACTGCCAATTCTATTTCACCAAGCATTTCTTCTATTCTTGTACTACTGTGACACCTGCCACTGCTTTGAAGTCGTAAATCATTATAATTTAGGTAATTCTCAAAACTACTAAAATTCGTTTTAAGGAAATGACAAAATAATAAAAAAATGTTTCTGTTTTGGGCAAGTATGAATTTAAATATTTTCACTAACTGCATCTAGAATTAAGACTGAACATTTTTGGGAGAATTCAAAAACAAGCTTTGGGACAATTTCTAAAAGAATTCATGATCGATAAAAATTTCTAACGAATTCATGATCGACAATATTTTTCGAATTTTATTTCGCATTCAAAATACGATAAAATGTGCACTTTTAAAAATAGTAATCTTATCCCTGCAAAAAAAAACTGTTTTCTTTGTCGATTTAAAACAACTAAAGACAGTATCTCCTTTTAAGACGCATATAAAACACCGCGCTGAAAGTCATTAACAAACATATTAAAAGAAATAAATTATACTTCAATCACCACTTTCTGAACGATTACTTTAAACAAATAGACACGTTGCTCACAAAAAAAGAAAAAATTACAAGACCTACCTTATTTACCAAAAATTAAAACATGCCTTTTTCTTCTCTAGCCTTGTATTATTGACATTAGTAAAATTCACTTTGCACTTTCAGAGAATCTTCGAATAACAGAAAAACCATCTCCCAAAACGCTGAAAACTAAATTTATACCGTTGCCTTATGAGCAAAAATTAATAAAAAATATCTGGAAAGAATTAATTTCTTTCGTTTTTGAAGCAAATATTTTGAATGATAAAATTACTTAAAATATGTATCCTTTTATATATTTTTTTATAAATAATGTTTGTTTTACGAGTACAAAATTTCTATTAATGTTTTAGCTTATTAACGTTCATATTTTAAGCTGACTTTACAACCTTACTAGTTCCGAAATTGGTATTAAGTTTATTTTTTGCAATATATATAAAAATAAGAGATTTTACAATATTAAGTCTCAAAATTTTGCTACATCTACAACTATTTATCTATAGGGGAAGGCGCTTGTTATCCTTTCTATTGATCTATTCGCAACTATTAATGGGACTGATGATCAAAGTCACCATTTATGAAAAAAAAACAATAGATTTTGAATTTCCAAAAAAGCCTTTATTTTTCGAAAAAAATGTTAAAGCTTACAATGTCACTTATAAAACAAAAAAAAAATCAATTTTCTAAATTTTATGTAGAAAAAATTAGTTTGTAATTCGTATTATGAACTTATTCCTGCCAAAAAAATTTTTTTTGTCGATTTAAAATAACTAAAGACAATGTCATCTTTTAAATATCATATAAAACATATCGTTGCCGACCGCTACTGCACTGTAAGTCATTAACAAACATACTAAAAAGAAAAAATTATACTCCAAGCATGACTTCCCGAACGATTACTTTAAACAGATAGGCACGTTACTGACCAAAAAAGAAAAAATATACAAGAACTAACTTATTTAACAAAAATTAAAACATGACTATTTCTTCTCTGGCTTTGTATTATTAATATTAATAAAATTCAGTTTACATTTTAAGAGAATCTCCGAATAACAGAAAAACAATCTCTCAAAATGCTGAAAACTAAATTTATACCACTGCCTTATGAGAAAAAAATAATAAAAAAGATCTGAAAAGAACTAATTGCTCTCGTTTTTGAAGCATGAGTTTTAAATAACAAAATTACTCAAAATATATATCCTTTTATTTTTCTTTTTTATAAATGATGTTTGTTTTACGAGTATAAAAATTTGTATTCATTCAACATTCATATTTTAAGCTGAATTTACAACCTTATTCATTCCGAAATTATTAACTACTTCTTAGTAAGTTTATCTGTTCCATTATATACAAAATAAGTGTTTTTACAATATTAAATTTAAGTTGTTTTGCTAGAGCGACAACTATTTTTTCATAAGGGAAGGCGCTTGTTATCCTCTCTATTGATCTTTTCCGAATTATTAAGGGGACTGATGAACAAAGTTACCATTTATAAAAAAACAACGAATTTTAAATTTCCAGTAAAAACTTTTTAACAAAAAGAAACCGACTTCAGAAAACAGCACACAAAATTTGCCACTATAAAGTAAAAATAATACTTCTGAAATAAGATATTACTTTAATTTGACAATTCAGTTAATAATTCCGTATAACCAAATCCTTCGAATGTTAAAAGAACTATTATTTATTATTATGATTCTTTTATAACTTTGGAAGTTGGCGACAATTTTTTATGTTGGTTAAAAAATTGACATTTTTGAAGTCGGTTTTTTTTTGTTAAAAAGTTTTTATTTTTACTTTACAGGAGCAACATTTCGTGTGATGTTTTTTGAAGTCGGTTTTTTTCTTAAAAAGTTTTTATTCAGAAACTATATAACCGATTTCAATAAAATGTATATGGGACCATCATAAATATGTACTCTCTTGAATAAAAAAAGAATCATTCAAATCGATACATATTTGCCAGAGTTAGCCGTCTTTTATTATAAAAATATAAGTTTTTTTAGAATTTTTGCGGAAACTACATAACCAGTTTCAATAAAATTTATATGAAACCATCCTGAATGTGTACTCTCTCGAATAAAAAAAAAGAATCACACAAATCGGTATATATTTGTCAAAGTTATCGGTGTTTTATTACAAAAATGTAAGTTTTTCAGAATTTTTTTCAGAAACTGCATAACCAATTTCAATAAAATTTATATGGGACCATCTCGAATGTATACTCTCTCGAATAAAAAAAAGAATCATCCAAATTGGTACATATGCCATGCCAGGGTTATGCGGGAACATAAATTTAAAAAAAATAATACATACGCGTCGAATTGAGAACCTCCTTCTTTTTGAAGTCGGTTAAAAAAACTTTTATTTTTCGAAAAAAAAAACATCAATTTTACAAAACATTAGTTTATAATTCGTATTATAATTAATAAATAATTGATTATGCAAGGCGTATTTAAGATTTTAGTTTTTCTATAAAATATTGATATTTGACAGAACTTTCTCTTCTAAAATTGATATAGGTATTTGAATGACTCTTCGTTTGCCTAACTAAGAAAAAAGGTACTATCAGAGTACGACGCACGCAGGGTATAAGGCCACACGGTAGTATACGTACGCCGATATTTTTAACCTGAATAAATAACACCAAAACTATTTTTAATTTTAAATATAACCGGTCTCGGTTTATTGTGGCATTGATAGTGGCTTATAAGAAAACTGGAAGTAAAACCAATACCTATCTATTCGTTCACTTGCATGCACTTTCATCTCTTTTAAAATTTCAAAAAATGAGTTTTAACCACTTTTTTTCAATTTTGCCCTTATTATTGAGTTAGTTGAGAAATTCATTAAAAAAAAAAATTAGGAATATTAGCTTTTTGACATTATTTATTCTTTAAATTCTTATATTTTGAAACACTACGTGTGGAGCTTCTCAGAGAAAGAAATATTCTTTCATCTAAAAAATAGACATTTTGTTGGCGAAAAAAGGGCTTCATTTTTCGCCAATTTTTCTAAATCTGACACAATATAAATTATATAAATATCTAAGCCGACATTTTGACAAAAATTTTAAAAAAATTAATCTCAAAATTTTACTACTGACAATTTGACTGTTCCAACACACTGGACAAATTGTAATATATCAAGTGAACATAACCTTAAAATTAAGATAAAAAGAATAAGTTTACATTTTCAAAATGGCCGACTGTACGTCTAAAACCCGAAACAAATGAACGTCGACTTCATCTAGCCGGCTTTTGTTTATTCTAGGCCGCGTCGTTTTACACCAACAAAGTCAAGGCACACTAGGATGAATATTTCAGTTCATCTCATATTTTATTCTATGAATCTTAAATTTTCCCTCTAAGCTTAGTTTTAGGTGTAGAGGATTTTGTGCCGCTTTTATATTATGTTACTCTGTAAGGAATTATGAATAGTAGACGGAATGGATTGAGGTTTTAAATAGGTTTTTAGATAATATACATCAAATTAGAGTAAAAGAAATTACTAAAGTAAACTTACCTTCAAATACGTATCATCTATATACATATATATATATATATATATATATATATATATATATATATATATATATATATATAAATATATAAAGATAAATCAAAATCGACTCAAATAAACACCTTTTTCTCAATTCGAACATGCTTAAAATTTGGCAATATTCTCATTTACCAGTCCCGCCTGACACACGTCTGTTTCGAGATGTACATTTTATTCACTAAACTAACATGATCTTTGGCTAATATAATGGTAAGTAACATCAACATTATAATTACCAATCACATATCTATTACTTTCTGTGTATATAAATATACCACGCACAACAAACTTCGAAGTTTTTGGGAATATAAATGATAATAAATATGGAAAAAGCCTTAAAACCAGAGTCAAATAGTAAAAAATGAATCTTTAAAAATTAGTTTAAGAACCTAAACCCAAGAACATAAAAATTTATTCAAAATGGTTACCGTCTTTTGCGTATTTCATTAACTGGCACATACACTCATTTTTAGCAGCGTTTATCATGTTTATGGATACAGAGACTTGCCCTAATCTAATTTGATTTTAGATCCTTCATATTGCCAAAGAGCAAGATACCTCCTCTAAAATATTATTAAATCGGTAATCAAGAGGATTAAGGTCTGGAGTTCCAGAGGGTCAGTTTTCAAAGAGTACATGGTCTTCACTTCCTTCTAATTATCAAACGATATCCCGAGGGCTTCACTATCTCCTCCAACATATTTTTCCGATAACGAACTGTCCGTGTATTCAGTTTTACCTGGATTGGAGTTGAGTGACAGTATCCTAAGATATAAATTACCAAACCATCCCTGAATCTTTTGTGCCTCACCCTGAGTACTCTGCGTCGACATAATTTTGAGGATTACATTGTTCCTCTACAGTAAAATCTTCTCTCTCATCTGTCTATAACCGCCGTTTGCGAACCGTTGATAAAATTTTTCTACTTTTGGGACTCCTATTTTACGTAAAGTACTACTTCGATATGTCCCTATGTCTCTAAGATCTTTAGTAATTTGAATAATGCTTCTTAGCTTGATTTTCATTTCGCTTCGCTGACAACACAAATTTCTACGAATTCTGTTTGTTTTACATTATGAACTGCTTCTTTACTTCTGTTATTCTCAGAGAGTAACATTTTTTTACAGAAATCAACACTAAAAATGCTCTTTTGTAATAAGAACAAAATTCTTTTACTTCCTATGCTAATGCAAAGTATTTACCAAACGTTTAAATTTAAAAAAATACTTATGTTACTTCAATTAAAGACAAAAACTTCAAAATTATAATGTAAAATATCACGGGTAAGTAATCATCAAGTACAGTACTAAATACTATAATAATTAAAAGACATCTCGATTAAAACAACAGATCAGTTTTAAATTATTCTTTTAAAACTCTAACATTCTTCCTAATATGCACAATTGAATTAAAAAATACTTTCTTTATATATTTTTTCCACGATTTTTGTATTATGGTTCACAATCTTACCGATGTTCCACAGACAGACCAAGAGAAAATTAATTTTCAAAATCCCTATCGTTTATATTTCTTTATTTAACTGTAGAGATTACTAAACACACACGCAATATTACAAAAGAAGACCTTTTACTAAAATAAGTTAATCAAAATCGGAATTTTGTCACAATGTTTATTACTTTAGATTTTCCGGTATTTATTTAGAGCGTAAACTAACTCGGAACCCCCGTAATATATGAAATATGAAATAATATTTATGTAGTTAGATGTCTGTCAAAATTGGCTGATATTACAATTCACATGTTCTGATTCCTCGGCCACGTCCTATAACCTCGGATCAGGCTCCAGCTGCATTCCGAACTTTTGCGTTAGAACGCAACTAATGAAAATAATAACAAAATTTAACTACAGATATTATTTTAACTAAGAATTTGTAAATTTCAACATGTTAACTCTACTTCCAAAATTTAACTTTTTTTCTTTTGCCAATAAATAAAATTTCAACGTCTTTACTTCTAAACGTAACCATAATACTAAACCTTTTCAAATTAAACTTGGATCTAACTTTTTTGTACAGCATGTATTTTCACACTACTTTTATCCTACAAGGTGAGCGAAAATTTCAGCATAGGAGCAGAATCGTTTCAACTCAATAACACCTAAAATCATTATTTCATTAATATCTCCAAATAGTTTTTTCAAATTTATTATTATTTAGAAAATAAATTATAAAAGTAAATAACTGCACATCCACATGCTCATAACAAATATATAGTGTTAAGTTCAGCTTGGCCTTAAGTAAACTGAAAAAAACAATATTTGGATTTAAACGAGCAATCGGTATCAACAAAAAAGATTAAATAAAGCCGGCAAATTGTGTGTTTAGAGGTTTAGTGAACATTAAAAAGTGGTTAAAACTAAAAATTTACAATGACTTCTAAAATAATGTAATGTAACAATATCGACAAAAGAATTACTTTCCTTTATAAAACTCATTGCAATTTTAACAAGGAAGTCTGTTTTTAAAAAGAGATGATAATTTTGAAAATAGGCCAAATATTGAAAATAATAACAAAATTTTACTCTAGACATTATATTAATCGAGAATTTGTAAATTGTACCGTCTTAACTCTACTTCCAAAATTTAACATTTTTTCTTATAGCTATAAATAAAATTTCACTATCTCTACTTCTAAACGTAACCGTAACATTAAATCTTTTCAAATTAAACTTGAATCTAACTGTTTCGTACCGCATGTTTTAACACACCACTTTTATCCGACATGGTGGTCGAAAATTCCTGCATAGGTGCATAATCGCTTCAACTCAGTAATGCCTAAAATCATTGTTTCATTAATATCTCCAAATAGTTTTTTTTTAAATTTATTATTATTTACAAAATAAATTATAAAAGTAAGTAACAGCACATCCACATGCTCACAGCAAATATATAGTGTTGGGTTCAGCTTGGTCTTAAGTGAACTGAAAAAAGTACTGTTTAGATTTAAACGAGCAATGGATATCGACAAAAAATTCTAAATAAAGTCGACAAATTGTCTATTTAGAGGTTTAGTGAACAATAAAAATTGGCAAAACTTAAAAATTGACAATTACTTCTAAAATAATATAATGTAGTAACAAAGGAATAACGTTTCTTTATAAAACTTATAGAAATTTGAACAGGAAAGTCTGTTTATATAAAGAGATGATAATATTGACAATAGGTCATTTTTTGTATTAATTGAAGCAGATCACAAGGATCACATCGCAAGGTGATTTTAAATATTTTATAGATTTCTGTATATAACCAAAATACTTATTCATAATACTTATTTACGAAAATAATGTATTAATTATTTTTTCTAAACTATTCATTACAATTTGATAATTATTTTATTATTCTATTCGAAAAATTACGGAACATGTAACCGTTAAATACAAAATTTGGCATATTTGGAAATTTCATATGTTTTTTAATTGCTCAGAACTTGAGTTTACTTGGTCGTATCCGGTTTTAATTTTATTTAATTAAATTTTAATTTTAAGTTTAATCGAAATTAGCAGTCCTGAATATGTATGCAATTTATACATAAAAAATATAAGGTGCGCAACATAAAATAACCATTAAATACGAAATTTGACCCATCTGTGCATTTTATACGTCTTAAGATGCTCGTAACTTGAGATTTCTTAGTCGCCCATAGTTGCACATGGTCTAAGAATGTTCGAAATTGTCAGTCCTGGATATCTATATAATTTATATTTCAAAAAAGTAAAGTCCGCAACGTAAAGTAACAATTAAATATAAAATTTGGCCTATATGTGCATTTTCATACGTCTTTAAACTGCTTGTAACTAAAGTTTACGTGGTCGAGCATGGTTTTATATGGTACAAGATTACTCAAAATTGTTAGTCCTGAATATCTATACAATTTTATACGTCAACAAAATGAGGTAAACTACAAAACGTAATCATTAAATACAAAATTTGGCCTATTTTTCAATTTTGTACGTCTTTTAATTCGTCATAACTTGACTTTACTTGGTAATCCATGGTTGCACCTGATCTAAATTTGTCAGTCCAAAATATCTATGCAATCTTTACCTGAAAAAAATAACGCTTGCAACGTAAAAGACCATTAAGTTCGAAATTTGGCCTCTTTGTCCATTTTAAACGTCTTTTAATTGCTCATAACTTGAGTTTACTCGGTCTCCCGTCGTCGCACGTGGTCTGAGTTTTATATAAAATTATAATAGAAGGTTTTTAGCACTGCCAAATATGAAAAAAAAAACTTTTCTTGCGGCCAGTCTAATATATATATATATATATATATATATATATATATATATATATATATATATATATATATATATATATATATATATATTATTTACTTTCAATTCTTGAGATTTGGGTTCGTTTTATGATTATTTGGTATTCAAAATTACACTTAAATTGACGTTTCGCCCTTTGGTTTAGGACATTTTCATTTTTTCTCTATTTCTACAAAATATATAAATTATAAAAATAAATTACAATTAGGTACACTAGTACAACACAAATTATTTAACACACACAACCATAAAATTTTTACATAAGTTCTTAGTTATATCTTTAAAAATTAAAATCACATGGGATCTACCTTGAATCGTACATATTTTATTTACTACTGACAAGTCATAGTGGCATTCTTATCGATGTAGTTTTTATTTTGTATTATTGATCTGTATTTTTTTTGAATATTAAGCAGGTAGTCTTTTTGTTAATATATTAAGGACGAGTATACACTTTAAAATATTACCTTATTAAATTTGTATAATTATGGCTAATTCCTTTTATATCACTTTTATCATTGACTGTAAATTTCTCATTTTTTTTTTTTAATTTCGATCATTTCTTTTATTGCAAGCTTTCCAATATTAATGTCCCTGTTTAAAATATTTGTTTCATGAAAGTTGAAGTCATGTCCAAGTTCCGTTGTGTGTTTGTGAAGTGCCGTTGTTGCATTTTTTGTATACTTGTGTCCATTGGGTTTGTTTTTTAATAATTGGGTCGTCATACCAATATAATGCATTGGACAATCTGCACAAGGTACTGAATAAACCATGTTGGATTGGTTCATGGTTGGTACCTGGCTTTTTAAGTTTGGAAATAGTGAGCTTAGTTTGTTTTGCGTTGTGTGACAAACAGTTAAGTTATATTTTTTTAGAGTGCTTTTTAGTTTTTCTGATAAATCGGGTGTGTAAGGTAGTGGGAGAAATTTGTTCTGATTTTGTTCTTTTGCTTCATCTTTTTTGATTTTTTTATTATAGAATTTGTGTGTTCTTGTTTTTATTGTTTGGCTGATGTCTTTTTCTCTAAATCCATTTTGTATTAACACTGATATTCGGTCTTACATACATATATATATATATATATATATATATATATATATATATATATATATATATATATATATATATATATATATAATATATATATAGATGAACTTTTTAATATAATAAAACTGGCTACCAGAGCATCATAATACAAAATATCTCGTTTCATGTCGGCCGAAACTGCATTTATTTCACATATTACATCATATATTGTGAAATATGTATTTAAATTAATATTATAATAGAAACAATAGAATAATATATCATTTCTAATATTTTTACCGTGACAGTTATTACACATGTTCGAAAATGATAAATTGCCAAAATCGATAAGGTTAGAAATTAAATTTTCCGTTATAACCGGCGCATAACACAGATGATTTTATCGAAAATATAATTTTGCACATCTCAATTTTGTATGATAGATCGATTTATGATAAAATAGTTTGCATATTTTACTCTAAAATCAATGTATATCCTATTAGAACACCTTTTTTACAAAAAAAAAACAGAAACTTTTTGACCTTTAAAAATCCTTTGCTTTGGGCAGTGTTGAGGCAATTTTAAAAATTTACACTAAAAAAACAAATGTGCTGCTATTTTCTACAGCTGACATATTCAGTCACAATTATTTATATTAAATGTTTTACACACACGAAAATTTGTAACAGCACATCCACATACTCATAATAAATATGTAAATTCCTTTCCTTTAAATAAGAATAAAATTTAAATATCAAGTTTATTCTTTCTTTAATAGAGTGTCTTAAATACTAAATCAGAGGGATTAATATATTTTTTTTATTTTAACATCTGCCTAGTACTAAGAATGTGAGTTTGATTCAATGTGTATCGTTAATTTTTGACATTACGTCAAGTTTACAATAAATGTAACAAAGTTTCAAAGCATTATTTTTGTGTTCATTAAAAAAAAATCACTGTAAGGAATATTTAGGTTTAGAAATAATACGATGAAGTTACTGACTAAAAATCATTATTTAGGGTTCGTGTGTTTTTGAAACTTTGCAGACATAAAAATACAATCAAAATTAGAGGTCCGAGGTGACCACTAACATTTTATTAACTTAAATAAAGTTGATCGCGGAACAAACCTTTTTTATGAAACTTTCCGTTTCAAGAAATTATCATGTTTGAAGCGAGTTTTTCTTGAAAAAAAAAATGTTAATTTTACTGGAAGTTAGGTGACTACATTCGCGTATGTCCTTTTTTTATTAAATAATTTTGACCATTAAAAATCTTGGATTGTTGAAGCAATGTTGTGGTAATATTAAAAATTTACTAAAAAAAACAAATGTGTTATTACTTTTCATCGTTGATATATTCAGTGACAATTATTTATATCAAATGTCTATTTAAGTTACAAAATAAATCATAAAAATTTGTAACAGCACATCCACATACTCATAATAATTATGTAAATTCGTTTTCTTTAAATAAGAATAAAATTTATATAACAAAATCAAATTTATATTTTTCTGTGTCATATTATAAAAAAGTAATTATTTAGGGTTGGTGTGTTTTTGAAACTTTACAGGCATAAAAATGCAAACAAAATTAGAAGTCCAAATTGACCACTAACATTTTGTTTTTTAAATAAAATTGATCGCGAAACAACACTTTTTTATGAAACTTTCAAAAATTTTAACAAAGCTAGTTTTTTCTGGGAGAAAATTGTAAATTTTACCAGGTAAAGGAAGTTACGTAACTACATTCACGTAGGTCCTTTTGTTTTATTTGAGCAATTCTGACCAGTAATAATCTTTGATTATTGAAGCAATGTTGAGGTAATTTTAAAAATTTGCACTAAAAAAACAAATATGTTGTTACTTTCCCTAGCTGATATATCCAGTCACAATTATTTATATCAAAAGTTCATTTAAGTTTCAAAATAAATCATAAAAATTTGTAACAGCACATCCACATACTCATAATAAATATGTAAATTCCTTTGCTTTAAATAAGAATAAAATTTATATAACAAAATCGAATTTATATTTTTCTGTGTCATATTATAAAAAAGTAATTATTTAGGGTTGGTGCGTTTTTGAAACTTTACAGGCATAAAAATGCAAATAAAAATTAGAAGTCCGAATTGACCACTAACATTTTGTTTTTTAAATAAAATTGATCGCCAAACAACACTTTTTTATGAAACTTTCAAAAATTTTAACAAATTGTCTTGTTTGAAGCTAGTTTTTTCTGGGAGAAAATTGTAAATTTTACCAGGTAAAGGAAGTTACGTAACTACATTCACGTAGGTCCTTTTGTTTTATTTAAGCAATTCTGACCAGTAATAATCTTTAATTATTGAAGCAATGTTGAGGTAATTTTAAAAACTTACACTAAAAAAACAAATATGTTGTTACTTTCCCTAGCTGATATATCCAGTCACAATTATTTATATCAAAAGTTCATTTAAATTTCAAAATAAATCATAAAAATTTGTAACAGCACATCCACATACTCATAATAAATATATAAATATCTTTCCTATAAATAAGAATAAAATTTAAAGGTCAAGTTTATTCATTCTTTATTTGATTGTTTTAAATATCGAAATCAGAGGGATTACTCTTTTTTTATTTCTTTCTATTTTAAAATCTGCTTAGTACTAAGAACGTAGGTTCGATTTAATGTATATCAATAATTCTTGATAATACTTCAAGTTTAAATTAAATGTAACAAAATTTCAAAACTTTGTTTTTGTGTTCATTGAAAAAAAAAATCACTGTAGGGAATGCTCAGGTTTAAAAAGTAATAATACAAAGAAGTTACTGACAAAAAATAATTACTTAGAGTTTGTATGTTTTTGAAACTTTGGCAACATAAAACTGCAGTCAAAATTGGAAGTCCGAGTTGACCATTAACATTTTGTTTACTTAAATTTATCGCGAAACAATCCTTTTTTAAGAAACTTTCCAAAATTTTAACAAATTATCTTGTTTGATTACATTCGTGCATGTCCTTTTTTTATTAAAGCAACAGCTAATAGTAAAATTTAATAAAAACTAAAAGACACTCTATAAAGCAAAAGGTTTATGCATATTCAGTCACGAAATTAGACGTAAGGCAAGACCAGCATGTTGTGCCCTAAATATTATCCAAACTTGCGCCCTTTGAAGAGGTGCTAGGTGTTAACTTGAAAAATCGAGTTGGCTTATTTTATCTGGTAGGTTCTTTTTAAAGTTTAAAACTACAATAGTTTTAAGTAAAGACCAAAAAATTCAATTCATGTCGAGAATCGTTCAAAAAATAATCATGAATATACAAGATTTGTAGGAATTTTTTTTGAATTTCTAATCTAGTACGTAAAAATGATTTTTGGAATGTTGCATAGTTCTTTAAAATACCGAAATAAAACTTAGCCTACAAATTACTTCCTTAAGTTACTTTTTTAAAAATCCAAAATGCTATTTTTAACATTTTCAGTCCTCAAGACCAACTTTACTAAGTAGACCTGGCATTGCTTTTCGCCTTGGTTGGTGTTTATAACACCAAACAATTTTAAACTGGAAAATAAGAATTTTTACTTGTAAAACGTATTCATTTAACTTCACAATTCCTGTACATTGAAAACATTTTTAGGTTACGTTGTTTGCGATACGATACAAAAATGATATTAATTATTATACACAGGGCGTTACGAAAATCATTTATTATGTGTAATTGGGTAATTCTTTGGGTCAACCACTTTTTTTTCTTAATTCCGATATTTTTTAAATAATATGAAAATTCCAATTACCAACCTCTATGGGACGCACGTTAGCATTGTTGCCAAATGTTCATCTTTTTCTGACATCATGATATAAAAATGTTTTATACGTGAATATTAAGAATTTCTAGAAGTTCAGTGTTACTGTTTTTATGATGTAGAGTGCTGAATCTAGTATATTCTTTGTCTAAAATTAAATAAACGATATTTAATGGCAGGGCTCGGAAATAAATATTTTTAGAGAAAAAGCCTATTATTTAAACTGTTTTCTTAAAAATTTTACCACGAATAACGATATCAGTAAATTAAATCACAAACTTTTTTATGGTATTGTAGTGGAAAACAATCGATTCATTTAGAAGAAGTATTATATTATTATTTAAATCTCTGGACTTTGAGAAACCTCATTTCCGATGTTTGTATACCTTTTTGTCAATTGATCTGTCTATGTGCATCTCGATCTATTTTTATGTCTGTTTATCTGCATATCTATCTGCCAGTTGGCTGCATAACTTTCGAACGAAATAAAAAATTAATTTCGAGTGTAGTACTCATAAAATATTTAAAGCAGGATAGCAGGAGTGTGAGTCTAATAAACTTTGGATGTTTTTAGCGTTATATTTAACGGATTTTCCTATTTTTTTAATTGAAATAGAGATTTAATTTTGAGTATAACAATTGTAATTCAAGATATTATGAGTGAAAAGATAATAGGGTGGATTAAAGATGTGTCATATATGTTTTTAGGATTCTTGGAGGCGAGGAATCTGAAAATGTTTATATATTTTTTTCATTATTTTCAATTTAAATAGTACTAGTACGTAAAGAAACATGTCAGGTTTAATTGAGATAACTGTAAAGCTCATTTTCAATCGTCTTAATTTTATTTTGTGTAATGTGGAGGTTGATTAGATTCATGTACTCTTGAGTGTGAGAAAGATAAATTCAGTATTTATTTTGGAATAATTAATATCGCCATTTTCCCTATCACTGACGAGTTAAAAACAAAATTGTGGCCTCTTGCTACTTTAATTTCATTTCTTTGCTTCATAAAATTATTTTCTTTCCTAATAGCTGAATTTGACAAGGATAGCAATGCTTTTACCCAAATTCTATGAGAAGAACTGCTTTTATTATTTTCATAAACTGGACCTACATATATGGGGAATAAATTCAATTTAATAAACAAAACATGTAATTACCTGCGTTTCCGTAATTGCAAGTATTATTATTATTTGCATTGATTTTATTCTAAATTAGAATATTATTAATTTATACTCGAGTAAAACAACATATTATATTAAAACCCATACATTTAAATCAGGCTTATGCTCAAAAAATATCTACCGAACTAATGTTGAATTGGTGAATCAGATATGTCTATTTACAGATAAATTGATTTTATAAGCGGTTTTCCATATCTTTTTTTTGATGGTATTTATTCTTTTGATCATGCAGGGATATATCGCAAAAGCAAATGAAAATTAACAACACTTTAGTCTAAATAAAGTTTTTGAGTTACCAAATAGAATTTTCCTTTACGTTCAGTAACTAATAATCTTCAAATTCTATTCATTAAGGATCTACATCAATACTCCACCTAAACGTATAGAAGAGGAGTTAACTTTCCTATTTGCAGACGATACAGGCCGCATTGTTTCTGCCACAAATTTGGATGAACTTCTGAGAAAATAATTTACTTTTTTTACAGTTCCCTAGATATTGTAAACGAAATAGTTGAATTATTAACTATGAAAAGACTAAAGTAATATGTTTCAAAAGTAATATTGGAACTGGACTTAATCGTTGAAATTTTAAATTTAACGGCGGATCATTGTGGTGCGTTCCTTCATACAATTTCTAGGTAGGTATATTTACTCGCGATTAAATTAAACAGCAAATATTGAGTCATTTTGGATATATAAAACTAAATACGTCCGTATTTGTTTTGAATTGCTTGAAAGTATGTTTTCACGGACAGGCCTCATTTGAATATGGTCTTATGAGGACGGAGTAGTGACGTTAGTCGACTTTTCTTTGTTAGTCTAAAACGTATTATCAAAATTCTTTGCTATCTATATATATATATATATATATATATATATATATATATATATATATATATATATATATATATATATATAGACCCTAAAAAAACATTCATATGCATTTAGACAGAAATATAAATATGTAAAGCAAAAAATAAAAATGAATTTATAAAAAAAAAACGAATATAAAATAAAAATTCACAATTATCATCTAAATAGAATTAATGACTCAATAAAGTGGAAAATGGCACACATTTGGACTCGGTAATTTCTAGTAACTAAAAACATCATATTACACTCCAGAGGACCTGTTAAATTTATAGTAGCGAAAAGTAAATCTAAAATTACGGCTGAGGCCTGATTTTTTTTTTTCAAGAATATCAGTATTGCTGAAAAAACGAAAGTTTAAAGTGGTTCTAAAATATATATAGACCTTAAAAAAACATTCATATGCATTTAGACAGAAATATAAATATGTAAAGCAAAAAATAAAAATGAATTTATAAAAAACATCGAATATAAAATAAAAATTCACAATTATCATCTAAATAGAATTAATGATTCAATAAAGTGGAAAATGGCACACATTTGGACTCGGTAATTTCTAGTAACTAAAAATATCATATTATACTCCAGAGAACCTGTTAAAATTATAGTACCGAAAAATAAATCTAAAATTACGGCTGAGGCCTGTTTTTTTTTTTCAAAAATATCAGTATTGCTGAAGAAACGAAAGTTTAAAGTGATTCTAAAATATATATAGACCCTGAAAAAACATTCATATGCATTTAGACAGAAATATAAATATGTAAAGCAAAGAATAAAAATGAATTTATAAAAAAAAACGAATATAAAATAAAAATTCACAATTATCATCTTAATGATTCAATAAAGTGGAAAATGGCACACATTTGGACTTGATATTTTCTAGTAACTAAAAAACATCATATTATACTCCAGAAAACCTGTTAAATTTATAGTAGCGAAAAGTAAATCTAAAATTACGGCTGAGGCCTGTTTTTTTTTTTTTTCAAAAATATCAGTATTGCTGAAAAAATGAAAGTTTAAAGTGGTTCTAAAATATATATAGACCCCAAAAAAAAACATTCATATGCATTTAGACAGAAATATAAATATGTAAAGCCAAAAAAATTAGTTTCTAAAAGCATCGAATGTAAAATAAAAATTCACAATTATCATCTAAATGGAATTAATGATTCAATAAAGTGGAAAATGGCACACATTTGGACTCGGTAATTTCTAGTAACTAAAAACATCATATTACACTCCAGAGGACCTGTTAAATTTATAGTAGCGAAAAGTAAATCTAAAATTACGGCTGAGGCCTGATTTTTTTTTTTCAAAAATATCAGTATTGCTGAAAAAACGAAAGTTTAAAGTGGTTCTAAAATATATGTAGACCCTAAAAAAACATTCATATGCATTTAGACAGAAATATGAATATGTAAAGCAAAAAATAAAAATGAATTTATAAAAAACATCGAATATAAAATAAAAATTCACAATTATCATCTAAATAGAATTAATGATTCAATAAAGTGGAAAATGGCACACATTTGGACTCGGTAATTTCTAGTAACTAAAAACATCATATTATACTCCAGAGAACCTGTTAAATTTATAGTAGCGAAAAGTAAATCTAAAATTACGGCTGAGGCCTGTTTTTTTTTCAAAAATACCAGTATTGCTGAAAAAACGAAAGTTTAAAGTGATTCTAAAATTACGACTGACTCAGTATTGATCAAAAAACAGAAATTTAATTTCCGACAAAAATTTATCGTCATCTTTAAGATCTTTCTTCAGTCGTCATTTGTAAAAGGAGGTTTTTAAGATGAGGTATCTTTTTTAACACGTTATATGACCCACTTAAATATGTCAATTCACTAGTAAATAACAATGTTAATTATTTATTCATTCAAATTCATTAGCATTATTATAATTCTTATCTAAAGTCATGGTATTGGAATAAATGGCCATCAACGTCTGTCTTTTTATTGATTCTATTCGTATTGGTATGTATCTTTCCCATTTATAGAAATACCATTTTATGATTATAATTTTTTATTCGTACTGATAGATTTTCATTAGATACATTGCTTTGGCTATAACAAAAACATTTTTTATGAATTTTAAATTGAATTTTTAATGAAACTAATAACTATTTAACTAAAATACATCTTTCGGGTTATTGTTGCTTTGAATAGTAATCCACAATTAAGATAAAATTTGCCATTTCCATGCCAAATGTAAAATCAAATTAACAATTATAATTTGTTAAACCAAAAAAAAGTTGAAAAGTGGCATTATTTAAATAATCTATAGAGAAAGAATCATTTTTTATTGTAGCCCTGAAAAATCTTGGTAGCTATAAATATGCATATTTATTGTATATATATATATATATATATATATATATATATATATATATATATATATATATATATATATATATATATAAACCATAACTATCATAAAAGTAGTGTTCCTAATATGTCAGCTTTATCCTGAATATTTTTTCCACATATGCATTTAAAAATCTCTAATTTATGCTAGTTGTTACAAATTGAATATTATTAAAAAAATCTTTTTGTATTTAACCAAGCCTAAAAGTACAACTGGTTGAAAATTGTTACTCTTCCTCACAGAAATTCTCTGATTATATGCAAAACCATCATTATTAAATTTCTCAATTTTGTCTTTAGCGTAACAATAATAATTTTTTGTTATCGTTGGTGATTTTTAGATGTTATCTTCCAGTTTGATAAAACCTCAACAAAAATAATTGACAATTAAGGAAATTAAAAGATTAACACTATAACTCTATCGTGGGTTTCTATCAAAAAAAGACTTTAGGAAATTAATGAATATTCTTGCTTTAAAGAACCTGGCAAGTTTTTAAAAAACTTCTCAAAACCTTATTTCAGTTTTTTTTTTTGATAAATGAACTTTCTTATTTTTTTTCGTTGTATTAATTACTTAAAAATCATATTCAAATCATTAGAGCTACCTACGTGTATAGTAATAGAACATATGGAAAATTATGTGCAAATAATATATTCTAACTTGGTAACTTTTGATAGAAAGAACAAACATTTTTTTCTTGTAAACACTGACCAAATAATGGCAAATACAAATTCGTATTTTAGATATCTAAAAGCACAATTATATTATAAAATTTTTAATAAAATAGCATTTGTTGTACGAACTCCTCAGGCGCTTTAAGCTCATAATATATATTACCTATAAAACATTCCAATACTCGAAACAATCAAATACTGTGAATTATTAAACTCACCAAGTTTTGTAAATTTTTGGGCCAATTTTCTGGATTAAGATCAGAATATTTAACATTTTTTTTAGTTTAAAGCAAATTTTAAAAAATGCTTCAAAAAACTATTATTCATTTGACAAATAAGAATTGTAGAAGTTCGTAGCCTCTTGAGAGACAATAAGTAATAGGGGACGAATGCAGTTAGTAAGCTAAGTTCACTGTATCAAATGGGGTATATATCAAATCTCTATGATGTTTGAGTTTAGTAGAAATTTAGGTCCTTTATTTAAAACTTTTCAATATACGCATTATTATAAACCGATCTTTTCTGAGCGCAAGATTTTTTACTAAATATACCAAGTTAACTTCTGGATTACTACCAAACTACTTAACATTTCCTTAGTTTTAAGCAAATTTGACTAAATAGGTCAAAAGGGATACCTTTAATTATTCATTTGTAAAATAAAAATAATAGAAATACGTAGTCTCTTGAGAGACAAAAGATAATAAGTGACGATTGCAGGGAGTGAGTTGAGTTCACTGTATTAAATGGGGTATACTTCAGATCTCTCTAAAGTTTCAGTGGCGTTTAATAAAAAATCTCGTTTAGTTAAAACTTTTTAATATGTACAATATTATAAATCAATACTCTCTGAGCTTTTTTTAATAAATAAACCAAGTTTACTACTACTTTCATAATTTTATTAATAATTAATTTTATTTTTGAACATTCACTTCTCGACACAAGTGCGAATAAATAAACAAGAAAAATTTCAATTTTAAATAATAATATTTCAGAATTAGGAATTTCCAATGTGTGTTAAATAAACATTTATTTATATTGTATTAATAAGCGATTTTCGAAAATTTTTGTTTACTTGCTCATTTACAGTCTGAATATTAAGGATGATGTGTCGAAAAAGCATACTGTGAACTGTAATTACCTTACTGTCGAATGTTTATTTTCTGTTAGTATAATATATGTCCCTGAGTGACTTTTCACGAAGATGTGTCTTCTGGTTTCCCATGTAACTTTCTATGATTACATAGACCAGTACGTCTGAAAAACGAAAACAAAGCAGAATTTTAAAGCATGTTATAGTGGCTTCAATTAATGGTAGTTGACTAAAACAGAATAATTGTGAAAATGGTGAATGTTTAAGAAAAAACAAATCTGAAGTAAGATATTTTTCGAAGGAACAAATATATAAAGAGTGTTAATATAAAAACTTTTCTCTTCATTTAACTGAATAGAATTTTATGTAGTTTAAGTACGTCTAAAAAGCTAGCCGAGGAAAACTAAAAACCAGTTCGGATAACATTGTTCCAAAAAAAAAGCGAGATTAAAATTTAAAGTGCAATTCTTGTGTATGCAGACATAGCAGTAGAAAATGAACTGTAACTGATATTTAACGAATTTTAACATCATATTTTACCCTAATTTTCTTAAAGATAAATATTTTTGAAAAATATCATAAAAACTGATCTTTTTAAACCTATAGAACTGAAATTAACTAAATTTAGTAATTTGAAGGAACCAAACTTATTATTTAATAACTTGTGGAGGGAAGTTAAACTAGCGAGAATTCCACATTTGGCATGCGCGATGACATGACAAATGTTACTATTTAATTAAAACATTATCAACCCAACTTTTCCCTTCATTTAGCTGAATAGAATTTTATGTAGTCTAAGTACATCTAAAAAACTATCCGAGAAAAACTAAAAACTAGTTTGAAAAACGTGTTTCCAAAAAAAAACTAGTTTAAAATTCAAAATGCAATTCTCTTTTATGCAGATAAGCCAATAGAAAATGCACTGCAGCTGTTAATTTTACGAATTTTAACATCATACTTTAACATAAATATTTCTGAAAAATATCACAAAAAACTGATCTTTTTAAACCTGTAACCCTCTTCATCCCTCGTAAAGTTTAAAGCTAAAATCTTTTATAGACGGACGCATCAATTATAAATGCGTCATAACTTCATTATTGCTACGAGGTAAATGAAATGTTTACAAATGTCTGATATACATTAAAATTGCTTTGAAATTAACAAAATTTAGTAATTCGAAGGAATCAAACCAAACAAATCATAGAGAAAAGTTAAACTAGCGAGAATTTTACGTTGCACAAGAGATAGCATGAAAAAGATTACTATTTAATTAAAGTAGTGGATATCTTTTGGAGGATCTACATTATCAACTCAACTTTCTCCTTCATTTAGCTGAATAGAATTTTATATAGTTTAAGTAAGTCTGAAAAACCAGCAGACAAAAACTAAAAAACCAGTTTGGATTGGAATTCAATTTTACGAATTTTAACATCATATTTCACTATAAATATTTCTGAAAAATATCACAAAAAATTGATCTTTTTAAACCTATAACCCTCTTCATCCCTCATAAAGTTTAAAGCTAAAATCTTTTATATACGGATGCGTCAATTATAAATGCGTCATAACCTCACTATTGCTATGAATTTTAACATAATATTTTAGGGCTGCATTCTCGAAGACTTTCGAATTATGTAAAAAAAATCGATTTTTTTGAATTTTTACCAAATATTTTAAAATTTTCATACATTACATGTATCAGAGAACTCAGAAAAATATGTGCTCTATCATGAGGTAAATGAAATGTTGACAAATGTCAGAAATGCATTAAAATTAACCAAATTTAGTAATTTGAAAGAATCAAACTTATTATTTAATAAATCGTAGAGAAAAGTTAAACTAGCGAGAATGTCCCGTTGCACAAGAGATAGCATGAAAAAGTTACTATTTAACTAAATTAGTGGATATCTTTTGGCGTATCTACATTATCAACCCAACTTTTCCCTTCATTTAGCTGAATAGAATTTTATAGAGTTTCAGTACGTATGAAAAACTAGCCGAGAAAAAGTAAAATCCAGTTTAGATAACATGGTTTCAAAAAAAAGAGATTCAAATTTAAAGTGCAATTCTTTTGTATGCAGTCATGCCAATAGAAAATGCACTGTAACTGATAATTTTACGAATTTTAACATCATATTTGACCATACTTTTCTTAAAGATAAATATTTTTTAAAAATATCCCAAAAAATTGATCTTTTAAATCTGTAATCCCCCATAAAGTTTAAAGCTAAAATCATTGATATACGGACGCATCAATTAAAAATCCTTTATAACTCCATTATTGCTACGAATTTTACCGTAATATTTTAGGGCCAAATTCTCGAACACTTTCAAATTATGTAAAACAAATCGATTTTTTAAATTTCACAAAATATATATTCAAAAGAATCAAACTTATTGTTTAAAAATCTGTGGAGAAAAGTTAACCTAGCGAGAATTCCACGTTGGGTAAGACATGGCATGAAAAACGTTACGATTTAATAAAGTAGTGGATATATTTTAGCGGATCTACATTATCATTCCAATTTTTCTCTTCATTTAGCTGAATAAAATTACATTGAAATTAAATAAATTTAGTAATTTGAAAGAATCAATCTTATTATTTAATAATTTGTGGAGAAAAGTTAAACTAGCGAGAATGTCCCGTAGCACAAGAGATAGCATGAAAAATGTTACTATTTAACTAAATTAGTGGATACCTTTTGGCGGATCTACATTATCAATTCAACTTTTCCCTTCATTTAGCTGAATAGAATTTTATAGAGTTTCAGTACGTCTAAAAACTAGCCGAGAAAAACTAAAAACCATTAAATGGATAACCTGGTTCCAAAAGGAAGAGTTTCAAATTTAAAGTGCAATTCTCTTGTATGCAGTCATGTCAATAGAAAATGCACTGTAACTGACAATTTTACTAATTTCAAAGTCATATTTTACCATACTTTTCTTAAAGATAAATATTTTTGAAAAATATCACAAAAAATTTATCTTTTAAATCTGTAAACCACCATAAAGTTTAAAGCTAAAATCATTTATATACGGACGAGTCAATTAATAATCCGTCATAACTCCAATATTGCTAGGAATGTTAACGTAATATTTTAGGGCTAAATTCTCGAATACTTTCAAATTATGTAAAACGAATCGATTTTTTAAATGTTTACAAAATATTATAAAAATTTCACACTTTACATGATTTAGAAAACTCAGGAAAATATATACTCTAGCATGAGGTAAATGAGATGTTTATAAATGTCTGGTATACACATTGGAATTAACCAAATTTAGTAATTCAAAAGAATCAAACTTATTGTTTAAAAATCTGTGGAGAAAAGTTAACCTAGCGAGAATTCCACGTTGTGCAAGAGATGGCATGAAAAACGTTACGATTTAATTAAAGTAGTGGATATCTTTTAGCGGATCTACATTATCAACCCTACTTTTCTCTTCATTTAGCTGAATAGAATTACATTGAAATTAAATAAATTTAGTAATTTGAAAGAATCATTCTTATTATTTAATAAATCGTAGAGAAAAGTTAAACTAGCGAGAATGTCCCGTTGCACAAGAGATGAAAAAGTTACTATTTAACTAAATTAGTGGATATCTTTTGGCGGATCTACATTATCAATTCAACTTTTCCCTTCATTTAGCTGACTAAAATTTTATAGAGTTTCAGTACGTCTAAAAACTAGCCGAGAAAAACTAAAAACCAGTTTGGATAACCTGGTTCCAAAAAGAAGAGTTTCAAATTTAAAGTGCAATTCTCTTGTATGCAGTCATGTCAATAGAAAATGCACTGTACCTGATAATTTTACTAATTTTAAAGTCATATTTTACCATACTTTTCTTAAAGATAAATATTTTTGAAAAATATCACAAAAAATTGATCTTTTAAATCTGTAAACCACCATAAAGTTTAAAGCTAAAATCATTTATATACGGACGAGTCAATTAATAATCCGTCATAACTCCAATATTGCTAGGAATTTTAACGTAATATTTTAGGGCTAAATTCTCGAATACTTTCAAATTATGTAAAACGAATCGATTTTTTAAATGTTTACAAAATATTATAAAAATTTCACACTTTACATGATTTAGAAAACTCAGGAAAATATATACTCTAGCATAAGGTAAATGAGATGTTTATAAATGTCTGGTATACACATTGGAATTAACCAAATTTAGTAATTCAAAAGAATCAAACTTATTGTTTAAAAATCTGTGGAGAAAAGTTAACCTAGCGAGAATTCCACGTTGTGCAAGAGATGGCATGAAAAACGTTACGATTTAATTAAAGTAGTGGATATCTTTTAGCGGATCTACATTATCAACCCTACTTTTCTCTTCATTTAGCTGAATAGAATTATATTAAAATTAAATAAATTTAGTAATTTGAAAGAATCATTCTTATTATTTAATAAATCGTAGAGAAAAGTTAAACTAGCGAGAATGTCCCGTTGCACAAGAGATGAAAAAGTTACTATTTAACTAAATTAGTGGATATCTTTTGGCGGATCTACATTATCAATTCAACTTTTCCCTTCATTTAGCTGACTAAAATTTTATAGAGTTTGAGTACGTTTAAAAACTAGCCGAGAAAAACTAAAAACCAGTTTGGATAACCTGGTTCCAAAAAGAAGAGTTTCAAATTTAAAGTGCAATTCTCTTGTATGCAGTCATGTCAATAGAAAATGCACTGTACCTGATAATTTTACTAATTTTAAAGTCATATTTTACCATACTTTTCTTAAAGATAAATATTTTTGAAAAATATCACAAAAAATTGATCTTTTAAATCTGTAAACCACCATAAAGTTTAAAGCTAAAATCATTTATATACGGACGAGTCAATTAATAATCCGTCATAACTCCAATATTGCTAGGAATTTTAACGTAATATTTTAGGACTAAATTTTCGAATACTTTCAAATTATGTAAAACGAATCGATTTTTTAAATGTTTACAAAATATTATAAAAATTTCACACTTTACATGATTTAGAAAACTCAGGAAAATATATACTCTAGCATGAGGTAAATGAGATGTTTATAAATGTCTGGTATACACATTGGAATTAACCAAATTTAGTAATTCAAAAGAATCAAACTTATTGTTTAAAAATCTGTGGAGAAAAGTTAACCTAGCGAGAATTCCACGTTGTGCAAGAGATGGCATGAAAAAGGTTACGATTTAATTAAAGTAGTGGATATCTTTTAGCGGATCTACATTATCAACCCAACTTTTCTCTTTATTTAGCTGAATAGAATTACATTGAAATTAAATAAATTTAGTAATTTGAAAGAATCAATCTTATTATTTAATAATTTGTGGAGAAAAGTTAAACTAGCGAGAATGTCCCGTAGCACATGAAAAATGTTACTATTTAACTAAATTAGTGGATATCTTTTGACGGATCTACATTATCAACTCAACTTTTCCCTTCATTTAGCTGACTAGAATTTTATAGAGTTTCAGTACCTCTAAAAACTAGCCGAGAAAAACTAAAAACCAGTTTGGATAACCTGGTTCCAAAAAGAAGAGTTTCAAATTTAAAGTGCAATTCTCTTGTATGCAGTCATGTCAATAAAAAATGCACTGTACCTGATAATTTTACTAATTTTAAAGTCATATTTTACCATACTTTTCTTAAAGATAAATATTTTTGAAAAATATCACAAAAAATTGATTTTTTAAATCTGTAAACCTCCATAAAGTTTAAAGCTAAAATCATTTATATACGGAAGAGTCAATTAAAAATCCGTCATAACTCCATTATTGCTAGGAATTTTGACGTAAAATTTTAGGGCTAAATTCTCGAACACTTTCAAATTATGTAAAACAAATCGATTTTTTAAATGTTTACAAAATATTATAAAAATTTCACACTTTACATGAATTAGAAAACTCAGGAAAATATATACTCTAGCATTAGGTAAATGAGATGTTTATAAATGTCTGGTATACACTAGAATTACGTTGAAGTTAACTGAATTTAGTAATTCAAAAGAATCAAACTTATTGTTTAAAAAGTTGTGAAGAAAAGTTAAACTAGCCAGAATTCCACGTTGTACAAGAGATAGCATGAAAAATGTTACAATTTAATTAAAGTAGTGGATATCATTTAGCGGATCTACATTATCAACCCAACTTTTCTCTTCATTTAGCTGATTAGAATTACATTGAAATTAAATAAATTTAGTAATTTGAAAGAATCAAACTTATTATTTAATAATTTGTGGAGAAGAGTTGAACTACCGAGAATTCCACGTTGTACAGGAGATGGCATGAAAAATGTTACTATTTAATTAAAGTAGTGGATAATTTTTGGCGGATTTACATTATCAACCCCTTTTGCTAGAAATTCTAAACAACGTTTTTCAACTTTTTCTTCTATAATCATTTTAACTAGGATCCTAAACTAGAGATGTATGTTCAAAAATCGCGGATAGATCTCACGAACATAAACTTTATTCCTTCAATTTTATGATAAAATAAATTAATTATCTTGTTTTTTAGACCAAGGCCATTCATGTATATTGTTTAGTTGATTCTACAGAGCACATAACAATGTTCTATAGGTTAAAAGATGGAATATATCTTGGGATCGTCAGCAAATAATAATTTCTTGCGAGTCCAAACTGAAATCATTTATAAATAAGGTAGATTAAAAGGGTCTCAAATTGGAGTCCAAAGAAGCACCTGGACTTAAAATGTTTTTATCTATTCTAAACTCGTTATAATAAATAAAATTATCTTTAAACTCCAAGTAAAACGTTTTATTAAAGCAATGAAAAAACTTATATTTCACAAAATTATCATGACAGGTCAGTCAAAATAATTTTCCATCATCCTATGTATTACGAGCACATAAAAGAAAAATAAAATCAAATAAATACAGCTAAATGAAATACAC